>CM076847.1:49673707-50308244 GCA_039519185.1 Astragalus membranaceus | reverse complement strand
TTCCAATCTTTCAATCGAACCTCAATCAACGATCCATCATCCTTGGGTTCGCGCCAAACTCCATCCCAAGCCATCCTTGAGCTTGAACCATCAACAAACCTCCATTTCTTCCAAATTTCGAAAATGGCAAAGTGAGAGAGAGTGAGTTGATGATGAAGATCTTGGTACCAAATCGAAGAGGAAGTAACGCTGAGCATTTTTCGTGTTGGAAGGAAGTCGTTTTGATGAGCGCAAATCCTCCCCCTTTCCCCTTCTTCTTCCTCACCCTTTCTTCTTTCTTCTCTTTTCTTCTTTCTTTTTCTCTCTGTCTCTCGCTGTTCTTTCCTTCTCTTTCTTTTAATTCCTTTTCTTTTTCTTTTTTAACACACACACACGTACACATATATATATTTATTTAATATATAATTTGTAACGCGGTCAAATTACCATATTGATCGAAATCTCCTATTTCGATTCCAAAACTTCCTTGGTCCGTATTATCCGGTTAACGATCCGATGACCACCAATAAATAATTTTAGCACTCAATAAATTTACCAGTTAAGTACTAAATTAATTCAATTGGGTTAACATCCAAATAATTCGATTAATTATTTTGCGGATGTTACACCTTCAATGGTGGAATTTCTTTGGCCCTTGCCCAGAAATCTTCCCCAATGAAGTCCAAAATGGATTTCAAATTTTTCAAAAAAGATTTAACAAAGATCTCAACAATTACCCAATTTTGTTGAATTTTTGTTCTACTTTCTCTTTGTCATGGATATTCTCATGGCAATATAAAACTGGGTATTTCCATCACCCAAAAGATCTGTTGTCTTTTTACAAACAGGGTTTTGTCAAATGGTGGCCTAAGCTCGATGCCTCTGCTGCATCTGCTGATAGTGTGACCAATTGGTTCAAAACCAATTCAAAAGCCTTGCAAGTTGCTGACCCAGAAACTTGTAAATTTTTAAACCAAAAGGCTAGAATTTCTGCAGCCATTGCAGGATCTACCTCTGAAGAAGACGTTCTGGAGAAACTCCAGAATATTATGAAACTTCTTCAAGATCAATCTGGGGCTAATGAAGCTCCTTCATCTTCAAACAAGGATAGTAAGAAGAAACATGTTGTTGTTTCATCTTCATCCTCTCCTTCAAAAGATTACTCTGAAGAAGGAGGCTTTGATTATTACTCTGATGATCTTTGTTGATTATCATGATTCTTAAACCACAATTTTATAAGTTTCTTTCTTGATCTTCGTTTAAGACCTTGAAAGAATATTTTCAATCATTTTTCAATCTTATCCTTAAGCATGATAATGGTACCATTTCTAATGGGAAAAACTGCTTATCTTCTACCCTGGATCATGGTAATAGTAGTACCAATTCTGGTATGAAAAACTGTTCCACAACCACCCTTGAACATGGTGATTGTAGTGTCTCCATAGACATGAAAAACTGTTCAGAAACCACCCTTGAACATGGTGATTGTAGTGTCTTCTCTGACATGAAAAACTGTTCATCTTCCTCTAACAATTTCTTGCAATACTGTAGTTTTCATTGTTGCAGGAATTTTCAGAATTGCAATCATAGCTTGAAGACAAGCAATAGTGGCGCCATCACCCACTATCTTGGTCAAAGATGCTCCATCAGTGGAATCCCTGTCATGATTCCATTTGTCCCCCACTATCCTTGTCATCATGCATAAAGCTGAAGGCATATCTTAGTGGAACTTTTGTTGTGGACCCCTTGTCTCCCACTCAGATTGGTATCCAAGGCTCCACTATCTACAATCAAGTGAGCTGTCCAGAGCAACATTGGATCCTCTACAGTTCCAGTCAACCAAGTGCACAGTGCAGGTTGCGCAAGTGTACAGTTCAAGTCACTCAAGTGCACAGTACCGGTTAGTAACTAGGTACTATTTGTCTTTCAATCTATATATAGAGGTGCTAGGCTCTTGTTAGAAACACCTCACCACACCCTCACTTCAGAACTCTCTCTCTCTCTCTAAGTCTAGTGAGAAGTCAGAGCACTTGTGAGTCTTCAATCCTCTTCTTCTTTCTTCTTTCAATCTTCAAACTTGTAACTCATAGATAGTTCTTCAACTATCTCAATCATGGAAGGCTTTGCCTCCTAATCATCTGTAATATATTTTAGTTTTTCTTTTTTTAGTTGCTAGCCATAGCTACCTACTTCTACTTTCTGCTCTTTTAATTTCTTTTATCTTCTGATTCCGATCCCCTCTTGGTATCAGAGCCAGATGGTGGAAGTAGGAATGTAGATATTAACTTTGAACTGTTGGTTACTTATCTGGGTATGCTATGATGTTGCTCTTGCTCTGTTCATAACTCCTATGTGCCAGGTATGGATATTAACTCTAAAATTATATTTTCTTAAAAGTTATACTATAAGTGTACTTCTTGTCTATGGCTCTTTGGTAGTTCTCTACTAAGGCCTGAGAAATTATTTCATATCTCAAGTATAAAGGCTGGAAAGCACTCACTAGAGGCCTGGACTTCGTGTGCCAGATAGTTCTTGAGAATGTTCTTATATGGATAGTACATGGATGGTTCTACCTCCTATTCTATCTTGTGAGAATTCCCAGGAATGAATCTCTGACTTGTGATCAACAACGCCACGTACTCTGAGTTTATGTTATGCATTTCAAAGGTGTTTTTACAAAGGCTTCTCTGTGAGCTTGTTGCAAGCAATATCAGTTACCTGCGTAATCCCATAAACAATTAGTCTACTTTTTTATAACTATATATGAACCTATTAAGGTTATTGAATGAAAACATTATTTATCTCTGTTTATATTTTGCAGATATTTCCTTTGTGTTCTTAAGTCAAAACTCTTCTGTATCCTGCTATATATCTACTTAGAACCAGTTCCCTGCATAATATTGTTCCTCCAAAAACTTGGTTGATGATCATAAATCGTTTTAAAAACCTTTTTCAAAGAAAAACTCTTTGACGTATAACATTCTTTAAAACAAGTATTTTAGCAGCAATGTTGTAATACCTCCATAGAAGTGGGGAGTCATAACGAGTGCCATAGTCTCGCAGAGGGAGTAAGACGAGCCGGCCATTTTGACTAGTTATGGAATAGGGTTACTCATGATTTACTTGGGTTTATTGAGGAAGTATTTTTCTAGAAAAATCGTTTCATTTTGATCATCAAACAAAAGGAATATGTATTATGTATTTATTGGTTTAATCTTCTAGATGTATTTCAGTGCTTACTTAGTATTTTGACTTGAGTAATACTTGGATCACACTCTGAAGTATAAATACAGAAAATAATTATTTTATCCAAGTTTTAATATCCAGCACGTTGGCAATATTTTGTTCCTAGAATATAACAAGGTTAATCCCAGAGCATGCCTCAGAAAGTAGTTATTAGTTCATATGTTAATATTTATATTTCTGGTAAAACCAAGTGAAGGCTGTGATACTTATGGGTGAGGAATTTTCACAATTTCTTAAAACAAAACGCTTTCTTGTCTTCCTCACTCTCTCTTCATGTCTTCCGTTCTTACGCCTTCAAACATGCTTTTAATTCCAGAAAATATCAATCAAGATCTTGGTAAAGATCTTAATCAATCTTTCAATCAAGATCTTTGCAAAGATCTTAACAAAAATCAATCTTTTACAATTGATAAAATCTCTCTCAAAAAGGATTTTTACTCTCAAGAGTGGTCTCTTCAGAGAAACTGGTTCTTCAAAAATTATCAAGGAATAAATAGGAAATCCATTTGGAAAAGGTACTATAAATTTCTTGAAAAAATCAAATTTAATATTCCTTTCTTTGATTGGTTTCATGCGTACACCATCAAGAAAAATATCAATTATCCCTTCCAAGATGAATTAATTGGAAGAAAACCCCTGGATGTTTTCACTATATGGCATCTAAAAGATGGTCATATGATCCAATCGGAATTACCACCTAAAGGTGCTTTTTCCCTCAATAGCCAATCCACTCCTGCCATGGCAGCCCCCTTCAAAACAAGGACTGATGATGGTCCCATAACAGCCAGAGATATTAAAGATCTCATGGAACAGTCCAATTATACAAATAAGTACCTCCAAGCCCTAGGAGATTCCAAATTCAGTAGAAACCTTGATGCCTCCTCCAAACCAGAGTCATCTTCTTCTACCAAAATTGAAAAACCCTTATTTAAACCTTATAGGGTATCAAAAAACTTTAAAGCTTCCCAGCTAAAAGGTTCAAAAGTCAAAGAAGAAGCTATTGAGGTTCAAGGTGAACTTCTTGACAAAGTCAAAGAGCACATAGCTCTCCTCAAAGTAACTGTCCCTGATACACCTTCTCCCCAAACTCCTCAAAAGGGAATCCATATGATAGAAGGAACCTCTTCTGAATGTTCAGAAAAAGACCCCTCTAAGGTTCAGCTTAACCCTATCATTTACAACCCCAAGAACCAATGGCGAAGGGAAACCAAACTCTACTACCCTAGAGCCACTGCTCCTGATCTTCTTTTAGAAGAAAAGGAAACCAATTTCAAAAGTTTCAGCGCCAACAATGTCTATGAATGGAACATTGATGGAGAAAATGAGTATGGTATTACCAAAATCCTTCAAAACATGACTATGGTAGCCACTGCTTATGAAACCTCCAACAATTGTCCAGAAGAGATGATTGTAGAAATCCTCATTGCAGGGTTCTGTGGTCAACTCAAAGGTTGGTGGGACAATTACCTTAGTGATGGAGAAAAGTTTTCCATCATTAATGCTGTTAAAAGGGAATCTAATGGTGAACCCATCCTTGAAAATGGGATTCAGATCCCTGATGCTGTCAGCACTCTAATCTTCACCATAGCCCAACACTTCATAGGAGATTCCTCCTTAATTAAGGATAGATCTGCTGAATTGTTGTCCAATCTCAGGTGCAAAACCCTTGGTGACTTTAGATGGTACAAAGACACTTTTCTTACAAGAGTCTATACCAGAGAAGATAGCCAACAAGCTTTCTGGAAGGAGAAATTCCTTGCAGGTCTTCCCAAATCCCTAGGTGATAAGGTTAGGGACAAACTTCGCAATCAAGACCCTAATGGAAATATTCCTTATCAGGAATTAAGTTATGGTCAGCTTATTGCCATCATCCAACGAGTTGCTTTAAAAATCTGTCAAGACGACAAAATCCAGCAACAATTAGCCAAAGAGAAGGCTCAAAATCGTAAAGATTTAGGAACCTTCTGTGAGCAATTTGGTCTTCCTTGTGCCAAAAAGACCAAAACCAAGCCCAAACCTATCAGCACTTTACCTAGACCTGATTATTACAGAGATAGGAAACCAGGACCTAGGAAACCAGGACCTAGAAATGCTGGCCAAACCAAGAATCATTATGAAAATAATGATAGAAAACCCATTGTCTGCTTCAAATGTGGAAAACCTGGCCATATAAGCAGAAATTGCAGGGTTATTAATCAACTTAAAGCTCTTAATCTTGGTTCAGATATTGAAAACAAGATTAATGGTTTATTAGCCCAATCTTCAGAAGAATCCTCTGACCAGCCTTCTGAAAACTTAAATCAAATCCAGGATGATGATTGTGCTGAATCTGATTCCTCCAGCAATATCAATGTTCTTACCAAAGAACAAGATCTTCTCCTTGAGGCCATAAATGCCATCCCTGACCCTCAGGAAAGGGGAAAATATCTTGATAAACTCAGGGCCTCTCTTGAGACAAAACCTCCCAAAAGTCCTTTGGTTACCAATAAGTATAACCTCAAAGAGACTTTCAAAAGACTAGAAAAAACTAGCATCAAGCCTGTTACCATCCAAGATCTTCAGTATGAAATCAACAACCTGAAAATTGAGGTCAATAAGCTGAAAGAAAACCAGGCTAACCACCAATCCATTATTGACCATTGGAATAATTACGAGGCCAATTCCAGTTCCTCTTCTAGTGTCCCTGATTCTGATAGAGATGCTGAAGATTTTGTTGGTCTCATCAATTATGTAAAAATTCAAAAGTTTTACATAAATATCAAAATTATTATCAATGATTTTGTTCTTGAAACCGTGGCCTTATTTGATACAGGCGCAGATTCAAACTGTATTTTAGAAGGTCTTATTCCAACCAAATACTTTGAAAAGACCTCTGAACAACTTAGTGCTGCAAATGGTTCTAAGTTAAAAATCAATTACAAGTTGTCCTCAGCCATCATTGAGAACAACAATTTCAAAATTGATACCTCTTTTCTTCTTGTTAAAGATTTGAAAAACCAAGTGATTTTAGGAACTCCGTTTATAAGATCACTTTTTCCTTTTCAAATTACTGAAGAAGGTATTATAACCCAGCATTTGGGACAACCAATCATTTTTAAGTTTTTAAGAAAAACTTTTGTTAAAAACTTAAACCCAATTTCTTTCAAAGAAAAACAAATCAATTTTCTGAAAGATGAAATTTCTTTTAAGAATATTGATCAGCAACTTCTCAGAAATGAGAATCAATCCAAAGTCAAAGGTCTATTAGAACAAATACAGTCCACTATTTGTTCTGATCTTCCTAATGCTTTCTGGGAAAGGAAGAACCATATTGTGGAGCTCCCTTATGAAAAGGATTTCCATGAAAGGCAAATTCCCACCAAAGCAAGGCCTATTCAAATGAATCATGATCTTCTTCTTGTTTGTCAGAAGGAAATTAATGATCTTTTACAAAAGAACCTTATTCGCAAGAGTAAAAGTGCCTGGTCTTGCTCTGCTTTTTATGTCAATAAAAATGCAGAAATTGAAAGAGGTGCTCCTAGGCTTGTGATTAATTACAAACCTCTCAATCAAGCTCTTGCCTGGATTAGGTATCCTATTCCAAACAAGAAAGATCTTCTCAAACGTCTTCATGACGCAAAAATATTTTCAAAATTTGATATGAAGTCTGGCTTTTGGCAAATCCAGATAAAAGAAGAGGACAGGTATAAAACTGCTTTTACTGTCCCCTTTGGTCAATTTGAATGGAACGTTATGCCTTTTGGCTTGAAGAACGCTCCTTCTGAATTTCAAAGAATCATGAATGACATATTCAATGATTATGCTAAATTTGCCATTGTCTACATAGATGATGTGCTCATTTATTCACAATCTTTTGATCAACATGTCAGACACATCAATACTTTTATGTCTATCATAAAGAAAAATGGTCTTGCTGTGTCTAAAACAAAAATCAATTTATTCCAAACAAAGATCAGATTTCTTGGTCACAATATTCATCATGGAACCATTACTCCTATCACTAGGGCCATTGAGTTCTCTGATAAATTCCCCAATCAAATTATTGACAAAACTCAATTACAGAGATTTCTGGGTTGTCTAAACTATGTCTCAGATTTCTTTCCTCAGCTAAACAATCTCATCAAACCCCTCCATGACCGTCTAAAGAAGGATCCTCCTCCTTGGACTAATGTTCATACCAATATTGTCATTCAAATCAAAGCCCAGGTTAAAGAGCTACCCTGCCTCTACCTACCAAACCCAGAAGCCTTTAAAATTGTTGAAACTGATGCATCTGACATTGGTTATGGTGGAATTTTAAAGCAAAAGATTTCTGGAAAAGAACAAGTTATTGCTTTCACTTCTAAACATTGGAATCCTGCCCAGCAGAATTATTCCACAATCAAAAAAGAAGTTTTAGCAATTGTCTTATCTATTTCAAAATTCCAATCTGATTTACTAAATCAAAAATTTCTGGTTCGTGTAGATTGCAAGTCTGCAAAAGATATTCTGCAAAAGGATGTCAAGAATCTTGCGTCTAAACAAATCTTTGCCAGATGGCAAGCAATTTTAAGTATATTTGATTTTGATATTGAATATCTTAAAGGTTCCAGTAATTCTCTCCCTGATTATCTTACTCGTGAATATTTACAGGGACAGAGTTGATTACCTCAATCTTATCCTTAAGCATGATAATGGTACCATTTCTAATGGGAAAAACTGCTTATCTTCTACCCTGGATCATGGTAATAGTAGTACCAATTCTGGTATGAAAAACTGTTCCACAACCACCCTTGAACATGGTGATTGTAGTGTCTCCATAGACATGAAAAACTGTTCAGAAACCACCCTTGAACATGGTGATTGTAGTGTCTTCTCTGACATGAAAAACTGTTCATCTTCCTCTAACAATTTCTTGCAATACTGTAGTTTTCATTGTTGCAGGAATTTTCAGAATTGCAATCATAGCTTGAAGACAAGCAATAGTGGCGCCATCACCCACTATCTTGGTCAAAGATGCTCCATCAGTGGAATCCCTGTCATGATTCCATTTGTCCCCCACTATCCTTGTCATCATGCATAAAGCTGAAGGCATATCTTAGTGGAACTTTTGTTGTGGACCCCTTGTCTCCCACTCAGATTGGTATCCAAGGCTCCACTATCTACAATCAAGTGAGCTGTCCAGAGCAACATTGGATCCTCTACAGTTCCAGTCAACCAAGTGCACAGTGCAGGTTGCGCAAGTGTACAGTTCAAGTCACTCAAGTGCACAGTACCGGTTAGTAACTAGGTACTATTTGTCTTTCAATCTATATATAGAGGTGCTAGGCTCTTGTTACAAACACCTCACCTCACCTCACCCTCACTTCAGAACTCTCTCTCTCTCTCTAAGTCTAGTGAGAAGTCAGAGCACTTGTGAGTCTTTAATCTTCTTCTTCTTTCTTCTTTCAATCTTCAAACTTGTAACTCATAGATAGTTCTTCAACTATCTCAATCATGGAAGGCTTTGCCTCCTAATCATCTGTAATATATTTTAGTTTTTCTTTTTTTAGTTGCTAGCCATAGCTACCTACTTCTACTTTCTGCTCTTTTAATTTCTTTTATCTTCTGATTCCGATCCCCTCTTGGTATCAGAGCCAGATGGTGGAAGTAGGAATGTAAATATTAACTTTGAACTGTTGGTTACTTATCTGGGTATGCTATGATGTTGCTCTTGCTCTGTTCATAACTCATATGTGCCAGGTATGGATATTAACTCTAAAATTATATTTTCTTAAAAGTTATACTATAAGTGTACTTCTTGTCTATGGCTCTTTGGTAGTTCTCTACTAAGGCCTGAGAAATTATTTCATATCTCAAGTATAAAGGCTGGAAAGCACTCACTAGAGGCCTGGACTTCGTGTGCCAGATAGTTCTTGAGAATGTTCTTATATGGATAGTACATGGATGGTTCTACCTCCTATTCTATCTTGTGAGAATTCCCAGGAATGAATCTCTGACTTGTGATCAACAACGCCACGTACTCTGAGTTTATGTTATGCATTTCAAAGGTGTTTTTACAAAGGCTTCTCTGTGAGCTTGTTGCAAGCAATATCAGTTACCTGCGTAATCCCATAAACAATTAGTCTACTTTTTTATAACTATATATGAACCTATTAAGGTTATTGAATGAAAACATTATTTATCTCTGTTTATATTTTGCAGATATTTCCTTTGTGTTCTTAAGTCAAAACTCTTCTGTATCCTGCTATATATCTACTTAGAACCAGTTCCCTGCATAATATTGTTCCTCCAAAAACTTGGTTGATGATCATAAATCGTTTTAAAAACCTTTTTCAAAGAAAAACTCTTTGACGTATAACATTCTTTAAAACAAGTATTTTAGCAGCAATGTTGTAATACCTCCATAGAAGTGGGGAGTCATAACGAGTGCCATAGTCTCGCAGAGGGAGTAAGACGAGCCGGCCATTTTGACTAGTTATGGAATAGGGTTACTCATGATTTACTTGGGTTTATTGAGGAAGTATTTTTCTAGAAAAATCGTTTCATTTTGATCATCAAACAAAAGGAATATGTATTATGTATTTATTGGTTTAATCTTCTAGATGTATTTCAGTGCTTACTTAGTATTTTGACTTGAGTAATACTTGGATCACACTCTGAAGTATAAATACAGAAAATAATTATTTTATCCAAGTTTTAATATCCAGCACGTTGGCAATATTTTGTTCCTAGAATATAACAAGGTTAATCCCAGAGCATGCCTCAGAAAGTAGTTATTAGTTCATATGTTAATATTTATATTTCTGGTAAAACCAAGTGAAGGCTGTGATACTTATGGGTGAGGAATTTTCACAATTTCTTAAAACAAAACGCTTTCTTGTCTTCCTCACTCTCTCTTCATGTCTTCCGTTCTTACGCCTTCAAACATGCTTTTAATTCCAGAAAATATCAATCAAGATCTTGGTAAAGATCTTAATCAATCTTTCAATCAAGATCTTTGCAAAGATCTTAACAAAAATCAATCTTTTACAATTGATAAAATCTCTCTCAAAAAGGATTTTTACTCTCAAGAGTGGTCTCTTCAGAGAAACTGGTTCTTCAAAAATTATCAAGGAATAAATAGGAAATCCATTTGGAAAAGGTACTATAAATTTCTTGAAAAAATCAAATTTAATATTCCTTTCTTTGATTGGTTTCATGCGTACACCATCAAGAAAAATATCAATTATCCCTTCCAAGATGAATTAATTGGAAGAAAACCCCTGGATGTTTTCACTATATGGCATCTAAAAGATGGTCATATGATCCAATCGGAATTACCACCTAAAGGTGCTTTTTCCCTCAATAGCCAATCCACTCCTGCCATGGCAGCCCCCTTCAAAACAAGGACTGATGATGGTCCCATAACAGCCAGAGATATTAAAGATCTCATGGAACAGTCCAATTATACAAATAAGTACCTCCAAGCCCTAGGAGATTCCAAATTCAGTAGAAACCTTGATGCCTCCTCCAAACCAGAGTCATCTTCTTCTACCAAAATTGAAAAACCCTTATTTAAACCTTATAGGGTATCAAAAAACTTTAAAGCTTCCCAGCTAAAAGGTTCAAAAGTCAAAGAAGAAGCTATTGAGGTTCAAGGTGAACTTCTTGACAAAGTCAAAGAGCACATAGCTCTCCTCAAAGTAACTGTCCCTGATACACCTTCTCCCCAAACTCCTCAAAAGGGAATCCATATGATAGAAGGAACCTCTTCTGAATGTTCAGAAAAAGACCCCTCTAAGGTTCAGCTTAACCCTATCATTTACAACCCCAAGAACCAATGGCGAAGGGAAACCAAACTCTACTACCCTAGAGCCACTGCTCCTGATCTTCTTTTAGAAGAAAAGGAAACCAATTTCAAAAGTTTCAGCGCCAACAATGTCTATGAATGGAACATTGATGGAGAAAATGAGTATGGTATTACCAAAATCCTTCAAAACATGACTTTGGTAGCCACTGCTTATGAAACCTCCAACAATTGTCCAGAAGAGATGATTGTAGAAATCCTCATTGCAGGGTTCTGTGGTCAACTCAAAGGTTGGTGGGACAATTACCTTAGTGATGGAGAAAAGTTTTCCATCATTAATGCTGTTAAAAGGGAATCTAATGGTGAACCCATCCTTGAAAATGGGATTCAGATCCCTGATGCTGTCAGCACTCTAATCTTCACCATAGCCCAACACTTCATAGGAGATTCCTCCTTAATTAAGGATAGATCTGCTGAATTGTTGTCCAATCTCAGGTGCAAAACCCTTGGTGACTTTAGATGGTACAAAGACACTTTTCTTACAAGAGTCTATACCAGAGAAGATAGCCAACAAGCTTTCTGGAAGGAGAAATTCCTTGCAGGTCTTCCCAAATCCCTAGGTGATAAGGTTAGGGACAAACTTCGCAATCAAGACCCTAATGGAAATATTCCTTATCAGGAATTAAGTTATGGTCAGCTTATTGCCATCATCCAACGAGTTGCTTTAAAAATCTGTCAAGACGACAAAATCCAGCAACAATTAGCCAAAGAGAAGGCTCAAAATCGTAAAGATTTAGGAACCTTCTGTGAGCAATTTGGTCTTCCTTGTGCCAAAAAGACCAAAACCAAGCCCAAACCTATCAGCACTTTACCTAGACCTGATTATTACAGAGATAGGAAACCAGGACCTAGGAAACCAGGACCTAGAAATGCTGGCCAAACCAAGAATCATTATGAAAATAATGATAGAAAACCCATTGTCTGCTTCAAATGTGGAAAACCTGGCCATATAAGCAGAAATTGCAGGGTTATTAATCAACTTAAAGCTCTTAATCTTGGTTCAGATATTGAAAACAAGATTAATGGTTTATTAGCCCAATCTTCAGAAGAATCCTCTGACCAGCCTTCTGAAAACTTAAATCAAATCCAGGATGATGATTGTGCTGAATCTGATTCCTCCAGCAATATCAATGTTCTTACCAAAGAACAAGATCTTCTCCTTGAGGCCATAAATGCCATCCCTGACCCTCAGGAAAGGGGAAAATATCTTGATAAACTCAGGGCCTCTCTTGAGACAAAACCTCCCAAAAGTCCTTTGGTTACCAATAAGTATAACCTCAAAGAGACTTTCAAAAGACTAGAAAAAACTAGCATCAAGCCTGTTACCATCCAAGATCTTCAGTATGAAATCAACAACCTGAAAATTGAGGTCAATAAGCTGAAAGAAAACCAGGCTAACCACCAATCCATTATTGACCATTGGAATAATTACGAGGCCAATTCCAGTTCCTCTTCTAGTGTCCCTGATTCTGATAGAGATGCTGAAGATTTTGTTGGTCTCATCAATTATGTAAAAATTCAAAAGTTTTACATAAATATCAAAATTATTATCAATGATTTTGTTCTTGAAACTGTGGCCTTATTTGATACAGGCGCAGATTCAAACTGTATTTTAGAAGGTCTTATTCCAACCAAATACTTTGAAAAGACCTCTGAACAACTTAGTGCTGCAAATGGTTCTAAGTTAAAAATCAATTACAAGTTGTCCTCAGCCATCATTGAGAACAACAATTTCAAAATTGATACCTCTTTTCTTCTTGTTAAAGATTTGAAAAACCAAGTGATTTTAGGAACTCCGTTTATAAGATCACTTTTTCCTTTTCAAATTACTGAAGAAGGTATTATAACCCAGCATTTGGGACAACCAATCATTTTTAAGTTTTTAAGAAAAACTTTTGTTAAAAACTTAAACCCAATTTCTTTCAAAGAAAAACAAATCAATTTTCTGAAAGATGAAATTTCTTTTAAGAATATTGATCAGCAACTTCTCAGAAATGAGAATCAATCCAAAGTCAAAGGTCTATTAGAACAAATACAGTCCACTATTTGTTCTGATCTTCCTAATGCTTTCTGGGAAAGGAAGAACCATATTGTGGAGCTCCCTTATGAAAAGGATTTCCATGAAAGGCAAATTCCCACCAAAGCAAGGCCTATTCAAATGAATCATGATCTTCTTCTTGTTTGTCAGAAGGAAATTAATGATCTTTTACAAAAGAACCTTATTCGCAAGAGTAAAAGTGCCTGGTCTTGCTCTGCTTTTTATGTCAATAAAAATGCAGAAATTGAAAGAGGTGCTCCTAGGCTTGTGATTAATTACAAACCTCTCAATCAAGCTCTTGCCTGGATTAGGTATCCTATTCCAAACAAGAAAGATCTTCTCAAACGTCTTCATGACGCAAAAATATTTTCAAAATTTGATATGAAGTCTGGCTTTTGGCAAATCCAGATAAAAGAAGAGGACAGGTATAAAACTGCTTTTACTGTCCCCTTTGGTCAATTTGAATGGAACGTTATGCCTTTTGGCTTGAAGAACGCTCCTTCTGAATTTCAAAGAATCATGAATGACATATTCAATGATTATGCTAAATTTGCCATTGTCTACATAGATGATGTGCTCATTTATTCACAATCTTTTGATCAACATGTCAGACACATCAATACTTTTATGTCTATCATAAAGAAAAATGGTCTTGCTGTGTCTAAAACAAAAATCAATTTATTCCAAACAAAGATCAGATTTCTTGGTCACAATATTCATCATGGAACCATTACTCCTATCACTAGGGCCATTGAGTTCTCTGATAAATTCCCCAATCAAATTATTGACAAAACTCAATTACAGAGATTTCTGGGTTGTCTAAACTATGTCTCAGATTTCTTTCCTCAGCTAAACAATCTCATCAAACCCCTCCATGACCGTCTAAAGAAGGATCCTCCTCCTTGGACTAATGTTCATACCAATATTGTCATTCAAATCAAAGCCCAGGTTAAAGAGCTACCCTGCCTCTACCTACCAAACCCAGAAGCCTTTAAAATTGTTGAAACTGATGCATCTGACATTGGTTATGGTGGAATTTTAAAGCAAAAGATTTCTGGAAAAGAACAAGTTATTGCTTTCACTTCTAAACATTGGAATCCTGCCCAGCAGAATTATTCCACAATCAAAAAAGAAGTTTTAGCAATTGTCTTATCTATTTCAAAATTCCAATCTGATTTACTAAATCAAAAATTTCTGGTTCGTGTAGATTGCAAGTCTGCAAAAGATATTCTGCAAAAGGATGTCAAGAATCTTGCGTCTAAACAAATCTTTGCCAGATGGCAAGCAATTTTAAGTATATTTGATTTTGATATTGAATATCTTAAAGGTTCCAGTAATTCTCTCCCTGATTATCTTACTCGTGAATATTTACAGGGACAGAGTTGATTACCTCAATCTTATCCTTAAGCATGATAATGGTACCATTTCTAATGGGAAAAACTGCTTATCTTCTACCCTGGATCATGGTAATAGTAGTACCAATTCTGGTATGAAAAACTGTTCCACAACCACCCTTGAACATGGTGATTGTAGTGTCTCCATAGACATGAAAAACTGTTCAGAAACCACCCTTGAACATGGTGATTGTAGTGTCTTCTCTGACATGAAAAACTGTTCATCTTCCTCTAACAATTTCTTGCAATACTGTAGTTTTCATTGTTGCAGGAATTTTCAGAATTGCAATCATAGCTTGAAGACAAGCAATAGTGGCGCCATCACCCACTATCTTGGTCAAAGATGCTCCATCAGTGGAATCCCTGTCATGATTCCATTTGTCCCCCACTATCCTTGTCATCATGCATAAAGCTGAAGGCATATCTTAGTGGAACTTTTGTTGTGGACCCCTTGTCTCCCACTCAGATTGGTATCCAAGGCTCCACTATCTACAATCAAGTGAGCTGTCCAGAGCAACATTGGATCCTCTACAGTTCCAGTCAACCAAGTGCACAGTGCAGGTTGCGCAAGTGTACAGTTCAAGTCACTCAAGTGCACAGTACCGGTTAGTAACTAGGTACTATTTGTCTTTCAATCTATATATAGAGGTGCTAGGCTCTTGTTAGAAACACCTCACCACACCCTCACTTCAGAACTCTCTCTCTCTCTCTAAGTCTAGTGAGAAGTCAGAGCACTTGTGAGTCTTCAATCCTCTTCTTCTTTCTTCTTTCAATCTTCAAACTTGTAACTCATAGATAGTTCTTCAACTATCTCAATCATGGAAGGCTTTGCCTCCTAATCATCTGTAATATATTTTAGTTTTTCTTTTTTTAGTTGCTAGCCATAGCTACCTACTTCTACTTTCTGCTCTTTTAATTTCTTTTATCTTCTGATTCCGATCCCCTCTTGGTATCAGAGCCAGATGGTGGAAGTAGGAATGTAAATATTAACTTTGAACTGTTGGTTACTTATCTGGGTATGCTATGATGTTGCTCTTGCTCTGTTCATAACTCATATGTGCCAGGTATGGATATTAACTCTAAAATTATATTTTCTTAAAAGTTATACTATAAGTGTACTTCTTGTCTATGGCTCTTTGGTAGTTCTCTACTAAGGCCTGAGAAATTATTTCATATCTCAAGTATAAAGGCTGGAAAGCACTCACTAGAGGCCTGGACTTCGTGTGCCAGATAGTTCTTGAGAATGTTCTTATATGGATAGTACATGGATGGTTCTACCTCCTATTCTATCTTGTGAGAATTCCCAGGAATGAATCTCTGACTTGTGATCAACAACGCCACGTACTCTGAGTTTATGTTATGCATTTCAAAGGTGTTTTTACAAAGGCTTCTCTGTGAGCTTGTTGCAAGCAATATCAGTTACCTGCGTAATCCCATAAACAATTAGTCTACTTTTTTATAACTATATATGAACCTATTAAGGTTATTGAATGAAAACATTATTTATCTCTGTTTATATTTTGCAGATATTTCCTTTGTGTTCTTAAGTCAAAACTCTTCTGTATCCTGCTATATATCTACTTAGAACCAGTTCCCTGCATAATATTGTTCCTCCAAAAACTTGGTTGATGATCATAAATCGTTTTAAAAACCTTTTTCAAAGAAAAACTCTTTGACGTATAACATTCTTTAAAACAAGTATTTTAGCAGCAATGTTGTAATACCTCCATAGAAGTGGGGAGTCATAACGAGTGCCATAGTCTCGCAGAGGGAGTAAGACGAGCCGGCCATTTTGACTAGTTATGGAATAGGGTTACTCATGATTTACTTGGGTTTATTGAGGAAGTATTTTTCTAGAAAAATCGTTTCATTTTGATCATCAAACAAAAGGAATATGTATTATGTATTTATTGGTTTAATCTTCTAGATGTATTTCAGTGCTTACTTAGTATTTTGACTTGAGTAATACTTGGATTGTAACATCCGCAAAATAATTAATAGAATTATTTGGGTGTTAATCCAATTAAATCAATTTAGTACTTAACTGGTAAATTTATCGAGTGCTAAAATTATTTATTTGTCGTCATCGGATCGTTAACCGGATAATACGGACCAAGGAAGTTTTAGAATCGAAATAGGAGATTTCGATCAATATGGTAATTTGACCGCGTTACAACAAATATATTAAATAAATATATATGTGTATACGTGTGTGCATGTGAGAGGAGAAGAAAAGAAATTAATTAAAATGAAAGAAAGAAAGAAGAAGGGAGAGACAGTGAGAGAACCGAGAGGAAAACAGAGAGAAGAAGAGAAAAAGAAAAGAAGAGAGAAAGAAAGGGGGAGGAAGAAGAAGGGGAAAAAGGGGGCACTTCCGCTCAACGAAACGACTTCCTTCCAACACGAAAAATACTCAACGTTACTTCCTCTTCGATTTGGTACCAACATCTTCATCATCAACTCACTCTACACGAATTTACCATTTTCGGTTTGAAGCTCAAGGTGGCGTTTTTGAGAGTGATCTTCGTCAATAAAGCGGTTTGAAGGCTAGGGGAGTTCGAATGGAGGCTTGGGTACTAGTTTGGAGTGAAAGAATCAAGGTTTGATTGGGTGAGATTTGAGAAATCAAATTTGGGGGTTTTTGTGAATAGTGATTAGAAGTTGGGGAAGATGATGAATAGTGTCCGTGGAGAATTTCGGGAAAATCGGTATTTCGGTCAAAAAGCGGTTTCGTGATCGAGTGGAAAGCTTTGGAAGCGGTTTGGGTGTCGCCGGAGCGGGGAATGTTCGTGTGGCTACTCGGTGATTTGGCGAAGTCTCGGCAATTTTGAAGTCTCGGTGTCGGCACACGCTTCGAGGGTGAGTTCTACTCACGTTTAGGATTTTTGTTTTTCGAATTAATTGATAAACTGTTTTATCGCTTTCGCTGGACTGGAATATTTCTGGATATTGTCTGTTTCGAGTTAGGAATTAATCGGAGCGAGTCTCGGGTTGAGTTGTGTTGAAACGGAATTGTTGGTGATTTGATTTCGAAAGATTTTGACTTAAAAACCGTTAATTGGAAAATATGTCGTTTTTGATACAATCCGTTTTGATTGAGTTTTTGGTTGGATTGATTGATTGTGTGGTTTGTATTGGGTCTATCGTATTGGTTGTCAAATCTGTTTTGGACTGGAACAGGTATCAGAATTGATCGGAACGACAAAAATTGCGAAAACGGGATAAAATTCAGTGCTGTCAAAAGCGCACGACCCGTGCGTCCCAGGCGCACGGACCGTGCGCCCCTTTCGGTTTGTGTTTTAAAAAGGTGCATTACAGGGCGCACGACCCGTGCGTATGGGCGCACGAACCGTGCGCTGTGTTCTGTCCAAATTTCCAAATTTGCCCGAACGATTCCGATCGATTCCAATCCTCTTTCAACCCTTTCCTAACTCTTATATAATGATATTAGGCTTATGACGCCATGATTTTGGGTGTGTTACAAAGGGTTTTATAAAACGCTTTTTGATGTTTAAACCGTTTCGAAAAACCGAATAATAGTACACGTGTGCGGATACGTTTTATTGATAACAAATGGACTATGAGTCCTATGTGGTAAAGTAAAATTTAATGAACTAAATGTTCATAGTGTTGTAGATATACGTATATAGTATATCGAGTTGGGTGACGACCCATGTGTAACATACTAGGCGGGGCAGTCATGATCCCCTTCCCTAGGCTCCATGCCAATGGGAGAATGTACTATTGGTAGGGGAGTTCACCGGGATTAGCATGGTTTTGCAGTCGGTGTTGTGTTAAAGATTATTGTGCGATACACCGGGATTAGCATGGTTTTGCAGTCGGTGCCGTACTTGTTGTGTTGTGCGATACACCGGGATTAGCATGGTTTTGCAGTCGGTGCCGTACTTGTTGTGTTGCGCGATACACCGGGATTAGCATGGTTTTGCAGTCGGTGCCGCACTTTGTTTGTTCACGTTCACCGGGATTAGCACTGGATTTGCAGTCGGTGTCGTGATGATTTTAAAAAAAGATTTTTAATTGAACCGAGAGAGTTAGTGGGGGTCTCGGTAGAACTCACTGAGATTGTATCTCACTGTTTAAATGTTGTTGTTTTACAGAGACACAGGGACAGCGGAAATCCAAGAGGCACGAGTAGGTTGAGCTCGGACTGGGTGCTGATAGCCTAGCTAAATGTTTAAGCTTATTTCCCTTCTGTTGTCTGTATTCTAAGACATTATGTATTTAAGGTATATCTTTCTTCCGCTTTCTTGTATGATACTGAATACTATAATTGCTGATGGTATATGGTCTGAGAACCATATTGTCTTGTTGTAAATAAGACTGTTTGAGTTATATTCAGCGAAAAATTTATAGTGATATTCAGTGTCTAAGCAGGAATTATATCTCTGATGTGTTACTAATGTGCACTTGGGTATTTTTAGTCGATAGAAATACCGGGGTGTTACAGTTGGTATCAGAGCAGTTCGACCTAGTCGGACTTAGTTTAGGGTTGAGTCGATTCCTTGTTAGTCCTTTTTGTAATTACACTTGTGATGCTAAGAGACATTGAGCCTGATCAACTTAATACTTAGTGCATCATCAGCGGAATTATGACTGGATGATCAAGATGCAATCCTCGACCAAGACCGGAGTCTCCAACCGGTGCATCCTCAGGAAAGGTGACATGACGGTGGAAGAATACACCGCTAAGTTCGAGAAGTTATCTCAGTTTTACCGAATGGTAAGGTATGTTTCGAATGACGAATGGAGAATGCAGATGTATAAGAAGGGCCTTAGTGCTTTTATGACTTATGGTCTCAGTTCTTATACTATTACCAATTTTGTTGCCTTAGTGCAGTTAGCCTATGTCGCCGAGGATGATATCATAGGAAATATGGGAAAGGAAAGAAGGTAGTTGAATTATCAACTCCGAATGCAAAGTCCTAAGATAATTTCATCAAAGGAAAAACAGGTGCAATTTTCTGATTCTTCAAAGGTCAGAAGATGTTCTAACTATGGAGGTCGTCACCAGGGTGATCGTCAGCATAGATCAATCGGTGTTGTTATCGTAATGAAGAAGGTCACTATACAAATAGGCGTCCGGTAAGGAAGAGTTCCAAGGAGTTACAAGCAGCTCTAAGGCAAGGACGAGTCAACATTCTGGATGTTTAGGCAGTTACAACTGCAGACAATCTACTAAGGAGTATGAGATCAGTTTTCAATAACTCGATCAGTATATTATATGATTCGGGTGCAACCTATTGCTGTATATCCCGATCGCATGTGAATCGGTTGGGATGAGCCTTATCATCGCTATCCGAGCCGATAAATATTTTAACTGCTGCTAAGGATCGTGACTAAACCTAATCTTTGTATAGAATTGTCTACTTGTCGAAGGAGGCAGGAATTTCGTTGTAGAATTTGTTGTTTGCCTACGAGAAGTGTGGACACCATTTTGGGTATGAATTGGATGACCGCAAATCATGTTGCAATCGACTGTATTAATCAGCTATCAGCTTCGCTTCAGAATCAGTTGAAATGTCTAGGACAAATTCTGAAGTGGTTACCTAGTTCACCTTAGACGGTCAATCTTCATTCCAAGGTGCGGAAGCACATGTTAGTATGTTATCTGCATCCACTGAAACTAGTTTAGATTTGGCGAACATTCAGGTTGTGAATGACTTTCTGGATGTTTTCACGATGACGTTTCTTCTGAATCTCCTGAGCGAGAGGTAGAGTTTACGGTGGAATTGGTTCCTGGCACGGGATCAATGTCTATTGTTTCTTATTGAATGTTTCTTTAGAATTAAAGGAAATAGAGTCTCAACTTGAAGAGTCGATGCTAAAGAAATTCATTCGACCGAGTACTTCGCTAAGGAGTGCTCTGGTGTGGTTAGTCAAAAGGAAAAATGGTAGCATGAGATTGTACGTCGATTATCGACAACTTAAGAAAGTGACGATCAAGAATATATATCCCTTGCCAAGGATAGACGATTTGCTTGAGCAATTTGAGACGCTGCAGTGTTTTCTAAAGATTGATCTGAGGTCAGGATATCATCAAATAAAAGTTAGAGCCTTAGAAATTCCGAAGACAGCTTTCTGTACTAGGTATGGACATTATGTGTGGGTAGTGATGCCCTTCGGTTTGATTAATGCTCCAGCGGTATTCATGGATTACCTGAATCGAGTTTTCCTCAATTACCTAGATCAATTTGTAGTCGTTTTCATTGATGGTATCTCGATGTGCTTGAAGACCATTGAGGAGCATGTCCAACATCTCCGCATTGTTCTGAAGGTACTCCGAGAAAATAAGTTGTACTTGAACCTTCGAAGTGTGATTTTTGGGTGTCAGAGGTAAAGTATTTGGGACATGTGATTCCCCAAGTCGGGAATTTCTGTAGGTCCCAGTGAGAAAGAAGCGGTGTTGAATGGGAGTGACCCACATCAGTCGCAGAGATCAAAAGTTTCTGGATCTAGCCGGTTACTGTAAGAGGTTTGTTAAAGGGTTCTCACAGTTAGTTGTCCACTTACTCGGTTAACTCGTAAGGGTCATCCGTTTACGTGGGATGCTGATTGTGAAGAATGTTTTCAAGAATTGAAGGTTTGGTTGACTTCTGCTCCATTCCTGATTCTTCCGGATCCGTCTTTGAAATTCCAAACTTACGGCGATGTTTCTGGGAAGGGTTTAGGCGGTGTCCTTGTGCAGAATCAACAAGAGGTAGCTTAGGCGTCCAGACAATTGAAGACTCATGAGGAGAATTATCCAACTCATGATTTGTAATTGGCATCTATTGTGTATGCACTGAAGATTTGGAGACGTCACCTGTATGAGTCTCGTTTCGATGTCTTTAGTGGTCGCAGGAGTTTAAGGTATCTGTTTGATCAGAAAGAACTGAATAACAGGCAAAGAAGTGTGTTGAGTTTCTGGAGGATTATAAATTCGTGTTGATGTAACGTTCAAGAGAGGCCAATGTTGTAGCTGATGCGCTAAGTAGGAAATCCATTCATATGAAAGAGTTGATGACGCAAGAAATGGGATTGTTAGAGTCTTTTAGATCTAAGTTGGAGTACATCCATAAGTTTCCACTTTGGTGGCGAGGTATTAGTTTATTAACCTCTCCTTGGTGAAGGTTGACAATGAGATTGTCTTACGAAATTCCGTTTGACAAGTCGAACGTGAATACGGTTATGTAAATGAGGTAACTGTTGACTGTTTTTCACAAGGCGAATAACCATCAAAGGATTAATTGATGGATCTACTTGTAGGTGACTGAAATTTCCGAAGTGAAGCTTGGCGCGCGGTGTAATAGTTTTGAAAAATCGTTTTTGTGAAAACCCGCATGCTAAAGTTAATGTTGGGAACGACTCAAGAGGCTAATGAAATCTGATTTAGGAAAATCCTAGGAGGACTACTTAGGTTGAGGAGAAACTCTCAACGCTATTGACTAATTTGGAAAGGAATCGGATGCATCGTTGGTAAAAACCTCGTGATGAAGTTGCAACAGAGGAAAAGGAGCTCTGAGTTCCGTTTGAAAGTTGTTTTGAGAACAACTGATATGATTTTCATTACGTTCAAATTATTTGATGTCCCCGTGGTTTATTTCTACGTTTAAGATAAACGTTTCTGGTAAATCCTCATTCCATCTTTTTGAAGAGTTCTATCTCGAAATTTTGGGGAGCAAGTGAGGAATGAAGCTTAGGGAGTGTTTTCGAACGCGGTGCCGAGCTTATGTAGGCGAAAGAGGAGTTTCTCGTGCCGATTCGTAATAAGAGAGTTCGGACTGTAATCTTAGAAGCGTTCTGGGGTAGTAGTGGATCATACCGGAAGATTGTTGTGCCAACTTCGTGAAGATTTCTACTCATTTCGTTAATTCAGGAATGTTTTCCAGCAAAATTTAAGACCTTTCTAAGAATGTCGATTCTCGGTTAGTCGGATAAAAGGCTTGACGAAATTTTGAGGACAAAATTCTTTTAAGTTGGGGAGAATGTAACATCCGCAAAATAATTAATAGAATTATTTGGGTGTTAATCCAATTAAATCAATTTAGTACTTAACTGGTAAATTTATCGAGTGCTAAAATTATTTATTTGTCGTCATCGGATCGTTAACCGGATAATACGGACCAAGGAAGTTTTAGAATCGAAATAGGAGATTTCGATCAATATGGTAATTTGACCGCGTTACAACAAATATATTAAATAAATATATATGTGTATACGTGTGTGCATGTGAGAGGAGAAGAAAAGAAATTAATTAAAATGAAAGAAAGAAAGAAGAAGGGAGAGACAGTGAGAGAACCGAGAGGAAAACAGAGAGAAGAAGAGAAAAAGAAAAGAAGAGAGAAAGAAAGGGGGAGGAAGAAGAAGGGGAAAAAGGGGGCACTTCCGCTCAACGAAACGACTTCCTTCCAACACGAAAAATACTCAACGTTACTTCCTCTTCGATTTGGTACCAACATCTTCATCATCAACTCACTCTACACGAATTTACCATTTTCGGTTTGAAGCTCAAGGTGGCGTTTTTGAGAGTGATCTTCGTCAATAAAGCGGTTTGAAGGCTAGGGGAGTTCGAATGGAGGCTTGGGTACTAGTTTGGAGTGAAAGAATCAAGGTTTGATTGGGTGAGATTTGAGAAATCAAATTTGGGGGTTTTTGTGAATAGTGATTAGAAGTTGGGGAAGATGATGAATAGTGTCCGTGGAGAATTTCGGGAAAATCGGTATTTCGGTCAAAAAGCGGTTTCGTGATCGAGTGGAAAGCTTTGGAAGCGGTTTGGGTGTCGCCGGAGCGGGGAATGTTCGTGTGGCTACTCGGTGATTTGGCGAAGTCTCGGCAATTTTGAAGTCTCGGTGTCGGCACACGCTTCGAGGGTGAGTTCTACTCACGTTTAGGATTTTTGTTTTTCGAATTAATTGATAAACTGTTTTATCGCTTTCGCTGGACTGGAATATTTCTGGATATTGTCTGTTTCGAGTTAGGAATTAATCGGAGCGAGTCTCGGGTTGAGTTGTGTTGAAACGGAATTGTTGGTGATTTGATTTCGAAAGATTTTGACTTAAAAACCGTTAATTGGAAAATATGTCGTTTTTGATACAATCCGTTTTGATTGAGTTTTTGGTTGGATTGATTGATTGTGTGGTTTGTATTGGGTCTATCGTATTGGTTGTCAAATCTGTTTTGGACTGGAACAGGTATCAGAATTGATCGGAACGACAAAAATTGCGAAAACGGGATAAAATTCAGTGCTGTCAAAAGCGCACGACCCGTGCGTCCCAGGCGCACGGACCGTGCGCCCCTTTCGGTTTGTGTTTTAAAAAGGTGCATTACAGGGCGCACGACCCGTGCGTATGGGCGCACGAACCGTGCGCTGTGTTCTGTCCAAATTTCCAAATTTGCCCGAACGATTCCGATCGATTCCAATCCTCTTTCAACCCTTTCCTAACTCTTATATAATGATATTAGGCTTATGACGCCATGATTTTGGGTGTGTTACAAAGGGTTTTATAAAACGCTTTTTGATGTTTAAACCGTTTCGAAAAACCGAATAATAGTACACGTGTGCGGATACGTTTTATTGATAACAAATGGACTATGAGTCCTATGTGGTAAAGTAAAATTTAATGAACTAAATGTTCATAGTGTTGTAGATATACGTATATAGTATATCGAGTTGGGTGACGACCCATGTGTAACATACTAGGCGGGGCAGTCATGATCCCCTTCCCTAGGCTCCATGCCAATGGGAGAATGTACTATTGGTAGGGGAGTTCACCGGGATTAGCATGGTTTTGCAGTCGGTGTTGTGTTAAAGATTATTGTGCGATACACCGGGATTAGCATGGTTTTGCAGTCGGTGCCGTACTTGTTGTGTTGTGCGATACACCGGGATTAGCATGGTTTTGCAGTCGGTGCCGTACTTGTTGTGTTGCGCGATACACCGGGATTAGCATGGTTTTGCAGTCGGTGCCGCACTTTGTTTGTTCACGTTCACCGGGATTAGCACTGGATTTGCAGTCGGTGTCGTGATGATTTTAAAAAAGGATTTTTAATTGAACCGAGAGAGTTAGTGGGGGTCTCGGTAGAACTCACTGAGATTGTATCTCACTGTTTAAATGTTGTTGTTTTACAGAGACACAGGGACAGCGGAAATCCAAGAGGCACGAGTAGGTTGAGCTCGGACTGGGTGCTGATAGCCTAGCTAAATGTTTAAGCTTATTTCCCTTCTGTTGTCTGTATTCTAAGACATTATGTATTTAAGGTATATCTTTCTTCCGCTTTCTTGTATGATACTGAATACTATAATTGCTGATGGTATATGGTCTGAGAACCATATTGTCTTGTTGTAAATAAGACTGTTTGAGTTATATTCAGCGAAAAATTTATAGTGATATTCAGTGTCTAAGCAGGAATTATATCTCTGATGTGTTACTAATGTGCACTTGGGTATTTTTAGTCGATAGAAATACCGGGGTGTTACATGGATCACACTCTGAAGTATAAATACAGAAAATAAATATTTTATCCAAGTTTTAATATCCAGCACGTTGGCAATATTTTGTTCCTAGAATATAACAAGGTTAATCCCAGAGCATGCCTCAGAAAGTAGTTATTAGTTCATATGTTAATATTTATATTTCTGGTAAAACCAAGTGAAGGCTGTGATACTTATGGGTGAGGAATTTTCACAATTTCTTAAAACAAAACGCTTTCTTGTCTTCCTCACTCTCTCTTCATGTCTTCCGTTCTTACGCCTTCAAACATGCTTTTAATTCCAGAAAATATCAATCAAGATCTTGGTAAAGATCTTAATCAATCTTTCAATCAAGATCTTTGCAAAGATCTTAACAAAAATCAATCTTTTACAATTGATAAAATCTCTCTCAAAAAGGATTTTTACTCTCAAGAGTGGTCTCTTCAGAGAAACTGGTTCTTCAAAAATTATCAAGGAATAAATAGGAAATCCATTTGGAAAAGGTACTATAAATTTCTTGAAAAAATCAAATTTAATATTCCTTTCTTTGATTGGTTTCATGCGTACACCATCAAGAAAAATATCAATTATCCCTTCCAAGATGAATTAATTGGAAGAAAACCCCTGGATGTTTTCACTATATGGCATCTAAAAGATGGTCATATGATCCAATCGGAATTACCACCTAAAGGTGCTTTTTCCCTCAATAGCCAATCCACTCCTGCCATGGCAGCCCCCTTCAAAACAAGGACTGATGATGGTCCCATAACAGCCAGAGATATTAAAGATCTCATGGAACAGTCCAATTATACAAATAAGTACCTCCAAGCCCTAGGAGATTCCAAATTCAGTAGAAACCTTGATGCCTCCTCCAAACCAGAGTCATCTTCTTCTACCAAAATTGAAAAACCCTTATTTAAACCTTATAGGGTATCAAAAAACTTTAAAGCTTCCCAGCTAAAAGGTTCAAAAGTCAAAGAAGAAGCTATTGAGGTTCAAGGTGAACTTCTTGACAAAGTCAAAGAGCACATAGCTCTCCTCAAAGTAACTGTCCCTGATACACCTTCTCCCCAAACTCCTCAAAAGGGAATCCATATGATAGAAGGAACCTCTTCTGAATGTTCAGAAAAAGACCCCTCTAAGGTTCAGCTTAACCCTATCATTTACAACCCCAAGAACCAATGGCGAAGGGAAACCAAACTCTACTACCCTAGAGCCACTGCTCCTGATCTTCTTTTAGAAGAAAAGGAAACCAATTTCAAAAGTTTCAGCGCCAACAATGTCTATGAATGGAACATTGATGGAGAAAATGAGTATGATATTACCAAAATCCTTCAAAACATGACTATGGTAGCCACTGCTTATGAAACCTCCAACAATTGTCCAGAAGAGATGATTGTAGAAATCCTCATTGCAGGGTTCTGTGGTCAACTCAAAGGTTGGTGGGACAATTACCTTAGTGATGGAGAAAAGTTTTCCATCATTAACGCTGTTAAAAGGGAATCTAATGGTGAACCCATCCTTGAAAATGGGATTCAGATCCCTGATGCTGTCAGCACTCTAATCTTCACCATAGCCCAACACTTCATAGGAGATTCCTCCTTAATTAAGGATAGATCTGCTGAATTGTTGTCCAATCTCAGGTGCAAAACCCTTGGTGACTTTAGATGGTACAAAGACACTTTTCTTACAAGAGTCTATACCAGAGAAGATAGCCAACAAGCTTTCTGGAAGGAGAAATTCCTTGCAGGTCTTCCCAAATCCCTAGGTGATAAGGTTAGGGACAAACTTCGCAATCAAGACCCTAATGGAAATATTCCTTATCAGGAATTAAGTTATGGTCAGCTTATTGCCATCATCCAACGAGTTGCTTTAAAAATCTGTCAAGACGACAAAATCCAGCAACAATTAGCCAAAGAGAAGGCTCAAAATCGTAAAGATTTAGGAACCTTCTGTGAGCAATTTGGTCTTCCTTGTGCCAAAAAGACCAAAACCAAGCCCAAACCTATCAGCACTTTACCTAGACCTGATTATTACAGAGATAGGAAACCAGGACCTAGGAAACCAGGACCTAGAAATGCTGGCCAAACCAAGAATCATTATGAAAATAATGATAGAAAACCCATTGTCTGCTTCAAATGTGGAAAACCTGGCCATATAAGCAGAAATTGCAGGGTTATTAATCAACTTAAAGCTCTTAATCTTGGTTCAGATATTGAAAACAAGATTAATGGTTTATTAGCCCAATCTTCAGAAGAATCCTCTGACCAGCCTTCTGAAAACTTAAATCAAATCCAGGATGATGATTGTGCTGAATCTGATTCCTCCAGCAATATCAATGTTCTTACCAAAGAACAAGATCTTCTCCTTGAGGCCATAAATGCCATCCCTGACCCTCAGGAAAGGGGAAAATATCTTGATAAACTCAGGGCCTCTCTTGAGACAAAACCTCCCAAAAGTCCTTTGGTTACCAATAAGTATAACCTCAAAGAGACTTTCAAAAGACTAGAAAAAACTAGCATCAAGCCTGTTACCATTCAAGATCTTCAGTATGAAATCAACAACCTGAAAATTGAGGTCAATAAGCTGAAAGAAAACCAGGCTAACCACCAATCCATTATTGACCATTGGAATAATTACGAGGCCAATTCCAGTTCCTCTTCTAGTGTCCCTGATTCTGATAGAGATGCTGAAGATTTTGTTGGTCTCATCAATTATGTAAAAATTCAAAAGTTTTACATAAATATCAAAATTATTATCAATGATTTTGTTCTTGAAACTGTGGCCTTATTTGATACAGGCGCAGATTCAAACTGTATTTTAGAAGGTCTTATTCCAACCAAATACTTTGAAAAGACCTCTGAACAACTTAGTGCTGCAAATGGTTCTAAGTTAAAAATCAATTACAAGTTGTCCTCAGCCATCATTGAGAACAACAATTTCAAAATTGATACCTCTTTTCTTCTTGTTAAAGATTTGAAAAACCAAGTGATTTTAGGAACTCCGTTTATAAGATCACTTTTTCCTTTTCAAATTACTGAAGAAGGTATTATAACCCAGCATTTGGGACAACCAATCATTTTTAAGTTTTTAAGAAAAACTTTTGTTAAAAACTTAAACCCAATTTCTTTCAAAGAAAAACAAATCAATTTTCTGAAAGATGAAATTTCTTTTAAGAATATTGATCAGCAACTTCTCAGAAATGAGAATCAATCCAAAGTCAAAGGTCTATTAGAACAAATACAGTCCACTATTTGTTCTGATCTTCCTAATGCTTTCTGGGAAAGGAAGAACCATATTGTGGAGCTCCCTTATGAAAAGGATTTCCATGAAAGGCAAATTCCCACCAAAGCAAGGCCTATTCAAATGAATCATGATCTTCTTCTTGTTTGTCAGAAGGAAATTAATGATCTTTTACAAAAGAACCTTATTCGCAAGAGTAAAAGTGCCTGGTCTTGCTCTGCTTTTTATGTCAATAAAAATGCAGAAATTGAAAGAGGTGCTCCTAGGCTTGTGATTAATTACAAACCTCTCAATCAAGCTCTTGCCTGGATTAGGTATCCTATTCCAAACAAGAAAGATCTTCTCAAACGTCTTCATGACGCAAAAATATTTTCAAAATTTGATATGAAGTCTGGCTTTTGGCAAATCCAGATAAAAGAAGAGGACAGGTATAAAACTGCTTTTACTGTCCCCTTTGGTCAATTTGAATGGAACGTTATGCCTTTTGGCTTGAAGAACGCTCCTTCTGAATTTCAAAGAATCATGAATGACATATTCAATGATTATGCTAAATTTGCCATTGTCTACATAGATGATGTGCTCATTTATTCACAATCTTTTGATCAACATGTCAGACACATCAATACTTTTATGTCTATCATAAAGAAAAATGGTCTTGCTGTGTCTAAAACAAAAATCAATTTATTCCAAACAAAGATCAGATTTCTTGGTCACAATATTCATCATGGAACCATTACTCCTATCACTAGGGCCATTGAGTTCTCTGATAAATTCCCCAATCAAATTATTGACAAAACTCAATTACAGAGATTTCTGGGTTGTCTAAACTATGTCTCAGATTTCTTTCCTCAGCTAAACAATCTCATCAAACCCCTCCATGACCGTCTAAAGAAGGATCCTCCTCCTTGGACTAATGTTCATACCAATATTGTCATTCAAATCAAAGCCCAGGTTAAAGAGCTACCCTGCCTCTACCTACCAAACCCAGAAGCCTTTAAAATTGTTGAAACTGATGCATCTGACATTGGTTATGGTGGAATTTTAAAGCAAAAGATTTCTGGAAAAGAACAAGTTATTGCTTTCACTTCTAAACATTGGAATCCTGCCCAGCAGAATTATTCCACAATCAAAAAAGAAGTTTTAGCAATTGTCTTATCTATTTCAAAATTCCAATCTGGTTTACTAAATCAAAAATTTCTGGTTCGTGTAGATTGCAAGTCTGCAAAAGATATTCTGCAAAAGGATGTCAAGAATCTTGCGTCTAAACAAATCTTTGCCAGATGGCAAGCAATTTTAAGTATATTTGATTTTGATATTGAATATCTTAAAGGTTCCAGTAATTCTCTCCCTGATTATCTTACTCGTGAATATTTACAGGGACAGAGTTGATTACCTCAATCTTATCCTTAAGCATGATAATGGTACCATTTCTAATGGGAAAAACTGCTTATCTTCTACCCTGGATCATGGTAATAGTAGTACCAATTCTGGTATGAAAAACTGTTCCACAACCACCCTTGAACATGGTGATTGTAGTGTCTCCATAGACATGAAAAACTGTTCAGAAACCACCCTTGAACATGGTGATTGTAGTGTCTTCTCTGACATGAAAAACTGTTCATCTTCCTCTAACAATTTCTTGCAATACTGTAGTTTTCATTGTTGCAGGAATTTTCAGAATTGCAATCATAGCTTGAAGACAAGCAATAGTGGCGCCATCACCCACTATCTTGGTCAAAGATGCTCCATCAGTGGAATCCCTGTCATGATTCCATTTGTCCCCCACTATCCTTGTCATCATGCATAAAGCTGAAGGCATATCTTAGTGGAACTTTTGTTGTGGACCCCTTGTCTCCCACTCAGATTGGTATCCAAGGCTCCACTATCTACAATCAAGTGAGCTGTCCAGAGCAACATTGGATCCTCTACAGTTCCAGTCAACCAAGTGCACAGTGCAGGTTGCGCAAGTGTACAGTTCAAGTCACTCAAGTGCATAGTACCGGTTAGTAACTAGGTACTATTTGTCTTTCAATCTATATATAGAGGTGCTAGGCTCTTGTTAGAAACACCTCACCACACCCTCACTTCAGAACTCTCTCTCTCTCTCTAAGTCTAGTGAGAAGTCAGAGCACTTGTGAGTCTTCAATCCTCTTCTTCTTTCTTCTTTCAATCTTCAAACTTGTAACTCATAGATAGTTCTTCAACTATCTCAATCATGGAAGGCTTTGCCTCCTAATCATCTGTAATATATTTTAGTTTTTCTTTTTTTAGTTGCTAGCCATAGCTACCTACTTCTACTTTCTGCTCTTTTAATTTCTTTTATCTTCTGATTCCGATCCCCTCTTGGTATCAGAGCCAGATGGTGGAAGTAGGAATGTAAATATTAACTTTGAACTGTTGGTTACTTATCTGGGTATGCTATGATGTTGCTCTTGCTCTGTTCATAACTCATATGTGCCAGGTATGGATATTAACTCTAAAATTATATTTTCTTAAAAGTTATACTATAAGTGTACTTCTTGTCTATGGCTCTTTGGTAGTTCTCTACTAAGGCCTGAGAAATTATTTCATATCTCAAGTATAAAGGCTGGAAAGCACTCACTAGAGGCCTGGACTTCGTGTGCCAGATAGTTCTTGAGAATGTTCTTATATGGATAGTACATGGATGGTTCTACCTCCTATTCTATCTTGTGAGAATTCCCAGGAATGAATCTCTGACTTGTGATCAACAACGCCACGTACTCTGAGTTTATGTTATGCATTTCAAAGGTGTTTTTACAAAGGCTTCTCTGTGAGCTTGTTGCAAGCAATATCAGTTACCTGCGTAATCCCATAAACAATTAGTCTACTTTTTTATAACTATATATGAACCTATTAAGGTTATTGAATGAAAACATTATTTATCTCTGTTTATATTTTGCAGATATTTCCTTTGTGTTCTTAAGTCAAAACTCTTCTGTATCCTGCTATATATCTACTTAGAACCAGTTCCCTGCATAATATTGTTCCTCCAAAAACTTGGTTGATGATCATAAATCGTTTTAAAAACCTTTTTCAAAGAAAAACTCTTTGACGTATAACATTCTTTAAAACAAGTATTTTAGCAGCAATGTTGTAATACCTCCATAGAAGTGGGGAGTCATAACGAGTGCCATAGTCTCGCAGAGGGAGTAAGACGAGCCGGCCATTTTGACTAGTTATGGAATAGGGTTACTCATGATTTACTTGGGTTTATTGAGGAAGTATTTTTCTAGAAAAATCGTTTCATTTTGATCATCAAACAAAAGGAATATGTATTATGTATTTATTGGTTTAATCTTCTAGATGTATTTCAGTGCTTACTTAGTATTTTGACTTGAGTAATACTTGGATCACACTCTGAAGTATAAATACAGAAAATAATTATTTTATCCAAGTTTTAATATCCAGCACGTTGGCAATATTTTGTTCCTAGAATATAACAAGGTTAATCCCAGAGCATGCCTCAGAAAGTAGTTATTAGTTCATATGTTAATATTTATATTTCTGGTAAAACCAAGTGAAGGCTGTGATACTTATGGGTGAGGAATTTTCACAATTTCTTAAAACAAAACGCTTTCTTGTCTTCCTCACTCTCTCTTCATGTCTTCCGTTCTTACGCCTTCAAACATGCTTTTAATTCCAGAAAATATCAATCAAGATCTTGGTAAAGATCTTAATCAATCTTTCAATCAAGATCTTTGCAAAGATCTTAACAAAAATCAATCTTTTACAATTGATAAAATCTCTCTCAAAAAGGATTTTTACTCTCAAGAGTGGTCTCTTCAGAGAAACTGGTTCTTCAAAAATTATCAAGGAATAAATAGGAAATCCATTTGGAAAAGGTACTATAAATTTCTTGAAAAAATCAAATTTAATATTCCTTTCTTTGATTGGTTTCATGCGTACACCATCAAGAAAAATATCAATTATCCCTTCCAAGATGAATTAATTGGAAGAAAACCCCTGGATGTTTTCACTATATGGCATCTAAAAGATGGTCATATGATCCAATCGGAATTACCACCTAAAGGTGCTTTTTCCCTCAATAGCCAATCCACTCCTGCCATGGCAGCCCCCTTCAAAACAAGGACTGATGATGGTCCCATAACAGCCAGAGATATTAAAGATCTCATGGAACAGTCCAATTATACAAATAAGTACCTCCAAGCCCTAGGAGATTCCAAATTCAGTAGAAACCTTGATGCCTCCTCCAAACCAGAGTCATCTTCTTCTACCAAAATTGAAAAACCCTTATTTAAACCTTATAGGGTATCAAAAAACTTTAAAGCTTCCCAGCTAAAAGGTTCAAAAGTCAAAGAAGAAGCTATTGAGGTTCAAGGTGAACTTCTTGACAAAGTCAAAGAGCACATAGCTCTCCTCAAAGTAACTGTCCCTGATACACCTTCTCCCCAAACTCCTCAAAAGGGAATCCATATGATAGAAGGAACCTCTTCTGAATGTTCAGAAAAAGACCCCTCTAAGGTTCAGCTTAACCCTATCATTTACAACCCCAAGAACCAATGGCGAAGGGAAACCAAACTCTACTACCCTAGAGCCACTGCTCCTGATCTTCTTTTAGAAGAAAAGGAAACCAATTTCAAAAGTTTCAGCGCCAACAATGTCTATGAATGGAACATTGATGGAGAAAATGAGTATGGTATTACCAAAATCCTTCAAAACATGACTATGGTAGCCACTGCTTATGAAACCTCCAACAATTGTCCAGAAGAGATGATTGTAGAAATCCTCATTGCAGGGTTCTGTGGTCAACTCAAAGGTTGGTGGGACAATTACCTTAGTGATGGAGAAAAGTTTTCCATCATTAATGCTGTTAAAAGGGAATCTAATGGTGAACCCATCCTTGAAAATGGGATTCAGATCCCTGATGCTGTCAGCACTCTAATCTTCACCATAGCCCAACACTTCATAGGAGATTCCTCCTTAATTAAGGATAGATCTGCTGAATTGTTGTCCAATCTCAGGTGCAAAACCCTTGGTGACTTTAGATGGTACAAAGACACTTTTCTTACAAGAGTCTATACCAGAGAAGATAGCCAACAAGCTTTCTGGAAGGAGAAATTCCTTGCAGGTCTTCCCAAATCCCTAGGTGATAAGGTTAGGGACAAACTTCGCAATCAAGACCCTAATGGAAATATTCCTTATCAGGAATTAAGTTATGGTCAGCTTATTGCCATCATCCAACGAGTTGCTTTAAAAATCTGTCAAGACGACAAAATCCAGCAACAATTAGCCAAAGAGAAGGCTCAAAATCGTAAAGATTTAGGAACCTTCTGTGAGCAATTTGGTCTTCCTTGTGCCAAAAAGACCAAAACCAAGCCCAAACCTATCAGCACTTTACCTAGACCTGATTATTACAGAGATAGGAAACCAGGACCTAGGAAACCAGGACCTAGAAATGCTGGCCAAACCAAGAATCATTATGAAAATAATGATAGAAAACCCATTGTCTGCTTCAAATGTGGAAAACCTGGCCATATAAGCAGAAATTGCAGGGTTATTAATCAACTTAAAGCTCTTAATCTTGGTTCAGATATTGAAAACAAGATTAATGGTTTATTAGCCCAATCTTCAGAAGAATCCTCTGACCAGCCTTCTGAAAACTTAAATCAAATCCAGGATGATGATTGTGCTGAATCTGATTCCTCCAGCAATATCAATGTTCTTACCAAAGAACAAGATCTTCTCCTTGAGGCCATAAATGCCATCCCTGACCCTCAGGAAAGGGGAAAATATCTTGATAAACTCAGGGCCTCTCTTGAGACAAAACCTCCCAAAAGTCCTTTGGTTACCAATAAGTATAACCTCAAAGAGACTTTCAAAAGACTAGAAAAAACTAGCATCAAGCCTGTTACCATCCAAGATCTTCAGTATGAAATCAACAACCTGAAAATTGAGGTCAATAAGCTGAAAGAAAACCAGGCTAACCACCAATCCATTATTGACCATTGGAATAATTACGAGGCCAATTCCAGTTCCTCTTCTAGTGTCCCTGATTCTGATAGAGATGCTGAAGATTTTGTTGGTCTCATCAATTATGTAAAAATTCAAAAGTTTTACATAAATATCAAAATTATTATCAATGATTTTGTTCTTGAAACCGTGGCCTTATTTGATACAGGCGCAGATTCAAACTGTATTTTAGAAGGTCTTATTCCAACCAAATACTTTGAAAAGACCTCTGAACAACTTAGTGCTGCAAATGGTTCTAAGTTAAAAATCAATTACAAGTTGTCCTCAGCCATCATTGAGAACAACAATTTCAAAATTGATACCTCTTTTCTTCTTGTTAAAGATTTGAAAAACCAAGTGATTTTAGGAACTCCGTTTATAAGATCACTTTTTCCTTTTCAAATTACTGAAGAAGGTATTATAACCCAGCATTTGGGACAACCAATCATTTTTAAGTTTTTAAGAAAAACTTTTGTTAAAAACTTAAACCCAATTTCTTTCAAAGAAAAACAAATCAATTTTCTGAAAGATGAAATTTCTTTTAAGAATATTGATCAGCAACTTCTCAGAAATGAGAATCAATCCAAAGTCAAAGGTCTATTAGAACAAATACAGTCCACTATTTGTTCTGATCTTCCTAATGCTTTCTGGGAAAGGAAGAACCATATTGTGGAGCTCCCTTATGAAAAGGATTTCCATGAAAGGCAAATTCCCACCAAAGCAAGGCCTATTCAAATGAATCATGATCTTCTTCTTGTTTGTCAGAAGGAAATTAATGATCTTTTACAAAAGAACCTTATTCGCAAGAGTAAAAGTGCCTGGTCTTGCTCTGCTTTTTATGTCAATAAAAATGCAGAAATTGAAAGAGGTGCTCCTAGGCTTGTGATTAATTACAAACCTCTCAATCAAGCTCTTGCCTGGATTAGGTATCCTATTCCAAACAAGAAAGATCTTCTCAAACGTCTTCATGACGCAAAAATATTTTCAAAATTTGATATGAAGTCTGGCTTTTGGCAAATCCAGATAAAAGAAGAGGACAGGTATAAAACTGCTTTTACTGTCCCCTTTGGTCAATTTGAATGGAACGTTATGCCTTTTGGCTTGAAGAACGCTCCTTCTGAATTTCAAAGAATCATGAATGACATATTCAATGATTATGCTAAATTTGCCATTGTCTACATAGATGATGTGCTCATTTATTCACAATCTTTTGATCAACATGTCAGACACATCAATACTTTTATGTCTATCATAAAGAAAAATGGTCTTGCTGTGTCTAAAACAAAAATCAATTTATTCCAAACAAAGATCAGATTTCTTGGTCACAATATTCATCATGGAACCATTACTCCTATCACTAGGGCCATTGAGTTCTCTGATAAATTCCCCAATCAAATTATTGACAAAACTCAATTACAGAGATTTCTGGGTTGTCTAAACTATGTCTCAGATTTCTTTCCTCAGCTAAACAATCTCATCAAACCCCTCCATGACCGTCTAAAGAAGGATCCTCCTCCTTGGACTAATGTTCATACCAATATTGTCATTCAAATCAAAGCCCAGGTTAAAGAGCTACCCTGCCTCTACCTACCAAACCCAGAAGCCTTTAAAATTGTTGAAACTGATGCATCTGACATTGGTTATGGTGGAATTTTAAAGCAAAAGATTTCTGGAAAAGAACAAGTTATTGCTTTCACTTCTAAACATTGGAATCCTGCCCAGCAGAATTATTCCACAATCAAAAAAGAAGTTTTAGCAATTGTCTTATCTATTTCAAAATTCCAATCTGATTTACTAAATCAAAAATTTCTGGTTCGTGTAGATTGCAAGTCTGCAAAAGATATTCTGCAAAAGGATGTCAAGAATCTTGCGTCTAAACAAATCTTTGCCAGATGGCAAGCAATTTTAAGTATATTTGATTTTGATATTGAATATCTTAAAGGTTCCAGTAATTCTCTCCCTGATTATCTTACTCGTGAATATTTACAGGGACAGAGTTGATTACCTCAATCTTATCCTTAAGCATGATAATGGTACCATTTCTAATGGGAAAAACTGCTTATCTTCTACCCTGGATCATGGTAATAGTAGTACCAATTCTGGTATGAAAAACTGTTCCACAACCACCCTTGAACATGGTGATTGTAGTGTCTCCATAGACATGAAAAACTGTTCAGAAACCACCCTTGAACATGGTGATTGTAGTGTCTTCTCTGACATGAAAAACTGTTCATCTTCCTCTAACAATTTCTTGCAATACTGTAGTTTTCATTGTTGCAGGAATTTTCAGAATTGCAATCATAGCTTGAAGACAAGCAATAGTGGCGCCATCACCCACTATCTTGGTCAAAGATGCTCCATCAGTGGAATCCCTGTCATGATTCCATTTGTCCCCCACTATCCTTGTCATCATGCATAAAGCTGAAGGCATATCTTAGTGGAACTTTTGTTGTGGACCCCTTGTCTCCCACTCAGATTGGTATCCAAGGCTCCACTATCTACAATCAAGTGAGCTGTCCAGAGCAACATTGGATCCTCTACAGTTCCAGTCAACCAAGTGCACAGTGCAGGTTGCGCAAGTGTACAGTTCAAGTCACTCAAGTGCACAGTACCGGTTAGTAACTAGGTACTATTTGTCTTTCAATCTATATATAGAGGTGCTAGGCTCTTGTTAGAAACACCTCACCTCACCTCACCCTCACTTCAGAACTCTCTCTCTCTCTAAGTCTAGTGAGAAGTCAGAGCACTTGTGAGTCTTCAATCTTCTTCTTCTTTCTTCTTTCAATCTTCAAACTTGTAACTCAAAGATAGTTCTTCAACTATCTCAATCATGGAAGGCTTTGCCTCCTAATCATCTGTAATATATTTTAGTTTTTCTTTTTTTTAGTTGCTAGCCATAGCTACCTACTTCTACTTTCTGCTCTTTTAATTTCTTTTATCTTCTGATTCCGATCCCCTCTTGGTATCATAGCATACCCAGATAAGTAACCAACAGTTCAAAGTTAATATCTACATTCCTACTTCCACCATCTGGCTCTGATACCAAGAGGGGATCGGAATCAGAAGATAAAAGAAATTAAAAGAGCAGAAAGTAGAAGTAGGTAGCTATGGCTAGCAACTAAAAAAAGAAAAACTAAAATATATTACAGATGATTAGGAGGCAAAGCCTTCCATGATTGAGATAGTTGAAGAACTATCTATGAGTTACAAGTTTGAAGACTGAAAGAAGAAAGAAGAAGAAGATTGAAGACTCACAAGTGCTCTGACTTCTCACTAGACTTAGAGAGAGAGAGAGAGTTCTGAAGTGAGGGTGAGGTGAGGTGAGGTGTTTCTAACAAGAGCCTAGCACCTCTATATATAGATTGAAAGACAAATAGTACCTAGTTACTAACCGGTACTGTGCACTTGAGTGACTTGAACTGTACACTTGCGCAACCTGCACTGTGCACTTGGTTGACTGGAACTGTAGAGGATCCAATGTTGCTCTGGACAGCTCACTTGATTGTAGATAGTGGAGCCTTGGATACCAATCTGAGTGGGAGACAAGGGGTCCACAACAAAAGTTCCACTAAGATATGCCTTCAGCTTTATGCATGATGACAAGGATAGTGGGGGACAAATGGAATCATGACAGGGATTCCACTGATGGAGCATCTTTGACCAAGATAGTGGGTGATGGCGCCACTATTGCTTGTCTTCAAGCTATGATTGCAATTCTGAAAATTCCTGCAACAATGAAAACTACAGTATTGCAAGAAATTGTTAGAGGAAGATGAACAGTTTTTCATGTCAGAGAAGACACTACAATCACCATGTTCAAGGGTGGTTGTGGAACAGTTTTTCATACCAGAATTGGTACTACTATTACCATGATCCAGGGTAGAAGATAAGCAGTTTTTCCCATTAGAAATGGTACCATTATCATGCTTAAGGATAAGATTGAGGTAATCAACTCTGTCCCTGTAAATATTCACGAGTAAGATAATCAGGGAGAGAATTACTGGAACCTTTAAGATATTCAATATCAAAATCAAATATACTTAAAATTGCTTGCCATCTGGCAAAGATTTGTTTAGACGCAAGATTCTTGACATCCTTTTGCAGAATATCTTTTGCAGACTTGCAATCTACACGAACCAGAAATTTTTGATTTAGTAAATCAGATTGGAATTTTGAAATAGATAAGACAATTGCTAAAACTTCTTTTTTGATTGTGGAATAATTCTGCTGGGCAGGATTCCAATGTTTAGAAGTGAAAGCAATAACTTGTTCTTTTCCAGAAATCTTTTGCTTTAAAATTCCACCATAACCAATGTCAGATGCATCAGTTTCAACAATTTTAAAGGCTTCTGGGTTTGGTAGGTAGAGGCAGGGTAGCTCTTTAACCTGGGCTTTGATTTGAATGACAATATTGGTATGAACATTAGTCCAAGGAGGAGGATCCTTCTTTAGACGGTCATGGAGGGGTTTGATGAGATTGTTTAGCTGAGGAAAGAAATCTGAGACATAGTTTAGACAACCCAGAAATCTCTGTAATTGAGTTTTGTCAATAATTTGATTGGGGAATTTATCAGAGAACTCAATGGCCCTAGTGATAGGAGTAATGGTTCCATGATGAATATTGTGACCAAGAAATCTGATCTTTGTTTGGAATAAATTGATTTTTGTTTTAGACACAGCAAGACCATTTTTCTTTATGATAGACATAAAAGTATTGATGTGTCTGACATGTTGATCAAAAGATTGTGAATAAATGAGCACATCATCTATGTAGACAATGGCAAATTTAGCATAATCATTGAATATGTCATTCATGATTCTTTGAAATTCAGAAGGAGCGTTCTTCAAGCCAAAAGGCATAACGTTCCATTCAAATTGACCAAAGGGGACAGTAAAAGCAGTTTTATACCTGTCCTCTTCTTTTATCTGGATTTGCCAAAAGCCAGACTTCATATCAAATTTTGAAAATATTTTTGCGTCATGAAGACGTTTGAGAAGATCTTTCTTGTTTGGAATAGGATACCTAATCCAGGCAAGAGCTTGATTGAGAGGTTTGTAATTAATCACAAGCCTAGGAGCACCTCTTTCAATTTCTGCATTTTTATTGACATAAAAAGCAGAGCAAGACCAGGCACTTTTACTCTTGCGAATAAGGTTCTTTTGTAAAAGATCATTAATTTCCTTCTGACAAACAAGAAGAAGATCATGATTCATTTGAATAGGCCTTGCTTTGGTGGGAATTTGCCTTTCATGGAAATCCTTTTCATAAGGGAGCTCCACAATATGGTTCTTCCTTTCCCAGAAAGCATTAGGAAGATCAGAACAAATAGTGGACTGTATTTGTTCTAATAGACCTTTGACTTTGGATTGATTCTCATTTCTGAGAAGTTGCTGATCAATATTCTTAAAAGAAATTTCATCTTTCAGAAAATTGATTTGTTTTTCTTTGAAAGAAATTGGGTTTAAGTTTTTAACAAAAGTTTTTCTTAAAAACTTAAAAATGATTGGTTGTCCCAAATGCTGGGTTATAATACCTTCTTCAGTAATTTGAAAAGGAAAAAGTGATCTTATAAACGGAGTTCCTAAAATCACTTGGTTTTTCAAATCTTTAACAAGAAGAAAAGAGGTATCAATTTTGAAATTGTTGTTCTCAATGATGGCTGAGGACAACTTGTAATTGATTTTTAACTTAGAACCATTTGCAGCACTAAGTTGTTCAGAGGTCTTTTCAAAGTATTTGGTTGGAATAAGACCTTCTAAAATACAGTTTGAATCTGCGCCTGTATCAAATAAGGCCACAGTTTCAAGAACAAAATCATTGATAATAATTTTGATATTTATGTAAAACTTTTGAATTTTTACATAATTGATGAGACCAACAAAATCTTCAGCATCTCTATCAGAATCAGGGACACTAGAAGAGGAACTGGAATTGGCCTCGTAATTATTCCAATGGTCAATAATGGATTGGTGGTTAGCCTGGTTTTCTTTCAGCTTATTGACCTCAATTTTCAGGTTGTTGATTTCATACTGAAGATCTTGGATGGTAACAGGCTTGATGCTAGTTTTTTCTAGTCTTTTGAAAGTCTCTTTGAGGTTATACTTATTGGTAACCAAAGGACTTTTGGGAGGTTTTGTCTCAAGAGAGGCCCTGAGTTTATCAAGATATTTTCCCCTTTCCTGAGGGTCAGGGATGGCATTTATGGCCTCAAGGAGAAGATCTTGTTCTTTGGTAAGAACATTGATATTGCTGGAGGAATCAGATTCAGCACAATCATCATCCTGGATTTGATTTAAGTTTTCAGAAGGCTGGTCAGAGGATTCTTCTGAAGATTGGGCTAATAAACCATTAATCTTGTTTTCAATATCTGAACCAAGATTAAGAGCTTTAAGTTGATTAATAACCCTGCAATTTCTGCTTATATGGCCAGGTTTTCCACATTTGAAGCAGACAATGGGTTTTCTATCATTATTTTCATAATGATTCTTGGTTTGGCCAGCATTTCTAGGTCCTGGTTTCCTAGGTCCTGGTTTCCTATCTCTGTAATAATCAGGTCTAGGTAAAGTGCTGATAGGTTTGGGCTTGGTTTTGGTCTTTTTGGCACAAGGAAGACCAAATTGCTCACAGAAGGTTCCTAAATCTTTACGATTTTGAGCCTTCTCTTTGGCTAATTGTTGCTGGATTTTGTCGTCTTGACAGATTTTTAAAGCAACTCGTTGGATGATGGCAATAAGCTGACCATAACTTAATTCCTGATAAGGAATATTTCCATTAGGGTCTTGATTGCGAAGTTTGTCCCTAACCTTATCACCTAGGGATTTGGGAAGACCTGCAAGGAATTTCTCCTTCCAGAAAGCTTGTTGGCTATCTTCTCTGGTATAGACTCTTGTAAGAAAAGTGTCTTTGTACCATCTAAAGTCACCAAGGGTTTTGCACCTGAGATTGGACAACAATTCAGCAGATCTATCCTTAATTAAGGAGGAATCTCCTATGAAGTGTTGGGCTATGGTGAAGATTAGAGTGCTGACAGCATCAGGGATCTGAATCCCATTTTCAAGGATGGGTTCACCATTAGATTCCCTTTTAACAGCATTAATGATGGAAAACTTTTCTCCATCACTAAGGTAATTGTCCCACCAACCTTTGAGTTGACCACAGAACCCTGCAATGAGGATTTCTACAATCATCTCTTCTGGACAATTGTTGGAGGTTTCATAAGCAGTGGCTACCATAGTCATGTTTTGAAGGATTTTGGTAATACCATACTCATTTTCTCCATCAATGTTCCATTCATAGACATTGTTGGCGCTGAAACTTTTGAAATTGGTTTCCTTTTCTTCTAAAAGAAGATCAGGAGCAGTGGCTCTAGGGTAGTAGAGTTTGGTTTCCCTTCGCCATTGGTTCTTGGGGTTGTAAATGATAGGGTTAAGCTGAACCTTAGAGGGGTCTTTTTCTGAACATTCAGAAGAGGTTCCTTCTATCATATGGATTCCCTTTTGAGGAGTTTGGGGAGAAGGTGTATCAGGGACAGTTACTTTGAGGAGAGCTATGTGCTCTTTGACTTTGTCAAGAAGTTCACCTTGAACCTCAATAGCTTCTTCTTTGACTTTTGAACCTTTTAGCTGGGAAGCTTTAAAGTTTTTTGATACCCTATAAGGTTTAAATAAGGGTTTTTCAATTTTGGTAGAAGAAGATGACTCTGGTTTGGAGGAGGCATCAAGGTTTCTACTGAATTTGGAATCTCCTAGGGCTTGGAGGTACTTATTTGTATAATTGGACTGTTCCATGAGATCTTTAATATCTCTGGCTGTTATGGGACCATCATCAGTCCTTGTTTTGAAGGGGGCTGCCATGGCAGGAGTGGATTGGCTATTGAGGGAAAAAGCACCTTTAGGTGGTAATTCCGATTGGATCATATGACCATCTTTTAGATGCCATATAGTGAAAACATCCAGGGGTTTTCTTCCAATTAATTCATCTTGGAAGGGATAATTGATATTTTTCTTGATGGTGTACGCATGAAACCAATCAAAGAAAGGAATATTAAATTTGATTTTTTCAAGAAATTTATAGTACCTTTTCCAAATGGATTTCCTATTTATTCCTTGATAATTTTTGAAGAACCAGTTTCTCTGAAGAGACCACTCTTGAGAGTAAAAATCCTTTTTGAGAGAGATTTTATCAATTGTAAAAGATTGATTTTTGTTAAGATCTTTGCAAAGATCTTGATTGAAAGATTGATTAAGATCTTTACCAAGATCTTGATTGATATTTTCTGGAATTAAAAGCATGTTTGAAGGCGTAAGAACGGAAGACATGAAGAGAGAGTGAGGAAGACAAGAAAGCGTTTTGTTTTAAGAAATTGTGAAAATTCCTCACCCATAAGTATCACAGCCTTCACTTGGTTTTACCAGAAATATAAATATTAACATATGAACTAATAACTACTTTCTGAGGCATGCTCTGGGATTAACCTTGTTATATTCTAGGAACAAAATATTGCCAACGTGCTGGATATTAAAACTTGGATAAAATAATTATTTTCTGTATTTATACTTCAGAGTGTGATCCAAGTATTACTCAAGTCAAAATACTAAGTAAGCACTGAAATACATCTAGAAGATTAAACCAATAAATACATAATACATATTCCTTTTGTTTGATGATCAAAATGAAACGATTTTTCTAGAAAAATACTTCCTCAATAAACCCAAGTAAATCATGAGTAACCCTATTCCATAACTAGTCAAAATGGCCGGCTCGTCTTACTCCCTCTGCGAGACTATGGCACTCGTTATGACTCCCCACTTCTATGGAGGTATTACAACATTGCTGCTAAAATACTTGTTTTAAAGAATGTTATACGTCAAAGAGTTTTTCTTTGAAAAAGGTTTTTAAAACGATTTATGATCATCAACCAAGTTTTTGGAGGAACAATATTATGCAGGGAACTGGTTCTAAGTAGATATATAGCAGGATACAGAAGAGTTTTGACTTAAGAACACAAAGGAAATATCTGCAAAATATAAACAGAGATAAATAATGTTTTCATTCAATAACCTTAATAGGTTCATATATAGTTATAAAAAAGTAGACTAATTGTTTATGGGATTACGCAGGTAACTGATATTGCTTGCAACAAGCTCACAGAGAAGCCTTTGTAAAAACACCTTTGAAATGCATAACATAAACTCAGAGTACGTGGCGTTGTTGATCACAAGTCAGAGATTCATTCCTGGGAATTCTCACAAGATAGAATAGGAGGTAGAACCATCCATGTACTATCCATATAAGAACATTCTCAAGAACTATCTGGCACACGAAGTCCAGGCCTCTTGTGAGTGCTTTCCAGCCTTTATACTTGAGATATGAAATAATTTCTCAGGCCTTAGTAGAGAACTACCAAAGAGCCATAGACAAGAAGTACACTTATAGTATAACTTTTAAGAAAATATAATTTTAGAGTTAATATCCATACCTGGCACATATGAGTTATGAACAGAGCAAGAGCAACATCATAGCATACCCAGATAAGTAACCAACAGTTCAAAGTTAATATCTACATTCCTACTTCCACCATCTGGCTCTGATACCAAGAGGGGATCGGAATCAGAAGATAAAAGAAATTAAAAGAGCAGAAAGTAGAAGTAGGTAGCTATGGCTAGCAACTAAAAAAAGAAAAACTAAAATATATTACAGATGATTAGGAGGCAAAGCCTTCCATGATTGAGATAGTTGAAGAACTATCTATGAGTTACAAGTTTGAAGATTGAAAGAAGAAAGAAGAAGAGGATTGAAGACTCACAAGTGCTCTGACTTCTCACTAGACTTAGAGAGAGAGAGAGAGTTCTGAAGTGAGGGTGTGGTGAGGTGTTTCTAACAAGAGCCTAGCACCTCTATATATAGATTGAAAGACAAATAGTACCTAGTTACTAACCGGTACTGTGCACTTGAGTGACTTGAACTGTACACTTGCGCAACCTGCACTGTGCACTTGGTTGACTGGAACTGTAGAGGATCCAATGTTGCTCTGGACAGCTCACTTGATTGTAGATAGTGGAGCCTTGGATACCAATCTGAGTGGGAGACAAGGGGTCCACAACAAAAGTTCCACTAAGATATGCCTTCAGCTTTATGCATGATGACAAGGATAGTGGGGGACAAATGGAATCATGACAGGGATTCCACTGATGGAGCATCTTTGACCAAGATAGTGGGTGATGGCGCCACTATTGCTTGTCTTCAAGCTATGATTGCAATTCTGAAAATTCCTGCAACAATGAAAACTACAGTATTGCAAGAAATTGTTAGAGGAAGATGAACAGTTTTTCATGTCAGAGAAGACACTACAATCACCATGTTCAAGGGTGGTTTCTGAACAGTTTTTCATGTCTATGGAGACACTACAATCACCATGTTCAAGGGTGGTTGTGGAACAGTTTTTCATACCAGAATTGGTACTACTATTACCATGATCCAGGGTAGAAGATAAGCAGTTTTTCCCATTAGAAATGGTACCATTATCATGCTTAAGGATAAGATTGAAAAATGATTGAAAATATTCTTTCAAGGTCTTAAACGAAGATCAAGAAAGAAACTTATAAAATTGTGGTTTAAGAATCATGATAATCAACAAAGATCATCAGAGTAATAATCAAAGCCTCCTTCTTCAGAGTAATCTTTTGAAGGAGAGGATGAAGATGAAACAACAACATGTTTCTTCTTACTATCCTTGTTTGAAGATGAAGGAGCTTCATTAGCCCCAGATTGATCTTGAAGAAGTTTCATAATATTCTGGAGTTTCTCCAGAACGTCTTCTTCAGAGGTAGATCCTGCAATGGCTGCAGAAATTCTAGCCTTTTGGTTTAAAAATTTACAAGTTTCTGGGTCAGCAACTTGCAAGGCTTTTGAATTGGTTTTGAACCAATTGGTCACACTATCAGCAGATGCAGCAGAGGCATCGAGCTTAGGCCACCATTTGACAAAACCCTGTTTGTAAAAAGACAACAGATCTTTTGGGTGATGGAAATACCCAGTTTTATATTGCCATGAGAATATCCATGACAAAGAGAAAGTAGAACAAAAATTCAACAAAATTGGGTAATTGTTGAGATCTTTGTTAAATCTTTTTTGAAAAATTTGAAATCCATTTTGGACTTCATTGGGGAAGATTTCTGGGCAAGGGCCAAAGAAATTCCACCATTGAAGGAACCAATTTGGAAAGGTATACTTGGTTTTCTTTTTAAAATAAATCAACCAAGAATGTTTGAAGGATTTATTTTGAAGTCCTAGGATAACATAATCCCAGGCTTTGATGTAATCCCAGTAATTATAACCCATAGGGTCAAAAGGGTGGGAGAACTTCTTTGTGGTATTTGGATTAGTCCCAAATGCAGAGGGTGTCAAAACATTAAGGATTTGAAAGGTTGAATGAGTGATGAGGGAATCATCTTTTGGGTCTTTGTAATGTTTGAGAGATATAGACTCAGTATCTACAAGGATAAATTCGTAGAATTTCTGTGTCTTGTTTGGTGCCAAAGGCAGGAAATGTAATTGGGGAGGAAAGATCTTTGCAGGGATCTTGTTTGGATCATTATTCCAGAACTCAGGTTCAATATGGGCAACAAAGAAGAAGCTTTCTCTGGGGACATATTGGGTTTGAGCAGGAGCAATGGTTTTTTGTTTTTGACCAATGGTCAAGGTTGATTGTGGTTGGACAGTGATAACCTGGGTTGTTGGGTTAGCACTTACTAATTGAGTTTTTTGGGTTTGGACAGCAAGATCTAAAGAAATATATTGATTAAGATCACTTTCTTCAGCTATCTCAGCCCAAGTTTTTGTAGGAAGATTGGTCAAACCTTGGTTTTGAAAGGCTTGAAGGGTTTGGATAGGGAAGGCATAGTCTTCCTTAGTTTGCTTGTTTTGGGTGTTCTGGGGAGAAGACCCTGATTGAGATTCTGGTTGCTCTAGGGTAGGAACCCTAGTATAAGCTGAGGCATTAGGGTCAAGAGCACCCTTACCTCTTCCTCGTCCTCTTCCTCTAGAAGAGGAAGCTCTGGAGGACATAACAATTTTGGCCCTGTAGATAAACACAGAAGAGTTAGAAAAGAAGACCTTCACATGGATATCTATGGCATTGTTACTAATCATAAAAATCCATAGTTCTTTATAATTAGCTTGATTAATATGATTAAAAGGATAAATTAATTTGCAAAAGAAGCACAAATTAATATGGTTGAAGATATAAACTAAATTGTTAAAGATATACAAAATAGCTTGATTTTGATAAGTTTGATTTTGGAAAACAGGATTTAAAACTCTCCTAGATTTAGAAGAATTTTTACCAGTTAGAATAGTAAAAATACCAGTAGGAATAGTAAGGGGAACTATACTACTAACATTGCTATCATTCTTCTGGGTTTTTGTTCTGGTAAAAATATCAGAGACAAGATTAAATAAGGTGGGTTGCCCCAGATAACAGACATTGATGTTATTTGAAGAAATTTGAAAAGAAAATAACATGGCTGGGGATTCCCAAATGAGTCTATTTTTAAAGTTCTTAAGAGTAAACTGATTACTGAAGTCATAAATGGCAAGAGTAGGATTGATAATGTAAGAGCCATGCTTTGAATTATCAATAAAAATTTCTAACCATCTATAGATTTTGGATATGATATTGGGACTAAGCTCAAGGGTTCTAAGCTCAGCAAGAATCCTATCATATCTATTTGGTTTGCCATCTCTGCAGATGACTCTAATATTGTCCTTAACCTTAGGATTAAGCTTAATATTTTTAAGCTTATGAATGATAATACACCCAGGGTTCTTATGGCCAAGTTTGCCACAAGTGAAGCAGTAAGATCTTTTCCTGGGTTTACCAGGTTGCTTTAAAGGGGGATTGTTGATAATGGGTATCTCAGGTTTGTTTTTATTGCAAATGCAACAAGTTTCTGAGACTTGATCAGTGCCATGAGACCTAATTTTGGTTTTAGGTTTCTTGGCTTTCTTCTGAGGAATAGGGCAATACCTAGCAGTATGGCCAAGCTTCCTACATCTGAAGCATTTGATGGTTTCAGCTAAAGAGGTAGTAAAAATCATTTTACTAGATTTAATACCTTTAGCAAGGGAATCACTGAGAGCTTTTACCTTAATTAAGTCAAGCTGCTCATTAATTCTGGATAAGAATTCTTCTTGGTTACTTTGAAGAACTGGTTTGATGATGGGTTTCTCTAACTGGGTAGGGATACTTAGAGAATCAAGAGGCTTAGTCTGTTCTAAGGATTTTCTGGGTTGCTTAGAATGGACAACAGGGATATCCTGCTTAGCTTCGGAAACCGAGGATTGAAAAGGATAATTGATACCTTTTCTAATGGTATAATCATTAAACCATTTGAAGAAGGGGGTATAATGGTTGGTTTTTCTGAGAAATTTATAAAATTTCTCTCTGATTGCTATACGTTTGTGTCCCTGGTAATGCTGAAAGATCCATTTTTTATGAGGAGACCATTCCTCTGAATGAAGTTCTTTCCTGAAGGACTCTTTAATGATATTTTCAGTTAATATCATCATAAACATTATTCATGGAGGAAAGGGTTGGAGATTGGATGGATCTTTGGTCATCTTCCTCCTTCTGATAGGAGGTTTCTACAGGGGTTGTGGGTTTGAATCCCTGCAGATGGATAGTGGAGCCATCGTGAGATGTTCCAATATCTGGTTTGGGGAACATACTAGAGAAAGACCTTCTTGAAGGTTCTCTGGAGAAGGATCTTCTGGAGAGAGTTCCTCTAGCAGTATTGAAATCTTCTTCAGACCTAAGAGACCTGGGGATGGAGAAGGAGTTAGATCTGTTAAAAACAAGATTAACTCTTCCAGATTGATGTTGGATAACATCCTGGAATTCTGGTGTTACTCTAGGTGCTGTGGGAGCAGCTCTATCTAAAGTCCAGGTTTCAGGAAGTGTTATATCACTCCATTGAATGGTCTTGGGCACAATAACATTGGCTTTGGATTGGTCTGTGAGAAATAAAATGGTTTCCCCAGACTTCTGACATTTGGTTTTTAAGAAATTGGATCTGATTGAGTTCATGACTTTGTATTGAACTCTGTATAGCAGGGCTATAGGAACAGATCCTTCTTTCATGTCAAAACCATGACACTTGACATTAAGATGAAGAACATCCATAATGTTTCTATCTTCCAGGCTTACAGTTAGATCTGGAAAACAGTTAAAAAAGATTGGGCCATGGATAAGGCTAGTTTCCACTGTTCCTAATAAGGAATCCTGGAACTGATTATGGCGAGCATCTCTTAAACAAAGCAATACTGCAACGTTAAGAGATTCTCTGGTAAGAGGCTTCATTCCTACCTGAACGCTTCCAATGTGTAGGTAGTTGAAGTTCTTAGCTTTGTGATCTTTTATACTCTTCTCAGATAGAAGATGGAATTCTTCATCATCTGTTCTAAGTATAAATTTTTGTTCAACAGTTCTAACGATAAAGTCAGATCTGCTAAAGAAAGATTTTTGATTGTTGTAAAGATCTTTGTGAGATATTTTTGGGATATCCCAATCATCAAGATCTTGATTGATGTCTTCGAAATGAATTTCTTCTTTGAAGACTTTGTTTGATAAAGATTGTTTCTCAGAGAGAGAAGAAGATGAAGTTGATGCGCGAGAAGAACAAGAAAAACGTGAGGAAAGAGCTTTAAACATTTTAATAATATTTTCCTCACCCATTAGCATCACAGCCTTCACTTGGTTTTACCAGAAATATAAATATTAACATATGAACTAATAACTACTATCTGAGGCATGCTCTGGGATTAACCTTGTTATATTCTAGGAACAAAATATTGCCAACGTGCTGGATATTAAAACTTGGATAAAATAATTATTTTCTGTATTTATACTTCAGAGTGTGATCCAAGTATTACTCAAGTCAAAATACTAAGTAAGCACTGAAATACATCTAGAAGATTAAACCAATAAATACATAATACATATTCCTTTTGTTTGATGATCAAAATGAAACGATTTTTCTAGAAAAATACTTCCTCAATAAACCCAAGTAAATCATGAGTAACCCTATTCCATAACTAGTCAAAATGGCCGGCTCGTCTTACTCCCTCTGCGAGACTATGGCACTCGTTATGACTCCCCACTTCTATGGAGGTATTACAACATTGCTGCTAAAATACTTGTTTTAAAGAATGTTATACGTCAAAGAGTTTTTCTTTGAAAAAGGTTTTTAAAACGATTTATGATCATCAACCAAGTTTTTGGAGGAACAATATTATGCAGGGAACTGGTTCTAAGTAGATATATAGCAGGATACAGAAGAGTTTTGACTTAAGAACACAAAGGAAATATCTGCAAAATATAAACAGAGATAAATAATGTTTTCATTCAATAACCTTAATAGGTTCATATATAGTTATAAAAAAGTAGACTAATTGTTTATGGGATTACGCAGGTAACTGATATTGCTTGCAACAAGCTCACAGAGAAGCCTTTGTAAAAACACCTTTGAAATGCATAACATAAACTCAGAGTACGTGGCGTTGTTGATCACAAGTCAGAGATTCATTCCTGGGAATTCTCACAAGATAGAATAGGAGGTAGAACCATCCATGTACTATCCATATAAGAACATTCTCAAGAACTATCTGGCACACGAAGTCCAGGCCTCTAGTGAGTGCTTTCCAGCCTTTATACTTGAGATATGAAATAATTTCTCAGGCCTTAGTAGAGAACTACCAAAGAGCCATAGACAAGAAGTACACTTATAGTATAACTTTTAAGAAAATATAATTTTAGAGTTAATATCCATACCTGGCACATATGAGTTATGAACAGAGCAAGAGCAACATCATAGCATACCCAGATAAGTAACCAACAGTTCAAAGTAGTTAATATCTACATTCCTACTTCCACCATCTGGCTTTGATACCAAGAGGGGATCGGAATCAGAAGATAAAAGAAATTAAAAGAGCAGAAAGTAGAAGTAGGTAGCTATGGCTAGCAACTAATATACTAAAAAACTAAAATATATTACAGATGATTAGGAGGCAAAGCCTTCCATGATTGAGATAGTTGAAGAACTATCTATGAGTTACAAGTTTGAAGATTGAAAGAAGAAAGAAGAAGAAGATTGAAGACTCACAAGTGCTCTGACTTCTCACTAGACTTAGAGAGAGAGAGAGAGTTCTGAAGTGAGGGTGAGGTGAGGTGAGGTGTTTCTAACAAGAGCCTAGCACCTCTATATATAGATTGGAAGACAAATAGTACCTAGTTACTAACCGGTACTGTAACACCCCATTAATTTCTATCTTGTAGAAATTACCGAAGCGCACTACTGGCATACATCAGAGTGACTTCCTTTTTAAATACTGAACACATACTAATACTCGATGCTAAAAACCCATCAAGTTCGCTTACAAAACTGAACATAATATACATAAAGCGGTCCTTACACCCTCAACTAGTGTTCAGTACTCAAAACCGAAAGTCTGCGGAAGCGATTTACAACTTAAAAACATAAGTCGTACCATCGTACATCTAAGAAACTGAATAACAATACCGAAATACAAATGAAACTGAATAACAAGACATAAAGAAATAAAGATAGCGGCAGCTCCTCAAGCGTCTCCATAGCCGTGCCTCACGGTCTTCAACTTTCCCTGCTTAACTGAAAAACAACAACAATGGATTGGGTGAGACAACTTGTCTCAGTGAGTTCTATCGCGACCCCTTACTAATCCTCTCGGTTCAATTATGCTTTATTCATTATTCTGATTCTAACTCATAAATCATAGTCCTCAAAGTTGACTATGTGGCTAACTAACTGAAGTTGTCCTTATAACCCTCAAGCCGGTTACAAGACGCAACTCATAACTAAACTAAACGCTGTCCTCATAACCCTCAAGCCGGTTACAAGAAACAACACTAACTAAAGTTATAGCGTGTCACCGGTCACTTGGCATAATAAGCTTCCGGTGAACCCGTCCCCACTAATCGGCTGGGTCCCTAACGGGGCCTAGGTTCATAAGGCTCATGACTGCCTCTCCCCTAGCACACTAAACTAAAAAGGGTCGTCACCCCGACTAAAGATATATATGATGATATACCTGGACTGAACTCAACAATGAACTTAAACATAATAATATCTGAACTCAGCATAACAATGAACTGAACTGAACATAAACTTATTACTAACGTGATCTAATTACTAACTTAGTCTAATTATTAAGTGATCTCTCATGGATTACTAAGGTTCGCTAACTTATCTTATCAATCTTACTAAACCAGTCAATCCAGCATAATATATCAAACACAAAATTCATGACATGAAATCAATGGTCAATCACATGAGCATTCACTTAACCTGAACGTAATCCAAACACAACCAATCATAGTCAATTACCACTCAATTCAGGGCAATTCAATCATAGCATCATTGGGGAAGGTGGAAGAAAGGATTAGAAAGCAATTGGAATCGTTCGGAATGATTTAAGACACTTTTTAAAATAGGCAACCCGAAGACCACGCACGACCCGTGCGCCCATACACACGATCCGTGCGTGTCCATATTTATCGTGTCATTCCTTTCCGATCCCGAATTACTTCCCGATCAATACTACCACTTCAGTCAAAGCTAAACATGTAGAATTACGGTGTTCCCATCCTAGGGGAACCTTGGGGAGTGGATGGGAAGGGACTTAGGACCAATCGGAACGACTTAGGACGTATTTCAAAATATCGTATCAGAGAGATACGCACGGTCCGTGCGCCTTGGCACACGACCCGTGCGCGTTTTCAAAAACAGCACCAGTGGTTCCAGAATCTCACGCACGACCCGTGCTCCCATACACACGATCCGTGCGTGACAAACAGTACTTCAGAAAAACAGTTTTTCACGTTTTCTTTTCTATTCCGATCGTTCCCCTGTCCATTCCGATTCACATTCTAACTCAATTACACATCGATACAGACATAGCACATAGTACATTCAGTACAATCAATCATACTCAATCGTTCTCATGCAATCCAATAATTTTACTCCCAATGATCTAATGACTCGACGACTCATACGCGAGATTTTCGTAAGCATTATCGACTCGGATTTATAAAACGCGAGACCTGAACTAGGACACACATGCATACATAATTTCATGGTTTCCCTAGTGAGTTATAGAACTCACCTTTTTGGAGATGACAATCACCCAACGCCGAAACTTCTCGAACCCGGACGAACGGCGATCTCACGAATCCGCTTCAGCTACTTCCAGCAACAAACCGCCAATTTGTAACGAGCGTAACTCACTCAAATCTCAACCAAACTTAGCAAAACGAGGGTCTACGGTGAAGGGAATTTTGTCTACTCTCTGATGGAGAAAGATTCACTTGCATGCAACCAGTGGTTTGGAAGATATCAACAAAACAGAGGGACTGCTTCGGAACAGTGGCTGATTCTTAATCCGAAAGTTGTGAGCATTATATCTCTCTCATTTCTCAATGAAATCATGCGCTTCTTGTGCCCAAAATGAAGAGCTTTGTGTCTAGTTTCCAGAGGGACAAGAATCACGATGATCGGAGTCGTACTCAGGGAGATACGAACGAAACACTGAAGGTAGGTAAAACGGGTTTTACCCAGAATTTTCTGATTAGCTTGATCACCATCTTCAATCATTTGCCATTTCGAATTTGAGCTTCCACCCTCTGTACCAGCAACATTACCACCTTCAAAATACTTCCAATTCACAAAGTGGGTTCAGGTGTACCTCTCTTCTAACTCTAGGTGCACATGCAAAACATCAAGTGAGCAAAAACTCCATTTCTTCCATGTGGAGCTTGAGTGGCCGAAAATGGTAGAGAGGAGATGACAATGATCCAGCTTGCAAGACTGCTACCAGAAGAAAGAGAATGAAATTCTGATCTTGATGAAGGAAGAAGCAAGCACATGCATCAAATTTTGATCAAGCTCTCCCTCCCTCTCTTATTCGCAACTCTCTCCTCCCTCTCCTCTCTTTTCTCTTCTTCTTTCAATTTCTGATTTTCAACTTTGTGTTTATGTGAGATGGGTTCAGTTGGAGGGTGTATGGGCTGAGGGTGTTATGGTTGGGAAAAGACCATAATGCCCTTAGTTCATTAACTCAAGGTTTTTAGGTTAAAACCCCCACTAATTCTACGGTTAATTACTCGGCATAAAATTTCTCGTCTCGTCCGTTCCCGAATTCCGAATTATTAATTCCTTCGATTAGCGATTATATAACGTTCACTTAAAAATGTTATTTTGAATATTAGGGATGTTACAATCACCCCAACTTGAAAGATTTTGTCCGCAAAATCGTCCACGTTACCACATGAGCATTCTCCTGAAGCTTCATGGACCTTCATCCTCCTTCAAGAGTCAAACCCTAACTCCTCTTAGTGGCACTTAAAGGAATTTCACCCCAACTTGGATTGACCATAGTCAATCCTACCTTCGCACATTAACGATCGAAGGAAATCATGATCGCATCAAAGAGCATAAGAAAAGAAGCAAGATATATTTTTAAAAGAGGTTTTGCTCTTTAGTGTAATCAAGTTTCCGTCCATACTTAATGTAACCTGAACTCTCTACATGATTCTATGATTGAATCGGTTTCAAGAAACAAACGGTAGCCCACAGCTTCTTCGAACCATCGCTGATGCCCACCTGTTGTTCCGATACGGCGTCTGTAGCCCTCTGCTCCTGCTGCGCGTTCTAATGAAACGAGAAGGCTAAAAGTGTGGATTGACGGGGACGCTTCCCCTACCTCTACCAGCCATGATTCTGCGAAATATGCACAAAGTATTGAGTTGATCAGGCTCAATGTCTAATAGCATATTAAGAGGAATCACACTTAGAAGACGTAAGAGACTCATGATTCTAAGTCCGACTAGGTCGAACTGCTCTGATACCAATTGTAACACCCCATTAATTTCTATCTTGTAGAAATTACCGAAGCGCACTACTGGCATACATCAGAGTGACTTCCTTTTTAAATACTGAACACATACTAATACTCGATGCTAAAAACCCATCAAGTTCGCTTACAAAACTGAACATAATATACATAAAGCGGTCCTTACACCCTCAACTAGTGTTCAGTACTCAAAACCGAAAGTCTGCGGAAGCGATTTACAACTTAAAAACATAAGTCGTACCATCGTACATCTAAGAAACTGAATAACAATACCGAAATACAAATGAAACTGAATAACAAGACATAAAGAAATAAAGATAGCGGCAGCTCCTCAAGCGTCTCCATAGCCGTGCCTCACGGTCTTCAACTTTCCCTGCTTAACTGAAAAACAACAACAATGGATTGGGTGAGACAACTTGTCTCAGTGAGTTCTATCGCGACCCCTTACTAATCCTCTCGGTTCAATTATGCTTTATTCATTATTCTGATTCTAACTCATAAATCATAGTCCTCAAAGTTGACTATGTGGCTAACTAACTGAAGTTGTCCTTATAACCCTCAAGCCGGTTACAAGACGCAACTCATAACTAAACTAAACGCTGTCCTCATAACCCTCAAGCCGGTTACAAGAAACAACACTAACTAAAGTTATAGCGTGTCACCGGTCACTTGGCATAATAAGCTTCCGGTGAACCCGTCCCCACTAATCGGCTGGGTCCCTAACGGGGCCTAGGTTCATAAGGCTCATGACTGCCTCTCCCCTAGCACACTAAACTAAAAAGGGTCGTCACCCCGACTAAAGATATATATGATGATATACCTGGACTGAACTCAACAATGAACTTAAACATAATAATATCTGAACTCAGCATAACAATGAACTGAACTGAACATAAACTTATTACTAACGTGATCTAATTACTAACTTAGTCTAATTATTAAGTGATCTCTCATGGATTACTAAGGTTCGCTAACTTATCTTATCAATCTTACTAAACCAGTCAATCCAGCATAATATATCAAACACAAAATTCATGACATGAAATCAATGGTCAATCACATGAGCATTCACTTAACCTGAACGTAATCCAAACACAACCAATCATAGTCAATTACCACTCAATTCAGGGCAATTCAATCATAGCATCATTGGGGAAGGTGGAAGAAAGGATTAGAAAGCAATTGGAATCGTTCGGAATGATTTAAGACACTTTTTAAAATAGGCAACCCGAAGACCACGCACGACCCGTGCGCCCATACACACGATCCGTGCGTGTCCATATTTATCGTGTCATTCCTTTCCGATCCCGAATTACTTCCCGATCAATACTACCACTTCAGTCAAAGCTAAACATGTAGAATTACGGTGTTCCCATCCTAGGGGAACCTTGGGGAGTGGATGGGAAGGGACTTAGGACCAATCAGAACGACTTAGGACGTATTTCAAAATATCGTATCAGAGAGATACGCACGGTCCGTGCGCCTTGGCACACGACCCGTGCGCGTTTTCAAAAACAGCACCAGTGGTTCCAGAATCTCACGCACGACCCGTGCTCCCATACACACGATCCGTGCGTGACAAACAGTACTTCAGAAAAACAGTTTTTCACGTTTTCTTTTCTATTCCGATCGTTCCCCTGTCCATTCCGATTCACATTCTAACTCAATTACACATCGATACAGACATAGCACATAGTACATTCAGTACAATCAATCATACTCAATCGTTCTCATGCAATCCAATAATTTTACTCCCAATGATCTAATGACTCGACGACTCATACGCGAGATTTTCGTAAGCATTATCGACTCGGATTTATAAAACGCGAGACCTGAACTAGGACACACATGCATACATAATTTCATGGTTTCCCTAGTGAGTTATAGAACTCACCTTTTTGGAGATGACAATCACCCAACGCCGAAACTTCTCGAACCCGGACGAACGGCGATCTCACGAATCCGCTTCAGCTACTTCCAGCAACAAACCGCCAATTTGTAACGAGCGTAACTCACTCAAATCTCAACCAAACTTAGCAAAACGAGGGTCTACGGTGAAGGGAATTTTGTCTACTCTCTGATGGAGAAAGATTCACTTGCATGCAACCAGTGGTTTGGAAGATATCAACAAAACAGAGGGACTGCTTCGGAACAGTGGCTGATTCTTAATCCGAAAGTTGTGAGCATTATATCTCTCTCATTTCTCAATGAAATCATGCGCTTCTTGTGCCCAAAATGAAGAGCTTTGTGTCTAGTTTCCAGAGGGACAAGAATCACGATGATCGGAGTCGTACTCAGGGAGATACGAACGAAACACTGAAGGTAGGTAAAACGGGTTTTACCCAGAATTTTCTGATTAGCTTGATCACCATCTTCAATCATTTGCCATTTCGAATTTGAGCTTCCACCCTCTGTACCAGCAACATTACCACCTTCAAAATACTTCCAATTCACAAAGTGGGTTCAGGTGTACCTCTCTTCTAACTCTAGGTGCACATGCAAAACATCAAGTGAGCAAAAACTCCATTTCTTCCATGTGGAGCTTGAGTGGCCGAAAATGGTAGAGAGGAGATGACAATGATCCAGCTTGCAAGACTGCTACCAGAAGAAAGAGAATGAAATTCTGATCTTGATGAAGGAAGAAGCAAGCACATGCATCAAATTTTGATCAAGCTCTCCCTCCCTCTCTTATTCGCAACTCTCTCCTCCCTCTCCTCTCTTTTCTCTTCTTCTTTCAATTTCTGATTTTCAACTTTGTGTTTATGTGAGATGGGTTCAGTTGGAGGGTGTATGGGCTGAGGGTGTTATGGTTGGGAAAAGACCATAATGCCCTTAGTTCATTAACTCAAGGTTTTTAGGTTAAAACCCCCACTAATTCTACGGTTAATTACTCGGCATAAAATTTCTCGTCTCGTCCGTTCCCGAATTCCGAATTATTAATTCCTTCGATTAGCGATTATATAACGTTCACTTAAAAATGTTATTTTGAATATTAGGGATGTTACAGGTACTGTGCACTTGGGTGACTTGAACTGTACACTTGCGCAACCTGCACTGTGCACTTGATTGACTGGAACTGTAGAGGATCCAATGTTGCTCTGGACAGCTCACAAGATTGAAGGTAGTGGAGCCTTGGATACCATTCTGAGTGGGAGACAAGGGGTCCACAACAAAAGTTCCACTAAGATATGCCTTCAGCTTTAAGCATGATGACAAGGATAGTGGGGGACAAATGGAATCATGACAGGGATTCCACTGATGGAGCATCTATGACCAAGATAGTGGGTGATGGCGCCACTAATGCTTGTCAACAAGCTATGATTGCAATTCTGAATATTCCTGCAACAATGAAAACAACAGTATTGCAAGAAATTAATTGTTAGAGAAAAATGAACAGTTTTTCATGTCAGAGAAGACACTACAATCACCATGTTCAAGGGTGGTTTCTGAACAGTTTTTCATGTCTATGGAGACACTACAATCACCATGTTCAAGGGTGGTTTCTGAACAGTTTTTCATACCAGAATTGGTACTACTATTACCATGATCCAGGGTAGAAGATAAGCAGTTTTTCCCATTTAGAAATGGTACCTTTATCATGCTTAAGGATAAGATTGAAAAATGATTGAAAATATTCTTTCAAGGTCTTAAACGAAGATCAAGAAAGAAACTTATAAAATTGTGGTTTAAGAATCATGATAATCAACAAAGATCATCAGAGTAATAATCAAAGCCTCCTTCTTCAGAGTAATCTTTTGAAGGAGAGGATGAAGATGAAACAACAACATGTTTCTTCTTACTATCCTTGTTTGAAGATGAAGGAGCTTCATTAGCCCCAGATTGATCTTGAAGAAGTTTCATAATATTCTGGAGTTTCTCCAGAACGTCTTCTTCAGAGGTAGATCCTGCAATGGCTGCAGAAATTCTAGCCTTTTGGTTTAAAAATTTACAAGTTTCTGGGTCAGCAACTTGCAAGGCTTTTGAATTGGTTTTGAACCAATTGGTCACACTATCAGCAGATGCAGCAGAGGCATCGAGCTTAGGCCACCATTTGACAAAACCCTGTTTGTAAAAAGACAACAGATCTTTTGGGTGATGGAAATACCCAGTTTTATATTGCCATGAGAATATCCATGACAAAGAGAAAGTAGAACAAAAATTCAACAAAATTGGGTAATTGTTGAGATCTTTGTTAAATCTTTTTTGAAAAATTTGAAATCCATTTTGGACTTCATTGGGGAAGATTTCTGGGCAAGGGCCAAAGAAATTCCACCATTGAAGGAACCAATTTGGAAAGGTATACTTGGTTTTCTTTTTAAAATAAATCAACCAAGAATGTTTGAAGGATTTATTTTGAAGTCCTAGGATAACATAATCCCAGGCTTTGATGTAATCCCAGTAATTATAACCCATAGGGTCAAAAGGGTGGGAGAACTTCTTTGTGGTATTTGGATTAGTCCCAAATGCAGAGGGTGTCAAAACATTAAGGATTTGAAAGGTTGAATGAGTGATGAGGGAATCATCTTTTGGGTCTTTGTAATGTTTGAGAGATATAGACTCAGTATCTACAAGGATAAATTCGTAGAATTTCTGTGTCTTGTTTGGTGCCAAAGGCAGGAAATGTAATTGGGGAGGAAAGATCTTTGCAGGGATCTTGTTTGGATCATTATTCCAGAACTCAGGTTCAATATGGGCAACAAAGAAGAAGCTTTCTCTGGGGACATATTGGGTTTGAGCAGGAGCAATGGTTTTTTGTTTTTGACCAATGGTCAAGGTTGATTGTGGTTGGACAGTGATAACCTGGGTTGTTGGGTTAGCACTTACTAATTGAGTTTTTTGGGTTTGGACAGCAAGATCTAAAGAAATATATTGATTAAGATCACTTTCTTCAGCTATCTCAGCCCAAGTTTTTGTAGGAAGATTGGTCAAACCTTGGTTTTGAAAGGCTTGAAGGGTTTGGATAGGGAAGGCATAGTCTTCCTTAGTTTGCTTGTTTTGGGTGTTCTGGGGAGAAGACCCTGATTGAGATTCTGGTTGCTCTAGGGTAGGAACCCTAGTATAAGCTGAGGCATTAGGGTCAAGAGCACCCTTACCTCTTCCTCGTCCTCTTCCTCTAGAAGAGGAAGCTCTGGAGGACATAACAATTTTGGCCCTGTAGATAAACACAGAAGAGTTAGAAAAGAAGACCTTCACATGGATATCTATGGCATTGTTACTAATCATAAAAATCCATAGTTCTTTATAATTAGCTTGATTAATATGATTAAAAGGATAAATTAATTTGCAAAAGAAGCACAAATTAATATGGTTGAAGATATAAACTAAATTGTTAAAGATATACAAAATAGCTTGATTTTGATAAGTTTGATTTTGGAAAACAGGATTTAAAACTCTCCTAGATTTAGAAGAATTTTTACCAGTTAGAATAGTAAAAATACCAGTAGGAATAGTAAGGGGAACTATACTACTAACATTGCTATCATTCTTCTGGGTTTTTGTTCTGGTAAAAATATCAGAGACAAGATTAAATAAGGTGGGTTGCCCCAGATAACAGACATTGATGTTATTTGAAGAAATTTGAAAAGAAAATAACATGGCTGGGGATTCCCAAATGAGTCTATTTTTAAAGTTCTTAAGAGTAAACTGATTACTGAAGTCATAAATGGCAAGAGTAGGATTGATAATGTAAGAGCCATGCTTTGAATTATCAATAAAAATTTCTAACCATCTATAGATTTTGGATATGATATTGGGACTAAGCTCAAGGGTTCTAAGCTCAGCAAGAATCCTATCATATCTATTTGGTTTGCCATCTCTGCAGATGACTCTAATATTGTCCTTAACCTTAGGATTAAGCTTAATATTTTTAAGCTTATGAATGATAATACACCCAGGGTTCTTATGGCCAAGTTTGCCACAAGTGAAGCAGTAAGATCTTTTCCTGGGTTTACCAGGTTGCTTCAAAGGGGGATTGTTGATAATGGGTATCTCAGGTTTGTTTTTATTGCAAATGCAACAAGTTTCTGAGACTTGATCAGTGCCATGAGACCTAATTTTGGTTTTAGGTTTCTTGGCTTTCTTCTGAGGAATAGGGCAATACCTAGCAGTATGGCCAAGCTTCCTACATCTGAAGCATTTGATGGTTTCAGCTAAAGAGGTAGTAAAAATCATTTTACTAGATTTAATACCTTTAGCAAGGGAATCACTGAGAGCTTTTACCTTAATTAAGTCAAGCTGCTCATTAATTCTGGATAAGAATTCTTCTTGGTTAGTTTGAAGAACTGGTTTGATGATGGGTTTCTCTAACTGGGTAGGGATACTTAGAGAATCAAGAGGCTTAGTCTGTTCTAAGGATTTTCTGGGTTGCTTAGAATGGACAACAGGGATATCCTGCTTAGCTTCGGAAACCGAGGATTGAAAAGGATAATTGATACCTTTTCTAATGGTATAATCATTAAACCATTTGAAGAAGGGGGTATAATGGTTGGTTTTTCTGAGAAATTTATAAAATTTCTCTCTGATTGCTATACGTTTGTGTCCCTGGTAATGCTGAAAGATCCATTTTTTATGAGGAGACCATTCCTCTGAATGAAGTTCTTTCCTGAAGGACTCTTTAATGATATTTTCAGTTAATATCATCATAAACATTATTCATGGAGGAAAGGGTTGGAGATTGGATGGATCTTTGGTCATCTTCCTCCTTCTGATAGGAGGTTTCTACAGGGGTTGTGGGTTTGAATCCCTGCAGATGGATAGTGGAGCCATCGTGAGATGTTCCAATATCTGGTTTGGGGAACATACTAGAGAAAGACCTTCTTGAAGGTTCTCTGGAGAAGGATCTTCTGGAGAGAGTTCCTCTAGCAGTATTGAAATCTTCTTCAGACCTAAGAGACCTGGGGATGGAGAAGGAGTTAGATCTGTTAAAAACAAGATTAACTCTTCCAGATTGATGTTGGATAACATCCTGGAATTCTGGTGTTACTCTAGGTGCTGTGGGAGCAGCTCTATCTAAAGTCCAGGTTTCAGGAAGTGTTATATCACTCCATTGAATGGTCTTGGGCACAATAACATTGGCTTTGGATTGGTCTGTGAGAAATAAAATGGTTTCCCCAGACTTCTGACATTTGGTTTTTAAGAAATTGGATCTGATTGAGTTCATGACTTTGTATTGAACTCTGTATAGCAGGGCTATAGGAATAGATCCTTCTTTCATGTCAAAACCATGACACTTGACATTAAGATGAAGAACATCCATAATGTTTCTATCTTCCAGGCTTACAGTTAGATCTGGAAAACAGTTAAAAAAGATTGGGCCATGGATAAGGCTAGTTTCCACTGTTCCTAATAAGGAATCCTGGAACTGATTATGGCGAGCATCTCTTAAACAAAGCAATACTGCAACGTTAAGAGATTCTCTGGTAAGAGGCTTCATTCCTACCTGAACGCTTCCAATGTGTAGGTAGTTGAAGTTCTTAGCTTTGTGATCTTTTATACTCTTCTCAGATAGAAGATGGAATTCTTCATCATCTGTTCTAAGTATAAATTTTTGTTCAACAGTTCTAACGATAAAGTCAGATCTGCTAAAGAAAGATTTTTGATTGTTGTAAAGATCTTTGTGAGATATTTTTGGGATATCCCAATCATCAAGATCTTGATTGATGTCTTCGAAATGAATTTCTTCTTTGAAGACTTTGTTTGATAAAGATTGTTTCTCAGAGAGAGAAGAAGATGAAGTTGATGCGCGAGAAGAACAAGAAAAACGTGAGGAAAGAGCTTTAAACATTTTAATAATATTTTCCTCACCCATTAGCATCACAGCCTTCACTTGGTTTTACCAGAAATATAAATATTAACATATGAACTAATAACTACTTTCTGAGGCATGCTCTGGGATTAACCTTGTTATATTCTAGGAACAAAATATTGCCAACGTGCTGGATATTAAAACTTGGATAAAATAATTATTTTCTGTATTTATACTTCAGAGTGTGATCCAAGTATTACTCAAGTCAAAATACTAAGTAAGCACTGAATACATCTAGAAGATTAAACCAATAAATACATAATACATATTCCTTTTGTTTGATGATCAAAATGAAACGATTTTTCTAGAAAAATACTTCCTCAATAAACCCAAGTAAATCATGAGTAACCCTATTCCATAACTAGTCAAAATGGCCGGCTCGTCTTACTCCCTCTGCGAGACTATGGCACTCGTTATGACTCCCCACTTCTATGGAGGTATTACAACATTGCTGCTAAAATACTTGTTTTAAAGAATGTTATACGTCAAAGAGTTTTTCTTTGAAAAAGGTTTTTAAAACGATTTATGATCATCAACCAAGTTTTTGGAGGAACAATATTATGCAGGGAACTGGTTCTAAGTAGATATATAGCAGGATACAGAAGAGTTTTGACTTAAGAACACAAAGGAAATATCTGCAAAATATAAACAGAGATAAATAATGTTTTCATTCAATAACCTTAATAGGTTCATATATAGTTATAAAAAAGTAGACTAATTGTTTATGGGATTACGCAGGTAACTGATATTGCTTGCAACAAGCTCACAGAGAAGCCTTTGTAAAAACACCTTTGAAATGCATAACATAAACTCAGAGTACGTGGCGTTGTTGATCACAAGTCAGAGATTCATTCCTGGGAATTCTCACAAGATAGAATAGGAGGTAGAACCATCCATGTACTATCCATATAAGAACATTCTCAAGAACTATCTGGCACACGAAGTCCAGGCCTCTAGTGAGTGCTTTCCAGCCTTTATACTTGAGATATGAAATAATTTCTCAGGCCTTAGTAGAGAACTACCAAAGAGCCATAGACAAGAAGTACACTTATAGTATAACTTTTAAGAAAATATAATTTTAGAGTTAATATCCATACCTGGCACATATGAGTTATGAACAGAGCAAGAGCAACATCATAGCATACCCAGATAAGTAACCAACAGTTCAAAGTAGTTAATATCTACATTCCTACTTCCACCATCTGGCTCTGATACCAAGAGGGGATCGGAATCAGAAGATAAAAGAAATTAAAAGAGCAGAAAGTAGAAGTAGGTAGCTATGGCTAGCAACTAATATACTAAAAAACTAAAATATATTACAGATGATTAGGAGGCAAAGCCTTCCATGATTGAGATAGTTGAAGAACTATCTATGAGTTACAAGTTTGAAGATTGAAAGAAGAAAGAAGAAGAGGATTGAAGACTCACAAGTGCTCTGACTTCTCACTAGACTTAGAGAGAGAGAGAGAGTTCTGAAGTGAGGGTGAGGTGAGGTGAGGTGTTTCTAACAAGAGCCTAGCACCTCTATATATAGATTGGAAGACAAATAGTACCTAGTTACTAACCGGTACTGTGCACTTGAGTGACTTGAACTGTACACTTGCGCAACCTGCACTGTGCACTTGGTTGACTGGAACTGTAGAGGATCCAATGTTGCTCTGGACAGCTCACATGATTGTAGATAGTGGAGCCTTGGATACCAATCTGAGTGGGAGACAAGGGGTCCACAACAAAAGTTCCACTAAGATATGCCTTCAGCTTTATGCATGATGACAAGGATAGTGGGGGACAAATGGAATCATGACAGGGATTCCACTGATGGAGCATCTTTGACCAAGATAGTGGGTGATGGCGCCACTATTGCTTGTCTTCAAGCTATGATTGCAATTCTGAAAATTCCTGCAACAATGAAAACTACAGTATTGCAAGAAATTGTTAGAGGAAGATGAACAGTTTTTCATGTCAGAGAAGACACTACAATCACCATGTTCAAGGGTGGTTTCTGAACAGTTTTTCATGTCTATGGAGACACTACAATCACCATGTTCAAGGGTGGTTGTGGAACAGTTTTTCATACCAGAATTGGTACTACTATTACCATGATCCAGGGTAGAAGATAAGCAGTTTTTCCCATTAGAAATGGTACCTTTATCATGCTTAAGGATAAGATTGAAAAATGATTGAAAATATTCTTTCAAGGTCTTAAACGAAGATCAAGAAAGAAACTTATAAAATTGTGGTTTAAGAATCATGATAATCAACAAAGATCATCAGAGTAATAATCAAAGCCTCCTTCTTCAGAGTAATCTTTTGAAGGAGAGGATGAAGATGAAACAACAACATGTTTCTTCTTACTATCCTTGTTTGAAGATGAAGGAGCTTCATTAGCCCCAGATTGATCTTGAAGAAGTTTCATAATATTCTGGAGTTTCTCCAGAACGTCTTCTTCAGAGGTAGATCCTGCAATGGCTGCAGAAATTCTAGCCTTTTGGTTTAAAAATTTACAAGTTTCTGGGTCAGCAACTTGCAAGGCTTTTGAATTGGTTTTGAACCAATTGGTCACACTATCAGCAGATGCAGCAGAGGCATCGAGCTTAGGCCACCATTTGACAAAACCCTGTTTGTAAAAAGACAACAGATCTTTTGGGTGATGGAAATACCCAGTTTTATATTGCCATGAGAATATCCATGACAAAGAGAAAGTAGAACAAAAATTCAACAAAATTGGGTAATTGTTGAGATCTTTGTTAAATCTTTTTTGAAAAATTTGAAATCCATTTTGGACTTCATTGGGGAAGATTTCTGGGCAAGGGCCAAAGAAATTCCACCATTGAAGGAACCAATTTGGAAAGGTATACTTGGTTTTCTTTTTAAAATAAATCAACCAAGAATGTTTGAAGGATTTATTTTGAAGTCCTAGGATAACATAATCCCAGGCTTTGATGTAATCCCAGTAATTATAACCCATAGGGTCAAAAGGGTGGGAGAACTTCTTTGTGGTATTTGGATTAGTCCCAAATGCAGAGGGTGTCAAAACATTAAGGATTTGAAAGGTTGAATGAGTGATGAGGGAATCATCTTTTGGGTCTTTGTAATGTTTGAGAGATATAGACTCAGTATCTACAAGGATAAATTCGTAGAATTTCTGTGTCTTGTTTGGTGCCAAAGGCAGGAAATGTAATTGGGGAGGAAAGATCTTTGCAGGGATCTTGTTTGGATCATTATTCCAGAACTCAGGTTCAATATGGGCAACAAAGAAGAAGCTTTCTCTGGGGACATATTGGGTTTGAGCAGGAGCAATGGTTTTTTGTTTTTGACCAATGGTCAAGGTTGATTGTGGTTGGACAGTGATAACCTGGGTTGTTGGGTTAGCACTTACTAATTGAGTTTTTTGGGTTTGGACAGCAAGATCTAAAGAAATATATTGATTAAGATCACTTTCTTCAGCTATCTCAGCCCAAGTTTTTGTAGGAAGATTGGTCAAACCTTGGTTTTGAAAGGCTTGAAGGGTTTGGATAGGGAAGGCATAGTCTTCCTTAGTTTGCTTGTTTTGGGTGTTCTGGGGAGAAGACCCTGATTGAGATTCTGGTTGCTCTAGGGTAGGAACCCTAGTATAAGCTGAGGCATTAGGGTCAAGAGCACCCTTACCTCTTCCTCGTCCTCTTCCTCTAGAAGAGGAAGCTCTGGAGGACATAACAATTTTGGCCCTGTAGATAAACACAGAAGAGTTAGAAAAGAAGACCTTCACATGGATATCTATGGCATTGTTACTAATCATAAAAATCCATAGTTCTTTATAATTAGCTTGATTAATATGATTAAAAGGATAAATTAATTTGCAAAAGAAGCACAAATTAATATGGTTGAAGATATAAACTAAATTGTTAAAGATATACAAAATAGCTTGATTTTGATAAGTTTGATTTTGGAAAACAGGATTTAAAACTCTCCTAGATTTAGAAGAATTTTTACCAGTTAGAATAGTAAAAATACCAGTAGGAATAGTAAGGGGAACTATACTACTAACATTGCTATCATTCTTCTGGGTTTTTGTTCTGGTAAAAATATCAGAGACAAGATTAAATAAGGTGGGTTGCCCCAGATAACAGACATTGATGTTATTTGAAGAAATTTGAAAAGAAAATAACATGGCTGGGGATTCCCAAATGAGTCTATTTTTAAAGTTCTTAAGAGTAAACTGATTACTGAAGTCATAAATGGCAAGAGTAGGATTGATAATGTAAGAGCCATGCTTTGAATTATCAATAAATATTTCTAACCATCTATAGATTTTGGATATGATATTGGGACTAAGCTCAAGGGTTCTAAGCTCAGCAAGAATCCTATCATATCTATTTGGTTTGCCATCTCTGCAGATGACTCTAATATTGTCCTTAACCTTAGGATTAAGCTTAATATTTTTAAGCTTATGAATGATAATACACCCAGGGTTCTTATGGCCAAGTTTGCCACAAGTGAAGCAGTAAGATCTTTTCCTGGGTTTACCAGGTTGCTTCAAAGGGGGATTGTTGATAATGGGTATCTCAGGTTTGTTTTTATTGCAAATGCAACAAGTTTCTGAGACTTGATCAGTGCCATGAGACCTAATTTTGGTTTTAGGTTTCTTGGCTTTCTTCTGAGGAATAGGGCAATACCTAGCAGTATGGCCAAGCTTCCTACATCTGAAGCATTTGATGGTTTCAGCTAAAGAGGTAGTAAAAATCATTTTACTAGATTTAATACCTTTAGCAAGGGAATCACTGAGAGCTTTTACCTTAATTAAGTCAAGCTGCTCATTAATTCTGGATAAGAATTCTTCTTGGTTAGTTTGAAGAACTGGTTTGATGATGGGTTTCTCTAACTGGGTAGGGATACTTAGAGAATCAAGAGGCTTAGTCTGTTCTAAGGATTTTCTGGGTTGCTTAGAATGGACAACAGGGATATCCTGCTTAGCTTCGGAAACCGAGGATTGAAAAGGATAATTGATACCTTTTCTAATGGTATAATCATTAAACCATTTGAAGAAGGGGGTATAATGGTTGGTTTTTCTGAGAAATTTATAAAATTTCTCTCTGATTGCTATACGTTTGTGTCCCTGGTAATGCTGAAAGATCCATTTTTTATGAGGAGACCATTCCTCTGAATGAAGTTCTTTCCTGAAGGACTCTTTAATGATATTTTCAGTTAATATCATCATAAACATTATTCATGGAGGAAAGGGTTGGAGATTGTGTAACATCCTCAAAATAATTAATCGAATTATTTGGATGTAAACCCAACTGAATTAATTTGGTACTTAATTGGTAAAATTATTGAGTGCTAAAATTAATTATTGGCTGTCACAGGGTCGTTGACCGAATAATACGGACCAAGGAAGTTTTGGAATCGAAATAAGGAATTTGGGTCAATATGGTAATTGGACCACGCCACCACTTATTTATTAATAAAATAAATATGTGTGTGTGTGTGTTAATTAAAAGAAAGAATAAAGAGAGGAAAGAAAGAAGGATTCCACGCAGAGAAGAAAAGAAAAGGAAAAGAAGAAGAGAAAGAAGAAGAGGAAAAGAAGAAGAGAAAGGAAGAAGAGGAGTTAAGCCCTCAGCCCCAAAATTCATCATCTTCATCATCTCACTCTCCTCATCATAACCCAAGACCTAGGTAAGATTCCATCCGATTTTCTCCCCCTTTTGTAACCTACGAATTTTAGGGATTTTGAGGGAGGAAATTGTTGAATAATTGGATTCAATGATGAAATTGATGGTTGGGTTATGTTTAGGAACAAAGCTAGGAGCGGATTGAACGCGATTGGGAGCTCGAAACGAAGTTAGGAGCGGTTCGGTGTTGATTGGGTTCGATTCGGTGATTTTGACATATCGGTGATTTCGACTCGGCAACGACTCTCGCTTCAAGGGTGAGTTTTACTCACGTATAGGCTGATTCCGTTTTGAAATAGATTGTGTAACTTGTTTTCGAAAGAGTTTGAGTCGAAAACGTTATTTTGAAACATATCGCGTTTTAATGAAATTCGTAATCGTTGAGTTTTTGATTGAATTGCTTGATTGTTTGATGTTGATTGGACTGGTATATTGTCTGGCATTGTCTGTTTTTGAGTTAGGAATCGATCGGGGCGAGTTTCGGATCGATCGGAAAGCAAAATTTCACAAAACAGGGCATTTTGGCAATGCTGTCAAACGCGCACGACCCGTGCGTCTCAGGCACACGACCCGTGCGCCTGGTTCGGGTTCAGTGATGAAAAATTGTCTAACAGGGCGCACGACCCGTGCGTCCTGGGGCACGACCCGTGCGCCTAGTCCTGCCCAAAATTTTCAAAGTGCCCTAAACGATTCCGTTTCGATTCCAATCCTCTCCTAATCCTTTCCTAACCCTTCTATAATGATATTAGGCTTATTATGCCATGATTTTGCGTACGTTTCAAAAGGGTTTTATAAAATACTTTCGAAATTGAAAAATTGTGTCGAAGAGTGGTCAACTAGAGTGCGAGTGTGAATGTGATTTTACAAATAATGGATTAAAGTGTTTCATTAATTGTTTGATTTGATGGACCGTGGGTTCATAGTATTGTAGATATACGTATATAGTATATCGAGTTGGGTGACGACCCATGTGTAACACACTAGGCGGGGCAGTCATGATCCCCTTCCCTAGGCTCCATGCCAATGGGAGAATGTACTATTGGTAGGGGAGTTCACCGGGATTAGCATGGTTTTGCAGTCGGTGTTGTGTTAAAGATTATTGTGCGATACACCGGGATTAGCATGGTTTTGCAGTCGGTGCCGTACTTGTTGTGTTGCGCGATACACCGGGATTAGCATGGTTTTGCAGTCGGTGCCGCACTTTATTTATTTTACGACATACCGGGAGTAGCAGCGTTTTGCAGTCGGTGTCGTGTTATGTTATAAAAGAACTAATAAATGAACCGAGAGTGTTAGTAGGGGTCTCGGTAGAACTCACTGAGATTGTATCTCACTGTTTAAATGTTGTTGTTTTACAGATAAACAGGGACAGAAGAAACCTCAGAGGCACGAGTAGGTGGCCCCGAGTGATGGATGATGACTTAGTTCTACGTTTAAGTTTATTTCCCTTCTGTTGTCTGTGTATCACAATGCTATGGCATTAGCATTATGTTATCTTTCATTCCGCTTTCTTGTATGACTCTGACTACCATAGTTGCTGACAGGTTATGGTCTTGTTTGTATATAAGACTGTTTTGTTTAATTCAGCGAAAAATTTATAATGGTATTCAGTGTCTGAACAGGAAATAATATCTCTGATGTATGTTTAATGTGCACTTGGGTGTTTTTAACAAATAAAAATACCAGGGTGTTACAGTTGGTATCAGAGCGGTTCGACCTAGTCGGACTTAGCTGTTAGGGTCTTTACTCTTTCCAGTTGTGATTTTCTTAGTATGCTATTAGACATTGAGCTTGATCAACTTAATACTTTGTGCATATTTCGCAGAATCATGGCTAGAAGAGGTAGAGGCGTTCCTCCTCCTGTTGATCCAAATTTTGAGTGGATGCAGAATGTAATTGAGAATCAGCAGAAAATGATGCAAGACATGATGCTTATGCATCAGCAGCAACAAATCCTACAGCAAAATGCTCAGCAGCATCAAGCTCCAGAGCCACAAGTGAACCCAAGGAGAATTTTCACAGAGTTCCTGAAAATGAAGCCCTCCGAGTTTAGAGGTGGGCCGGATGTCATGAGAGCACAACATTGGCTGGATGACATTGAAAAGATCTTTGTAACAATGCAAGTGACCGATGAAGACAAGTTGAGGTTGGCATCCCATATGTTGAAGGGAGAGGCCAATAACTGGTGGACAAATGCTAGGGCCATGATGGAGACAATGGGAACTCCCCCGACTTGGGACAATTTCCGAACATCATTTTTAGAACAATTCTTCCCCACGGCTATGAGGTTGGATAAGGAAAATGAGTTTTTGACTTTTACACAAGGAGGCTTGACTGTGGGCCAATACACGGCTAAATTTGAAGAGTTGTATCAATTCTTCGGTTTAGCTGGATATGCCCCAAGTGACCAGTGGAAAACTGACAGGTACAAATATGGGTTGAGAGAGGATATTGCTCAAAGTCTTAGTTCTTTTCCGAGGACCAACTATGGAGCCATGGTACAACAAGCTTATATCGCCGAAAGTGATTTGTCAAGGTTGTATGCAAGCAGAAAGGCATTCCATCAGAGCAAGAGGAACACTAGACCATCTAGTTCTCAGATGGGTCCCAAACATGACTCAGGCAAGGGTGGTAATTATAAAGGAAAGCAGGTGCAAACGGCAGACCAAATGAAGTTTAGGAATTGTTTTAAGTGCGGAAGGTATCACCACGGCAGTTGCGAACACAAATCTAATAGGTGCTATGTTTGTAATGAAGAAGGTCACTATGCAAATGAGTGCCCAGCAAAGAAAACTTTCCAAGGAGCACCGAATGCGCCAAGGCAAGGACGAATCAACACATTGGATGCTCGAACCATCACACCTACTGATAATCTTCTGAGGGGTACGGGATCTCTTTTTAATAATTCAGTCAATATTTTATATGATTCTGGTGCAACTCACTGTTTTATCTCACAAGCATGTGTGGATCGGTTGGGATTAGCATTGTCTGAGCTATCCGAACCGATAACTATTTTAACTGCTGCCAAGGGTCGTGTCCAGACCCAATCATTATGTGAAAATTGCCTACTCGTCATAGGCGACAGACAGTTTGTTGTAAAATTTATTTGCTTGCCTATGAGAAGCATGGATATTGTTCTGGGTATGAATTGGATGGCTGAAAATCATGTAACAATCAACTGTGCCGATCGAACTATTAGCTTCGCCTCCGAATCCGTAGGATTGACACAGGCAGATTCTGAAGCGACGATCTCTTACACCGAAGCAAGCCAGTCATTATTCCAAGGTGCGGAAGCTATTCTTATTATGTTGTCTGCATCTACTGAAACGGGTTTAGATTTGTCATCTGTGCAAGTGGTAAATGAATTTCTAGATGTCTTTCCAGAAGAAGTTTCATCCTTACCTCCTGACCGAGAGGTAGAATTCTCAATAGAATTGATTCCTGGTACAGGATCAATCTCTATTGCTCCTTATAGAATGTCTCCTTTAGAGTTGAAGGAACTGAAGTCTCAACTTGAGGAATTAATATCGAAAAGGTTTATCCGACCGAGTGCTTCTCCATGGGGTGCTCCGGTGTTGCTAGTCAAAAAGAAGGATGGTAGCATGAGATTGTGCATAGATTATCGACAACTCAACAAAGTGACGATTAAGAATAAGTATCCATTGCCAAGGATAGACGATTTGCTCGACCAACTTCGGGGTGCCGTGGTATTTTCAAAAATTGATCTAAGGTCGGGCTATCATCAAATAAAGGTACGAGCCTTAGATATTCCGAAGACAGCTTTCCGTACGAGGTATGGACATTACGAATTCGTAGTGATGCCCTTCGGTTTGACTAATGCTCCAGCGGTATTCATGGATTACATGAACCGAGTGTTTCACACGTACCTTGATCAGTTTGTAGTAGTTTTCATTGATGATATCTTGGTGTACTCTAAAACCATTGAGGACCATGTTCAACATCTCCGCATTGTTCTGAACGTACTCCGAGAAAAGAAATTGTATGCCAAGCCGTCGAAGTGTGACTTCTGGATGCCGGAAGTGAAATTTTTGGGACACGTGATTTCCCAATCGGGAGTTGCGGTGGATCCCAGTAAAGTAGAAGCGGTATTGAACTGGGAACGACCAACATCTGTCACCGAAATAAGAAGTTTCTTGGGTCTAGCCGGTTACTACAGGAGGTTTATCCAAGGTTTTTCACAATTGGTTCTTCCACTTACTCGGTTGACTCGCAAGGCCCAACCGTTTATATGGAATGCCGATTGTGAGGAATGTTTCCAAGAGTTGAAGGTTAGGTTGACTTCTGCTCCAATCCTAATTCTTCCAGACCCGTCTTTGGATTTTCAAATTTACAGCGATGCTTCTGGGAAGGGTTTGGGGTGTGTTCTCATGCAGAACCAACAAGTTGTAGCTTATGCCTCCAGACAGTTGAAGACTCATGAAGAGAATTATCCGACTCATGATCTAGAGCTGGCAGCTATTGTATACGCACTAAAGATTTGGAGACATTACCTGTACGGGTCTCGTTTCGAAGTCTTTAGTGATCATAAAAGCTTGAAATATTTGTTCGATCAGAAGGAGCTGAATAACAGACAAAGAAGGTGGGTGGAATTTCTGAAGGATTTTGACTTCGAATTGAAGTATCATCCGGGAAAAGCTAATGTTGTGGCTGATGCACTAAGTAGGAAATCCATTCACATAGCAGGGTTAATGATGCATGAAATGGAATTGTTGGAGTCTTTCCGGGACTTAAATTTGGATTCAAAGCCAAAAAGGAACCGGTTGGTGTTGAGCCACATGAGGATCTCTAGTTCCATAAGGGATTCTATTCGCTTAGCACAAGAAATCGATGTGAAGCTACAATCACAGAAAGTGTTGCCAGACTTTACCGAAGATAGTGATGGAGTTATTTGTTTCAACGGTAGGATCTGTGTGCCTGACGATGAGAGTATTAAAAAGCAAGTGCTAGAGGAAGCACACCGGAGTTTATTTTCTGTACATCCTGGATCCACCAAGATGTATAGAGATTTAAAACAGATGTATTGGTGGCCGGGAATGAAGTTAGAAATTGCTGAATTCGTATCACAGTGCTTAACTTGTCAAAAAGTTAAGATAGAACATCAGAAGCCTGCTGGTTTGCTACGGTCACTAGACGTGCCAGTGTGGAAATGGGAAGACATTTCTATGGATTTTGTAATGGCGTTGCCAAGGTCTCAAGCCGGTAACGACTCCATTTGGGTAGTTGTGGATCGGTTAACCAAATCAGCTCATTTTATTCCAGTCCGTTCGAGCAGTAAAGTATCCAAGTTAGCTGAAGTGTATTTGAAGAACATAGTAAGGTTACATGGGGTTCCTACCAGTATAGTGTCGGATCGAGATCCGAAATTCACTTCTCGATTTTGGAAAGCTCTGAATGAAGCATTGGGAACTAAAGTACTTCTTAGTACCGCATATCACCCGCAGACTGATGGGCAGACCGAGAGGACTATCCAGACATTAGAGGATATGCTTCGGGCTTCGGTACTTGATAACGGGAAGAAATGGGAGGATCATCTTCCATTGGTAGAATTCTCTTACAACAACAGTTATCATTCCAGTATCGGGATGGCGCCTTTTGAAGCCTTGTATGGTAGGAAATGCAGGACTCCATTGTGTTGGTGGGAAGTAGGAGAGAACCGATTGTTAGGACCCGAGGTGATTCAAGACACTACTGAAAAGATCCGCCAGATCAGGGAAAGAATGAAAGCCGCTCAAAGTAGGCAAAAGAGCTATGCTGATAAAAGAAGAAGGCCGTTGGAATTTGAGTCGGGCGATCATGTGTTTTTGAGATTATCACCAACAATTGGCACAGGTAGGGCATTACGGGTGAAGAAACTCAGTCCTCGGTATATTGGACCTTTCCAGATTATCGAGCGAATAGGGCCTCTTGCATACCGTATTGCGTTGCCTCCACCATTGTCAAATCTGCATGATGTATTCCATGTGTCTCAGTTGCGGAAGTACATTCCCGATCCAAGCCAACCGTTAGATTTTGAAACGATTGATCTTCGACCGGACTTGTCCTTCCAACCTAATCCGAATTACATCATGGAACGTGGCGAGAGGACGCTACGGACAAAGTCAATTCCCATTGTCAAAGTGGCCTGGGATGGTTTTTCCGTCGAGGAAGCTACTTGGGAGTTGGAGGACGATATGCGGACTCGGTATCCGTATTTGTTCTCTTGAGGTATGTTGTGTCTAATTTTGAGGACAAAATTCTTTCAAGTTGGGGAGAATGTAACATCCTCAAAATAATTAATCGAATTATTTGGATGTAAACCCAACTGAATTAATTTGGTACTTAATTGGTAAAATTATTGAGTGCTAAAATTAATTATTGGCTGTCACAGGGTCGTTGACCGAATAATACGGACCAAGGAAGTTTTGGAATCGAAATAAGGAATTTGGGTCAATATGGTAATTGGACCACGCCACCACTTATTTATTAATAAAATAAATATGTGTGTGTGTGTGTTAATTAAAAGAAAGAATAAAGAGAGGAAAGAAAGAAGGATTCCACGCAGAGAAGAAAAGAAGAGGAAAAGAAGAAGAGAAAGAAGAAGAGGAAAAGAAGAAGAGAAAGGAAGAAGAGGAGTTAAGCCCTCAGCCCCAAAATTCATCATCTTCATCATCTCACTCTCCTCATCATAACCCAAGACCTAGGTAAGATTCCATCCGATTTTCTCCCCCTTTTGTAACCTACGAATTTTAGGGATTTTGAGGGAGGAAATTGTTGAATAATTGGATTCAATGATGAAATTGATGGTTGGGTTATGTTTAGGAACAAAGCTAGGAGCGGATTGAACGCGATTGGGAGCTCGAAACGAAGTTAGGAGCGGTTCGGTGTTGATTGGGTTCGATTCGGTGATTTTGACATATCGGTGATTTCGACTCGGCAACGACTCTCGCTTCAAGGGTGAGTTTTACTCACGTATAGGCTGATTCCGTTTTGAAATAGATTGTGTAACTTGTTTTCGAAAGAGTTTGAGTCGAAAACGTTATTTTGAAACATATCGCGTTTTAATGAAATTCGTAATCGTTGAGTTTTTGATTGAATTGCTTGATTGTTTGATGTTGATTGGACTGGTATATTGTCTGGCATTGTCTGTTTTTGAGTTAGGAATCGATCGGGGCGAGTTTCGGATCGATCGGAAAGCAAAATTTCACAAAACAGGGCATTTTGGCAATGCTGTCAAACGCGCACGACCCGTGCGTCTCAGGCACACGACCCGTGCGCCTGGTTCGGGTTCAGTGATGAAAAATTGTCTAACAGGGCGCACGACCCGTGCGTCCTGGGACACGACCCGTGCGCCTAGTCCTGCCCAAAATTTTCAAAGTGCCCTAAACGATTCCGTTTCGATTCCAATCCTCTCCTAATCCTTTCCTAACCCTTCTATAATGATATTAGGCTTATTATGCCATGATTTTGCGTACGTTTCAAAAGGGTTTTATAAAATACTTTCGAAATTGAAAAATTGTGTCGAAGAGTGGTCAACTAGAGTGCGAGTGTGAATGTGATTTTACAAATAATGGATTAAAGTGTTTCATTAATTGTTTGATTTGATGGACCGTGGGTTCATAGTATTGTAGATATACGTATATAGTATATCGAGTTGGGTGACGACCCATGTGTAACACACTAGGCGGGGCAGTCATGATCCCCTTCCCTAGGCTCCATGCCAATGGGAGAATGTACTATTGGTAGGGGAGTTCACCGGGATTAGCATGGTTTTGCAGTCGGTGTTGTGTTAAAGATTATTGTGCGATACACCGGGATTAGCATGGTTTTGCAGTCGGTGCCGTACTTGTTGTGTTGCGCGATACACCGGGATTAGCATGGTTTTGCAGTCGGTGCCGCACTTTATTTATTTTACGACATACCGGGAGTAGCAGCGTTTTGCAGTCGGTGTCGTGTTATGTTATAAAAGAACTAATAAATGAACCGAGAGTGTTAGTAGGGGTCTCGGTAGAACTCACTGAGATTGTATCTCACTGTTTAAATGTTGTTGTTTTACAGATAAACAGGGACAGAAGAAACCTCAGAGGCACGAGTAGGTGGCCCCGAGTGATGGATGATGACTTAGTTCTACGTTTAAGTTTATTTCCCTTCTGTTGTCTGTGTATCACAATGCTATGGCATTAGCATTATGTTATCTTTCATTCCGCTTTCTTGTATGACTCTGACTACCATAGTTGCTGACAGGTTATGGTCTTGTTTGTATATAAGACTGTTTTGTTTAATTCAGCGAAAAATTTATAATGGTATTCAGTGTCTGAACAGGAAATAATATCTCTGATGTATGTTTAATGTGCACTTGGGTGTTTTTAACAAATAAAAATACCAGGGTGTTACAGATTGGATGGATCTTTGGTCATCTTCCTCCTTCTGATAGGAGGTTTCTACAGGGGTTGTGGGTTTGAATCCCTGCAGATGGATAGTGGAGCCATCGTGAGATGTTCCAATATCTGGTTTGGGGAACATACTAGAGAAAGACCTTCTTGAAGGTTCTCTGGAGAAGGATCTTCTGGAGAGAGTTCCTCTAGCAGTATTGAAATCTTCTTCAGACCTAAGAGACCTGGGGATGGAGAAGGAGTTAGATCTGTTAAAAACAAGATTAACTCTTCCAGATTGATGTTGGATAACATCCTGGAATTCTGGTGTTACTCTAGGTGCTGTGGGAGCAGCTCTATCTAAAGTCCAGGTTTCAGGAAGTGTTATATCACTCCATTGAATGGTCTTGGGCACAATAACATTGGCTTTGGATTGGTCTGTGAGAAATAAAATGGTTTCCCCAGACTTCTGACATTTGGTTTTTAAGAAATTGGATCTGATTGAGTTCATGACTTTGTATTGAACTCTGTATAGCAGGGCTATAGGAACAGATCCTTCTTTCATGTCAAAACCATGACACTTGACATTAAGATGAAGAACATCCATAATGTTTCTATCTTCCAGGCTTACAGTTAGATCTGGAAAACAGTTAAAAAAGATTGGGCCATGGATAAGGCTAGTTTCCACTGTTCCTAATAAGGAATCCTGGAACTGATTATGGCGAGCATCTCTTAAACAAAGCAATACTGCAACGTTAAGAGATTCTCTGGTAAGAGGCTTCATTCCTACCTGAACGCTTCCAATGTGTAGGTAGTTGAAGTTCTTAGCTTTGTGATCTTTTATACTCTTCTCAGATAGAAGATGGAATTCTTCATCATCTGTTCTAAGTATAAATTTTTGTTCAACAGTTCTAACGATAAAGTCAGATCTGCTAAAGAAAGATTTTTGATTGTTGTAAAGATCTTTGTGAGATATTTTTGGGATATCCCAATCATCAAGATCTTGATTGATGTCTTCGAAATGAATTTCTTCTTTGAAGACTTTGTTTGATAAAGATTGTTTCTCAGAGAGAGAAGAAGATGAAGTTGATGCGCGAGAAGAACAAGAAAAACGTGAGGAAAGAGCTTTAAACATTTTAATAATATTTTCTTCACCCATTAGCATCACAGCCTTCACTTGGTTTTACCAGAAATATAAATATTAACATATGAACTAATAACTACTTTCTGAGGCATGCTCTGGGATTAACCTTGTTATATTCTAGGAACAAAATATTGCCAACGTGCTGGATATTAAAACTTGGATAAAATAATTATTTTCTGTATTTATACTTCAGAGTGTGATCCAAGTATTACTCAAGTCAAAATACTAAGTAAGCACTGAAATACATCTAGAAGATTAAACCAATAAATACATAATACATATTCCTTTTGTTTGATGATCAAAATGAAACGATTTTTCTAGAAAAATACTTCCTCAATAAACCCAAGTAAATCATGAGTAACCCTATTCCATAACTAGTCAAAATGGCCGGCTCGTCTTACTCCCTCTGCGAGACTATGGCACTCGTTATGACTCCCCACTTCTATGGAGGTATTACAACATTGCTGCTAAAATACTTGTTTTAAAGAATGTTATACGTCAAAGAGTTTTTCTTTGAAAAAGGTTTTTAAAACGATTTATGATCATCAACCAAGTTTTTGGAGGAACAATATTATGCAGGGAACTGGTTCTAAGTAGATATATAGCAGGATACAGAAGAGTTTTGACTTAAGAACACAAAGGAAATATCTGCAAAATATAAACAGAGATAAATAATGTTTTCATTCAATAACCTTAATAGGTTCATATATAGTTATAAAAAAGTAGACTAATTGTTTATGGGATTACGCAGGTAACTGATATTGCTTGCAACAAGCTCACAGAGAAGCCTTTGTAAAAACACCTTTGAAATGCATAACATAAACTCAGAGTACGTGGCGTTGTTGATCACAAGTCAGAGATTCATTCCTGGGAATTCTCACAAGATAGAATAGGAGGTAGAACCATCCATGTACTATCCATATAAGAACATTCTCAAGAACTATCTGGCACACGAAGTCCAGGCCTCTAGTGAGTGCTTTCCAGCCTTTATACTTGAGATATGAAATAATTTCTCAGGCCTTAGTAGAGAACTACCAAAGAGCCATAGACAAGAAGTACACTTATAGTATAACTTTTAAGAAAATATAATTTTAGAGTTAATATCCATACCTGGCACATATGAGTTATGAACAGAGCAAGAGCAACATCATAGCATACCCAGATAAGTAACCAACAGTTCAAAGTTAATATCTACATTCCTACTTCCACCATCTGGCTCTGATATATATATATATATATATATATATATATATATATATATATATATATATATATATATATATATATATATATTTGCACCAATTTGTGCACCAATTTTTGCATGTAATTTTTTTTCTTTTCTTTGCTTGATACCCCAACTCAGACGTTTTTCTCCAGTACCGCGCATCTAGCGAATGTCACCAAGTGAACCAGGTTACTAGTTTCTTTTCAGTCCCTCTAATTGTATTAATAACTGAAAAACAGTCTCTATAGTGTGTGTGTGAAAAAGCCCTAGAAGTAGAAATCGAACCATGATACAATTTTGTTGTTCTCAACCAGTCCACCAAGATGATTTCTAATGAAAAATTGAAAAAAAATATTTTTGTCCAGAAAAGGCTTATCTAAAACATGCTTAGGGTTCACAAAGTTTCGTGATGGAGGGAGCAGATACAACTCAAAGTACAAAAAGATAAAAACTCGGCAAAGCAATAAAGACATTCCTAATAAAAGTAATAAAATACCCCCCATGCTTGGACTAGGCATTGTCCTCAATGATTTTTCAAATAAAACAAAAGGGGTTTCAGGAGAGCTCACCTGGCTGTGTTGTTCAGGGTACTCGGCCCCGGGGTATTTTATTTTTCAACAAATCGAAAAAAAAAACATTAAGCCGTGGGTTGCCTCCCACGCAACGCTCGTTTATGGTCATTAGCTTGACCTTTTCCCTTTATAAAGTTATTCCTGGGTCCCATTGCTTGTAAAATGGAAGTTTGGTAAGCAATAAGATCTTTTTTACAATTCCCCCCAGATCAAATGTTATTTTTTTCACAAAGGAAGGTGAAAAGTAAGATAACGGAGATGGTTTGTATGGTGGTGGGGGGACGTTTGGTTCTTTTCTTTCCTTTTCTGGTTCCTTCTCTTTTTCTTTCTCTTCTTGCTCACATGGTAAATTATGTTTTTCACTCACAATTTTTTCTTGGTTTGCTTTTGGTTCCTCTAATTGTTTTTCGCTTCTAAGGGTGACAGCATATATTTGGCCATTTAGATTTTGTTCAGACTGTTCAGGAAATACCCCCGAAGATTTAGAGGATGAAGCCACCTGTGTTGCCACTTGAGTTATTTGATTTTCAAGCATCTTACTGTGAGTGGCAATAGAGTCGATGTTTGATTCTAATTTGATAAGTGTGTCATTCAAATAACAAGTTTGATTTTTGAATTCTTCATTTTGTTTTGTTTCCATCAAAAATTCCAAGTTCGACTTTTGCGGGCTATTTTGTGGGTTGTTAAAAACCCTTTGACTTTGAAAAACAGGAGGTGGTCTAGGTGCTGGATTGGGTGGAGGATTTTTATAAGAAAAATTTGGATGATTTCTCCACCCAGAATTATAAGTATTTGAAAACGGATCTTCTTTTTGAGCATAGTTAATATGCTCATTTCCAGTACTAGATGCCTCAAGCTGGCATTCAGCTCCAATATGGCCAACAACCCCACATAATTCACATGGTGGAGTAGTAGGAGAAAAAGTTTGTGAAACGGCACTTACATTTAATTTTTCAAATTGTTGAAAAAGTGCGTCCACTTTTGAGGCAAGATGATCAACAGCAGATATTTCATACTTACCTGGCTCTTTTGATGATGCTGGTTTATCTGTTATGGCTCGCTCACTTGCCCATTGACAATGGTTTTGAGCCATATCTTCAATGAGTGCATAAGCTTCAGTAAAATTTTTGTTCATCAAAGCTCCACCTGCAGCTGCATCAATAGTCATTCTTGTTGCATATTGTAATCCATTATAAAAAGTGTGAACAACGAGCCATTTCTCTAGTCCATGATGGGGGCATAGCCTTAACATTTCTTTGAAACGTTCTCATGTATCATAAAGAGATTCCCCGTTGTTTTGAGAAAATCGAGTAATTTGACTTCTCATTTGAGCTGTTTTACTCGGGGGAAAGAACCTAGCGAGAAAAGCTTTATTTAATTGGCCCCAGCTGGTAATGGATTCCGAAGGCAAAGAATGTAGCCATGCTCTAGCTCTATCCCTTAATGAAAAAGGGAAGAGTTTTAGTCTTATGGCATCTTGAGGTACCCCGTTTAATTTGAGAGTCCCACAGTATTCCAGAAAAATTGAAATATGAAGATTTGGGTCCTCCGTGGGAGAACCAGAAAATTGGTTTTGTTGAACCATTGAAAGCAGAGATGATTTGAGTTCAAAATTATTTGCTTCCACATTTGGATGTACAATGGCAGCCGATGGTTCTGCTGAAGGTGTTGCGTACTCTTTGAGAGCACGATTTTCATTAGCCGCCATTTGGTTATCGGGAATTTCTCTCCTCCTTCTATGTAAGAACCTTTCATTTTCGGGAATTTGTTGAACAGTTTCTCCGAAACTTCTGGTTCTTCGCATTCGAGGGACAAGAGAAGAAAAAGTAAAAATAAAGAAAATAAGACTTCAGTCTAACCGGTTTCGAAAAATTTAATTAATATCCCTGCCTCCCCCGGCAACGGCGCCAAAAACTTGATAGGCCGCAAGTGCACGGGTCGTATCGCGTAATAAAAGAGTATCGGTCCACAGGGAGAGCCTAAGTGATTACCAATTTAATTTTCCAAAGTTGATTAACTGAAGAGAAATGGTTTTAGGAGATGTAAAATTTAGAAATAAAAAAACAATCTCAGGTTTATAGTTTCATCACAACAATGAGGAACCAAAATAATTCTTTAGACTATTCAACAATTTATAAGAGTAATATATCTCAAAGACAAGGCAGCGAATATAACTAATGTCTCCTTTCGGAGTACAAGAGCGTGTTTTGACCTAACAATCAAGCCTATTCTCATGGTTGATTGTCACCAAAACCCATTAAGCATAACACCTTTATAATGTCTCAAGCGTTTCAAAACTATTCTCATGTTTTGATTCCCTTGTCTAATTTCATAGTTCCAACATCAATACTTCACCTTTCGGTCCTTCGTTTGATCTTTAAAATAAGATTTGAAGGACAATAAAATTAGATTGAAATATAAAACAATTTGGAGTGGAGAATAGTCTTGGGAATTATTAGGGACCTATCATTGGATTACTCCCAACAACCCAAGACTTTTTATCTACTCACTCATGTTAAATATGAGAGAAGAAGAAGAAGAAGAAAAGACATGAAATTAAATAGCGAGAAATAAAAGAAAGCGGTAAATCGCAAAATCATAAATAGCGGAATTGTCAATGACAAGAAAATAAAAGTGCAAGAAAATAAATAGCAAGTAAAGTAAATGACTTGGAAAATAAAAGTGCAAGAAAGTAAATAGCAAGGAAAGTAAATGACTTGGAAAATAAATGGGCAAGAAAGTAAATAGCAAGGAAAATAAAAGAGCGAGAAAGTAAAGGAGTGAGAAAGTAAAAGAGCGAGAAATGTAAAGGGCAAGAAAGTAAATAGCAAGGAAAGTAAATGACTTGGAAAATAAAAGGGCAAGAAAGTAAATAGCAAGGAAAATAAAAGAGCGAGAAAGTAAAAAGCGAGAAAGTAAATAGCAAGGAAAATAAATGACTTGGAAAATGTAAAGGGCAAGAAAGTAAATAGCAAGGAAAATAAATGACTTGGAAAATAAAAGGGCAAGAAGGTAAATAGCAAGGAAAATAAAAGAGCGAGAAAGTAAAGAGCGAGAAAGTAAAGAGCGAGAAATTAAAGGGGCAATAAAGTAAAGGAGCAAGAATTAAAAGGGCAAGAAAGTAAATAAACAAGAGTCATAAAAATATGAAGAGTAAATTGAAGTCATGAATCTTTAGAGAGCCTTTGTCATTGATTTTCTAACAAAATTCAAGCTTGGTTACAAGTGAGGATCAAGCCTCTATTTATAGGAAAATATGAGGGCCAAGGCACTTGAGTGGAGGGGCAAAATGGTCCAAAAAAAGTGGCAAATCAAGTTGGCAAGGAAAGCCATCAGCAAGTGGGTGCAGCCAAAATTGACTTGTCTGGTGCCAGGGTCGTGCGCCCATGTGCCTGGGTCGTGCCCCCTGGCCAGTCAATTTTGGCTGCTCTGCGCCAGTTTTGCACCAGGGTCGTGCGCCTTGTGCTGGAAACAGCTGTTCTGCGTTGTTGGCAAGCATGGGTCGTGCGCCTATGTGCCAGGGTCGTGCGCCTTGTTCTGCCAAAATGGGCCATTTTCAGTTGAAAACACGCACGGGTCGTGCGTGGTATAGCACGGGTCGTGCGCAGGCGCTGCGCCAGTTTTTCACCAGGGTCGTGCGCCTATGTGCTAGGGTCGTGCGCCCTGCCCAGTCAATTTTGGCTGCTCTGCGCCAGTTATGCACCAGGGTGGTGCGCCTATGTGCTAGGGTCGTGCGCAGGCTCTGCGCCAGTTTTTGCTGCTTGGCGCCCTTGGCGCCCTGTGTGCCAGTTTTGGCTCATATTTTGGTTTTTGCTTCAAAATAAAACCTGAAAATAAAAAGTAAACATTTGCAGTAAAATAGCTCAAAAATATAATTAAAATACCAAAAAGACTTAATAAAATAACTATTAAAAAGACTCTAAAAATAGACTTATCAAGCATGGGGGTAATCACGTGGTACCGACGTGGTTACGCTCGAAAAACTCTATCAAGGATCCTTACATAACCGCTAGAGGACGAGTCTGGTTATTATTTCTTGGGTTACCTGGCTGAATAAGTAGGAGGGACGGCCGCCCAATCACTTCCCGCCGGTAATCAATGAAATGATAATCAGCAGAATAGACGGCACTAGTTGTCTAGATGGATGTAGTTTGGTAGTAGAGGGTGTTTAGTTTTGGGACGGTAAATTTCGAGGACGAAATATTCTAAGTGGGGGAGAGTTGTAACGCCCCAAAAAAATATTTATCCATTTATATATTTAATTAATTGTCTAAGGTTTGGGTCTTGAGAAAATAATAGAAATTATTTAGGGATTTATGTGATAGAATATTAGAAATAATATATGTCTACTATATTTTAGTGCGTTGGTACATGATAGGGTAGTAGTGGCGAATTATAAGTAGCTAAGTGGAGTTAGTAATCGGGCTTAAGCTGGAGGAAGCCCGCGATCCAAGCCCAAGGTGTAGGCGCATGAGGGGGAGTGTGGTGAGGGTGGAGCATTGCGCATTTTCTTTTGAGAGGAAAAGAAAGAAAGACTTGCGAAAATAGAGAGAGTGAGAGAAAGAGTAGGCGCGCGGCTAGGACAGCAAGGAAGAGGGAAAGGAGGCGCACAAGGAGGGAGAGAGAGCTCTAAGGCAAGGATCTTCGATTTCTACAAACTAAGGTAAGGGTGGGTCTTGCTTTATAATAGGGTTTATAATGGGATGTATGTGGGGGTTAGGATCTATGTCACTCTTGGTTGTGATTTTCGAGTGAATTGATGTTGTTTGTTATGTAAGAACGTATTGATGATGATTTGATGCATGCTAGGTGCTTGTTGAAGGGTATTTGACTTGTTAGTTGTATAAGGTAATTGGAGTGCACGTTAGGTGCTTGGTAAAATGTGTATTTGATGATGGTTTATTAAGAAATTTGTGTTTTGATGTTGTCTTGGATGTATATGAGGTGTTGGTGAATTTTGTGATGTTGATGTTCAAGTCCTAGGCGCCTTGGGCGCCATTTTTGTTGCCATTGTCATGCGTTGTTGTTGCTGTCTGGGCGCCATGGGCGCTTGTTGCCTGTCTAAGTGCTGGCGCCAATGTTGCTGCCTGCGCCAGTTTTTGTGTTGCTGTCCCTGTCTAAGTGCTGGCGCCAATGTTGCTGCCTGCGCCAGTTTTTGTGTTGTTGTTTCTGTCTAAGTGCTGGCGCCAATGTTGCTTCCTGCGCCAGTTTTTGTGTTGCTGTCCCTGTCTAAGTGCTGGCGCCAATGTTGCTGCCTGCGCCAGTTTTTGTGTTGCTGTCCCTGTCTAAGTGCTGGCGCCAATTGTAACGCCCCAAAATAATTTAATTATTTATTTAATTAAATTATTTAAGGCTTACAATATTTATTTAATTTAATTAAATAATTCAAGGTTTAATGTATTTATTTAATTTTATTTTATTAGGAGGTGCTGTTACTATTTAAGTGGTGCGAGCAAGGGCCCGTGATCCACAAGTAGGCCCGTGACCCATTACTTTGGCATTGGAGTCGAATTACTATGGGTCTTGTGACTTAGTGGCATTTTTGTCTCATTTGTGAAAAGAAAGAAAGTAACGTAAAAGAGAGGAGAAGTGAGAAGAGAAAAGTGCGAATAGAAGAGGAGAAGTAGAAGAAAGGGGCGAAGCTCAAAGAGAAGAGGAGGAGGCTCAATTGTGATTCGCATTTTTCCCTTGGAGCTTGGCTATCAAATTCGAATTTCACAAGGTTAGGGGGTCCTCTTTTTATCTTTAATGGCTTATGCGAATTGTAGTGCCTAGGGTTAGGTTCTAGGATAAATCATATGAATGAATTGTGTTATTGATGAGGATTATCATATTGTGTTGCTATTTGTTGAATTATTATGTTGGGAATTTTATGGTTGATGCTTGAATTGTTGCTAAATGCGAATTGAAGACCATATGTTTGATCATATGATTATTTGGTGAAAATTGAGAATTTTGGTGACACTCTAGTAATATTCATGTAATTGAGTGTTTTGGTGAATGTAATTTAGTGAAAGAAAGTGAAGAAAATTCTGTTTGGGAACCCCTAGGCGCCTTGGGCGCCATGTGCCTATTGCTGAAAAATTCTGTGTTGCGCCTAGTCATGGGCACCAGGCGCCCAGCAGTGTGCTACGCCTGTTTCCAAAAATTCTGTTGCCCTGTGTTGCACTGCTGTGTTGCCATTCTGTGTTGCTGTCTCTGTTGCCTGTGTTGCTGTCCCTGTTGCCTGTGTTGCCTACTGTGTTCCCTGTGCTGCCAGTTTAGGCACTTGTTGCTTGTGTCATGGGCGCCAAGGGCCCCAAAGTTCTGGTGATAGTTTTGTGAAAATTGTTTTCAGGTTTTTATACTTGGGTAAAATGGCTCATGAAAACTGATTTTGGTCAAGAAAGGAGTTGAGTTGCGAAATTTCACTAGGTGCCTAGTGCATGGGCGCCAAAATTAAAGTTCAGTTTTTGAGAAAATTTTTATTGATTTATCATGTCCTGAGCATTTGGCTCGTGTAAAATGAATTTCGAAGCAAAATGAGTTGTGTAGCATGTTGGCCTTAGGCGCCTAGTGCTTGGGCGCCATGTTGCTGCTGTTCCCTGGATGTTGCTTCTGGGCGCCAGCGCCTATGTGCGCGTATTGCCTCTTGGGCGCCTAGCGCCTGGGCGCTGTTGCGCGCTTGTTCCCCTGGGCGCCTAGCGCCTGTGCGCTGTTGCGCGTGTTGCTCCTGGGCGCCAAGCGCCTATGCGCCTGTGCGCTGTTGCGTGTTGCCTCTCCTGGGCGCCAAGCGCCCATGCGCCAAGCGCTGTGTTGCCCCTGGGCGCCCAGCGCCCATGCGCCTGTTTCCAGAATGTCCAACATTTTTCCTAAAACTGTTTTTAACATAACTTTTGACTCGGTTATCCAAATCCAACGGTTCAAAATGCGTTTTGAAGCTAATTTCAGTGCCTATCCAATAGTCTCAATTTTATGCAAAAATAATTTATTTTCACTAGTGTTTCTGGCTGATGGTGTTCAAGTGTCCAAATGGCTATTTTTACCCACTTTCTCTACGCTGTGTCAATGTCCTAAGCTGGTCTTTTCGAATTGGTGTTGGTGTGAGTGGTGAGCTGAATTGGTGAGTGTGATAGAGTGAGATTGGTGAGCAGAGGCTACGGCCTAATTTTAATGTGGTGAGCTGATTTATATACAATGGTGAGATCATGAATTTTAAATGATGAATTGCTTGGACTTGGTGTGTTGTAATGCATTCCCCATAGCATCTCATGGACATATGCATTATTGGTGAGCAGAGGCTACGGCCTAATTTTGATTTGGTGAGCAGAGGCTACGGCCTATTTGTATTGGTGACGGATCCGACATGCATGTACCCGTGGAGTTTGGGTTGCATTACATGCATAAATCATATATTGTGTGGTGCTGTTTGGAAATAAAATATTGATGCGATTGTTCCATTATTGTGAATTGGTGTGCCTGACTTCCTTTTTCCTATGCATTGCTTAATTTTCATATGTTATTAATTATGAAAAGAGACTCACCCTACTGCCTTTATGTTGCTTCTTATGTCGGCAACGTGCAGGTAATGATGAGTGAAGGTTTCCTGTATGCCTTTGTCTGGTAGGAAGTGTCACGCTCTGATACGTAGCACCAGGGGGGGTGTCTTAGGTTTATGCTTTACTTTCTTAAAACTGCTAGACTTTGTTGGTGAGGTATTGGTTTTAATTTTGAATTGATTATTATTCCGCTGCTGATGGTGATTGGATTTAGTTGATGCGAGCTAAGCCTTTTTCTTATGGTGTTATGTATCGTGATTTTTATGAAGTAAATGTAGCACTCGCTTGAATTGTTTTCAAAAAAAAAAAAAAGAGACTCTGATTTTATTTAAAAGTAAAGTTATTAGAAAGGGGGTGTTACATTAGTGGTATCAGAGCAGTTCGGTCTGTCCGGCCAAGTCGTCTTGTCATAGTGTCTTATGACAAATAGAATTGTTAGATTAGTTCTAAATTTCTGTTTGTGCTGCAGTGATAGTTTGAAATGGCCAGACGGGACGATGCTGCACTTGCTGCTGCCTTGCAGGCTATAGCCGGGGCGATGGGTAATATACCCGGTGCTGTTAATGATGGGACGCGCAATTTGGCTACGTTCCAGAGAGAGAATCCACCTGTCTTTAAGGGCAAGTATAATCCAGATGGTGCTTTGGCATGGCTGAAAGAGATTGAAAGAATATTCCGGGTCATGGATTGTGATGATGCGCAGAAGGTCAGGTATGGTACCCATACGCTGGCAGAGGAAGCTGATGATTGGTGGATGGAGGTGAGACAGAGATTAGAAACTGCCAATGAAGAGATAACTTGGGCTGTTTTCCGTAGAGAGTTCTTGCGGAAGTATTTCCCTGAAGATGTGAGGGGTAAGAAAGAAATAGAATTCCTTGAGCTGAAGCAAGGAAGCATGTCAGTGACAGAGTATGCTGCCAAGTTCACTGAAATGGCTAAGTTTTATCCCCATTATGCTGATGCTGATTCTGAGTTCTCAAAGTGTATTAAGTTTGAGAATGGGCTGAGGGCTGATATTAAGAAAGCTGTAGGGTACCAGAAGATTAGGGTATTCGCTGATTTGATCGACAGTTGCAGGATATATGAGGATGATAGTAATGCTCACTCCAGGGTCATGAGGGATCTGAGGGGTAAGTTTCAGAACCGGGGTAAACCGTATGAGGCTCCAGCTGGTAAGGGTAAGCAGAGGTATACTGACAATAAGAAAGCAAGTGGGGGAGATGCCCCTGCGAAGGTTGTGTGCTACAGGTGTGGCAAACCGGGTCACAAGAGTTTTGACTGCTCAGATAATAAATGTTTCAAATGCGGTAAAGAGGGTCATGTGGCTGCGAAATGTGAGAAAAGGGATGTGGTGTGTTACAATTGCGGGGAATCAGGTCATATTAGTACTAAGTGTACTAAGCCGAAGAAAGAGAAGTCCCATGGAAAGGTGTTTGCTCTCGCAGGATCAGAGGACACTAATGAGATTCGAGGTACATGTTTTATTAATGGTATTCCTTTGATTGCTATTATTGATACTGGTGCTACGCATTCGTTTATTGCTGCTTTGTGTGCTGAGAAATTGGACCTTGTTTTATCTTCTATGATGAGGGAGATGGTTATTGACACTCCAGCTAAGGGTTCAGTAACTACCTCTCTTGTGTGTGCTAAGTGCCCTCTGTCAATCTTCGGCAGAAATTTTCTAGTTGATCTTATTTGTTTGCCGTTGGGAGGGTTGGATGTCATTCTTGGTATGGACTGGTTAGTATTTAACCATGTGCATATTAATTGTTTCCGGAGATCTGTGAGTTTCCTTCCTCCCGAAGAGGAAGAATCGGTGTTGTTGCCTGCTGGTCATTTGCATAAGGTAATGAAGGAGGGAGTTCATCTGTTTGCTTTGATGGCGTCATTGTCTGCTGAGAATCAGGCAATCATTGAAAGGGTTCAAGTAGTGTGTGAGTTCCCTGAAGTGTTCCCAGATGAGATTCCAAGTGTTCCGCCAGAGAGGGAGGTTGAGTTTGCCATTGATCTTATACCTGGTACTAGGCCTGTGTCTATGGCACCGTACCGAATGTCAGCCTCAGAATTGTCTGAATTGAAAAAGCAATTAGAAGATCTGCTTGAGAAGAAATTTGTAAGACCAAGTGTGTCACCGTGGGGTGCTCCGGTATTGTTAGTGAAGAAGAAGGACGGGAGTATGAGACTTTGTGTCGATTATAGGCAATTGAACAAAGTGACAATAAAGAACAGGTATCCGCTTCCCAGAATTGATGATCTTATGGACCAGTTGGTAGGTGCTAAGGTGTTTAGTAAAATCGATTTGAGGTCAGGTTATCACCAGATCAAGGTAAAGGATGAAGACATTCAGAAAACCGCTTTCAGAACGAGGTATGGGCACTATGAGTATTCTGTGATGCCGTTTGGTGTTACCAACGCGCCGGGTGTGTTTATGGAGTACATGAATCGTACTTTCCATAGTTACTTGGATCGGTTTGTCGTTGTGTTTATTGACGACATTCTGGTGTATTCTAAGACAGAAGAGGAGCATGCAGAACATTTGAGGTTAGTGCTAGAAGTGCTGAAAGAAAAGAAATTGTATGCAAAATTGTCTAAGTGTGAGTTCTGGCTGAATGAAGTAGGTTTCCTTGGTCATATAATCTCTGGTAATGGTATAGCTGTGGACCCAGCCAAGGTTGATGCTGTGTCTCAATGGGAGAGCCCGAAGTCAGTTACTGAAATCAGAAGCTTCTTGGGATTAGCTGGTTATTATAGGAGATTTATTGAAGGTTTCTCGAAGTTGGCACTTCCGTTGACTCAATTGACGTGTAAGGGAAAAGCTTTTGTGTGGGATGCACGCTGTGAGGAGAGCTTCAATGAGTTGAAGAAGAGGTTGACTACATCGCCCGTTTTGACTTTGCCTGTTCCTGATCGACCGTTTGTAGTATATTGCGATGCTTCCAAGATGGGTTTGGGAGGTGTATTGATGCAAGAGGGTAAGGTAGTAGCTTATGCGTCCAGACAGTTGAGGACCCATGAGAAGAACTACCCTACTCATGATTTGGAGCTAGCTGCAATTGTGTTTGTGCTGAAAATTTGGAGGCATTATCTGTATGGTACCAGATTTGAAGTGTTTAGCGACCATAAGAGTCTGAAATACTTGTTTGATCAGAAGGAGCTAAATATGAGACAGAGACGTTGGTTAGAATTGCTGAAGGATTATGATTTCGGCTTGAACTATCACCCCGGCAAAGCTAATGTCGTGGCTGATGCTTTAAGTCGGAAGAGTTTGCATATGTCGGCTATGATGGTGAAAGAGTTAGAATTGATTGAGCAGTTTCGAGACATGAGTCTGGTTTGTGAAGTGACACCGCAGAGTGTCAGATTGGGGATGTTGAAGATTGGAAATGAATTTTTGGTTAGTGTCCGAGAAGCACAAAAGTCAGATGTAAAGTTGGTAGACCTGTTAGTTGTGAATGATCAAGATGTGGGTGGAGATTTCAAGTTAGATTCCCAAGGTGTATTGAGATTCAGAGATAGGATCTGCATTCCTGACGATGCTGAGATGAAGAGAATGATTCTTGAGGAGAGCCATAGAAGCAAGTTGAGTATTCATCCCGGGGCTACAAAAATGTACCAAGATTTGAAGAAACAGTTCTGGTGGCCTGGTATGAAGAAGGATGTGGCACAGTTTGTGTATTCTTGTCTGACTTGTCAGAAGTCTAAGGTTGAGCATCAGAAGCCTGCGGGGTTGATGCAACCATTGGAGATTCCGGAATGGAAATGGGATAGCATTTCCATGGATTTTGTAACTGGGTTGCCAAATACAGTGAGAGGGTTTGATGCTATATGGGTGATTGTAGACAGGTTGTCTAAGTCTGCTCATTTCTTACCAATTAATATGACTTATTCAGTTCCAAAGTTGGCAGAAATCTACATCAAGACTATTGTGAAGTTGCATGGCGTTCCGCTTAGTATTGTGTCTGATAGAGATCCAAGATTCACCTCTGAATTTTGGAAGAGTTTGCAGGAAGCATTGGGTTCTAAGTTGAGGTTGAGCTCCGCTTATCATCCGCAGACAGATGGTCAGACGGAGAGGACTATTCAGTCGTTAGAGGACTTGTTGAGGGCATGTGTTCTTGAGCAGGGAGGTTCATGGGATTCTCATCTTTCGTTGATAGAATTCACCTATAACAACAGTTTTCACTCTAGTATTGGTATGGCACCGTTTGAGGCATTATATGGTCGGAGATGTAGGACTCCGTTGTGTTGGTATGAATCTGGGGAGAGTGCAGTGTTGGGGCCTGAGATTGTGCGAGAAACAACTGAGAAGGTAAAATTAATCCGTGAGAAGATGAAAGCGTCGCAGAGTCGACAAAAGAGCTATCATGATAAGAGAAGGAAGGATTTAGAGTTTCAGGCCGGTGATCATGTGTTTCTGAGAGTCACTCCGGTGACTGGTGTTGGGCGTGCCTTGAAATCTAAGAAGTTGACTCCCCGTTTCATTGGTCCGTATCAGATTACGGAGAGGGTGGGAAGTGTTGCCTATAGGGTGGCTTTGCCGCCTAATCTTTCGAACTTGCATGACGTGTTTCACGTGTCACAACTTCGAAAGTATGTTCCGGACCCGTCTCATGTGATTCAGATGGACGAAGTAGAGGTACGGGATAATCTCACGGTTGAGACTATGCCGGTGCGGATTGAAGATAGAGAAGTAAAGATTCTGAGAGGGAAGGAAATTCCGTTGGTGAAGGTGGTGTGGTTGGGAGCTGCTGGTGAGAGTATGACTTGGGAGCTGGAGAGCAGGATGCGGGAAGCATATCCGGAGTTGTTTGATTCAGGTAATTTCGAGGACGAAATATTCTAAGTGGGGGAGAGTTGTAACGCCCCAAAATAATTTAATTATTTATTTAATTAAATTATTTAAGGCTTACAATATTTATTTAATTTAATTAAATAATTCAAGGTTTAATGTATTTATTTAATTTTATTTTATTAGGAGGTGCTGTTACTATTTAAGTGGTGCGAGCAAGGGCCCGTGATCCACAAGTAGGCCCGTGACCCATTACTTTGGCATTGGAGTCGAATTACTATGGGTCTTGTGACTTAGTGGCATTTTTGTCTCATTTGTGAAAAGAAAGAAAGTAACGTAAAAGAGAGGAGAAGTGAGAAGAGAAAAGTGCGAATAGAAGAGGAGAAGTAGAAGAAAGGGGCGAAGCTCAAAGAGAAGAGGAGGAGGCTCAATTGTGATTCGCATTTTTCCCTTGGAGCTTGGCTATCAAATTCGAATTTCACAAGGTTAGGGGGTCCTCTTTTTATCTTTAATGGCTTATGCGAATTGTAGTGCCTAGGGTTAGGTTCTAGGATAAATCATATGAATGAATTGTGTTATTGATGAGGATTATCATATTGTGTTGCTATTTGTTGAATTATTATGTTGGGAATTTTATGGTTGATGCTTGAATTGTTGCTAAATGCGAATTGAAGACCATATGTTTGATCATATGATTATTTGGTGAAAATTGAGAATTTTGGTGACACTCTAGTAATATTCATGTAATTGAGTGTTTTGGTGAATGTAATTTAGTGAAAGAAAGTGAAGAAAATTCTGTTTGGGAACCCCTAGGCGCCTTGGGCGCCATGTGCCTATTGCTGAAAAATTCTGTGTTGCGCCTAGTCATGGGCACCAGGCGCCCAGCAGTGTGCTACGCCTGTTTCCAAAAATTCTGTTGCCCTGTGTTGCACTGCTGTGTTGCCATTCTGTGTTGCTGTCTCTGTTGCCTGTGTTGCTGTCCCTGTTGCCTGTGTTGCCTACTGTGTTCCCTGTGCTGCCAGTTTAGGCACTTGTTGCTTGTGTCATGGGCGCCAAGGGCCCCAAAGTTCTGGTGATAGTTTTGTGAAAATTGTTTTCAGGTTTTTATACTTGGGTAAAATGGCTCATGAAAACTGATTTTGGTCAAGAAAGGAGTTGAGTTGCGAAATTTCACTAGGTGCCTAGTGCATGGGCGCCAAAATTAAAGTTCAGTTTTTGAGAAAATTTTTATTGATTTATCATGTCCTGAGCATTTGGCTCGTGTAAAATGAATTTCGAAGCAAAATGAGTTGTGTAGCATGTTGGCCTTAGGCGCCTAGTGCTTGGGCGCCATGTTGCTGCTGTTCCCTGGATGTTGCTTCTGGGCGCCAGCGCCTATGTGCGCGTGTTGCCTCTTGGGCGCCTAGCGCCTGGGCGCTGTTGCGCGCTTGTTCCCCTGGGCGCCTAGCGCCTGTGCGCTGTTGCGCGTGTTGCTCCTGGGCGCCAAGCGCCTATGCGCCTGTGCGCTGTTGCGTGTTGCCTCTCCTGGGCGCCAAGCGCCCATGCGCCAAGCGCTGTGTTGCCCCTGGGCGCCCAGCGCCCATGCGCCTGTTTCCAGAATGTCCAACATTTTTCCTTAAACTGTTTTTAACATAACTTTTGACTCGGTTATCCAAATCCAACGGTTCAAAATGCGTTTTGAAGCTAATTTCAGTGCCTATCCAATAGTCTCAATTTTATGCAAAAATAATTTATTTTCACTAGTGTTTCTGGCTGATGGTGTTCAAGTGTCCAAATGGCTATTTTTACCCACTTTCTCTATGCTGTGTCAATGTCCTAAGCTGGTCTTTTCGAATTGGTGTTGGTGTGAGTGGTGAGCTGAATTGGTGAGTGTGATAGAGTGAGATTGGTGAGCAGAGGCTACGGCCTAATTTTAATGTGGTGAGCTGATTTATATACAATGGTGAGATCATGAATTTTAAATGATGAATTGCTTGGACTTGGTGTGTTGTAATGCATTCCCCATAGCATCTCATGGACATATGCATTATTGGTGAGCAGAGGCTACGGCCTAATTTTGATTTGGTGAGCAGAGGCTACGGCCTATTTGTATTGGTGACGGATCCGACATGCATGTACCTGTGGAGTTTGGGTTGCATTACATGCATAAATCATATATTGTGTGGTGCTGTTTGGAAATAAAATATTGATGCGATTGTTCCATTATTGTGAATTGGTGTGCCTGACTTCCTTTTTCCTATGCATTGCTTAATTTTCATATGTTATTAATTATGAAAAGAGACTCACCCTACTGCCTTTATGTTGCTTCTTATGTCGGCAACGTGCAGGTAATGATGAGTGAAGGTTTCCTGTATGCCTTCGTCTGGTAGGAAGTGTCACGCTCTGATACGTAGCACCAGGGGGGGGTGTCTTAGGTTTATGCTTTACTTTCTTAAAACTGCTAGACTTTGTTGGTGATGTATTGGTTTTAATTTTGAATTGATTATTATTCCGCTGCTGATGGTGATTGGATTTAGTTGATGCGAGCTAAGCCTTTTTCTTATGGTGTTATGTATCGTGATTTTTATGAAGTAAATGTAGCACTCGCTTGAATTGTTTTCAAAAAAAAAAAAAAGAGACTCTGATTTTATTTAAAAGTAAAGTTATTAGAAAGGGGGTGTTACACCAATGTTGTCGCCTGCGCCAGTTTTTGTGTTGCTGTTTCTGTCTAAGTGCTGGCGCCAATGTTGCTGCCTGCGCCAGCTTTTGTGTTGGTGTCCCTGTCTAAGTGCTGGCGCCAATGTTGCTGCCTGCGCCAGTTTTTGTGTTGCTGTTTCTGTCTAAGTGCTGGCGCCAATGTTGCTGCCTGCGCCAGCTTTTGTGTTGCTGTCCCTGTCTAAGTGCTGGCGCCAATGTTGCTGCCTGCGCCAGTTTTTGTGTTGCTGTTTCTGTCTTAGTGCTGGCGCCAATGTTGCTGTCTGCGCCAGTTTTTGTGTTGTTGTCCCTGTCTAAGTGCTGGCGCCAATGTTGCTGCCTGCGCCAGTTTTTGTGTTGCTGTGTCTGTCTAAGTGCTGGCGCCAATGTTGCTGCCTGCGCCAGTTTTTGTGTTGCTGTCCCTGTCTAAGTGCTGGCGCCAATGTTGCTGCCTGCGCCAGTTTTTGTGTTGCTGTTTGTGTCTAAGTGCTGGGCGCCAGTGTTGCTGCCCAGGGCGCCAGGATCCCCATCCTACGCCAGTTTCTGTGTTGCTGTGCTGCTGGGCGCCAGGATCCCCATCCTGCGCCTGTTTCTGTGTTGCTGTCTTGCTGGGCGCCAGGATCCCCATCCTGCGCCAGTTTCTGTGTTGCTGTCTTCATGGGCGCCAGGATCCCCATCCTGTGCCAGTTTCTTTGTTGCTGTGTTGCTGGGCGCCAGGATTCCCTTCCTGCGCCAGTTCTTGTTGCTGGCCAGTTTCCAGCGTGTTCCCTGCTAGGCGCCCAGTTCCTGGGCGCCATTTTCAGGATGTTGCCCAAATGTTCCCCGGTTTTGTTTTTGACATATCTTTTGCCTCGGGTGTCCGTTTTAAGTGTTTCAAAGTGAGTTGTGAAGCTTATTCAGTTTCCTACTGTTATATTCTATTTTAAAGTAAAAATTGTTATTTTTCTGATGGTTTCTGGGCGCCTCAAGTGGCTGTCCCTGGTGGTCGTTGTTGTTGGCGTTGTGAAATTATTTCGGTGTCTAAAACCCTTGTTAGTGTCCGGTTGCTGCCTGGTTGTGTCTTGGATACTGTGTTGTTTTGTGAGTTGCTGCTGAGCGTCAATCTTGTGCTGCCATGTTGATGTTAATGACGATGGGTCTAATGACCAAATGATTTTGATGTTGTTAATGACGATGGGTCTAATGGCCAAATAATGATGATGATATGGACGATGTTGTTGTTGTGATGACTATGATCTGCTGGTTGTTCATGAGTCGCATGCATTACATATGCATATATTGACGATGTAAGGTTTCGGCCTCGAGCTATTGACGATGATGATGCTCAAATATTGACGATGTGCCCAATGGCAAAATTATTGATGATGATGGTACCACATGCATTGCACTTCATACTTTCATCCTTATCATTGATGATATTACGTTGGTTGATGTGTATATATTTATGTGGCAGATATAAATATTGATGTGGTTGTGTAGTAATTGCTGCATATGTATATATTAATATTGTTGTTATATATATATATATATTAATATGGTTGTTATATATATATTGCTGTGATTGATGTAGTTCATTACTCTGGCATATTGCCTATTATGAACTTTATTATATTGTTTGAGACTCACCCCTTATGTTGAATATTACCCTACAGGTAACCGTATGTGAAGGCTTTTAACCCTTCATTCCTCGAGTCGGTCGTTGCTCTGATACGTAGCACCTGGGGGGCGAACATTAGCTATATTAGTTGTTATGTTATGTGATACTGTTGGACGTTTTGTATTAGTGCCGTTATAACAATGTTTTGGGAAACTGTTTCCTTTTATTCCGCTGCGTGATGATGAACTATTATTGTGTAGACTGACTAGTTGTTGAGGGTTCTCCCATTATTTTGATGAGCTACGTATCATGTCTTTCGAAATGATGATTTATCATCAATTTGTGTTTTGTTGATTTGAAGTAAATGTAGCATCCCTTTTTGGATGAACCTAAAAATGATTTTTAAACTCTGATATTTTTATTATAAATTGCCGGGTAGAAATGGGGTGTTACAATATACCTCTCCAAATTACTCGGTTATGACTATACTATACAGTATAAGACTGGTAAAACCAATATCGTCGCTGATGCTCTTTCACGTATTAGTATTTCGGATGCTCACCATTTTGCTCTCACTATGCCCCATTTTGTATTTTTGGATGAGTTAAAGTCTGAACTGCACAATAGTTCTGCATTCAATACTCTGCTTGCTGATATTCAGAATGATCCTACTTTATATGTCGATTATCGAGTTTCGCAGGGTCTCCTTTTCTATAAGAGAAAGATTTGGCTTGATGCTTCTCTTCCTTTTAAGACTCATTTGCTAGAAGAGTTTCAGAACTCCCCTATCATAGCCAAGGTAGTTTCTATTGGAAGGGTATGCGTAAGGATGTGCAAGAATTTGTATCACAATGCCGAGTATGTCAAGCCACCAAAATATGAAACAAAGCGACCTTGTGGTCTTCTCCAGCCCCTTCCTCTCCCTTCAGCTGTTTGGGAGGACATATCTCTGGATTTCATCATTGGCCTTCCCAGCTCCAATGGTTACTCGGTGATATTAGTGGTGGTTGACCGTTTCTCCAAGGGGGTTCACTTTGGTGCATTACCGGCTCACTTTACAGCTTATAAGGTAGCTCTATTCTTCATGGATATCATCTTCAAGTACCATGAGTTTCCTAGAAGTTTAGTTTCGGATCGTGATCCAACTTTCATCAGTCGATTCTAGCGTGAGTTGTTCAAATTATGTGGCACTAAACTCCGCATGAGTACCGCTTATCACCCTGAGTCGGATGGGCAAACCGAAGTCTTGAATAAGGTCTTGGAACAATATTTTAGAGCTTTTGTTCATGATAATCCTATTGTTTGGTTTCGATTTCTGGCTCTTCCAGAATGGTCATACAACACTTTGGTACATTCTGCCATTGGTTTGTCTCTGTTTGAATTTTTTTATGGTAAACCCCCTCCCTCCCTTCCGCAATATTTTCTTGGAAGTTCTGTTGTTGAAGCCGTGGATTCCCTGCTCATCACAAGGCAACAGATGCCAGAATCCCTGTAGCGCAAGCTTGTCAAGGCTCAATCTCAAATGAAGTTTTATGCTGATAAAAAGAGGAGGGATGTCTCATATGACATTGGTGAATGGGTATATGTCAAGCTGCGCCCATATCGTCAAAGTTCAGTGACTGGACAGACTTACAACAAGCTTACCAAGCGCTTTTATGGCCCTTACAAGATCATTGATAAATTTGGCAACACTGTCTACAAATTAGAGCTGCCTTCAACTTCCAAAATTCACCCTGTATTTCACTATTCTCTGTTGAAGCCTCATCATGGACCTTTTACTGTTGTTTTAGACCCTCTACCACCTACCGCTGTGGACAACAATCCATTGATTGCGCCTTTGGTCTTGCTAGAATCTAAACTCGATTATTCATTCAATCCACCCAAAGAAATGGTGCTGGTCCAGTGGGTCGGACTTCCTCCAGAAGAAGCTAGCTGGGAGCCTTGGGATGTTATCAAAACTACTTATCACCTTGAGGACAAGATGTTTGCAAATGGGGATGGCAGAGATAGCATTGCTACATAATTGGGCCGTGGGAAGAGGGCTGTTCACAAGCCCAACTACTTGAATGACTATGTTTAGGTCCATTTGCTGGTTTCACAAATTTCCTTCTAGAATGTTGTTACTTTGGCTTTATTCACAGCTGGCTATAATTCCGTTATATGATTAGATTGTGTTTAGATTCTGTTTAATTGTGAGCCATTGATCATCTTATTCAATCATTGGCTATGATTTGAGGAATCCTTTGTATAAATTGACATTGAATCAATGAATGGGCAGAGAAGTATTTTGTACTATCTTCCATCAGCAGTAGTTAGAATATTCTAATAGCAGACTCCTTAACAATTGCTAAGTAGATGTTGTGCTTGCCCACCAGAATCCTGATTGCAGATTTAGATTTTCTTGATTATTGCAGGGTAAATGTTGTGGTTGGCCTCCAGAATCCTGATTGCATAGTACACGTTGTGCTTGGGACAGGGATTTGCTTCATGTATTTCTGATACAATGATGCATGTTTGATAAGTACATCTGTATATAAGTTGACATGTAAAATAAGTGAAATCATAAGACTTGGAAGCAGCCTAAGATTAAAATATAAATTAAGAAAACCACGCACAAGCTGTCTACAAACCGAAAAGACAAAGGTATACCAAACAAAACCGAAAAGACAAAGGATTTTAGGGTGAAGGCCAATATTAAGAACTAAAAAATTATTCAAGTGTTGTAAAAATCCCAAGGCATCAACAACTGGAATATTTTGGAGTTTGTCCATATACCTGCATCAAGAACTGAAATTTTACTAGTTTCTCTGCTTTATCTTTATGTAAGAACTGACAGTAAAAAAATACAGAAAAATAGTTTACCTATCATCATAGAAAGGCTACCTGTAGATGGTAAAATTATTAAATTTCAAATTATTCTGGTCAAGATACCAAAAAATTTATGCACATGCTTGGTACCATTCGTAACTAACACCTTTGACCTGGAAAGCATTATTATTCAGAAAGCCATTAGTTCCCGAAAAATATGTACGTCCATAACATGATCAGAGGGGAAGGGCCAAAGAGCCTTCAAAGAGAATGAAACAAAAGCAAAAATTAAAGATTTTAGTAGTAAAAACCAATGTGTTGATGCTAATGCAAAAAAAGTAAGAAAATCCAAATGTCTTAAAATTCCATTCTAAGATTAAAACTGTAGTCGGATAACATATTTAAAAAGTAGCCAGAAATGATTCAAATACCAAGCACAATAATATACTACTCTTAAGGATGACTGTAGCTGAAGGTGAGAACCGTCCACCAGGACTTTAGTGTTGTTGCAATATATAGTGAAAACAAAGGTATAATTTATTACTTTTATAAACCCATTAAAGCATTGTAAGAAAGCATGCATGATAATTGAAACTTACAATAAGATTAATAAGTTCTACAAACACATGCATAGATGAATTAGTGAGGACTTGAGCGAGCGTTGATACCATTAGCTTAATATATTCATCCTTTGTCTTTGATTCACTTCTCAAATCATTAACTTAATTTTTAAGTTGTTAAATGATGGTTGTTCACCGATATTAGCAGAAGAGGTAGCAACCAAAAAGTTTATGCATTTTTATTAAGAACTTAACAAGGAATCATTTTAGAAAAGACCTAAAAATTTATTTTTATTACTACACTTGACGGGAGTGTTCCCCGCTCCTATGTATCTCTTGGTATAGAATTAAAGACTACGTAGTTCTGAGTAGAAAATATTTGAGTTGGTGTTTTTATTAATTGAATGTTTTTAAAATTTGGAAGACGTTCGCAGTTACCAAACGGATAAACCTAGAGTGGTCACCACTAATGGCCTATTTGAAAAGTAGGGTGTTCACAATGTTCAAACAAGTTAAACTCAGAGTGACCATTGCAAATAACCGATTTTTTTTGGTAACATTTGCAAATAACACATTTGTGATTGAGTGTTTGATTATTTGAAAATGTTTGCTTGAAAACATGGTTTTAAAAGAGTGTTGTGCTCAAACACTTTAGTCCTAGCCGTGGAATCGGCCAGAGGTTTGGATAATCGTGAATCCTCTTTTCTTCAAGTGATTGCGTCGAGGAATAAACTCTATTCCTCGACTATAAGTTCCCTAACTCCTCCAAAGAGTGTTAGGTTAGGTGTAAAAGGGACCCGTGGATTGGACTATCTAAGAGACTAAGAAAACATAAAGAAAATGGTAAAGAAAAGATAAAGTAAAGTAAAGACTTGTGTATTGATTGATGTGTTTTTAAAATTGTAAAAGTGTTACTATATATATATATATACATGAGCCTTTATTGGCTAATATGCGGGTTAGATTAACTAAGATCAACGGTCATAATTAAGCCTAATCTTAGAAACTCGGAGTCCACTCTTCCATGACCTCACTAGCACGGGTTAGTGGGGTAAAGCCCTATTCATTCCTATTTCCACGGAGTCTTCTGTTCATTGACCTCAACCTCTCTAACGTTGAATGTCCACCTGCATTGAATACTTGCGCTCCAATCAAGTATTCCTGGCCTCGGCCACAACCTTTCTCGGCCATATCTTACCTTCGGCCGTTGACGCCTCAGCCGAGTCATCCTGTAGTCGAGGTACCCTCTAACCGAGTTCCTGCTGCACCTCGGTGATTCTCCTTGTTCCCTTAGGGCTTTAATCTCTTCAAATATTTGTCCTTATGCCTATAGATTGAACTTTCTCTATGCCACAACAAGTGTTAAATTGTCTCCGCCCTATTTCTCTTATGGCTGCCTTAGCCTTGTCCTAGCCCTAAACTCTCATTTTTCCCTCGACCAACAATTTGATTTATTTTGGGTGTTAACAAATTCCCCTCTTTTTGTGTTGTTGTCTAGCCTAGTGGATGGGATTGACAGTGCAAAAATTTAAACGACACTTCGTGTCAGTTGCAGTGATTATCCATTACATCATTAATTAGATGTGCGACGACTCGTTTTTCGCAAATTGAAGCGGCAATGCGATGGTTACCTAGGCATCATTCATTGCTCCCTATACCTATAAATGGTATTCTTTAACTCCATAATGGTAACTTTTTCCTTCGTTTCTTCCTACTCAACCGTTCAGTTCCTCGCACCTTCCAGCCTTCCCCGACAACCATGTCTTCCAACTCGGATTCCCAGAACCAAGAACACATTTATGGTGGTGATAAGGATCCTTCTAGTTCGTCTTCCTCTAATTCATCTTTGCCAAGCCCTCCTCCTCGCGTGACCGACGATGACCTTCTTGTTGCTGTGGGCGGAGGCATTACGGTGAAGCCAACGACTTCCGAAGCCCGTGAAGGCTTCGTCGCCTTTGAAAAGATCTTCACTTCTTCTCCTCAACAGGGCTTACCCATTACTATGAGCTGGTTTACCTTCAACATCCCCGCAAACTATGACATGCTTTTGCCTCTTCTGGGGGCACACTTACCCTCTACCCTTCTCGACGTGGCTGCTATTACAGGTGTCCCCATCTTTGGGAAGGCCATATATCCTTGCAAACTCCCATAGAAAGTCAATTTTCACCATATTCACGAAAGGGGAGTCTATTCCGAATTTCTCATCAAGAATTCCCACACCGAGGCTACTGTTTCGGACAACGAACATACGGCATTCTTGATGTACTTCTTTTGTAACTTCTTCAACGGCACAGCCTTTGCGGGGGTGGTTCAAGAACTCCTGTAACACCCCCTTCTAATAACCTTACTATTTAATAAAATCAGAGTTTCTTTTTTTTTTTTTTTTAAAACAATATAAGAGAGTGCTACATTGACTCCATTAAATCAAACAACATTCCAATCGCATAGTTCGGCTAAAAGCCACAAGATACATAGCACCATAAAATACCTGTTTAGTTCGCATCAACTAAATACAGTCACTACCACAGCGGAATAATAATAAGTTCGAAAACAAGTCCAATACATCACCAATAACAGTCTAACAGTATAAATAAAATAACACATAAGCATAAGACGCCCCCCCCGGTGCTACGTATCAGAGCATGACACTCCCTACCAGACGAAGGAATAAGGGTAACCTTCACTCGCTATTACCTGCACGTTGCCGACATGAGAAGCAACATAAAAGCAGTAGGGTGAGTCTCTTTACATAATTAATAACATATGGAATAAGCACTGCATAGGAAAAGTAACTAGGCACACCGATTCACAACAATGGCAGCAACCACATCAAAATTACAATACCCAAACAACATTACAAAATGTATGGTTATGCATGAAATGCAACCCAAACTCCAAGGGCACATGCATGTCGGATCCGTCACCAAATACAAGCCCTGAGGGCACTCACCAATTGTAGTTAGGCCGAAGCCTCTGCTCACCGATAATGCACATGGTTCATGAGACGCCATGACAATGCACCACAACACACCACACAATTCACCAATTCACCATTTAATCAACTCACCATAAACTAACCAAATAACTCACCAATAAACTCACCAAATAAACTCACCAATAAACTCACCAAATAACTCACCAAATAAACCCACCAATAAACTCACCAATAAATTCCCCAAATAAATCAGTACCAATTTAATTAAACCGTTTTAGGACATTAACACGGAATAGGAGAAAGTGAATAAAAATTGCAATTAGACACCTTGAACACCTTCAGTCCAGAACCAACAGGAAAATAATCCATTTTTGCCTAAGACCAGAATATTTAAGAAGACATCGGAATTAGCTTCGAAACGCATTTTGAACCGTTAAATTTCGACACCCGAGTCAAAAGTTACATTAAAAACAAGTTTGGGAAAATTTGGGCAACATCCTGATTTTGGCGCCCAGCACCAGGGCGCCCAGGAACAGGCACAGACACAGGCAAACTGGCGCAGAGGAACACGGCGCCCATGCACTAGGCGCCTAAGGGAAACACGGAAAACAACTCATTTGGCTCCAAAATTAATTTTGCACGGGACATTTTTTCATTGTATGAGAACCCAAAAGGAATTTTGAGAAAAAAAAGCAACACAACGGTGGCGCCCTTGGCGCCCATGGCGCCCATGGCCTAGGCGCCTAGCACCAAAACTGGGAAAAACTGGCGCAGGGGACACGGCGCCCATGCATAGGGCGCCTTGGTAAAACACGGGATACAGCACTTTTGACGCTCAAATTTATTTTACACGAGCCATTTAACTTGGACATGAAAACCCAGTATCAATTTTCGCAAAATGAACAACAGAACGTTGGGGCCCTTGGCGCCCAGGACAGGGGCGCTGTACCTGAAAAACCCAGCAACACAGCACTTAGACACAACAGGCGCAGCACAGCTCGTGGCGCCCAGCAGCAGGGCGCCTGGGAGCAGAATTTCAGCAACACAAGCAACACTCTAGGGCGCCTAAGGCTCCCACACTTTTTGAGTTCCTCTCAACAAAAATCACTAAATTAAATCACCAATGCCAAATACTTATATGAACAGTAGCCATCACATTTTCCACCAAAAATCATTCAGTCATAACCACAACCACCTAGCATGCATCATTCATATTGCACTCCACTCAACACCAATCAAACATGTCTTTGCACAAATAAATTTTCAGCATAGCAACAACATCAAAACACACCAATCATTCATGGAAATCACCCTAGAACCTAACCCTAGACAACACTCATCACATACACTATTAAAGATGAAAAGAAGAACCCACTAACCTTATGGAATTCGAATATACTAGGCAAGGCTCCAAGGAATTACAAGACACCAACAAGCTTTCCCTTCCTCCTTGAGTGTTCCACGAATTTCCTCTCCTTTCCTCTTGCAAGCCGTCGCCTCCTCTTCTCACTCTCTCTCTATTCGCTTCTTGTCTTTCTTTTGGATGGAATGAGTGAATGAAGACTAACCCTAAAGACCCCTAAGTGAATCGAACCATATGAATAGCCAATGGGTCATGGGCCTACTTGTGGATCATGGGCCCTTATTTGCACCACTCCAATCACTTAAACACCTCCTGGATAAAAATAAAACTCTAAATTAATTAATACTAGCCTTCACCTTATAAATAGGTCCAATTACCTCGCATATATTTATTTTATTATCTACCACCACATAATTCCCAATTAATTAAAATAAATAATTCAATTAGATAGCTAATTAAATTTGGGGTGTTACAACTCTCCCCCACTTAAGAGAAATTCGTCCTCGAAATTCACCTGTCAACGCCAACACTCTCCCTCTAAGGCCACCTAGACAACTAGTGCTATCTATCATGCTGATTACTATTGCTTTGATTACCGGCGGTAAGTGCTTGGGCGGCCGTCCCTCCTACTTGTTCGGCCAGGTAACTTCAAGCAGTAAAAATCAGGCTCACTCTCTACTCCGCTGCGCCACTCTGACAGACTAACTTGCATTCTATCTCACTCATCTATCCTCATGGGTACGCACACTAACCGCCTGCTAATGGTTTGGTTCTATGACAACATTATTACAACAACGCAATATTAACAACTCAGTCACAACAATCGGGCACTAAGGCACCGGCAACCGCTAACAACATAGTAGAAAGAACCAAACACACGGAACGGTCATCAATTAAAATAGGCACAACTCATAAAAGTAGGAGCAGTGCACAAAATCAGGGACAGTAACAGTAATTTTCCGAAAGCAGCAGTAACAATTTTCAGGGAACAGCAGTAATTATTTTCAGAAAAACAGCAACAATAATCTTTCAGGAAACAATAACGATAATTTTTTCCGAAAACAGTAATAATAGTTTTTCAGGAAACAACAGCAACTGCAACCAGCAAAACAACAGCAACAGTAACGTCAACAACATCATGAAAGTTTACTAAGTGCGTAGTTATGGCAAGACAAGTCACAAACTCCCAAAACGGATAATTTAATAATTAGGAACAGCGAACACTCATTGTTCAAAACTTCAAACAACACGGCAGTCACACAATTGGCATAACACTAAACGCGATACTCATTTTACACCAAAATGTTTATAAGCGGTAGTGCGGAAAACGAGTAAGAACGATTTTCTCTCTTCAAACAAAATCAACAATTTTACTTTTGGAAGTAGTTTTCGCAAGTGAAGGATGTCACAAATCGGAGCGCTCAATCTTTCCAATCGGTTTGAGAAGATTCAAAGAAACCTCGATAACATTTTCTTTTGGGTCTAAAAGAAGTAACCACTACATTTTTCGAAAACTAATTATTTTCCAAACCAGCAGGAAATCAAAGACCAAGTTCAGTGGCATCAATCTCTAATTCACGAAAATAATACTAACAATCTTTTAGAGTAAATGACATCCATTCCACATAGTTCAGCATAGGGGAAAATAATTTAACTCATGGAACGACAGTTAGAGTATTAAAATAGCTAGAAAGGTCAATCCATGGGAACATCAATTCATAGCTAACGGCACACATACGAAAAGGTACAATCACACGTATGCACAATTACTTATTTAGAATTTTCGACATGGAAGATAAATCACGTTATGGAAATTGATTTTCTCTCTACAAGATTAAACATCAACTTTAACAATTTGAACAAAGCATTCTTAAGAACATACGACAATAAAAGCTAACTCAATGAAATACACAAACCGTGCCAATGCGCATTTTAAATGTTTATGGTTTCTCAAAATCACGTAGCACCAATTATAAAGAGTACAACAGCCAAAACAAAATCAAGGACAATCCAGTGTAGGAATTACAGCTCACGGTCATGAAATAGTGCGCAAAGATTCGGAGTTGGAAACATCACATGTCGAGGAAAATTAGGATGGTAACTACAACATAAAATATAGTCCACATTTCAAAATCATTTCACGGGGTTGTGGAAATAGGAGATAACAATAGTTGTAGCTTTCAAACCAAAACTTTATCATTCACAGCATAATTAGCAAAACCATTCCACATGGCACTTAGTGCGTAACTTAAATGCGAAATCAAAACCATACTGTACTAAAATCTTTATACAAAATCAGTGTTCATTTATTAAAGTAAATTTCATACCAATATTAGCACTCAACCACAAAAATTTTTTACAGGTGTTCAAAAGCAACTTCAGAAACCACTTTATTTTTCTGATCTCAAAACCACATAACACGATTCAAGAAGTAACGACCAAAAATTTTCATAAAATCCAAGCGTACAATATCAAACTCTAAGTAGCATGGAAATTGCAAAACAATTCATGAAGACCCTACACGTACAACACTGCATGTCAAAACAATCAGGAACAACACCAAAAATGAACAACTAACGCAAAAGATGTCATAATTCCTTAAAATAAATACAGACAGTCTCATCATGGGAAACAATTATAAATCAAGGAACATCAAAACTCAACATTTTTAAGCATGGACGACATCACTTAGAGTGATCAAAACATTTTTGTGTGTCGGGTAACAGCTTGACGTAATTTACCAAAACAATTTTCACAATGCACTTAGACTCCACATCAAGACACACCACCCAAGAGTTCATACAAGACCTATTGTCGAAACAAATTTAAACCAGTCGAAACACATGTAAATATTAAACAACAAGGTAAGTTATTGAAAACCACACAAACGAAATCAGAATTCGTTCCACAAGAAGGTTAAAGAACAGCAACCAACAACAGGGACCCAAAGTTCACACACGAAAATGCAGTACAACACACAGTACCAGTAGGGGCATCTCCCCCACTAGTTCACTTACCATTAGCAACTCTTGGCCTTCCTGCAACACAAATATTGGTCAGCACTTAAAAGACAACAGTTGGTCGTACACCGACACAACGACTCGACGACTTGGCCGGACGGACCAACCATTGCTCTGATACCACTAATGTAACACCCCCTTCTAATAACCTTACTATTTAATAAAATCAGAGTTTCTTTTTTTTTTTTGAAAACAATATAAGAGAGTGCTACATTTACTCCATTAAATCAAACAACATTCCAATCGCATAGTTCGGCTAAAAGCCACAAGATACATAGCACCATAAAATACCTGTTTAGTTCGCATCAACTAAATACAGTCACTACCACAGCGGAATAATAATAAGTTCGAAAACAAGTCCAATACATCACCAATAACAGTCTAACCGTATAAATAAAATAACACATAAGCATAAGACGCCCCCCGGTGCTACGTATCAGAGCATGACACTCCCTACCAGACGAAGGCATAAGGGTAACCTTCACTCGCTATTACCTGCACGTTGCCGACATGAGAAGCAACATAAAAGTAGTAGGGTGAGTCTCTTTACATAATTAATAACATATGGAATAAGCACTGCATAGGAAAAGTAACTAGGCACACCGATTCACAACAATGGCAGCAACCACATCAAAATTACAATACCCAAACAACATTACAAAATGTATGGTTATGCATGAAATGCAACCCAAACTCCACGGGCACATGCATGTCGGATCCGTCACCAAATACAAGCCGTGAGGGCACTCACCAATTGTAGTTAGGCCGAAGCCTCTGCTCACCGATAATGCACATGGTTCATGAGACGCCATGACAATGCACCACAACACACCACACAATTCACCAATTCACCATTTAATCAACTCACCATAAACTAACCAAATAACTCACCAAATAACTCACCAAATAAACCCACCAATAAACTCACCAATAAATTCCCCAAATAAATCAGTACCAATTTAATTAAACCATTTTAGGACATTGACACGGAATAGGAGAAAGTGAATAAAAATTGCAATTAGACACCTTGAACAACTTCAGTCCAGAACCATCAGGAAAATAATCCATTTTTGCCTAAGACCAGAATATTTAAGAAGACATCGGAATTAGCTTCGAAACGCATTTTGAACCGTTAAATTTCGACACCCGAGTCAAAAGTTACATTAAAAACAAGTTTGGGAAAATTTGGGCAACATCCTGATTTTGGCGCCCAGCAACAGGGCGCCCAGGAACAGGCACAGACACAGGCAAACTGGCGCAGAGGAACACGGCGCCCATGCACTAGGCGCCTAAGGGAAACACGGAAAACAACTCATTTGGTTCCAAAATTAATTTTGCACGGGACATTTATTCAGTGTATGAGAACCCAAAAGGAATTTTGAGAAAAAAAGCAACACAACGGTGGCGCCCATGGCCTAGGCGCCTAGCACCAAAACTGGGAAAAACTGGCGCAGGGGACACGGCGCCCATGCATAGGGCGCCTTGGTAAAACACGGGATACAGCACATTTGACGCTCAAATTTATTTTACACGAGCCATTTAACTTGGACATGAAAACCCAGTATCAATTTTCGCAAAATGAACAACAGAACGTTGGGGCCCTTGGCGCCCAGGACAGGGGCGCTGTACCTGAAAAACCCAGCAACACAGCACTTAAACACAACAGGCGCAGCACAGCTCTTGGCGCCCAGCAGCAGGGCGCCTGGGAGCAGAATTTCAGCAACACAAGCAACACTCTAGGGCGCCTAAGGCTCCCACACTTTTTGAGTTCCTCTCAACAAAAATCACTAAATTAAATCACCAATGCCAAATACTTATATGAACAGTAGCCATCACATTTTCCACCAAAAATCATTCAGTCATAACCACAACCACCTAGCATGCATCATTCATATTGCACTCCACTCAACACCAATCAAACATGTCTTTGCACAAATAAATTTTCAGCATAGCAACAACATCAAAACACACCAATCATTCATGGAAATCACCCTAGAACCTAACCCTAGACAACACTCATCACATACACTATTAAAGATGAAAAGAAGAACCCCCTAACCTTATGGAATTCGAATATACTAGTTAAGGCTCCAAGGAATTACAAGACACCAACAAGCTTTCCCTTCCTCCTTGAGTGTTCCACGAATTTCCTCTCCTTTCCTCTTGCAAGCCGTCGCCTCCTCTTCTCACTCTCTCTCTATTCGCTTCTTTTCTTTCTTTTGGATGGAATGAGTGAATGAAGACTAACCCTAAAGACCCCTAAGTGATTCGAACCATATGACTAGCCAATGGGTCATGGGCCTACTTGTGGATCATGGGCCCTTATTTGCACCACTCCAATCACTTAAACACTTCCTAGATAAAAATAAAACTCTAAATTAATTAATACTAGCCCTCACCTTATAAATAGGTCCAATTACCTCACATATATTTATTTTATTATCTACCACCACATAATTCCCAATTAATTAAAATAAATAATTCAATTAGATAGCTAATTAAATTTGGGGTGTTACAACTCCAACCTTTCATTGCATTGATGCTCAACGACAATATCTACGCCTAGGGACCCTTCTTTTTTGGCTGGTCTCTACAGAGGGATAACCGTCATGCTCGACCAAATTCAAAAATACGTGGAGGTAACAAAGATTCAGGGTCCTATGTGGTTCTTGCAACTTTGGGAAAAACTTTATTTCCCCCACATCCTTTCATCAAGTCCTTCACCCCCTCAGACTACTACAAATAGGATCTTGGGACCCCAACTCTCCACAGTTCCTCACACACATCTGTCCTCGGCCGAAGTCGTGAACGCCTTACTTCAAATGGACGTGGCTGAGATGAATTGGTGTCCTATTCTGAAGAGAAAGATTGGTCCTTCCTAGATCTTTAATGCACTGCGGCCTCAGTACGGCTTGCCTTTGTCTGAACACGAGGCAATCCAGAACAACTGGCGTTCTACTCTCGTTGCAGGGGACTTGCTTACTAGGTACCGCGGCACCTCCCGCTATAGCGAAGTTCTAGCCAATATTACTACCCCAACTTTGCATGTAGACAACTTGGTTGGACGCAGCATGTGCGTGTAACACCCCTTTTCTACCCGTTATTTATTATTATAAAACAAGAGTTTACAAAAATCTTTTTCTTTTATTTTCAACAAGAGGAGTGTCACATTTTCGTCAAAACGCTAATAGCTTAATTACGTCATTTTCCGAAAAGCTAATACATAGCACTTAAATTCTCATTTATTCAAGCAGCGGAAAATCATTAAATCATCGATGAATCATAACAGTTAAACAGTCATCAGAAAACTAAGGTACATCCCTCCCCACTGAGTGCTACGTATCAGAGCATGACGACCCGACTCCAAATAGTGAAGAGTACGAATACCTTCACTCGTGATCACCTGCAGTTACCACGTAGGGTAACATTCAACAGAGAAAGGGTGAGTTCAATCTAACCATATAATAGAAAATGTGATAAGTCTCAGGCTAGAATTACAGGACTAGAACAACCATACTACCGTCATCACATAATCACTCGAAAGTCACTCATTAAGGCAATCCGTCACTATAGCATGTAGATGTATGAGAATGCAATATATACATGTGGATCCATCATCACCGCAATAAGCCTTGAGGGCACATCACCGCTTTGGCTGAAGCCTACTCACCGCATGGCCGAAGCCTACATCACCGCTGAATGCACATGGATGCATGCGACACTATGAACATGCATCAATCACATTACATCATCATCATCAATTATATCCCATCATCGCTAAAAATATCACATCAGTATTTATATCATCATCGCTAATCATCATCGCTAATCATCATCGCTAATCATCATCACTAATCATCATCGCTAATCATCATCGCTAATCATCACCGCTAATCATCACCGCTAATCATCACCGCTAATCATATCACATCATCGCAAATTATATCACATCATCGCTAATCATGTTACTCACCAATTGGCCGCTAAGGGCATTTTTGTCAACAAAACTAGCCACTAAGGGCATCATCGTCAAGACACTCACACATTGGCCACCAAGGGCATTTTCGTCACTTTAATCATAAAATTTCATTATTCAACCGGGACAGCCACACGGGCGTCCATACAACAGCAACTAACATTGTTTTCCTCAGAATGATCCATTTTCCAAAATGATTGCGACTCGACAGTTTCTCAAAATGACAACTTTTAGGGTTTGAGTTAATCATCAACATTTCTTCCAGAAAATACTTTACTGAGCCCCAAATTAGAAAATTCAGATGGGCGTCTGAATAAGCTTTCCAAAACATTTTGAAACGCCTAAAACGGAGTCCCGAGTCAAAAGATATTCGAAAAACAAATTTGGGAACAACAGCGACACCCTGGGCTACGCGAACACGGCAGCCAGAATTCGGCGAATTAGTTAAAATAGTAAACGACATCGGAAAATTACAAAAGACCCCTCGTTGGAAAGCTACAGATGTGTAGTTTCTGAACATATATTTAAAGTTTCAAAACAATGAGCCAGTTAGTACAGTTTTTAGAAACAACCCGAATGGTTCCCAGACTGGACAGATTCTGTCCTTCCACTTCAAATCACTCTAAACTGACTTACACTTGACCAAATGGAACAAAACCTTAGCCTTATCAAAATCAATTTGAGTATAGTTTCTAATGGAAAAAGAATCGTTCAAATCAGAGTTCAATTGAAGACACAAGACCTGAAACATTGAACCTATACCTAGTTTAAGTCCAGAAATTTGACCTGACTTGGGACGCTCATAACTCGAGCTACACTACTCCAAATTTAACAAAACCAGTGCCAAAGTGACCAAAATTAAGTCTGTTTTCTAACAAAAAAAATCCCATAATTTTTGACGAACAGAAAGTTCCCAGTTTTAAAAATACCGAACCTATGTCCGGAATGCTTCCAGAATATTACCCTAACTTGTGGAATTCATAACTCGATCTTCACAGCTCTAAACGCAACCAAACCAGCGTCAAATTAACAAGCATTCAATCAAGTTTTCGAAATGACAAACCACATAATTTTTCAATTAGTAAAACGTTCTCAGTCACTGAAATACTAAACCTATGTCAGAACATCTCAAAACAGTGAATTCAACAACACATATATGATCATATCATTAATCTCAATCAACATGAATATAATCAAAAACACATAAACATCAAGCAATCACCAAGATCATAAGTCGCATATATTCATCAAGATAGCAATGATTATGGATCAACAATAATATGGATAGATCTAGGCTAAATCCCATCCTAAAACCCATCACACAATCTATTATAGAGAAAGATGATCCCCCCTTACCTTATGTTAGAAGAAGTAGGAGTTCTTGAGAGGAAATCACCACCAAAAATTCAGCAACAATGGAGGCCCCCTTCTCTTCTTGATCCTCGCCCTTCCTTCTTCTTTCTTTCTTGAAGTTTTGCGTTTTCTCTCCTTTCCTTTGCTCTCCAAAACGGCTCACTCTCTCCACTCTCTCTAGGGATTTCGCCAATGCCAAGCCTCAAACCCTAACCCCATTCACTTAGCCAAACTCGCCTATGTTGGGTATTGGGTCATGGGCTTATCCAACTCAAGCCCTATGTGCGCTCCAAGCCAACATCATGCCCTAAATAATAATATGCACCCACTCAATTATTTTCTAAATTTAATTAAATCACTAAATAAAATAAATCCCTAATAATTTAATTAAATAAATTAATTAAATTATTTGGGTGTTACAGTGCGCATGCCTTATAAGTGTCGAGGCGGTGCCCGTCGCCGAGAAGGTCTCACTGATGGAGATGTGGCCTTGATCATTAGGGACAGTTATGATCGAGTCACGGAGAGCGTGTGGGCCCACTATACGAACTGCGTGGGAGAGACCTCTTCCTTTTGCAATTGGTGGCTTGATCAAAGGAGTGGTATTCCCACGACCGCTTGACACATACTCGGCCCATTACGTTAGTGAACCCTATTAAGAGCCTGTCTCTGATCCTCCATCAACAACAGCAAGTAAAATTCTTTCTTCCACCAAGAAAAAGGCCATTGTTGCCACAACATCATCCATTCCTTCGTCAGGTAAGCATTCCCTCCTGAATCTTTTGACTCTTACACTTTACTTTCCTCACCGCATTGTCGTCCTTATGTAGAACCCGCTACCAACGAGGAAAGTGATGAAGACGACAACATTCCCATTATCTTCTGCAGAACGACCCGGCTCCCCACAACAGAGATTAGGAAATCTCTCTTGGCCGCCAAGAGACCACCTGCAGCGACCCAGGAACCACTCGGACAACCAAGAAGAGCAAGGTACATTGCCGACTCCTTTGTTATCCTTTTAGACCCCTTTGTACTACTGTCGAGACACACTTGGTGACTCCTCCATGCCCACTGTAGTGCCTTTAATACCAGCAGATTCGGAGGCGCCTTCAACCCCTCTGCGTACTCTATCTGCAGCTCCTTAGGAAACTGATGAGGATGTGGCTTCGTACTTTGCCTCCCAAGACCTCTCCCAGATAGTCTGCCCTTCCACAGAGGAATTAGAGAAATTTGGGGAGGCCTTCCGAGGAGGCTTCATTACCGACTCAACTCAGCTCACCGAGGTGCGATCATTAGCCTTCAGACTGACTTCTTCGGGGGATCTCTCAAAGCCACAAAGGAATGCCCTTCGGTAGATAGCCTTTCGACTCCCAGAGATTTCCCTTTGCTCTTCAACAGCCATGAGTGCACATGATACTGCCCAACGATCTTTGCACCAACTAGCTGTCCTCTTATCTGAGAAGAAGATATATGCCAGTAATTATCTCGAAGCAAAGGCCGAGCGGATACCGCATTAGGGAGATTGAAGACGAACTTTCCCGCTTGCAACGAGAACTGTAGACCTTACGCTCGCAGCAAGAGGAAGCTTCCCAGAACCTCAACAAGACTCTTCAAGAATAGAGCAGGCTATATTCGCTCAGCAGCCCCTTTGGATCGGCGTATTAAGGACTTGGACTCTCAAAAATCTGTTTTTGTATACGACTTAGAGAGGAGTCGAGAGGACATTCGCCGAGCCCCTCTTCATGGAAAACTAGCGACTATGAGTATAGTTTTAAGCTTAATGTCTTTTGGGTATCATGTAGTGTTGATACACAAATGAGCTTTGTGTGTTTTTAAGGAAATAAGGATTATGCTATGAGTATTACAGGATCTTGAATTTAGTTTTGAGAATCATATTTCCCCTAGTATCATGGTGTTTGCAGTCTTAAAGCAATAGCAACAGTATTTTGAGAAACGATATATATTTGTATTATGAAGAATTCTATGGTACCTAAACGATATATATTTAGTTTTCATAATATTAGAAAATATGTTCAAAGTACTTTTATACATTAGAGTTGTACGCCGGAAAGGATGTCGGGTTTATGGTATTGGACAGGATATTCAGGTTAATAAACGAGTCATTTTATGAGTTAAAATTAATTTGCTCTGTCCAAAAAGCTTATGCGTTACCCGATATTCAGAGAAAAAGTCATTTCTAATCTTTAATGTAAACTAAAAGATTAGTCATGTTACAGTCCATTTTTTTTTCCGAAAAACATGTTGCAGTCCTTTTTGTAAAAGTATAAAGTGAACAAAGTTAATTACAAGAAACAAGAATTTGCAGAGGGGGAAAAATCTAGAAAAAAAATGACTATCTTGGATTTGTAGATCGAAAAACTTCAAACACAGACAGAGCAATTGCAAGGAAAATATCTAATCACACATCATAAATTGATGAATGGAAATTATCTAAACCAACAATCTCTAAAAACAAAAATCCCTAAAAAAGAAAAGGGCAATAACCAAACCTGTGAAGGTTCCAATCCAAAAACAGCTTCAATGAAGGGAAATATCCTAAACACACATCATCATTTCATGAATGGAAATTATTCAAACCTACAATCTCTAAAAACTAAAATCCCTAAACAAGAAAAGGGCAAAAACGAAATCTGTGAACGTTTTCAACAAGAAACAGCTTCAATGAATGGAAGTTACCTGAACACAAATCATCAATTCATAAACGTAAATTATGTAAACCCACAATCTCTAAAATCTAAAATCCCTAAAAAAGAAAGGGGAAAAAGTCGAACCTGTCACTAGTGCAAAAAAGGGATTTAAAGTCAGGCGAAAAGGGGATTTAAAGTCAGGCGCCTGCTTGACTTTTATTAAGTCGACTTTGTATGTAAGGAGTTTAAAGTCAAGCGATAGCCTGACTTCGTAAGTCCGATTTAAAGTCAAGCATTTATTATTGCCTGACTTCGTAAGTATGATTTAAAGTCAAGCATGTATTATTGCCTGACTTCGTAAGTATGTTTTAAAGTCAAGCATTTATGGCCTGACTTCGTAAGTCTCTTTTAAAGTCAAGCATTTATGGCGCCTGACTTCGTAAGTCTCTTTTAAAGTCAAGCATTTATGGCCTGACTTCGTAAGTCTCTTTTAAAGTCAAGCATTTATGGCGCCTGACTTTAAAAGTTCGTTTTTTTTTTTTAAAAAAAATTTAATTTGTAGCCTTAATGTATCCTCATGCTGCCATAAATCAAAAACAACATAATTCAAATTCTTTAACAAATTCAAAAACTCCATATAATGATAGGTTTAACCTTTGAGGTGAAATTGCAGTACATATAATAGAAAAAGTAAGAAAGACAATAAATAAAATTAATACATAAATATATAAAAATGCTTCTTCAGATATACAAACTAGTGGTTTAAGCAAAAAGAAGGACAAATATGTACTACTGTATTCTTGCCATATACAACTGTGTGAGTCTTCTTCACCCAGTTTCTGGGGCAGCCCAGTTGACAGCAGGGACAGCTGGAATAGGTGCTGGAGCAGCATCAATCCAAGGTTGGTCAATTGCAGAAGGCCACTGACCATCAGAAGGAATAGCAGAAGCTTTGAAGTCAGCAATAGCATAATCTGGCACAGGAGCTTCATCTTCCTCTATCTGCTTGGCCTCCTCTGGTTCTCTATAGAAGAATAAATCCACCTGCATCAAAGAAAATATCAGACAATGTACTAAAAACAACAGATGTTTTACCATCACAAACAACCAACATTTAAAAAAAACATGAGCAACATTCGTAGTTGTTCTCTTATTATTTGTTTCCCTTTTTATTATAATTTGATTTGATTTGTAATAAAATCTGTATCAGTATCAGGTTATAGTAAAATTTTATATCTGACCAGATCCTAGGGTAGTAATTTTTTATTTGATTCTGTCCTTTTGTTCAGAAGATCAGTTTCCTAAATCGGGATGAATTCTTTCTTTAAATAAGATGTACGATGCAACTATTAACAAAGAAATAAACAAAAATATTCTTCTCTATTATTTCTTCTTTTAAAGGGTTTGCCTTCAACCCTTGCCGCAAGATCAGTCACCATATAGTAAAGTACACAGGCAACAACTACCGTTTTCATACTAATCACATGCATAATACAGTCAACTCTCATTAAAAACAAATGTTCTGGAGTGGGCTCGAAGCCCAATTTTGGTCAGTAGGCCCAGCGCGGCCCATTATCTGCCTTGCTCCGCAAGATGCGGCCGGCCCCGTAATTTGCGCAACGGCTAGAACGCGCAGTGTTATATATACCACACCAGCATGTGGCTTCAGGTATGTTTTTACTCACCTTGTGACCCTGCCCGTTGAAGCACCTCTGACTTGAGCGTTGGAGTGCCTTTGCAGGTACCACCCGCGTGCGGCTTACAACTCGGTCCCTCATCACAGCGACCGATCAACGTCATCAACAACAACCCATCGTATTGATCAGGTACGATCAATTGGCGACCACAGTGGGAGGCCCGAGCGCTATTCCACATCAAACCATGCCGCCACGCCAGAAACGCACTTCTTCCAGGCTCAACACCTCTGGGCAGAACCGACCTCAACGGACCCCAGAGGGCATGCCTGTGACCGTTCATGAATCACAAGATGAGCCTCGCCAAGAACCCTCAGTACAAGGCGGCCGCGGGCCAGTTACCCAACCAGCGCCGCAACTACCGGCCGAGCTGGCCGAAGCGGGAATTCCAGAAGCATTACCAGAGCACGTGACACAAGCGCTCATACAAATTCTGGAGCAAAAGAATCAAGTGATCGCTGATCGAGACGAACTGATCGAACGTTATGAGAGAGGATCGATCTCAATCCGCCCGCGAGCGGACAGTGGTCACCGAGGCCAACCATCTCGGCCCCATCGTTCACCACCACGAAGAGAAGCTCCTCCTCGTCGAGGCGTATCCCGACGCAATCCTTCAAGAAGGGCGATCGTTCACAGGTCGCCTCCTCGTCGAAGAAGTCGCCACCGTCGCTCCCCCGAAGAAGATTACGACTACGCTGACTCAAGCTACCGACCAGAGTCAGAAGGGTCGCCAACAAGATACTCGTCCAACGAGTCTTCAGGATCCCGCCGATCAAGAAGCAGGTCGTGGGACTCGTATGAGGAGTTTGACGACTACAGTAACGGGGAGATTAGAGATGTCTCCCATGCCATCAGCCGACCGAGAAGGAATAATTCAGAGCGGCCTAGAAGACGGTCGTCGCCACATGCTCCACAATACCATGGACGCCCTCCAATTGCCGACAGACTCCTTGGTCAGCCGGTCGGCCTTTACGGTTTGCCCGTCGACCAAGCTTATGCCGCCATGCAGCCTTACGGGCAGAATCCCATCCCGACCGGACAGGGGCCTTTCACCAGCGAAATTAGGCGCTATCGCATCCCAAGGGACCTGAGGAAGCCCCCAAACCTGAACAAGTTCAACGGTCGCGGGGATCCAGATAAACACCTGATGTACTTCAACAACTACTGTAGCTACAGGGAGCTGGGACGGACGATGAAGTGCAGACTTTTCCCTCAGTCGCTCGAAGGTCGGGCGTTAGAATGGTGGGAATCTCTGCGTCCCAACTCAGTCTCTTCTTGGGAAGGTCTTGTGGCAATGTTCTTGGCCAATTACACGGCCAACCGTTGTCAGTATCGTTACGAAGAACACTTGGATTCGGTCGTCCAAGGAGAAAATGAACCATTGAGGGAGTTTATCGACCGGTTCATGACAGAGGCCGACACAGTCCGCAACCTATCAGACACGGACAAGCTGAAGTACCTGAAGCGTGGTATAAGAAAGAACCACAGATTTGCCGAAGAGTTCTCTCTGAACCGCTACTACGACCTCGGCCTTTTCCTTAGAAGGGCCAACGACCATATGGGCTATGAAGAGCAATTGGTGGCCGACAAGGGCGCCCGCGCGTGTCCCAAGGAAGAAACTGGCAGGTCGGTCAAGGGGCAAGACCGTGACAGTAAGCCCGAGTACCGGCCCAAGAGGTACGAGCAGCGTACAAAATTGAACACTCCGATCGCGCAGATCTTCACGGAGTGCCAGAACAATGAATTCACTGGTGTGAGGCGACCTGATCCTTTAGTATTGAAGAAAGGAGGTCGGCCAACCAAGAAATACTGCAGATATCACAAGAGTAAGGGGCATGACACCAATGACTGCATGGCCCTAAAAGATGACATAGAAGATCTCATACAGAAGGGCAAGTTGAGGCAATATGTCAAAGATGAAGGTAACGATCGCCCTGATCAAAGAGCCGTTGGTCAACCCGCCAATGACAAAGGTAAGGCGATCGTTAACTCAACGATCGAGCAAGCGCGTAACAGTTCAGAGGAAGAACGCGACCCCAGACAATCGAAGGGCCGCAACGTAGCCATGGTCATCCATGGAGGTAATCCGTTGGACATCAGAGAATCCAACAAAGCGATGAAGAGGAAGTGGAACGAACTCATGATGGTCGGTTCAACTTCAACCCCATGGCCGGCCTCGAATAGGCCGCCCATTTCCTTTGGGGACGAAGACTTGCTTGATGGAAAAGTTAATAATTATGTCCCTTTGGTAGTATCGGCCGTAATGGCCAACACTGAGGTCAGAAGAATACTGGTCGACCAAGGGAGCTCGGCCGACATCATGTTCGAAGAATTGATCGACAAGTTAAATGTGGATAGGAGCGAGATTATTCCCCAAGCAGTACCCACCCCACTGACCGGGTTCAATGGGGCGACCACCTACCCACTGGGGACGATAGAATTACTTGTCACTTTTGGAGATAACACGAGCGGCAGCACGTCGTACAGGACGGTCAGAACGACGTTCTTAGTTCTGCCAATCAGATCGTGTTACCACTGCATCATTGGCCGCCCAACTCTGGGAAAATTGGAGGCCGTAGCCTCAACTGTACATCTGAAGATGAAGTTTTACAGTAAAAACGACCAAGTTGTGACAGTGATGGCCGACATGGAGGCGGCCATGAGGAGCCATTTCCTCTATCAAGAAATTTGTGACATGGAGGTCACGAATGCTAAACCTCAGAATCTTGGAGAGGGGCATCAGGTCAATGTGGCCGACCTGGATGCTCGATACGACCCTGATAGCGACCCTGAGGACGACGACGACGATTTAGCCCGCGAGCTAAAGAATAAACTCAAGAGGCCTGAGCCCCACGGGGAATTGATCGATGTTCAGTTAATGGACGACCCAACTAAGACAGTTAAGTTGGGGAGCGACCTACCTGAAGAAGATAAGCAAGAGCTCATCACCTGCCTCAGGGATTACGCAGACCTTTTTGCATGGCAAGCATCAGATATGCCCGGGATCCCAATTGAAATTGCCTGCCACCAACTGTCCGTTGATGAGACAGCAAGGCCGGTCGCACAAAAGAGGCGAACTCAGAGCGAAGAGAAAGCATTGGCGGCCGCCCAGGCAGTTGACGACCTCATCAAGGCCAATTTCATTGAGGAAATTAAGTATACAACATGGCTTTCCAACGTCGTGTTGGTAAAGAAGAAAAATGGTAAGTGGCGCATGTGCGTCGACTATACCAACCTGAATAAGGCATGCCCGAAGGACGCCTTTCCACTGCCAAGCATTGACAAACTGGTCGACGGGGCTGCGGGCTATAAACTTCTGTCTTTTCTAGACGCCTATTCAGGATACAATCAGATCACCATGTACCCACCCGATCGGCATAAGACCGCGTTCATGACCGATCGGGGAAATTTCCAGTACAAGGTAATGCCCTTTGGTCTCAAGAACGCCGGAGCGACCTATCAGAGAATGATGAGCAAGGTTTTCAGGCGGCAGATCGGTCGAATATCAGAGGTCTACTTGGATGACATGATCATTAAGAGCAAGACCGACCAAGACCATATCAACGACCTAAGGGAAATCTTTGAGGAAGCAAGGAAGAATTCTTTAAGGTTGAATCCAGAGAAGTGCACCTTCGGAGTAAGGGCGGGCAAGTTCCTGGGCTTCCACTTAACAGAGCGAGGGATTGAAGCGAACCCTGATAAGTGTAGGGCGGTCGCCGACATGAGGCCGCCCACTACGAAAAAAGAGATCCAGCAATTGAATGGCCTGGTCGCTGCCCTGTCACGATTTATACCTAAATCAGCGTGCAAGTCTCTTCCACTGTTCAAGCTTTTGAAGAAAGAGGTCGAATTTGAATGGACCGACCAATGCCAGCGAGCATTGGACGAGCTGAAGGCGGCACTAACCAACCCGCCCATCATGACCAAGCCGCAACCGGGGGAGACACTTTACTTGTACTTGGCCATAACGGACGAAGCCATGAGCGCCGTTCTGGTCAGGGAATGCGACCTAAAGCAAAACCCGGTCTATTTCATCAGCAAGGTGTTTCAAGGTCCAGAAATCAGATACCAGAAGATCGAGAAACTAGCCTTGGCGTTACTTGTGGCCACTCGTAGATTACGTCCTTATTTCGTGGCCCATCAGGTCGTGGTAAGGACCGACCAGCCTATTAGGCAAATCCTTCACCGACCTGACCTTGCAGGGCGTATGATCAAGTGGGCTGTGGAGCTCAGTGAGTTTGGAGTCAAGTTTGAGGCCAGATCGGCCGCTAAGGCACAAGTGTTGGCCGACTTCATCGCTGAGATGACCCCAATACCAGACGATCAGGCCGTCACTACCTGGACTTTGCACATAGACGGGTCCTCCAACAGCAAAGGAAGTGGGGCCGGCTTGATACTTGAGAACTCAGAAGGACTTACTGTTGAAGTGTCATTAACTTTTGCATTTCACACTTCAAACAATCAGGCCGAGTATAAAGCGTGCATTGCCGGGCTGCAGCTAGCCAAAGAGTTCAATGTCGACCGTGTCGAACTTCACTCCGACTCTCTACTGGTAGTATCCCAAATTCAGGACCTATACGACGCAAAGGACGACGTCCTGAAGAATTATTTGGCCAAGGTAAGGGATTTGCTCAGGCAATTCGACCGAGCAGAAGTTAAGCACGTCCCCAGGACAGAGAACGTGAGGGCTGACATCCTATCAAAGTTAGCCAGTACAAAGGCTCCTGGGAATCACAGAAGTCTAATTCAGGAAACATTAACGCGGCCAAGCGTGTCTACTAAGCCCGCCCAACCATTAGCCATTCTAGCGGTCGACTCAGACAAAGACTGGATCACTCCTATTTTGCAATATATTCTCAGCGGAGTAGAACCTTGCGACCAGAAGGCAGCAAAACTCCTGAGGTTGCGGGCGACCAAATATTCAGTAATTGAAGGAAGACTGTATAGAAGGGGCTTTTCATCCCCACTGCTGAGATGCCTTACGTCGGTCGAGGCCGACCATGTACTAAGAGACATACATGAGGGAGATTGTGGTAGCCACCAAGGTGGTCGGTCAATTGCTAAGAAGGCACTCAAGGCCGGATATTATTGGCCGACCATGGATGAAGACGCTAAGTTACTGGTTCAGAAGTGCAAGAAATGCCAAATCCATGCCGACGTGCACATAGCGCCCTCATCAGAACTACACAGCTTGACTCCACCCTGGCCGTTCGCTTGGTGGGGCATGGACCTGCTCGGCCCTTTTCCACCTGCACCAGGTCAGCTGAAATTCCTCATCGTCGCGATCGACTACTTCACCAAGTGGATAGAAGAAGAGCCACTCGCCATCATTACCTCAGCGAAGGTATCCAAGTTTTTTGGTCGAAATGTGCTCGCCCGCTTTGGAGTGCCCCAACAACTGGTGACCGACAATGGAACTCAGTTCGCTGACAGAAAATTTAGAGAAATGCTGGCCGGCCTTGGCGTGAAACAGCGTTTCACCTCGGTCGAGCACCCACAAACCAATGGCCAGGCAGAAGCGGCCAACAGGGTAGTACTACGCGGGCTGAAAAGATGGTTAGATGAAGCCAAAAGCAATTGGGCAGAAGAGCTACAGTCGGTCCTTTGGGCCTACAGAACGACCCCCCACTCATCGACCGGGGAGTCACCATTTAGACTGGTCTATGGTACTGACGCTGTCATCCCGATTGAGATGGGAGAGCTAAGTTGGAGGACGACCAACCCACCAACCCCGGCCGCAAATGAGCAAGCAACAAGAGAAGAACTCGACCTGGTTGATGAGCTGCGAACCAAGGCGTCACTTAGGGAGCAACTCATCAAAGAGAAGGTCGCTGAAAGATACAACGCCCGCGTCCAGAAGAGGGAATTCTCCATTGGGCAGCTAGTCCTCAGGAGGGCCGACGTAGGAAATAAGAACGCTCGCCAGGGAAAGCTCGCCCCCAATTGGGAAGGACCATACCGTGTCATCAGCAAGACTGGGAAGGGAGCGTACGAGCTGGAAACCATGGAAGGGGCGACCATCCCCAGAACATGGAACGCTGACAAATTGAGAAAATATTATGTCTAAGTTGTAAACATCAATTGATCAATAAAGAACAGGCGGTCGCTCTTTTTCCCCACTGGGGTTTTTTACTGAGGACCGACCTTAAAATTTGACTTGTGTATTTTATTTTCATGCAAATTGAATGCACGGTCGCTCACCATGCGAGTAGCAGTCGAGCGACCAGAAGAGTGCCATCGAATGGCCCAAGCGAGAGCCGCCGAGCGGCCTAAAAGAGTGCCATCGAATGGCCCAAGCGAGAGCCGCCGAGCGGCCTAAAAGAGTGCCATCGAATGGCCCAAGCGAGAGCCGCCGAGCGGCCTAAAAAGAGTGCCATCGAATGGCCCAAACGATATTTTTGCCCGCGACCGACCAGATCAAAAAAGAATCAAGTCATGTATAAAGCAATTAAACGGGCTGGAATTCATAGAGAAATTGTCATTAATTACAAATAAAGACGCCTCGGTCGAAACCAGGGCGCCCCATTTAAACACCGCTCACAGGCGGGCAAAGATTACAGATCAAGAAATTACAAATTAAGAGTCACTGGGGGCTTGATAGATGACCACCTCTTCTTGAAGGACTTTCCCTTTCGACATCTTCTTAGGGCGGACGATCTGCTGATCGGTCGCTCGATGGCTGCTTTGCACAATCTCACGATCGACATACAGATCAGGGTAGAGGATCTTGATCTGGCCGACCGCATTTTCGAACTGACCCTCCGCAGCTCCCTTCGCCTTGTCAAGAACGTCCTTGTAGCGACCTCTTAAATTGTTCTTTTCCGCCTCCGCTGCCTCCAGCTCAGTTTTCAGCCCAGCGACCTGGCCGGACAGCTCTTTATTCTTGGAAGAGAGGCGTTCGACCTCTTTCTCAGCTTTTTCCTTTTCAGCGACCGCCTTGTCCATAGAAGACTCGGCCAGTGTTTGAGCAGAGACAGCAGCCACATGCTGGCGTTCCGCTTCGACAAGCTTCCTCTCATTGTCAGCGGCCGCTTCGATTCTCGGTTCGAGCTCCTTCATTTTCTTGAGCAGGCCGTCTCGCTCACCCCTCATTTCTGCGAGCAATGACAAGGCAGAATTCAATTTAAAATTTTTATCTACTAGGTCGTCTTCAAGCAACGAATATCTATGGGCGAGGCGCCTACCTTCCAAGCGATCTGATTCTTCATCTCGGTACTTCTTGAACAGAACACCAGCGGCCTTCATTGCCTCGGCCATCACCTCGAAAGGTTCCTCTTTGAAGCGGGCACAGTCTTCATCACCCAACCCAAGCAGGTCGATGTTGGGCCCGTGGCTTTTTCCACTCTTATGCTTCTTTTTCTCGCCCCCATCATCGGCCGACCTGTTCCTCTTGGATTTTCCTTGATTTTTGGGTGGGCTGCTCAGGTCAATGGCTTGTGCTGGTGTGCCCGCCCGAGGCGCCTGACGATCAGGCTGAGATCCGGTCACAGCAGTTTGAGGCGTACCCCCAGATAGAGCCGCAGGTATGACGCGGGCGGGCGAAGCATCGCCGTCCTCGGCCGCCCATTGCTCCAACAGGTCAAAGTCATTCATGTTGGCCATCTTAACTGCAAAGGCAAAAGCAGATGGTTAGAAACAGTTAACAAAACAAAGTGACAGAAAATAAAAGGTGTGAGCGACCACCGACCAAGAGCGGCCTTCACATTCTTCTTGGTACGAGCATCCACAATGTTTTTAACTTTGATGCGACCCTCAGGGACTAGGGACGCAATCCTTCTCAATCTATGGATCGTCCCCCTGTCCAGGTCGTCAAGATCAGCGTCCTTAAAAGCGTACTGGCCCGGCTTTTTGGAGAAGTGGTTAAAACTCCACACTGTAGGAAACAGGGGGGTTCCTTCTTGATCGTTGGTCATTTGGGCGATACCTCTATGGGCCTCGGCCGACTCAGGAACGACCCAAAAGAATTCCTTTTTCCACCCGGTCGTCAACGATTCTAGATATGGCTTGAAGAAGTTGTATGTCGACCGGTTTTTGAATGAGACCGCTTCCTTGCGGGCGCCCTTGGAGCCTTTTTTCATAAATATAGCTCATCTCAAACAGAGTGAAGAACAATCGGATGGAGACCGGTCGTCTCAGAACCCCAAGGACATCTTCATACGCCTGCAGGAACGCCCAAGCGTTCGGGTTCAGCTGAGAAGGGGCGACCTGAAGATACCGTAGAACCATGCGTTGGAACCTGGTGAATGGTGGAATTATACCCCATGCGTTCGAAAACGATGCGGTACATGGTGAATTTTAACACATCAGTCCAGGCCGCAATATCTTCCCCCTTGGCCATACCATCTACCCTCCAACCTTCATTCAGCTCGGTCGCAAGAAACTCCAGGTCTTGGCTTCCCCGTTGAATCTTGCTGCGCTGACCCCTCAGGTTGAGAGAAACCCAGGACATATCCTTTGCAGCAGCAACCTCAGGATCTTCTCCATGGTCGCCCTGTTGATCTCTTTCGGCCGTCTCGGTTACGTCGGTCGCCGCATGGTCAAGACCTTCCTCACAGTCAACCCGTGCGTTGCTCTCTGCATTATCAGCAACCACAACCTCGGAGTACGGGACCCCACTTCTGTCCGGCCGCGTTCCGGATCTGCTAGATGAAGTCGAGTTCTGGGTCGAAGACCCAGAGGAAGAAGATTCGTCACTAGAAGAAGACGACCGGGCAGGACTCTGTTCCACTGGTCGTGTCATACTTTGCGCAAGGGAAACGGCCGGGACTCCAAATATACGGCGGGTTTGTTTAGTCCGCGCCAGAATGAACCTGTGGAGGGGAATAACAGTCAGGGTCTTACTCGCGTGTGGGAAGGGGCGACGTGGTCGTCCCCAGACCTGACACCCTCTCCATCAGGTGGAACATAAAAACTCATACAAAGTAAGGGCGGTCGCAGTTACCTGGAATACGATCAATGGTGATTACGAGCGAGCTTTAGAGAGAACGAGCGAGCTTCGACGGTAGCGAGCGAGCTTTGGCAGAAGCGGGCGAGCTTGTGCTGAAGCGAGCGATCAGCGAGAGCAGAGGAATTCGGAGAAAAGTGCAAATGATGTGCCCTATGAACCCTTTATATAATGGGCCAACCATCACCTTGGGCCGGAAGTGAAGAGGCGCGACTCTTCATGTGCCATCATTGCTTAAACTCCTCGAGTCTCAAAACGTCACCTCATTAAAGCAGCTGTCGCCTCAGCACTCATGACGATTGATTGTCAGGCATCACCCCCAAGATGGCACCTGGCCCCGTGTGACCAGGCCGCGTGGCAGCGACCAAGCAATCAACTAATCAGCAATCGACCAAGTTACGTTCGACCACGCTGGGGGGCAAGGAATCAAGCCTTAGCCCGCCCCCAGGCGACCCAGGCTTGGGGGGCAACTGTTCTGGAGTGGGCTCGAAGCCCAATTTTGGTCAGTAGGCCCAGCGCGGCCCATTATCTGCCTTGCTCCGCAAGATGCGGCCGGCCCCGTAATTTGCGCAACGGCTAGAACGCGCAGTGTTATATATACCACACCAGCATGTGGCTTCAGGTATGTTTTTACTCACCTTGTGACCCTGCCCGTTGAAGCACCTCTGACTTGAGCGTTGGAGTGCCTTTGCAGGTACCACCCGCGTGCGGCTTACAACTCGGTCCCTCATCACAGCGACCGATCAACATCATCAACAACAACCCATCGTATTGATCAGGTACGATCAATTGGCGACCACAGTGGGAGGCCCGAGCGCTATTTCCATCATCCAAAGGCTTGTATAGAGCATCAATTTTCTCCGCCTTAGATGATTGTGTTCTCACTGATGCTCTATACCGTGAAATCCTAGGCCATTGTCGTGATCCAACAACCTACAACCAATCATTATAAAATCAGAATAATATGCTGCAGACATGGAATAAACTCAAAACAATTGTGGTTCAAGGAAAATATAGCACTATGTTTTTTTACAACAAATATAGAGGAAAAAAGAAAACAGAAACAGCCTCCTCGCTGCTATTGATGGAATATCCGATCGACCAGGGGATCCGTGAGAGACATCCATCCCTAAAATCATAGTTGGGGTATCTTTAACCAAGGGAAGATGGCCAGAATGCTCTATCCCCAGCAGAGAATGTAAAACACAAACACAAAGTCCAAAATAGTTAGCTATGGAAAAACAAACTTTGCTCTGCCCAATTTTTGGTTCACTTTAAGTGTAGCTTTATTCAAATCAATAAACGACGGGTTCTCAATCAATGTGTATTTGAAAAAATTTGAAACTGAAAAATTGAAGAAATAGAAAAACCTCTAGTGTCGATGCAGTGTCGGTGCAAGTTCCGGCCGCCGTTGACGGCAGTCATACACCAATGCTCTTCCTTTGCTCCGGTGTTCCATCGCGTGCGTTCCGCGTTTCAATGCAAGTCATGGGGCTGACCTACAACAACTCTTGAAAGTTGTGGTTTATAAATTTCCTGCATAGAAATGACAACAATTTTGAAATCTATCAATTGAAAGCAAAGTTGAAATAACCGCAAAAGCAAGTGTATTACTTTATCTACTTTGAAGCTTCAAATCCACATCTATAATTTGTAACCGTAGTGCTATATATATATATATATATATATATATATATATCTTTGTAATTACTATATATATATGTGTGTATGGTGTCCCGTTGTCTTATATTTTGAACACTAGCGGTGTCTCCGTGTGACTAAATATTTTGATGTAATTTTCAAAATGCAAATTCCAGTTGGCAGAAATATCAAGATTGAGAAAACCCAATACAAAATGCACATCCAACAGGGAAACATATGTAACTAGCCTGTGAATTGAAGCCATGGCATGTCAGTAATACTTTGGTTCCTCCAAGTCCCTAAACAAAATAAGTGATTCAGAATATTGCTACTGATCTTTTCTCAACATAAATAACGAGAAACCAAAAAAAAAAGTGGCAATAAAGATCTCTGACAATGCAATATAACCTTCCTTACTTAAATTGTCCCTATAACAGAAGATGAACTCTACAGAATTTGTTTTAAAAAAATCAAAGCAATTTAAGTATGAATAACAAAGATGATAATGCCAACAGCAACTGTTAATGCAGTTTCCAATCAGCGACAAGATGGAGAAAGTAGAGACAGGCTCTCCCATTAGCAGAGGCATTCATACCAACTGTCAATAAGGTATCTAGATACCTTATTGACAAATATATCCCAGAAAAGGGGGCCGACAATGGCAGTCTCCCAGTTATGTAGATGCAATACATCGGGCTTCTTCCCACATTTTACTATGTAATCCAGTGAGGCACGACAAAAATAAGAAAACCTGGCAGTCAAAGAAGGCATGACATCAAGATTATTGACACATATGTACACCATAATAATGGAAAAGTCTTAATTTGATCAGATTTTACTCTCCCTCACTTATACCCGGAAAATAAATTACTGATTAGATACTAACTAGTTGATCATTTACCTTTCAAAATCATCTGGGTAACCTTATATCATCTCACGGCTGAAAAAGGATGAGTGGTGCAATGGTTCGATCAATGTGACTCCAATGCCGCAAACAACACTGCCATACACTAAGGGTAAGTATAAAAGAAAGTCGTATCAGTAGATTTAAACAAGAAACAAGACATGAAACTTTATTTCTAATATATTTCTGTAATTGTTTTGTCACAAGATGCATACCTACATGGAAGTTAGAAACAACTAAATTAAGGAATTACAGATATCAGGGAACTATTGGACTAATATAGAAATAAGTGTGACTAACTTCCATATATATATTAGCAACAAAATTTCAGTGATCAAATCTATTCAAAATAAGTGTGACTAACTTCCATATTGGAGATTTTTTAAAACTCACTTGTCTGTCTTTATATATGCTTGAAGCTCTTCTACGGCATCCTGACCAATGAGAGTGCTTGGGATGACAAACTGAAAGCCAATATCTTTTCCTGAATCGAAAACAACAAAGAATAAATAACACAATCAAATATTGAAATGCATACTTATAGTGAAGAAGTATTATGTGGACAGTAGTAGTACCCAAATTAATATAGATGATCCAAAATAATTTTCACAAACAACTTTAAACTTTTTAAATATAATACCAGCAACAACAAAAGCCACATAAGAAATAAAGTGTTAAGAAGTAAGAACCAACCAAATTTTATAAAGAAAATGACTTGACAGAGCTTCAGAACATAAAGACTTGCCACATTCCCTTCATAGCCTCTTAAACGATGAGTGCTCATCAATGTAAAAGGAATGGAAAGAGGGATTAGATTTAGGGAAGAGAAATTAAGAATGAAGTTGAGAGAAGGGAACAAAAATGATAAAAAGTTACCTGATTATCCGACTAACTTAGAGAATCAACATGTACAAAAACAGTTAATAAACATGCACCACATACATGGTCTTTCTGTTGCTGCAACAACCAACCAAAGAGAATGTTAGGAAGAAATATATCAGAAAAACAGAAATTAATATTGTGTCTCCTCAAGTAAGCATCAACTATGGTTAATAAATCAAAAACTAAATGAAGATGAGGGTTTATACCTTGTTGCGAAAACAGGATGAAGAATAGCCGGAGAAGCTGAAAGGAATAAAAATAAATAAACAACATAAATGACAGGGAAAGATGAGAAATCTGATAATACTGAAACATTAAATGGAAAATCATCTTCATAATTAGAAACATCATCTTCCAATTTTGAACTCTCCATGCTAGTGGGAATACTTGAGTAATGAAGCCACATCATAGTAAATATATTTTCTATTTTGGGTAAGAACAAAACCAAAAAATAGAAGAAACATATAACATGCATAAAGCCAAGCTATTAGGATCTTTGCCACTCATCATTCAATGAAATTTTTGAGTAAAAAAATCATTCAGTGAAACATGCAAACTAAGAAACTATCATTATCACATATGCACAACACTCGGTACTTATCTAACAATTAATTTACAATAAATTCAATATTTTCTCGTCAATCATGTTTAGCCATTACATTAGTAGGATCATTCATATCCAATAGTCTTAAAAAAATGAATGCAAGTTATGACATTTTCTGCACTAATTAAGAACTGATATTTGTTTATAGCAATCCAATCTACAAAAACAACATTTAAAATGAAGGAAATAAAAATGTCCGAGACCCACCATAAAAGTAACATTATTCCATTAGTTAATCCTTTCGGAAGAACAATTAGAGGAGTGAGTAATCTACTGGCTAAGACATGAAATTAGAAAACTACACTAGTGTAAAAAAGGGATTTAAAGTCAGGCGAAAAGGGGATTTAAAGTCAGGCGCCCGCTTGACTTTTATTAAGTCGACTTTGTATGTCAGGAGTTTTAAAGTCAAGCGATAGCCTGACTTCGTAAGTCTGATTTAAAGTCAAGCATTTATTTCGGCTGACTTCGTAAGTAAGTTTTAAAGTCAAGCATTTATTTTGTCTGACTTCGTAAGTAAGTTTTAAAGTCAAGCATTTATTTCGCCTGACTTCGTAAGTCTGTTTTAAAGTCAAAGCATTTATTATTGCCTGACTTCGTAAGTATGATTTCAAGTCAAGCATTTATTCTTGCCTGACTTCGTAAGTATGATTTAAAGTCAAGCATTTATTATTGCCTGACATCGTAAGTCTGTTTTGAAGTCAGACTTTAGTTCCGCCTGACTTTAAAAGTTCATTTTTTTTAAAAAAAAAAATTATTTGTTAGCCACTGGAAGTGGCAACATATGGTTCATTACTACGAAAAAAAATCACTGGAAGAAAATTCAACTACAAAATAGGGAGAAAGAAAATACAATTATGTTGAAACTTAATTTAAAACAAGCATAAGCTGACAAATGCAAAAATCACAAAAGAATCAAGATAAACACACATAAGGCATTACTACTATAAATTACAAGGCAAACAGAATGTCCAAAGCTAATCACCATTAGATAAGCAAAGTATTTGAACATTGTATCTGAAATTGAAATACCATGATTTGTACAAGTAAATAAATTTTACCATTCTGTATATGCATAATGTATATCTGACAAAATGGAAGTATCTAACAAACAGTAACAACGAAGAAAGAAAACGCAAGATAAGCCGAGTTCCTAGCTTTGTGATTGATGTTGTAGCTCGCATCTACAAGAATCATCACCTGAAAGATAGAAATCATCAAGATCAGTGTTGACTTTTAAGAACCCTAGCAGAGAAACAAACGAAGAAACGAAGACAAACAAAGAAGAAACAAAGAAGAAGAAACTAGTATAAATGGATAGATCATAGTGTATATCCAATGCAAATCACACAGAAACAGTCTTATCTAAATATGATGTCTTAAAAGGTTCTAAATAACTCAAAACAAATTTAAAAACTGTAGCAATATCAGTAATATGATGTCTTACCTGGTAACTGCTTAGCTGGGTTTACATTGTGAATATCACTAAGCACTCCAAGGTGGGCCACCAAGCATATAGGCCTCTCCCTCATCTGAAACAAATTTAAAAACAAAAATGCACACTTCTTAAACATATAAGTGACAGAAGAAAGGAAATAAAAAAATTTAGGTATATAGTGTCAATAAATACCAGTCATAGCTAAAGCATGGTTCCATCCCAAAGTGGCTTTGGTAAAATTCAATGTAGAATTCAAACACTGCGGAATGTGAGAATCTTCAAATCCCTTAAAGCCTTTTCCCCAGGTGTAAAGGTGTCCATCAACTGATGCAACAACAACCAAAAGAGTGTTTATTAGAGAAGATTAACTATTAACTATTCTTTAGTGTATGAATTTCCACCAGATGATTTAGCTTATCTTAATTATTGTTAAGAAAAATGTGAGACATCATGCAAGGAAGAACTGATGGATTTACCAGATAATGCAGCACTGTGATCTCCATTAGCAGCAATGTCGATGATTTCTGCATCTTTAAAGCCACTAATAACTTTAGGAAGATTAATAGATTTAATTCTATCTTTAGAGACACCCAGTTGACCTCACTTCCCAGAGCCAAATCCATAAACTTGATTTAATGGACAACCTGTGCACCACAAAGTGAGGGATAAACATACATTCTTAATGAAACAGAAACTAAAGCAATCAATCTAGGTAACAACTTAAACCAATCCAATACCTTTCAACAAGACAAGGGAATGACGCATGCCACATGCTACCTTTGCAACAGGCTGATCAACAAAGTATGACACATTTACAGGGGAAGCGTGTGAGGCGTAATCCCCATGCCCAAGTTGACCGAAAGAGCCATCCCCACAAGTGAAAACACAACCAGAATCTGGAAACAAACCAAAGCACACAGAAAAATCAACTTTCAAACAATAGAAAATGAACCTCAACTATTCACTTCACAAAGAAACAACAATTGGAGACTTAGTTTATATAAACACTTAAGTATGTTTCTTTAAGATTCTTCATGGCCCATAATCAATTCTCGGAGGAAAAACAATGTCAAAATAATGGAAAATCACTATTTTAGTGTTTGGGGTAATAAAACCATGATGCATTAGAGACAGTTAGGGAAGAAGAATAAGTAAATATATCACCATTAAAAGATCCCAACACAACTGTTACCGCAACATAAAGACAGAGATAATGCCTATCAAAATAAAAGACATAGAGATACCGTTAAAAATTGAAAGATCAGCACTGCATAGATCAGCAAGTTGATCCCATAGATCTGCCAATTGACTCTGAAACTGTGAAGTACGCATTTAAACAAAGTACAAGGATTTCAAGAATATAAACAGTATTATAATAACTCAAAAATGGGAGAATTTATTTAAAAAACAAGTGATTTGAAAGCATGTTAAAGCTTACCTCAGAGCGTTTACCTCTCCTTAGGCATCTATTAAGTATTACCTTAGGAAGAAATTCATTGGTAGGTTCGGCTGGCTGGTTCGACATACGAGGTTTCGAGCTTGACTCGGGCATTGAAGATGTACCAACCCAAGACTTATCCAAACCAGAGTAGGTTGTGAACTACATCTCTCACATAAAAGTGTCCTTGAATGCCGTGTAGCAAGAGCATTAGCTGAATGAACATTTCGATCACACAACAAACATAAACACGCAGCATCAGAGCGACAGTACACCATCGACCTCTGATCTCCACAAAAGTCACATATATAACCCATCTTTAAATTGAATTCTTTGTTTTTTTCTCCTTAAACTGATTTTAGGATTCTCCAATACAGAGATCCACACCTTTATTTGAAGATGCTGAAACCGAATTTGTACTAGAACTTGGAAAAATTCAGACAATTTTATAAAGAAACCAGAATTTCAAGACTGTGAATTCAGCAGCTGCAAAGAAACAAATAAGTTACATCTTATCTGAATTGATAATATCAACAAAACAGTTAGTAATTAAAACAGTAAACTCCAATAATTATCATAGTACACTTATAGTTGATAAATGGACTTTGTAATTTTGCTCTGACTATTCCAGAAGCAGTCAGAGCAGAATTACAAAGTTCATTTATCAATATCAATAACACAAGTTTTTGTGGAGAAGAAACTTTTTATAGAAAAATAGAGAAACCATTCTGTTCAAACAAATGAGCTTTAGTAGTCTTCCTCACCACAAAACACACGAGCATATATATTATGCATGTATCAATCAATCAATGGAAAGGTACAAAGAAAAAAGTGTGAATTCCTAAATTCATGAAGTATTCAGACTAGTTAAACAGAAAGAAAAATTAATTCATGAAAACTTATAGCACCACTCATATCAATCCTTTTAATAATTGAAATTATGCTCAGAAGTTATACGAATTTGGTTACTGGAATACATATTAGGGACTAATTTATTCATGAATAAAACACCTTCTGGTAGGAAGGCTACATAATTTATTCATTCTTCAATAAAATCTAAAATCATTAAAAAAAAGCTCATAAAATACAAACCAATGAACCTGATATAGATCCACTGAAGTCATTCCTAGTCGGCAGAGGGAATCTTTAAGAGCAGTGAGAACACTTTGACGGCCTAATCTCCATGGCAATGCAGCAAACTTGGTTGCAACTTCAACCTCGATGTCTGGTTCCTTTTCTTTTCTTTCCCTAATATATCTTCAGATGACAAACATTGAAGCATTAATCTTAACCTTACTTGCACACTGCATATGAAAATTATACCAAAAGTATAAGTAGATACCTTCCAAGAAGAGTCTCGGAATTTATGGCACCGAAAGCGAACTGAAAAACAGAACAAAGGAACACATTAATAAATTTACAACTATGAAAGAAACCTAGATCGATATGATTCATACTCACCCCAGAGCCGTAAACTTCAGCAGTGTCAATAAAGGTTAAAACTTCATCAATACTGGCATTGAAAGCAGCTCTAGCAGCCTTTTCATTTCTATCTACAATCAGGACAAGAGAAGATGAATGCAATTGATAATCTCAAACTGTCCAGTTTATAATTCCAATCGATTCAGCTCGGAACATGATATATTATCAGTGAGGATAGACCATGTTCTAGTGTTTCATATCATATCTGCAACTTTTATAAATTATAACATCTAATGAAACTTTGAGTAGAAATTAAAACAACAACTTCAAAAGAAGAAACATAAGAATCAAGTATAAACAAAGTAACTAATAGATGCTTTGTATTACACTCATATGCACGATCAAATAATAGCATGCATGGTAAGTAGTTGAACATAAGTCTGCTCCAAGAATAGATTTAGATGTTAAAATGGAATATCTAAAAAAAACTTTAACAAACATCACAATGACTATTATTCAACATTCAATGAATAAAAAAAAGGAGGAATAAAAAAAAGTAAAGGAAAGTTACCATTCCATTGAAAATTGTTCCAGTAAGTAGTATCACCCCATGACCAAGCAGCAATTCCATCATCGAAAATGAAAAGTGAACATGAACATCAGTTATGAATGAGCATGAATGACCTCCCATAAAATCATTCACTTAGGTAAAAAACAGTTCATAGCGCAATCATGAAATCGGCAATGGAGAAAACAGAGTAAAAGGATGCTTAAATTATCACACCTCACACGTCCTTTTGTTATCAAAATTGAAACCAAATTCAAATTAGCATATTTTAATATAGGTGTCCTGCTTATTTAACAAGAAGATTCCTAAAGGTGGGAAAAACAGAAGACCTTCCACAGAGATGGAGCAACAAAAATAAGTGTCAAGTGAAGCATTCTAATTCTAGAAGAAATTAGAAATATACAACTTCATACCCCCTGAATATAATCAATAACTTCCTTATATTTGATCTTGTTTCCATTACGATCAGTCACATTGAACACTGAAAATAAAATCAAATTTATACCAGGATCAGAATCAAAGTCAATAATAGATAATAACAGCAATAATAATATTAACTTGGACAGCATGGAAAAAAGGATTTTACCATCCATGAACCAAACCCCATCAGAGGATATATAAGCCTTTCTAATTACAAGGTTCATATCTGAAATTACTTGGACAACATCAAGGAGAATCCCATGTTTGTTGACACTATCAACCTGGAAGGATATTTCAATCATGAATAACAAGATACTTGAAAAATTAAAGTATTAAAATTAACTTGGAAACAATCCTATGGGAAAATTACAATCAAGGATTTTAAAAGAACAATTGAAAGAAAAAAGAAAGATTATTTCTTCCTGTGAACTAATTTTAGCAGAGGAAAGCATTGAGTTTACCTGAATAACTGTAGCATTTTCACAAGCATTGTTGTCAATCACAACCCCACACGGCAAGAAGCAAGTTAGACCGATCCACAAAACCATTCTAACACACATAAATTCATATATTAAAATAATAATAACCATAAAATCGAATTACAAGTTAAAAATCCAACAAAACACAAGTTATAACCCCAAATCTACTAAGATGAAGATTACAGATAGAAAACTTGAGCATCTATAAAAATTGACCAAAAACAATTCTCCTTTTAAAACTCACCGTTTTGGGAAACACAACATAACATGGCTTACCAAATAGAAAATCAGAAGAACCAATCAAAGATCTAGATTTATTGAAGACAACGAACCATAAAAAAAATGGTTTAATTTGATGCTCATCCTTATTACAATTTCCAAAAATGAAATAAGAAAGAAAACAGTGAAGAGTGGGTTTCATTACCTTCGTGTTGTTGTTCGTTGGAAAACCCAGCATCAAGAACCTGAGATTCACGAAAACGAAGATTAGGGTTTTGCGAAACCTCAAATCTGTAAAGCAAAACAAAGAGGTTTTGTGTATAACCTGCGTTCGAAGCTTCGTGGTGGAAGATTGAAGCTGTTCCAAGCTTCAATCATCAGGTTTGCTCACGAAATCAACAAACCCTAGCAGAGGCGTGTGAGAGGAGAGGAGAGGAGAGGAGAAGAGAGGCGTGTGCGTTGAGGGAGAAGCGTGTGCGTTGAGGGAGAAGCCATGAATTCCGAGCAGGGAAGAATCTGGAAGCGTGTTCGATCTGAGAGAGAGGCTTCGTGGAGTTCGATCTGAGAGTGAGAGGCTTCGTGGAGTGAGAGGCTGAGAGTGAAGGGTTCTCAGAAGTGGAGAGATAGGGTATACGCGTAACTGAAATTATTTTTTTATATTTTGGTACTTTAGAAGTCAAGCGAATACACGCCTGACTTCTAAAGTATTAAAATAGAAACAAATAATTTCACCCTTAATTACAAGTTTGCCACCGCGTCACTTATGTAGTCAGGCGAATACACGCCTGACTTCTAAAGTCTACTTTTTTCCCTATTTGTTCACTTTAGAAGTCAGGCGTGTATCCGCTTGACTTTAAAACTCGCGAGTTTTGCCTTTTAATTACAAGTTTGCCACCGTGTCACTTATGTAGTCAGGCATCTGGGCGCCTGACTTTAAATGTCTAATTCTAATGTCATTTTTGCACTAGTGCTACCTCGCCGCGAGTTCTGGAGCGGTGGTGCGGTGGTGCGATTTCCGGCACGGTGGAGCTCCGGTGGAGAGTTCTCCAAACTTGAAATTTCTTGAGGGGTTTTCATGCGGACACTTAGGGGATACCAAATATCAAACTCGTTTTTTGATTGGACGTCTATGGTGATCGGAAAATGAGGGGGAAGGTGGCGGTCAAGGGTTTGTGGAAACGGTGAGAACGGCGTGGAGATCAGAGAGTGAAGAGGGTTCTTCGTGTTAGAGATCCATACCTTGTGTAGTCTCTGCCGGAGAAGAAGGAACCAGTGACTGAGTCGTTTTTTGTAGATCTACTATTCCCAGTTGTAGATCCAGTTTCAGATCCAGACGTGAGGAAGAGGAACGGAGTGAGCGTGAGAAGCGAGCGTGAGAGGACGGTGCGAAGAGATAGGAGGGTGCGAAGAGGAACGGAGTGAGAGTGAGAGACTGAGGAAGGTGATAGTGAGGGAGTGAGGGAGTGAGGGTGAGGAAGGTGACGGTGAGGGAGTGAGAGAGTGAGCGTGAGGAAGGTGACGGTGAGGGAGTGAGGGTGAGGAAGGTGACGGTGAGGGAGTGAGGGAGTGAGGGTGACGGTGAGGGGGTGAGGGGGTGAGGGAGTGGGGGTGATGGTGAGGGGGGTAAGGTACGATAGAGAGAAGAAGAAGGATTAGAGAGAAGAGGAGTGTTTAGGGTTCGCGTGAGAGTAAGAGTGAGAGTGGAGAGGAGAGGAGTGTTCTGATTCTGATAGTGAGGGTGAAATTGTTTTTATTTTATTTTAGTACTTTAGAGGTCAGGCGTGTATATGCCTGACTTCTAAAGTACTTTAGAGGTCAGCCGTGTATATGCCTGACTTCTAAAGTACTAAAATAGAAAAAAAAAAAAGAATTTCACCCTTAACTACAAGTTAGTCATCGTGTCTACTTATGTAGTCAGGCGAATACACGCCTGACTTCTAAAGTCTATTTTTTTTCTTCTATTTTTCACTTTAGAAGTCAGGCGTGTATTCGCCTGACTTTAAAACTCGCGAGTTTTGCCTCTTAATTACAAGTTTGCCACCTCCTCAACATATAAAGTCAGGCACCTGAGCGCCTGACTTTAAATGTCTAATTCTTTTCCTGATTTTGCACTAGTGTGTTATCAACAACAATCAACTTCAATCATATTGAGGGATTATCTACGGCAACATGGGTGGTGTTACGTTATACGCCGTCGAGCCTTGGTATTGGAGGTGGGGTTATATGAGTCGTTGGAGTTTGCGTATTGAGAACTCGCAGTGTAAAGGAGGTTCTAACTAGCGTGATTCACTCATAAAAGAAGGGAGATACTCGGAGAAGAAGAGTGATAAGTGCCAATAATACTTACTTTTTAATTTAAAATATCGGCACTTATTGAATCATTTGATAAAAATTTATATATGTTTTACCTCAAAAAGAGTTTCATTTCACCAAATTTGAATTTAGCAACTATAGGTTTAGATTAAAGAGTTTTTGTTGCATCTTAATTCCTTTTTGTTGATTCAAACAGATTGGAATTGAAGTGGAAGAATTTTGTAAAAAATCCAAATAAAGTTGAGATAAGAAGGAAGAGTAAAGTTCCTCAAGGAAGAATAGGTCTTGTCCAGCAAGACAAACTTTTATTCAAGTGCAGAAAATCCTCCCCTCTCCAGAAAGCTAAGTAGTGTCCAGCAAGATGATGGACAGAAACTCATCCAATTGGGGGTCCAACAAATTATTCTTCGTCCAGCAAGGCTAATTTTCTTCATGAGTACGAAAGTTAAATTACAAAGGGCTCGTCGAGCAACCAAAGTGGTGTCCAGCAAATCTCTTTAATGAGGTTACGGGTCTGTTCACTTTTCAGCTGCTATAAAATGGTACTTTCACTTATTTTTCACACATTCTGATATTTTAAGAAGAGCAGAGCACAGGTCACGAATCAAGGCAACAAAGAAGTGGATTTTAATCATTGTGTGATGCTTGGAAAAGTGGTAACTATGGATTATTCTTTATTTCTTTCTCTTCTCTTTTGTAAAGCTTCCATGGAAATGGATAGCTAAACCTCTTTTATTGTTCTTGATTTCTTTCTCTTCCCCTGTTGAATATTTTTGGATATGATTCAAAGTCGAAAAACTATGTATTGTTTTGATCTAGTTGAAATCACCTTTTGTTACCCAATCTTAATGCTATTGTTTATTCAATTGATTGAGGAATCATCACTTGTCTAACTCGGTAGATTTTTTCTGCTTTGATTAAGGAATTAACATTGTAGGATGAAATGGTATGATAAATCAATACTAGGATTTATATATGATTAATATCATATACATACCTCTACATAAAGTTGAAGAAATCTAATCCCGATGCTTTTAAGTATTTGAATCACAAACCCTTTTACATTCCTAGTTTATGTTCTTAAGCAAACAACAAATCACTTTATATTTACACTTCACTTTAGCATAAGAATAGTTGAAATGCTTGTTAATATTATCAAATCGATGTGGATACAATACCTGATACATTGTATTAGGGCGATTGTAAAACAAAGTTACGTAAATGTCTTATCAAAATTTGGCGCTGTTGCCAGGGATTAGAGTTTATTAGAGTTGATTTTAAGAGCATCGCGACAAATCCTATGCTCTTAGTGAATTTGTATATATACTTTGTGAATAGAATTCCTTATTTTACAAATCCTTGTGTTGCTAATTAATCCTTGTGTTTAGTTGCTACTTTGTGTTTATGCGAGGACAGGTTCTAGCTGATAAACTACTATTTAATCTTGAGATAGAAAAGAAAGCTAGGAAACTCAATAGTAGAAGAATAAGAAAGAAGCAACGGGAAAATCTAAGGCAGCAACAAGAGGAAGCATCTACCTCAACTAGTAGCTCAACTACATCAATTTCAACCGTCACACCAACAATGGCAGGAAACTATGCACGTCAAAGTCCAGGGAATCTTACTAGAGTGGCTAGAGCACTAGAAGGAGCGAAAGCCACTGAAATGAAAACAAGGCAAGCATTGTATGCTAATCCTTTTGCAGGTCTTTATCATGAAGATCCTTACGGTCATCTGATAAAATTCTATGAGTTGTGTGGCATAGTAGGAGCCACAAAGGATGAAGAAGAATCTGTGTTTTTGAGGCTATTCCATTTCTCTCTGATTGGGATGGAAAAAGATTGGTTCCTTGACCAACCACAAGTAGTGATATCTAGTTGGAACCAATTGGAAGAAAAATTCATGACCATGTATTTCTCTCAATCTAAACTTAAGGATGCTACTGCTAGACGTTCTTTAATGTCAAAACTTGCAGCAGAAGCTATTCAATTCATAGAGTCTATGGCTACAAATGATAGCCAAAGTCAACATAGTAGGAGTCCTCAAGCTAGAAGCGGAGTGATTGGATTGGGCACCAATGATGCAATTTCGGCCCAAAACAAGGTATTGACTTAGCAATTGGAAGAGCTTACAAAGCAGATGGCCGACTTACCACAACAGTTGAAGGGTATGCAGGAGACAACATTAAAGCAAAAAATAAATGAGGTGTGATACCTGTGAAATTGATCATCCTACAGGTTATTGTCCACCAGAGGAGGAAGCTAATTATGTGGGAAACCAGTCTAGACCAAGACAATTCCAAAACTTAAACTACTCTAAAGGCAACAACCAGAATTCAAATTAGGGACGGAGACAAGATGCGAAACCTTTTAGACCTCCTTATCAACAATACAGTCAACAACCATATATATATGAAAGAACATGAAAGTTGGAGGACACTCGGAATCAGTTTGTGCAGGTATCAATATTAAATTAGAAGAACATAGATGCCTCCATCAAAAACTTGGAGACTCAGTTGAGACAGTTGGAAAAAATGTATCTGATCAAGAAGGAGGAACTTTCTCTGCAAACACTCAAACCATTCCAAAGGAGCATTGCAAAGCTATAACAACCAGGAGTGGTATTACAATTGGAAAAGGTATTGTGGATGACTTAGCTGTGAAGGAGAGTGTTCCTGAAGAAGTATAAAAAGAGAGAAATGCGGGAAATAATAAAGAGACTGGAAACAATGAAGAAAATGTAGTAGAAAAAGAAAAAGAAAAGAAAGATGAAAAGAGAAATACGCGTGAGGTAGAAGGTGAGAAGAGTGGAGTGAAGAGCCCACCAATGAAAAATCTACCTTACCCTCATGGTCCAACTAAAACTGATAAAGAAAGGCAGTTCGCAATGCTTATGGAGATATTTAAAAGATTGCAGATCAACAATACATTTTCTAAGGCCTTGGAGAAGATGCCTGCATATGCAAAATTCATGAAGAAATTACTCACCAAGAAGAGGAGATTCATCGAAGAAGAGACAATTGAACTAGAAGCAGGTTGCAGTGAAATAATTCTAAAATTCTTACCTCTAAAGTATAAGGATCCAAGGAGTTTCACACTACCAGTTGTTGTGCAAAAAGGTGTTGTGCATGTATACATATTCGCAACAAGTAATATAATGAAAAGTAAGGATTGTACCCACACGAATTGATATTAGTTTTAGAGTATAAAATGGTAGTTAACTAGTGAATAGTAACCAAGTAACAAGTATTTGAGACTACAATAATATAAAGTAACAGAAAAGTAAATAAACTAGTAAGGTGTTGTTATAAGTTAAGGTAAAATATAGTTGAGATGCTTCCTACGAAGTAAATCCTTCAAAACAGAATAATGCTATATATGATGTCGTAGCATTGGATGTGTAGCATTTGATGTGTGCCTTTCAGTCACTATCGCTAGGGTTTCATTACAATGGCTTATGTCTAAGCTCTAAAAAGGTTCACCCTTGTATATTAAGTACCCACAGTTTCACCCTATGGACTATGTTTTCCTATGTCTAGGTTTAACCATGGATTGACAAAGTTTCCTTTGACAAACACTCACCGATATTAACCCTTGAGTTTGAATCATAAACCATTTCTATATTTATGACTATACCCATTTTATTTGGCCAGTCCCATAACAAGTTTGAAAGAAGTATAAAACAAGGATTAAAATGCAAACATCAACATATAACATTAAACTATCACAAAGTCATTACAAAGTTTTAGCATCGTAACTACAAAGTGTTTACCTCATGTTGAGCAATAACAAGGAACTATAAACAATGATGGGAACCATGTTCATATTACTGAAAATACAAAGGAAGGAAAATATAATAGAAGATATACTACTAAGACTCCTTTGCATGAATCGGCCCAGAAATGCTGCAGCATCGCTTCGCAGCATTAGTATGAAGGATCTTGTATCTCTGGAGATGGAGCGTCTTTTTGTGATGAAAACGAAGAAGAGAGTATGTCAAAAACTCTCTCTACTTTACCAGCTAAAATATCTTGAGTGGGGAGTGTAGTGAGGTCGAGAGCGTGTTGGAAAAGAAGGCTCTCTCTTTCTTTTATCCAATGTGTCCCTCGAAAGCAGGAAGTGACATTCCCACCAACCATGTGTACCTTTCCATTTGCAAGTGGACAAGTATCCTCAAAAATATCTTGGGTTGGTAAGCACGTCAGCTAGACTGTCACATAGAGTGGCGCTGATGTGATCCATTTTAGGAGTGCCAAATCTTCACATTTTGATTTCTCTCTCATGATGACGTGGCCATACTGATGTTGTGGTGTCAAATGCTATAACATTGAACAAACACATAAAAATACCAAAAGGTTTCCAAAAGCACCAGATTATCACCAATCATATCCTAACCCTAAATGTCACTAGTTAACACATAAATACCTACTTAAAAACATACTTTCCTTAAGAACTCGCATTAATTAAAGCTAAAAGATTATAAATGACTCTTATAAATAAGAGTTATCACACCCCCAAACTTAAACCATTGTCTGTCCTCAAGTAATGACACTTGAACAAGACAACTAAACTATCTAGGATAGACTTCACAAAGTAGAAGAAAAGATCAGCTGTATCCCTTGGTCAAACAGATTTTCAAAGATGATCTTAATAGGCTTAAACTTTCACACAACACACACATCATGCTTTTCACAACATCCAACATTATTACTGCTCATAAAGTGAGTGAGTGCAACCTAAGCTTAGTTCTGAATCTAGACAATTTGAAACTTTCACTTAGCCTTAGGGACAACAGCTTTCTTTTGATTATACCAAGAGTGTTTCAAAACTAAGAATAGACTAACAACTTCATCGTAGGATTCATTGGACTTTAAAGCACAACAGAGGACTTAACTTAAGCGTTACAAATCACTGGTCAATGTATTATTATTCATTCCAGCTTTTCTGTTTTTCTAATGCTGCAACATCAATTGCTACAACATTTACCTTTTTTTTTCTATGTTGACTACTGTTGCGGCTCTCTCCCTTTTATTACTTGCGCTCCTCTGTGTTGTGTAGTGTACGGCCCCTTTGTAATTGAAGCCGCCTAGGGTTGCGTGCTTCCAATCTTCCAATTCTTTTTCTTCTTAATTGGCGTCAACTTGCAATTCTTAATGGGCTTCATTGTATTTTTATGGGCTGGACTTGTTTACATGCCCCATTCTTTATGTAGCTTATATATATATATATATATATATATATATATATATATATATATAATATCCTTTTTTCTTCTTTTCTCTATAAATAGAACAAATTAAGTTAGTAATTCATATGATTATATATAATTGTTAACAATTGCTCTAAAAATAACCCAAAAGTATATCTAATAAATGAACTAAATTGGAGTTTATCAACTCCCCCACACTTAACCTTTGCTTGTCCTCAAGCAAATTTTCTGGCTCAACAAAATTTTCAAATAAGAGACAGAGACAGCCAAATAAGAGACTCAAAATTAGAAGCACAATGACAGACAATAGACAATATAGCACATATGAGGTGTCAAAAGGTTGCCCAATTAGAGGATCATGTCCCTGAAGAATACATTTTTGTGAACAAAGACACTCGCTCACTATCTCTCTAAGTGTTTAGGGACAAGGGATAATATACACTCAAGTTTCAACCAAATGCACATTACCATATGTTTGTAATTTGACCAAATCTCCACAAAATAGTTCTCATGCATGCAAAAGATGGGGTTTCATGGGTTGTAATGGGGCCAGGGTGAGTTCATGCAGGGTAGGAAATAAGAAGAAAGGGATAATCAAAGGGTTAAAAACAACAAGCACATGGTAACATTTGAAATCAAATATGGAGGTCCTATCTATTTTACAAATTTTGTCCAAACTCCAAATTAATTTCACTTCCTTCTTCACTCCTTTTCTATTGGATATGCCTTTTCTTTTGAGTAGACACTTTTTGGTTTTCCTTGCTCTTGAGTATTTTTTTTTAATTGCCTTTTCCTCCTTCTTGCTTTTTTTTGTCAAATTTTATTTTATTTTTTCACTTTTCTTAGGAGGAAAATGTATTTGTAACCACATGAGTCACTCTTATTTTGTTTCTCTGTCCTGACGATATAGACAATTAAAATACAGGACAAAATTGTAATATTCAATAGTTGCTCCAAATTTAATTTCAAATGGTTACCACACAAAAAAGGAAAAATTATATCTGGGTACCAAAGAAATATATAACAAATAGGCTCAAATGGGGCAACTAATGGATAAATTCAAAAAACAACTCTGAGGCCAGAAAAATACCTAAGTTCCCCAAATATTTTTACATAATGCAAATCAATTTTCGCCTTGAAATGGTCAAAAGACAAATCCTAGAATGTAGCAAATTGGGAAACACACTCATAGAAAGAAAAGGGGTAGGAATTTATGATTTAGTATCAATCCCCTTATAAAGGCTCAAATCTCACATTTAGAAGCTACTTCACAAAAAGTACTCAACAGGAACATATGCTAATTATCAGCTTCCTAAGGACAATCCCACAGTTACAATTAAGCACAAGTCTGTCAAGTAAATTAATTACGGAATCCCCTAAAGGCAAAATCTCTATATTTTTTTTTCAACTTTAAGCATAAGCCAGAAAAAATGCTATTAAGTGAGAAGATATAAACACATGTAGTGGTTATGTGCATTAATAGAGATCAAATGAGAAGATATACTATCCTCCCCCACACTAGCATGAAGCATGGTCCTCAATGCAAAATATTCAAATATGAGCAAAAATAAATAAATGAGAGAGAGTAAGAGTGACTTCCTTGAGAGAGCTTGCAGTCTGAGCTTATTCCTAAAAACAAAATGAAACAAATTAAAAGTAAAAATAACTGAAAATAAAACACAGGTTGCCTCCTGCGAAGCGCTTGTTTAACGTCGTGAGCCTGACTATAGCTGGTGCTTTATTAGGGGGCTATCCGAGAGCAAATTTAACTTCTAATGCTGTGCACCTTCTTAGCTTTCTAACCATTTGGTTCACATTGTTCTTCTTTTTTCCACGTGGTGGATGAACTTCGAGGGATGGTGAAATTTTTATTTTATCTTCATCCACCACTATGCTAGGATCCTGCAAAATAACCTTTTTTTTCAAAAAGCCCTGCATCTCTAATTTACTGAAAATGTTAGTTTCAACCACATCATAAAAACAAGGAGAAGTTAAAGAAGAGAAAATTTCATTGAAATTTAAAGCTTTAATCACCTCCTCTTCTTTACCACTCATTAAGGTTACCTTTCCTCTATGAACCTCAATTACAGCATCACCAATGGTTAAAATAATTTGCCCAAAATTTGGGACTATCTCATTTTTCTCTAAATCAATAACCATCTTTCTCACTATTCTCACAATTGCTCCCTTTAGTAGAATCTTTTGTTTCAATATGACTCCCTTCAATAGGAGCTACTATTTTGATTTGACTCCCTTCAGTACGAGTCTCCTCATCTTTCTTGAGAGCTTCTTCCTCCAGATTATATTCCATAGAGACACCTTCATCTCTCGAAGGAATACTTTCTTTGTATTGCCCAGTTTCTTCATTTTGGGTAGACTTAGTTTGTGAAGGAGTTTCCTGGGCCTCTTAAGATAACAAAGCAATGAGACTTGAGATTTGACCCTTCAGGCTTCCAAGTTCGTTGTTCATGGCTCCAATTTGACCCTCCAAGCTTTCAAATTTTTCATTTGTCTGCTGCATAAACCTTTTCAACACATCATTGGCACAAGGAGGAGGGGTTGAGATTGTCTCTTTAGGGACCCAAGTCAGAAACTCTAAACTCTTTTTTGCACGATTGTCTTGTTCAAGTCACGAATGTATTCATCTAGAGTTGCCCTCCGTTTTGGGTCCTTGTGTCTTTCCCACCAATTTTCAATGGGGGGTGGCTCATAGTCATCCCAATAGTCTGAATAAGGCTCATAAGGAGGAGGAGGAATTGGGCCTTGACATTGAGGTGGTATATACTGTAACACCCCCTTTCTACCCTTTTATTTTAATTAAGAAAATCAGAGTTCAAAAATCATTTTCGATTCCACCACGAGGGTGTCACACATACGTCAAAATAAAACCTCAAGTCTCAAATAAAATAGTACGTCGTCAAAGGTGCAATACATAGCACTCCACAATAGGGAGACTTCAAAACATCGAAACTAAGTCATAAAATCCAACATCGACGCAGCGGAAAAGTTAATCAACGCATCGACGATGAGGCCTTAAGGGCAAAACGTCGCTTAGCCCTTAAGGCCTCATCGTCACTTAGCCACATGGGCCTCAAAAACGTCACTGGGTTTATGCAAATGGGCATGAGACACTATGACATGCACCACTCACAAAACACACAAATACACAAATACCCAAATCATAGTCAACTATGTGACCCGTCACTTACCGGTTTGCTCACAAGGAGCACAGCACCTGTCAAATTCACAATCAACACACAACGTCACTTGGCCATTTAGACCTTAACATCACTTAGCCTTTCGGGCCTCAAACGTCACTGGGTTTTCATCGTCACTTATACACAAATATCATCAACTCAAACAATAGCCACTGAGGGCAAAAACGTTATTTACTAGCCACCAAGGGCATCATCGTCATTTACACGTCATTATAATTATTGTTAGCCACTAAGGGCAAAACACTCATTTACACGTCATTATGATTAATATTAGCCACTAAGGGCAAAACAGTCATTTAACTAGCCACTAGGGGCATCATCGTCAATCATCCTTTTTGACATTACTTCTTTAAGCCCACTGGTCGTACGCAAAAGGGAATTTTTTAAAGATACTCAAAACGTCTTTTTATTGTCACAGCAATGATCACCGGGAACAGCCACCCGGGGGCGCCCCAGCAACCTTCAGAAATAATAAGTTTTTATTTTTAAAAATGGGACACGCAGATGGACAACTGAAAATGCTTCACAATGCTTTTTGAATCGTTCAAAACGGATGTCTGAGTCAAAAGATATAGCGAAAACAGTTTTCGAAAATATTTCGGGACATCCTGAAAACTGGCGCCATGGGCGCCCAGCGCCCAGGCACCTGGAGCCCAGCAAGGCGCAACACACACACGGGCGCTCAGCGCCCAGCGCTGGCACCCAGCGCCTCAGCGCAACACGCAACGCAACACACACGGGCGCCCAGCGCCCAGCGCCTTGGCGCAACACAGGAACACGCGCACACGGGCGCTCAGCGCCCAGCGCTACACACGCACACACGCACACGGGCGCTCAGTGCCCAGCGCTGGCACCCAGCGCCCAGTGTAACACCCCGGTATTTTTATCTAGTAAAAATACCCAAGTGTACTATCATAAAATAATCAGAGATATATTTCCTGTGTAAATACTGAACACCACTATAAAATTTTCACTGAACAGCAACTGGATAGTCTTAAACATAAATAAGACCATAAACCATCAGTGAAATACAGTGTTCAATATCGTACAAGAAAGCGGAAATAAATACATAATGCTAAAGACCAAATGTCTTGATACACAGATGACGAGGAAAGATATAAACTTAAGCATAAAAGCTAAGTCTTCAGCAACCTTCCGAGTACCACCTACTCGTGCCTCTTGGATCTCCACTTTCCCTGTTTATCTGTAAAACAACAACATATAAACAATGAGATACAATCTCAGTGAGTTCTACCGAGACCCCTACTAACACTCTCGGTTCAATTATATAACCATTCGAACACGACACCGACTGCGCAAACGCTAAGCTGCGGTGTATCATGTTCTTTAACTTTAAACAAGATGCCGACTGCGCGAACGCTAAGCTCCGGTGTATCGCACGACAAACTTTTTAATATACTGCCGACTGCGCGAACGCTAAGCTGCGGCTAACCTGTTATAACTTGGTACGGCACCGACTGCGCGAACGCTAAGCTGCGATGAACCGCACTGTACGACACCGACTGCGCGAACGCTAAGCTGCGGCGAACCCCATAGCCAATAGTGTTTCCTAACGGCACGGAGCCTAGGGTAAGGGTTCATGACTACCCCGCCTAGTATGTCAACATGGGTCGTCACCCAACTCGATATTATATATATATATATATATATATATATCTACGGTCGTATTAACTCAGAGTCCATCACCTCAAATAACCAGTTGAACACTTAACCCACGCTTTTATAAAACCCCGTTCACACTCGCACTCTAATTCACCTCTTTTCGACACAATTTAGAATTTCGAAAACAGTTTATTTTGCCTTAAAACTAGAATATTCAGTTAGGCCTCTGAATAAGCTTTCCAACGCATTTTAGAACACCTCAATCGGGTTCCCGGATCAAAAGATATCGCGAAACGAAAAACAGTGTTTGGTTGCTGAAATTCTGCCAACTGGCGCGCGAGTGGCGCGTGGCGCGCAAACGGCGCGCGAGTTGACAGTCAAGTTCTGTCCAGTGGCGCGCGAGTGACGCGCGGCGCACAAACGGCGCGTGGACTGGCAGAAAGGGGGCCTGTCAAGTGCGGAATTTTGCGATTTTCGCGAAATCCGCTATTCCGCTCAATTCCGATTTTTGTTCCGATCGAAAACAGATTTTACAACCAGTAAAATGAATCCAATACAAACCACACAATCAATCAATCCAATCCAAAAACTCATTTTAAACGAATTGTATCAAAACGCGACATATTTTTCAATTAACGGTTTTTAAGTCAAAACCTTTCGAAATCAAATCACCGAAAATTCCATTTCAACGCGACACAACTCGAGACTCGCTCCGATCGATTCCTAATCCGAAACAGACGATATCCAGAAATATTCCAGTCCAGCGAAAGCGGTAAAACAGTTAATTAATTAATTCGAAACATAAAATCCTAAACGTGAGTAGAACTCACCTTTGACGCGTGATCCACGATCGAGCCGAAATCACCGAGTAACCATACGAACATTCCCCGCTCCGGCGACACCCAATCCGCTTCCAAAGCTTCCCACTCGATCACGAAACCGCTTTTTGACCGAAATACCGATTTCCCGAAATTCTTCATGAACACTATTCATCATCTTCTCCAACCTCAAGTCACTATTCACAAAACCCCAATTTGCTCCCTAAACCCTTGATTCTTCACAAACTCCAAATCGGACTTCAATATTTGCGCTATCCACCTTGAGCTCGCTCCCAAACACCATCCAAAGCTTCCCTTTGAGCTTGAACAACAAAACCTCCACTTTTCTCCAATTTTCGAAAATGGTGGATTTGAGGAGAGTGAGTTGATGATGAAGATTTTGGTACCAAATCGAAGAGGAAGTAACGCTGAGCATTTTTCGTGTTGGAAGGAAGTCGTTTTGTTGAGCGGAAGAACCCCCTTTTTCCTCTTCTTCTTCCTCCTTTCTTTCTCTTTTCTCTCCTTTCCTTCTTTTCCTTCTCTGTTTCTCGCCTCCCCTTTCTTTCCTTTCTTTCTTAATTTAATTCTTTCCTTTCTTTTTAACACACACACACACACACGGTTACACATACATATATTTAATATATATTTAGTAACGTGGTCCAATTACCATATTGATCGAAATCTCCTATTTCGATTCCAAAACTTCCTTGGTCCGTATTATCCGGTTAACGATCCGCTGACAACAATTAAATAATTTTAGCACCCGATAAATTTACCAGTTAAGTACTAAATTGGTTTAATTGGGTTAACACCCAAATAATTCTACTAGTTATTTTGCGGATGTTACATTCTCCCCAACTTAAAAGAATTTTGTCCTCAAAATTTCGCTAAGTCTTTCATCCGACTTACCGAGGGTTGACATTCCCAGAAAGGTCTAAATTTGCGAGAAAACAATCTTGAATTAACGAAATGAGTGTAGAAAATCTTCCCAAAGTTGGCACATCAATCTCCAAGTATGATCCACTACTACCTTGATACGAACTCTCTGGTTACGAATCATCACGAGAAACTCCTCTTTCGCCTACATAGGCTCGGCACCGCGTTCGAAAACACTTCCTCAACAAATCTTCTAAAATCCATAACAGTTCTTGTACACATTGACAAATGTGACGGAAAGTCATTTGTGAAACTTCTTGACTCGCTTCCAAGTCTTCGAGGTAAAACTCATCGAAGGAAGATGAAATAAGGATTTACCAGAAACGTTTATCTTAAACGTAGAAATAAACCACGGGGACATCAAATCAATTGAACGTAATGAAAATCACCTCAGTTGTTGTCCAAACGACTATCAAACAGAACTTAGAGCTCCTTTCCGAATTAGTCAATAGCGTTGAGGGCTTCCCCTCAACCTAAGCAATCCTCCTAGGATTTTCCTTCTCAATCATATCCTATTAGCCTCTTAATTCGTTCCCAAAATTAACTTTAGCACGCGGGTTTTCACAAAAACGATTTTTCAAAACTATTACACCGCACGCCAAGCTTCACTTCGGAAATTTCAGTCACTTACAAGCAGATCCATCAATTAAACCTTTGATGGCTATTCGTAACGTGAAAACAATCAGCAGTTACCTCACTTACATATTCGTATTCACGTTGACTTGTCAAACGGAATCACTTATTACAATCTCATTGTTAACCTTCTCAAAGAAGAGATTAACAAACTAATACCTTGCCACTAATAAATCAGCTTTATATTCTGTACCCCCTGGAACAGAATACAAACTTCGGTGTGCTTCCTCTAACACTTGTCTTTTATTGATCTCATCATCGGGCGCACAGATTCTACCGTTGAAACAATTGACTCCATCACTATCAATGGTAAAATCTGGAAATACCTTTTGTGATTGTAGCTTCACATCAACTTCCTGTGCTAAGCGTATGGAATCCCTTAGGGAACTAGAGACCCTCATATGGCTCAACACTAACAGGTTCCCCTCGATCTTGAATTCAGATTTAAGTCTCTAAAAGACTCCGATGATTCCATCTCATGCATCAATAAACTCAGCCATGTGGATGGACTTCCTACTCAGTGCATCAGTTACAACACTGACCTCTCTTGAATGCTACATCAGCACAATTCATAATCTTCCAGAAACTCAACACACTTCTCTGCCTGCTATTCAGTTCTTTCTGATCAAACAGATACCTTAAACTCTTGTGACCACTAGAGACTTCGAAACGAGACCCATACAGGTAACGTCTCCAAATCTTCAGTGCATACACAATAGCTATTAACTCCAATTCATGAGTTGGATAATTCTCTTCACGAGACCTTAATTGTCTGGACGCCTAAGCTACCCCTTGTTGATTTTTGCATTAGAATACATCCTAAACCCTTCCCTAAAGCGTCATCGAAAATTTAAAATTCCAATGACGGATCCGGAAGAATCAGGATTGGAGCAGAAGTCAAAATCTTCGACTCTAGAAAACATCCTTCACAATCGGCATCCCACGTAAACGGATGACCCTCACGAGTTAACCGAGTAAGTGGAAAACTAACTGTGAGAACCCTTGAACAAATATCTTATAGTAACCGGCTAGTCCCAGAAACTTTTGATCTCTGCGACTGATGTCGGTCACTCCCATTCAACACCACTTTCTTTTTACTGGGATCTACAGAAACTCCCGACTTGGGGAATCACATGTCCCAAAGACTTTACCTCTGACACCCAAAAATCACACTCCCAAGGTTCCAAATACAACTTATTTTCTCGGAGTACTCTCAGAACAATGCGGAGGTGTTAAACATACTCCTCAATGGTCTTCGAGCACATCGAGATACCATCAATAAAAACGACTACGAATTGATCTAGGTAATTGAGGAAAAACTCGGTTCAGGTAATCCATGAATACCGCTGGAGCATTAGTCAAACCGAAGGGCATCACTACGAACTCGTAATGTCCATATCTAGTACCAAAAGCTGTCTTCGAAATATCTAAGGCTCTAACTTTTAATTGATGATATCCTGACCTTAGATCAATTTTTTGAAAACACTGCTGCACCTCGAAGTTGATCCAGCAATTCTTGTATCCTTAGAAAAGGATATTTGTTCTTGATCGTCACTTTGTTGAGTTGTCGATAATTAATGCACAATCTCATGCTACTATATTTCCTTTTGACTAATCACACCAGAGCACTCCCTAGCGAAGCACTTGGTCGAATGAATTTCTTTAACATCGACTCTTCAAGTTGAGACTCTTTTTCCTTTAATTCAAAAGGAACATTCAATAAGAAACAATAGATATTGATCCCGTGCCAGGAACCAATTCTACAGTAAACTCTACCTCTCGCTCTGGAGGTTCAGAAGAAACTTCATCGTGAAAACATCCAGAAAGTCATTCACAACCTGAATGTTCGCCAAATTGTGCTTCCGCACCTTGAAATGAAGATTGACCGTCTAAGGTGAACTAGGTAACCGCTTCAGAATTTGTCCTAGACAATTCAGCTGATTCTGAAGAGGAACTGATAGTTGATTAACACAGTCGGTTGCAACATGATTTGAAGTCATCCAATTCATACCCGAAATGGTGTCCACACTTCTCATAGGCAAACAATAAATTCTATAACGAAATTTCTGCCTCGTATGACAAGTAGACAATTCTATACAAAGATTGGGTCTGGCCACGACCCTTAGCCGCAGTTAAGATAGTTATTGGCTCGGATAGCGATGATAAGGCTGATCCCAACCGATTCACATGCGATCGGGATATACAGCAATAGGTTGCACCCGAACCATATATTATACTGATCGAGTTATTGAAAACTGATCCCATACCCCTCAGTAGATTGTCTGCAGTTGTAACTGTCTGAGCATTCAAAGTGTTGACTCGTCCCTGCCTTAGAGCTGCTTGTGACTCCTTGGAACTTTTCCTCGCAGGGCACTTTTACCATAGTGACCCTCTTCATTACAACAATAACACCGATTAGATCTTCCCTTGCAATCACCGCTGTGAGGCTTTCCGCAGTTAGAACATCTTCTGACCTTTGAAGAATCAAAGAATTGCATCTGCTTTTCCTTTGATGGAATTATCTTAGGACTTTGCATTCGGAGTTGATAAATCAACTACCTTCTTTCCTTTCTAATATTCTCTTTAAGATCATCGTCGACGACATAGGATGATTGCACCAAGGCAACATAATTGGTAGCAGTATAAGAACTGAGACCATAAATCATAAAAGCACTTATGCTAGTCTTATACTTCTGCATTCTTCGTTCGTCATTCGAAGCTTACTTTACCACTTGGTAAAACTGAGACAACTTCTCAAACTTAGCGGTGTATACTTCCACCGTTATGTCACCTTTCCTGAGGATGCACCGGTTGGAGATTCCGATTGTGGTCGAGGATTGCATCTTGATCATCCAGTCATAATTCCGCTTATGATGCACTAAGTATTAAGTTGATCAGGCTCAATGTCTCTTAGCATCAAAAGTGTAATTACAAAAGGACTAACAAGGAATCGACTCAACCCTAAACTAAGTCCGACTAGGTCGAACTGCTCTGATACCAACTGTAACACCCCGGTATTTTTATCTAGTAAAAATACCCAAGTGTACTATCATAAAATAATCAGAGATATATTTCCTGTTTAAATACTGAACACCACTATAAAATTTTCACTGAACAGCAACTGGATAGTCTTAAACATAAATAAGACCATAAACCATCAGTGAAATACAGTGTTCAATATCGTACAAGAAAGCGGAAATAAATACATAATGCTAAAGACCAAATGTCTTGATACACAGATGACGAGGAAAGATATAAACTTAAGCATAAAAGCTAAGTCTTCAGCAACCTTCCGAGTACCACCTACTCGTGCCTCTTGGATCTCCACTTTCCCTGTTTATCTGTAAAACAACAACATATAAACAATGAGATACAATTTCAGTGAGTTCTACCGAGACCCCTACTAACACTCTCGGTTCAATTATATAACCATTCGAACACGACACCGACTGCGCAAACGCTAAGCTGCGGTGTATCATGTTCTTTAACTTTAAACAAGATGCCGACTGCGCGAACGCTAAGCTGCGACAACTTATTACAACAAAGTACGACACCGACTGCGCGAACGCTAAGCTGCGGTGTATCGCACGACAAACTTTTTAATATACTGCTGACTGCGCGAACGCTAAGCTGCGGCTAACCTGTTATAACTTGGTACGGCACCGACTGCGCGAACGCTAAGCTGCGATGAACCGCACTGTACGACACCGACTGCGCGAACGCTAAGCTGCGGCGAACCCCATAGCCAATAGTGTTTCCTAACGGCACGGAGCCTAGGGTAAGGGTTCATGACTACCCCGCCTAGTATGTCAACATGGGTCGTCACCCAACTCGATATTATATATATATATATCTACGGTCGTATTAACTCAGAGTCCATCACCTCAAATAACCAGTTGAACACTTAACCCACGCTTTTATAAAACCCCGTTCACACTCGCACTCTAATTCACCTCTTTTCGACACAATTTAGAATTTCGAAAACAGTTTATTTTGCCTTAAAACTAGAATATTCAGTTAGGCCTCTGAATAAGCTTTCCAACGCATTTTAGAACACCTCAATCGGGTTCCCGGATCAAAAGATATCGCGAAACGAAAAACAGTGTTTGGTTGCTGAAATTCTGCCAACTGGCGCGCGAGTGGCGCGTGGCGCGCAAACGGCGCGCGAGTTGACAGTCAAGTTCTGTCCAGTGGCGCGCGAGTGACGCACGGCGCGCAAACGGCGCGTGGACTGGCAGAAAGGGGGCCTGTCAAGTGCGGAATTTTGCGATTTTCGCGAAATCCGCTATTCCGCTCAATTCCGATTTTTGTTCCGATCGAAAACAGATTTTACAACCAGTAAAATGAATCCAATACAAACCACACAATCAATCAATCCAATCCAAAAACTCATTTTAAACGAATTGTATCAAAACGCGACATATTTTTCAATTAACGGTTTTTAAGTCAAAACCTTTCGAAATCAAATCACCGAAAATTCCATTTCAACGCGACACAACTCGAGACTCGCTCCGATCGATTCCTAATCCGAAACAGACGATATCCAGAAATATTCCAGTCCAGCGAAAGCGGTAAAATTGTTAATTAATTAATTCGAAACATAAAATCCTAAACGTGAGTAGAACTCACCTTTGACGCGTGATCCACGATCGAGCCGAAATCACCGAGTAACCATACGAACATTCCCCGCTCCGGAGACACCCAATCCGCTTCCAAAGCTTCCCACTCGATCACGAAACCGCTTTTTGACCGAAATACCGATTTCCCGAAATTCTTCATGAACACTATTCATCATCTTCTCCAACCTCAAGTCACTATTCACAAAACCCCAATTTTCTCCCTAAACCCTTGATTCTTCACAAACTCCAAATCGGACTTCAATATTTGCGCTATCCACCTTGAGCTCGCTCCCAAACACCATCCAAAGCTTCACTTTGAGCTTGAACAACAAAACCTCCACTTTTCTCCAATTTTCGAAAATGGTGGATTTGAGGAGAGTGAGTTGATGATGAAGATTTTGGTACCAAATCGAAGAGGAAGTAACGCTGAGCATTTTTCGTGTTGGAAGGAAGTCGTTTTGTTGAGCGGAAGCACCCCCTTTTTCCTCTTCTTCTTCCTCCTTTCTTTCTCTTTTCTCTCCTTTCCTTCTTTTCCTTCTCTGTTTCTCGCCTCCCCTTTCTTTCCTTTCTTTCTTAATTTAATTCTTTCCTTTCTTTTTAACACACACACACACACGGTTACACATACATATATTTAATATATATTTAGTAACGTGGTCCAATTACCATATTGATCGAAATCTCCTATTTCGATTCCAAAACTTCCTTGGTCCGTATTATCCGGTTAACGATCCGCTGACAATAATTAAATAATTTTAGCACCCGATAAATTTACCAGTTAAGTACTAAATTGGTTTAATTGGGTTAACACCCAAATAATTCTACTAGTTATTTTGCGGATGTTACACCCAGCGCTCCAGTCACACACGCACAGCAACACGCACAGCGCCCTTGGCGCCCAGCACAGGGCGCCTGGCGCCCAGAAACAGTACCATTACCAGATTTTAGCCCAATTTCAGCACAAAACATTATTTTTCTCAAACTTTTTCACATGACCAACACAACCCAAAATTCCAACCACCAAAATCAAACTTTATTCACATCATCAAAAATCATTTTTACTCATTATCAACATCAACACTATGGCACCCTAGGCGCCTATGCACACACATATGCGAACCTTCAAGCATCCAACACACCCAATTGAAATTTCATGAACACACAAGTGCCATCATCATCAAAACAAACGCATAGATCACGTCATATCTATATTCAAATAGTAAATCAATTCGCATATATGCATATACATATGTATGTATAAATTCATCATCAAGGACAAATCAAGAGCATCAAGAAAAATCAAGAAACATCAAGAAACATGGCATGCATCAAGGATCTAGTCTAAAACCCTAGATCTAGGACCTATCATGAGATCTATTAGATGGAAGGATAGAGCTCCCCTAACCTTTCAAGAAGAAGAATTCGAGCCTTAGGATGCAGTCACCAACAGAGCCTCAGCAACAATGGAGATCTCCTTCCTCCTTGATCTTCGAACTCTCTCCTCTCTTGGCCGCCCTTGCTCTCTCTTTCTCACGCTCCTCTCTTTCTCTCTTGCTCTCTCTTTCAATTTCGCAACAACTAGCAAAACCCTAACCCCCTATGCGCTTGGCCACTTCGCTTATGACTTGAGTCATGGGCTTGGGCTTCTCACTTAAGCCCAAGTCCATTTAATTTGGCACCTCCACCTTCTGATACCACCTACACATATTAATATAATTTCTAATAATTAAATTATATTCAATTAATTAATTTACATTCCTAAATACTTAATTAATAAATTAATTAAATATTTAGGGTGTTACAACTCTCCCCCACTTAGAATATTTCGTCCTCGAAATTTACCTGATCAAATAACTCTGGGTAGGACTCTTGCATCTTGCTCTCCAGCTCCCAAGTCATACTCTCGCCGGCAGCTCCTAGCCAAACCACTTTCACTAATGCAATCTCTTTGCCTCTAAGCGCTTTGACTTCACGATCCTCAATCCGTACGGGCATCGTCTCTACAGTGAGATTATCCCGCACCTCTACATCGTCCATATGGATCACATGAGATGGATCCAAAACATACTTCCGAAGTTGCGACACATGAAACACGTCATGCAAATTCGAAAGATTTGGCGGTAAAGCCATTCTATAGGCCACATTTCCGATTCTTTCAGAAATCTGATATGGACCAACAAATCGAGGAGTGAGCTTCTTCGATTTCAACGCTCGACCAACACCGGTAATAGGAGAAACCCTCAAGAACACATGCTCACCCTCCTGAAACTCTAAATCCTTCCCCCGCTTGTCATGATAACTCTTCTGACGACTCTGCGAAGCCTTCATCTTTTCACGGATCATCTTGACCTTCTCTGTAGTCTCCCGGACAATCTCCGGTCCCAACACTACACTCTCTCCCGACTCATACCAACACAATGGCGTTCTACACTTTCGACCATACAATGCTTCAAACGGTGCCATCCCGATACTAGAATGGTAACTGTTGTTATAGGTAAACTCAATCAACGCAACGTAGGAATCCCATGAACCCCGCTGTTTGTAACACCCCATTCTACCCGGCTATTTATCATAAAGATCAGAGTTTCAAAATTTCGTTTCAATGGAATGCTAAACATAACTTTAATCTAACAACGACAAAATCAGCATGAGCTTTCAATCCATCTCTATAATACGCAACACCCTTAAATGGGATGGAATACTCAAGAATTCATCAATAAAATCTAAGCGCTAGAAAATGAATGTTACACAGCGGAAAATACCATAATCTCAAAAATACCAAACAACAGCCTCATCAAAATCATTAAATCAATACGTATATAGTTCAACAGCAAAATGAATAATACTAGAAGCCTAAGCCCACCCCCTAGGTGTCACGTATCAGAGCAGACCGACTCGGGAATGAAGGGAGTAAGCCTTCACTCAGGGCTACCTGTGGTAAACAACAACAGAAGGGTGAGTCTCAAACCATTTAATAAAGACTATAATAAGAAGTATATTTTATCATAGTATCGCACTCATACAGTCACACAGTAGCATAGTTCATACAATCAACAACTCACATGCTTATCATGAGGATGTATGCAATACGGTTATGCATGTGGTACCATTTTCCCAGACCGCAGCCTCATCATCATAATATCAAGCTCAGACCGCAGCCTTACCATTACAATATAGAACTCAGACCGCAGCCTTACCATCACAATATAAACTCAGACCGCAGCCTTATGTATGCATGAGACTCCATGACAAAGATCACAATCACAATTCTTAACGACACGGTCCATACATCATATATCACCTCTTTATTAATCTTAGTTGTAGCCCCCATGGCCTCATCATCAATCAACTCATTTATTTTCTCATTTCAATCACGTCTCTAGGACTAAGCTAGCACTTAGGGACCAATCTGTCACTTTTAGGACCGAAACAAAACACACCACACGGCGCACCACTAGGCGCCCTGGGCGGCCACACTTGGCGCCCAACACAACCACGCACGCACACAACGGAGTAGGCCACCTAAAAATTAAAACCGCTCTAGCCAAAATGTTCAAAATGGAATTTGGTCACGTGAATACAAAATTTGGCTCGGGAAAATCTGCTTAGAAACTGATTTGCACACAAAGCCCCCTTTACACAAGCTAAAACTAAGCCCAATAGGACCATTTCAAAACGACGCGTGCAAAACTGAAAATTCTTTAGCCAAAGTGCTTAAAATACAATTTGGGCAGGTGAATACAAAATTTGGCTCGGGAAAATATGCCTTAGAAATTGATTTGCACACAAAGCCCCCTTTACACAAGCTAAAACGATGCCCAATAGGACCATTTCAAAACGACGCGTGCAAAACTGAAAATTCTTTAGCCACAGTACTTAAAATACAATTTGGGCAGGTGAATACAAAATTTGGCTCGGGAAAATATGCTCAGAAATTGATTTGCACACAAAGCCCCCTTTACACAAGCTAAAACTATGCCCAATAGGACCATTTCAAAACGACGCGTGCAAAACTGAAAATTCTTTAGCCACAGTACTTAAAATACAATTTGGGCAGGTGAATACAAAATTTGGCTCGGGAAAATATGCTCAGAAATTGATTTGCACACAAGGCCCCCTTTACACAAGCTAAAACTATGCCCAATAGGACCATTTCAAAACAACACGTGCAAAACTGAAAATTCTTTAGCCAAAGTGTTTAAAATATGATTTGGGCAGGTGAATACCAAAAATGGCACATAAAATATTGCTTAGAATTCACAGCACCTTCATAGGCGCCACAACATAGTCAAAACAACGCCCTCTAGGACAATTTCCAAACGGTGCGTGAAAAACTGAAAATTCTTTAGCCAAAGTGCTTAAAATATAATTTGGGCAGGTGAATACAAAATTTGGCTCGGGAAAATCTGTTTAGAAAACTGAGTTTTGCCCAAAAACACCCTTTGTGCGCCTTGTCTAGACATAGGCAGCACCTTGGCGCCACCCCAGGCGCCAGAACAGTGCCCAGGCGCCTTTTTCCCAGCAACTTGGCGCCCAGACAGCAAACAACCTACACAACACAACACAAGCTCACTGCTACAGTACACAGGGCGCCATTTCCCCTAGGCACTTGGCGCCCTATGCGTCCCAACACCCATCAAACATCAAATTCCCAATTTCCTTTCCAAATCAAATCACAACAATAATCATAAAACATGTTATGCTCATACCAACAACTTCAATTTCACACTTATACATTAAAAACACAACAAAATGCGAAATCAACATGTTATAAACCCTAACTCAAGCCTAAATCGATTTTCTCCTACAATTCGTCAATTTCAACCAATCCAAACATTCCAACAAATATCATATAACATCAAATAGGACCCTATGATCTACATACGACCTATTATACTCTCTATTATAGAGTGAGACTCCCCTTACCTTGATTATGCCGAAACTAGAGCTCTTTCCACCGAAGCACCGACAAACCACCGCAACAAGGAATCTTCTCCTTCTTCTCTCCTCTCTCACGATCGCGTCCTCTCTCTCTCTCTCTTGGACCATCACGAATGATCAACAATAGAAGGGTTAGGAAATCGAAAACTTAAACACTTGCAAGAGGAGGAAAATCGAATAAGAAAAGGACTAGGAACTCTTACCTAGAATCAAGATGAACGAAACCCTAACTCCTTAGCTTGAGATCGCCTTTTTCCTTCTCTTCTCCTTCGACTTTCTTTCTCTCTTTTGGCACTATTGAGGCGCAACCTAGACCCCCAGCGCCTAAGGAGCGCCTAAGCCAATGGGCTTGGGCTTCTTGGGCCATTACTTGCAATTCCGGTATTTCCAATGCCATCCCCTTCAATTATATAAAATGCTATATTATAATTTAATAAAAATTAGTGCAACACTTGAAATAATTTAATCAATTACTTAATTAAATTATTTTAGGGTGTTACACTGTTCCAATACACAAGCCCTCAACAAATCTTCTAACGACTGAATTGTCCTCTCTGACTGACCGTCTGTCTGAGGATGATATGCTGAACTCATTTTCAGCTTTGAACCCAATTCCTTCTGCAAACTCGTCCAAAACTCAGAAGTGAACCTTGGATCCCTATCTGACACGATACTCTTCGGAACACCGTGCAACTTCACAATTTCTTTGACATAGACCTCTGCCAACCTCGACACCGGATAAGTGATATTAATAGGAATAAAGTGAGCAGACTTCGTTAACCTATCAACGATCACCCAAATAGCGTCATGACCCTTAACTGTATTCGGTAATCCCGTCACAAAGTCCATCACAATGCTATCCCACTTCCACTCTGGAACCTCCAACGGTTGCATTAACCCTGCAGGCTTCTGATGCTCAACCTTAGATTTCTGACAGGTCAAACAGGCATACACAAACTGCGCCACATCTCTCTTCATACCATACCACCAAAACATCTTTTTCAGATCTTGATACATTTTCGTCGCTCCAGGATGGATACTCAACTTGCTACGGTGACCCTCCTCTAAAATTGCCTTTCTCATCTCCTCATCATCCGGAACACAGATCCTACCCCGGAACCTCAACACACCACTGGAATCTAATTTGAAATCTTCATCTTCAGATTGACCAACCCCATTAAATAAATCTACTAACTTGACATCTGTCTTCTGAGCTTCCCTGATGCTGCCCAGGAAATCATTATCGATCTTTAACATTCCCAGCTTGACACTGCGAGGTGTCATTTTACAAACCAAACTCAAATCTCTGAATTCCTCGATCAACTCTAATTCTTTCACCATCATTGCCGACATATGCAAAGACTTTCTGCTTAAAGCATCAGCCACGACATTAGCTTTGCCGGGATGGTAATTCAAACCAAAGTCATAATCCTTCAAGAGCTCCAACCACCGATGCTGTCTCATATTCAACTCTTTCTGATCGAACAGATACTTTAGACTCTTATGATCACTGAACACTTCGAACCTCGAACCATAAAGGTAGTGCCTCCAAATCTTAAGCACAAATACCACAGCAGCCAATTCCAAATCATGCGTAGGGTAATTTTTCTCATGAACCCGCAACTGGCTCGACGCATACGCAACGACTTTCCCATCTTGCATCAGCACACCACCAAGACCCATTTTCGAAGCGTCACAATATACAACGAACGGTTCCTCCGGATTAGGCAGCGTCAAAACAGGCGACGTCGTCAATCTCTTACAAGTCAACTGAGTCAACGGAAGGGCCAACTTGGAAAAACCCTCGATGAACCTCCTGTAGTACCCAGCCAAACCCAAAAAGCTTCTAATCTCTGTTGCGGACTTCGGAGCCTCCCACTTCAACACTGCTTCTACTTTTGCCGGATCAACCGCAATACCATTACCAGAAGTCACGTTCCCAAGGAAACTCACCTCTTTCAGCCAGAATTCACACTTTGATAACTTAGCATACAACTTTTTCTCTTTCAGAACTTCTAACACTGTCTTCAGATGCTCAGCATGCTCTTCCTCTGACTTTGAAAAAACTAGAATGTCATCTATGAAGATTACCACAAACCGATCTAGGTAATTATGGAAAATACGATTCATATATTCCATGAATACACCAGGAGCATTGGTCACACCGAACAGCATCACTGAATATTCATAATGCCCATACCTTGTCCTGAACGCTGTCTTCTGAACATCTTCATCCTTTACTTTAATCTGATGATATCCGGACCTCAAATCAATTTTGCTGAAAACACGGGCACCCACTAACTGATCCATCAGATCCTCGATCCTCGGAAGCGGATACTTATTCTTGATAGTTACCTTATTCAACTGACGATAGTCCACACATAACCTCATGCTCCCATCTTTCTTCTTTACTAACAATACCGGAGCTCCCCACGGTGATACACTCGGTCTCACAAACTTTTTCTCAAGCAATTCTTCAAGTTGCGTCTTCAACTCAGACAATTCCGACGCCGACATTCTGTACGGTGCCATAGACACAGGCCTCGTACCAGGTACAAGATCAATCGAAAACTCAACTTCTCTTTCCGGTGGCACGCCCGGAATTTCATCAGGAAAAACCTCAGGAAACTCGCGTACCACTTTCAGTTCTTCAATAACAGCCTGACTCTCAGCAGACAACGATGCCATCAACGCAAATAGCTGAACTCCTTCTTTCCTCAACTTCTTCAATTGACCAGCAGATACCAAAACGGAATCTTCTTCCCCAAAGTTAACAGACTTGCTACGACAGTTGATATGGACGTGATTATTCTCTAACCAGTCCATGCCTAAGATTACATCCAGACCTCTCAACGGCAAGCAAACAAAATTCACAATAAAGTCCCTGCCGAAGATCGACACGGGACACTGAGAACACACCTGGGACGTAATCACCGACCCCTTCGCAGGAGTATCGACAACCATATCCCCACACATAGCAGATAAAACAAGACCCAATCTTTTACAACAGTCAACAGATATAAAACAATGGGTAGCACCAGTATCAATAAGAGATTTCAGAGAAGTACCATTAATAAAACACGTACCTCTAATCAGACCATCCTTATCATCAGGCTCCTCTCCTGCCAATGCGAACACCTTCCCAGTAGACCTTTCCTTCTTCGGCTTTGTACACTTTGTACTGATATGCCCAGACTCACCACAGTTGAAACACACTACATCCTTGACCTTACACTCGGCTGCCATATGACCCTTTTTACCACAACGGTAGCAAACCCTCTCATCAGACCTGCATGTAGTACTCTTGTGGCCAGGCTTGCCACACTTATAACAGACAATACTAGCAGGGGCATCTCCCCCACTAGAACTCTTACTTCCAGCAGCCTTCTGATAACTCTTACCCGCAGGAACCTCATACGGCTTGCTTCGACTCTGAAACTTACCCTTCTTCTCAGAAGTAGCTTTGTAATGAGCAGTACTGTCCTCCTCGAAGATTCTGCAACTGTCAACCAGATATGCGAACACACGAATCTTCTGATAACCAATGGCCTTTTTAATATCAGGCCTCAACCCATTCTCGAATTTGATGCATTTAGAAAATTCAGCTGTAGCCTCACTGTAGTGTGGATAGAATTTTGCTAATTCCACAAATTTCGCCGCATAGGCAGTCACAGACATACCACCCTGCTTCAGCTCCAAAAACTCTATCTCTTTCTTCCCTCGGACGTCTTCAGGAAAATATTTTCTCAGAAATTCTCTGCTGAATACCTCCCAAGTAATCTCTTCCTGCACAGCCTCTAACCTCTGCCTAGTAGCCAACCACCAGTCGTCGGCCTCCTCGGCTAACATGTGGGTACCAAAACGGACCTTCTGCTCAACAGTACAGTCCATCACCCTGAAAATCCTCTCGATCTCCTTCAACCAAGCCATAGCACCATCAGGATCATATTTGCCCTTAAAGGTGGGCGGATTTTCTCTCTGGAAAGTAGTCAGACTCCGAAAACCAGCGTTATCTCCAGCATTCTGCTGACCCTGCACAGCCTGAGCCATAGCTTGCAATGCAGCAGCAAGAGCAGCGTCGTTTCTCCCATCCATTCTGAACTATCACTGCAGCACAAACCAAAAATTCAGAACTAATCTATTGTCATAAGACACTATGACAGGACAACATTGGCCGGAAAGACCGAACTGCTCTGATACCACTAATGTAACACCCCATTTCTACCCTTTTATTTTAATTAAGAAAATCAGAGTTCAAAAATCATTTTTGATTCCACCACGAGGGTGTCACACATACGTCAAAATAAAACCTCAAGTCTCAAATAAAATAGTACGTCGTCAAAGGTGCAATACATAGCACTCCACAATAGGGAGACTTCAAAACATCGAAACTAAGTCAAAAAATCCAACATCGACGCAGCGGAAAAGTTAATCAACGCATCAACAGTATAAAAACAATCTAAGCACATCAGCAAAGCATCAAATACATCCCCCCAGGTGCTACGTATCAGAGCGTGACGACTCGACTCAAGAAATGAGGCTAATGCCTTCACTGGGAATCACCTGCACGTTACCAACACGGGGGTAACATTCAAACAGGAAAGGGTGAGCATCATTTCAATCCATATAATAGAAAATATGATAAGTACATAAGTCAAGTCACAACTCTAAATTATTCACATCACAATCATCATTCACCTCACTTACAATAACTCATCTCATGTCATGTAGGCGTATGAAATGCAACCCACTCGCGGGCATACGCATGAGGTACCTTTTCACAAACGTCGCTTAGCCCTTAAGGCCTCATCGTCACTTAGCCACATGGGCCTCAAAAACGTCACTGGGTTTATGCAAATGGGCATGAGACACTACGACATGCACCACTCACAAAACACACAAATACACAAATACCCAAATCATAGTCAACTATGTGACCCGTCACTTACCGGTTTGCTCACAAGGAGCACAGCACCTGTCAAATTCACAATCAACACACAACGTCACTTGGCCATTTAGACCTTAACATCACTTAGCCATTCGGGCCTCAAACGTCACTGGGTTTTCATCGTCACTTATACATAAATATCATCAGCTCAAACAATAGCCACTGAGGGCAAAAACGTTATTTACTAGCCACCAAGGGCATCATCGTCATTTACACGTCATTATAATTATTGTTAGCCACTAAGGGCAAAACAGTCATTTACACGTCATTATGATTAATATTAGCCACTAAGGGCAAAACAGTCATTTAACTAGCCACTAGGGGCATCATCGTCAAAATCATCCTTTTTGACATTACTTCTTTAAACCCACTGGTCGTACGCAAAAGGGAATTTTTTAAAGATACTCAAAACGTCTTTTTATTGTCACAGCAATGATCACCGGGAACAGCCACCCGGGGGCGCCCCAGCAACCTTCAGAAATAATAAGTTTTTATTTTTAAAAATGGGACACGCAGATGGACAACTGAAAATGCTTCACAACGCTTTATCAATCGTTCAAAACGGATGTCTGAGTCAAAAGATATAGCGAAAACAGTTTTCGAAAATATTTCGGGACATCCTGAAAACTGGCGCCATGGGCGCCCAGCGCCCAGGCACCTGGCGCCCAGCAAGGCGCAACACACACACGGGCGCTCAGCGCCCAGCGCTGGCACCCAGCGCCTCAGCGCAACACGCAACGCAATACACACGGGCGCCCAGCGCCCAGCGCCTTGGCGCAACACAGGAACACGCGCACACGGGCGCTCAGCGCCCAGCGCTACACACGCACACACGCACACGGGCGCTCAGCGCCCAGCGCTGGCACCCAGCGCCCAGCGCTCCAGTCACACACGCACAGCGCCCTTGGCGCCCAGCACAGGGCGCCTGGCGCCCAGAAACAGTACCATTACGAGATTTTAGCCCAATTTCAGCACAAAACATTATTTTTCTCAAACTTTTTCACATGACCAACACAACCCAAAATTCCAACCACCAAAATCAAACTTTATTCACATCATCAAAAATCATTTTTACTCATTATCAACATCAACACTATGGCACCCTAGGCGCCTATGCACACACATATGCGAACCTTCAAGCATCCAACACACCCAATTGAAATTTCATGAACACACAAGTGCCATCATCATCAAAACAAACGCATAGATCACGTCATATCTATATTCAAATAGTAAATCAATTCGCATATATGCATATACATATGTATGTATAAATTCATCATCAAGGACAAATCAAGAGCATCAGGAAACATCAAGAAACATGGCATGCATCAAGGATCTAGTCTAAAACCCTAGATCTAGGACCTATCATGAGATCTATTAGATGGAAGGATAGAGCTCCCCTAACCTTTCAAGAAGAAGAATTCGAGCCTTAGGATGCAGTCACCAACAGAGCCTCAGCAACAATGGAGATCTCCTTCCTCCTTGATCTTCGAACTCTCTCCTCTCTTGGCCGCCCTTGCTCTCTCTTTCTCACGCTCCTCTCTTTCTCTCTTGCTCTCTCTTTCAATTTCGCAACAACTAGCAAAACCCTAACCCCCTATGCGCTTGGCACTTCGCTTATGACTTGAGTCATGGGCTTGGGCTTCTCACTTAAGCCCAAGTCCATTTAATTTGGCACCTCCACCTTCTGATACCACCTACACATATTAATATAATTTCTAATAATTAAATTATATTCAATTAATTAATTTACATTCCTAAATACTTAATTAATAAATTAATTAAATATTTAGGGTGTTACAACTCTCCCCCACTTAGAATATTTCGTCCTCAAAATTTACCTGATCAAATAACTCTGGGTAGGACTCTTGCATCTTGCTCTCCAGCTCCCAAGTCATACTCTCGCCGACAGCTCCTAGCCAAACCACTTTCACTAATGCAATCTCTTTGCCTCTAAGCGCTTTCACTTCACGATCCTCAATCCGTACGGGCATCGTCTCTACAGTGAGATTATCCCGCACCTCTACATCGTCCATATGGATCACATGAGATGGATCCGAAACATATCTCCGAAGTTGCGACACATGAAACACGTCATGCAAATTCGAAAGATTTGGCGGTAAAGCCATTCTATAGGCCACATTTCCGATTCTTTCAGAAATCTGATAAGGACCAACAAATCGAGGAATGAGCTTCTTCGATTTCAACGCTCGACCAACACCGGTAATAGGAGAAACCCTCAAGAACACATGCTCACCCTCCTGAAACTCTAAATCCTTCCTCCGCCTGTCATGATAACTCTTCTGACGACTCTGCGAAGCCTTCATCTTTTCACGGATCATCTTGACCTTCTCTGTAGTCTCCCGGACAATCTCCGGTCCCAACACTACACTCTCTCCCGACTCATACCAACACAATGGCGTTCTACACTTTCGACCATACAATGCTTCAAACGGTGCCATCCCGATACTGGAATGGTAACTGTTGTTATAGGTAAACTCAATCAACGCAAGGTAGGAATCCCATGAACCCCGCTGTTCCAATACACAAGCCCTCAACAAATCCTCTAACGACTGAATTGTCCTCTCTGACTGACCGTCTGTCTGAGGATGATATGCTGAACTCATTTTCAGCTTTGAACCCAATTCCTTCTGCAAACTCGTCCAAAACTCAGAAGTGAACCTTGGATCCCTATCTGACACGATACTCTTCGGAACACCGTGCAACTTCACAATTTCTTTGACATAGACCTCTGCCAACCTCGACACCGGATAAGTGATATTAATAGGAATAAAGTGAGCAGACTTCGTTAACCTATCAACGATCACCCAAATAGCGTCATGACCCTTAACTGTATTCGGTAATCCCGTCACAAAGTCCATCGCAATGCTATCCCACTTCCACTCTGGAACCTCCAACGGTTGCATTAACCCTGCAGGCTTCTGATGCTCAACCTTAGATTTCTGACAGGTCAAACAGGCATACACAAACTGCGCCACATCTCTCTTCATACCATACCACCAAAACATCTTTTTCAGATCTTGATACATTTTCGTCGCTCCAGGATGGATACTCAACTTGCTACGGTGACCCTCCTCTAAAATTGCCTTTCTCATCTCCTCATCATCCGGAACACAGATCCTACCCCGGAACCTCAACACACCACTGGAATCTAATTTGAAATCTTCATCTTCAGATTGACCAACCCCATTAATTAAATCTACTAACTTGACATCTGTTTTCTGAGCTTCCCTGATGCTGCCCAGGAAATCATTATCGATCTTTAACATTCCCAGCTTGACACTGCGAGGTGTCATTTTACAAACCAAACTCAAATCTCTGAATTCCTCGATCAACTCTAATTCTTTCACCATCATTGCCGACATATGCAAAGACTTTCTGCTTAAAGCATCAGCCACGACATTAGCTTTGCCGGGATGGTAATTCAAACCAAAGTCATAATCCTTCAAGAGCTCCAACCACCGACGCTGTCTCATATTCAACTCTTTCTGATCGAACAGATACTTTAGACTCTTATGATCAATGAACACTTCGAACCTCGAACCATAAAGGTAGTGCCTCCAAATCTTAAGCACAAATACCACAGCAGCCAATTCCAAATCATGCGTAGGGTAATTTTTCTCATGAACCCGCAACTGCCTCGACGCATACGCAACGACTTTCCCATCTTGCATCAGCACACCACCAAGACCCATTTTCGAAGCGTCACAATATACAACGAACGGTTCCTCCGGATTAGGCAACGTCAAAACAGGCGACGTCGTCAATCTCTTTTTCAGTTCCATAAAACTTTCCTCACACCGAGCATCCCAAACAAAAACTTTACCCTTACAAGTCAACTGAGTCAACAGAAGGGCCAACTTGGAAAAACCCTCGATGAACCTCCTGTAGTACCCAGCCAAACCCAAAAAGCTTCTAATCTCTGTTGCGGACTTCGGAGCCTCCCACTCCAACACTGCTTCTACTTTTGCCGGATCAACCGCAATACCATTACCAGAAATCACGTGCCCAAGGAAACTCACCTCTTTCAGCCAGAATTCACACTTTGATAACTTAGCATACAACTTTTTCTCTTTCAGAACTTCTAACACTGTCTTCAGATGCTCAGCATGCTCTTCCTCTGACTTTGAAAAAACTACAATGTCATCTATGAAGATTACCACAAACCGATCTAGGTAATTATGGAAAATACGATTCATATATTCCATGAATACACCAGGAGCATTGGTCACACCGAACGGCATCACTGAATATTCATAATGCCCATACCTTGTCCTGAACGCTGTCTTCTGAACATCTTCATCCTTTACTTTAATCTGATGATATCCGGACCTCAAATCAATTTTGCTGAAAACACGGGCACCCACTAACTGATCCATCAGATCGTCGATCCTCGGAAGCGGATACTTATTCTTGATAGTTACCTTATTCAACTGACGATAGTCCACACATAACCTCATGCTCCCATCTTTCTTCTTTACTAACAATACCAGAGCTCCCCACGGTGATACACTCGGTCTCACAAACTTTTTCTCAAGCAATTCTTCAAGTTGCGTCTTCAACTCAGACAATTCCGACGCCGACATTCTGTACGGTGCCATAGACACAGGCCTCGTACCAGGTACAAGATCAATCGAAAACTCAACTTCTCTTTCCGGTGGCACGCCCGTAATTTCTTCAGGAAAAACCTCAGGAAACTCGCGTACCACTTTCAGTTCTTCAATAACAGCCTGACTCTCAGCAGACAACGATGCCATCAACGCAAATAGCTGAACTCCTTCTTTCCTCAACTTCTTCAATTGACCAGCAGATACCAAAACGGAATCTTCTTCCCCGAAGTTAACAGACTTGCTACGACAGTTGATATGGACGTGATTATTCTCTAACCAGTCCATGCCTAAGATTACATCCAGACCTCTCAACGGCAAGCAAACAAAATTCACAATAAAGTCCCTGCCGAAGATCGACACGGGACACTGAGAACACACCTGGGACGTAATCACCGACCCCTTCGCAGGAGTATCGACAACCATATCCCCACACATAGCAGATAAAACAAGACCCAATCTTTTACAACAGTCAACAGATATAAAACAATGGGTAGCACCAGTATCAATAAGAGATTTCAGAGAAGTACCATTAATAAAACACGTACCTCTAATCAGACCATCCTTATCATCAGGCTCCTCTCCTGCCAATGCGAACACCTTCCCAGTAGACCTTTCCTTCTTCGGCTTTGTACACTTTGTACTGATATGCCCAGACTCACCACAGTTGAAACACACTACATCCTTGACCTTACACAACGGCTGCCATATGACCCTTTTTACCACATCCTTGACCTTACACTCGGCTTGCCACACTTATAACAGACAATACTAGCAGGGGCATCTCCCCCACTAGAACTCTTACTTCCAGCAGCCTTCTGATAACTCTTACCCGCAGGAACCTCATACGGCTTGCTTTGACTCTGAAACTTACCCTTCTTCTCAGAAGTAGCTTTGTAATGAGCAGTACTGTCCTCCTCGAAGATTCTGCAACTGTCAACCAGATCTGCGAACACACGAATCTTCTGATAACCAATGGCCTTTTTAATATCAGGCCTCAACCCATTCTCGAATTTGATGCATTTAGAAAATTCAGCTGTAGCCTCACTGTAGTGTGGATAAAATTTTGCTAATTCCACAAATTTCGCCGCATAGGCAGTCACAGACATACCACCCTGCTTCAGCTCCAAAAACTCTATCTCTTTCTTCCCTCGGACGTCTTCAGGAAAATATTTTCTCAGAAATTCTCTGCTGAATACCTCCCAAGTAATCTCTTCCTGCACAGCCTCTAACCTCTGCCTAGTAGCCAACCACCAGTCGTCGGCCTCCTCGGCTAACATGTGGGTACCAAAACGGACCTTCTGCTCAACAGTACAGTCCATCACCCTGAAAATCCTCTCGATCTCCTTCAACCAAGCCATAGCACCATCTGGATCATATTTGCCCTTAAAGGTGGGCGGATTTTCTCTCTGGAAAGTAGTCAGACTCCGAAAACCAGCGTTATCTCTAGCATTCTGCTGACCCTGCACAGCCTGAGCCATAGCTTGCAATGCAGCAGCAAGAGCAGCGTCGTTTCTCCCAGCCATTCTGAACTATCACTGCAGCACAAACCAAAAATTCAGAACTAATCTATTGTCATAAGACACTATGACAGGACAACATTGGCCGGAAAGACCGAACTGCTCTGATACCACTAATGTAACACCCCCTTTCTACCCTTTTATTTTAATTAAGAAAATCAGAGTTCAAAAATCATTTTCGATTCCACCACGAGGGTGTCACACATACGTCAAAATAAAACCTCAACTCTCAAATAAAATAGTACGTCGTCAAAGGTGCAATACATAGCACTCCACAATAGGGAGACTTCAAAACATCGAAACTAAGTCATAAAATCCAACATCGACGCAGCGGAAAAGTTAATCAACGCATCAACAGTATAAAAACAATCTAAGCACGTCAGCAAAGCATCAAATACATCCCCCCAGGTGCTACGTATCAGAGCGTGACGACTCGACTCAAGAAGTGAGGCTAATGCCTTCACTGGGAATCACCTGCACGTTACCAACACGGGGGTAACATTCAAACAGGAAAGGGTGAGCATCATTTCAATCCATATAATAGAAAATATGATAAGTACATAAGTCAAGTCACAGCTCTAAATTATTCACATCACAATCATCATTCACCTCACTTACAATAACTCATCTCATGTCATGTAGGCGTATGAAATGCAACCCACTCGCGAGCATATGCATGAGGTACCTTTTCACAAACGTCGCTTAGCCCTTAAGGCCTCATCGTCACTTAGCCACATGGGCCTCAAAAACGTCACTGGGTTTATGCAAATGGGCATGAGACACTATGACATGCACCACTCACAAAACACACAAATACACAAATACCCAAATCATAGTCAACTATGTGACCCGTCACTTACCGGTTTGCTCACAAGGAGCACAGCACCTGTCAAATTCACAATCAACACACAACGTCACTTGGCCATTTAGACCTTAACATCACTTAGCCTTTCGGGCCTTAAACGTCACTGGGTTTTCATCGTCACTTATACATAAATATCATCAGCTCAAACAATAGCCACTGAGGGCAAAAACGTTATTTACTAGCCACCAAGGGCATCATCGTCATTTACACGTCATTATAATTATTGTTAGCCACTAAGGGCAAAATAGTCATTTACACGTCATTATGATTAATATTAGCCACTAAGGGCAAAACAGTCATTTAACTAGCCACTAGGGGCATCATCGTCAAAATCATCCTTTTTGACATTACTTCTCTAAACCCACTGGTCGTACGCAAAAGGGAATTTTTTAAAGATACTCAAAACGTCTTTTTATTGTCACATCAATGATCACCGGGAACAGCCACCCGGGGGCGCCCCAGCAACCTTCAGAAATAATAAGTTTTTATTTTTAAAAATGGGACACGCAGATGGACAACTGAAAATGCTTCACAACGCTTTTTGAATCGTTCAAAACGGATGTCTGAGTCAAAAGATATAGCGAAAACAGTTTTCGAAAATATTTCGGGACATCCTGAAAACTGGCGCCATGGGCGCCCAGCGCCCAGGCACCTGGCGCCCAGCAAGGCGCAACACACACACGGGCGCTCAGCGCCCAGCGCTGGCACCCAGCGCCTCAGCGCAACACGCAACGCAACACACACGGGCGCCCAGCGCCTTGGCGCAACACAGGAACACGCGCACACGGGCGCTCAGCGCCCAGCGCTCCAGTCACACACGCACAGCAGCACGCACAGCGCCCTTGGCGCCCAGCACAGGGCGCCTGGCGCCCAGAAACAGTACCATTACCAGATTTTAGCCCAATTTCAGCACAAAACATTATTTTTCTCAAACTTTTTCACATGACCAACACAACCCAAAATTCCAACCACCAAAATCAAACTTTATTCACATCATCAAAAATCATTTTTACTGATTATCAACATCAACACTATGGCACCCTAGGCGCCTATGCACACACATATGCGAACCTTCAAGCATCCAACACACCCAATTGAAATTTCATGAACACACAAGTGCCATCATCATCAAAACAAACACATAGATCACGTCATATCTATATTCAAATAGTAAATCAATTCGCATATATGCATATACATATGTATGTATAAATTCATCATCAAGGACAAATCAAGAGCATCAAGAAACATCAAGAAACATTGCATGCATCAAGGATCTAGTCTAAAACCCTAGATCTAGGACCTATCATGAGATCTATTAGATGGAAGGATAGAGCTCCCCTAACCTTTCAAGAAGAAGAATTCGAGCCTTAGGATGCAGTCACCAACAGAGCCTCAGCAACAATGGAGATCTCCTTCCTCCTTGATCTTCGAACTCTCTCCTCTCTTGGCCGCCCTTGCTCTCTCTTTCTCACGCTCCTCTCTTTCTCTCTTGCTCTCTCTTTCAATTTCGCAACAACTAGCAAAACCCTAACCCCCTATGCGCTTGGCCACTTCGCTTATGACTTGAGTCATGGGCTTGGGCTTCTCACTTAAGCCCAAGTCCATTTAATTTGGCACCTCCACCTTCTGATACCACCTACACATATTAATATAATTTCTAATAATTAAATTATATTCAATTAATTAATTTACATTCCTAAATACTTAATTAATAAATTAATTAAATATTTTGGGTGCTACATATACCAAGTCGACGTCTCTAAATTCTTTTGTTCCTTTGCTTCTCTAATGTAATCTCCAAGAGTTTTAACCATGATTTAGACTTTTCTCTGCAAAACAAGGTGAACTGCAACGGTCTCTTGGGAAAGTATTAGCAATTTTTTTTGTATATTTTTTCAATAAGATAAATAAACTACAAAATTAAAACTAAAGCATAAAAAAAATGTCTAAAGCAATAAAAATCTTTTTTCGTTTAATATTTCAAATTAATCCCCGGCAACGGCGCCAAAAACTTGTTGCGTTAAAAACACACTTAGAGCAAGTGTACTCTTTCGCAGAAGTAGTATAAAAGATTATCGTATCCACAGGGACTAATTAACAAGTACCAAACTAGTCGAGATTATTTATTGTTTTGACGAACCAATAGTTTGATGATTATAGAAACAAAATAAAAATAACTAAAGAACTAGAATTAAAATACTAGATTTAATTGATGGAGAGAGGTCTAGGGTCACAGTTTCACTTGCAAGCTTTGATTCCCCTATGTCTAATTCTACCCGAATTCCTTTATTTTATTTAATTACCAATCCCTTTACTAAAACTATTAATCCGTTTGGTCATTCGTGATTAATATTCTTTTTGCTAAACTAACCCTTGTTTGGTCATGCAAGAATTTAAATTTAAGAAAAGCATAAAGAGCAAAAATGTTGAATGATTGGAAGACTAAATTAAAGTTTGGTTATGCATTAATTTTAGTCTCAATTATCCTATAGGTCCACCAACTAATTGCAGTAGGGTCGCTGATCAACTAATTGATTATGAACATGCAAAGGGTTGTCAATCCTAATTATGTGATAAAGCAATAGGATAATATTAATTGAAATAAAAATTAGGAATTCAGAGTATAAATTAAAACATAAAAAGGTCTCTAATCAAGCAAGATCCACCTAGACCCTAGAAGAGGATTTAGCTATCCATAGTGTTCAAGAACAATGAAATAAAATTAGGAGTCATAAATTACAGAGATAAAAATAACCCGGAATAGAGAAATTTCTGATCTTGAGAATTTAGTCTCCTTTTTCTGCTCTAGAGCTCTCTCACTGTGTCAAGAATGATACCCAAAAACTCTTTTTCTCCTCTCCAATGTGTCGGCGTCACTACAGCTTCCTTGTGTCCTCGTTACTGTTGCGGCACTCTCCCTTGTGTCCTCGTTCCTTGTGTCAAAATCCAGTCACATTCATACATTAATACTTCATTAAGGTTAGGGTTAGCATTGGGAAGGAATTGGAACTCAAAAGGAAGAGGAATGAAAATTTTTAAGAGGGGGTACCAGATGGTGGCACGGTCCGTGCCAAAAAGTGGCACCTCCCGTGCGAGTTTCTCAGCACATCCAAAATTGTGTTTTTCGAATCGTTTCCTCACCCTTTTTGGTTCCAATTCGTCCCAAACACTAAACCCAGTCCAATGCCTTATCACATTAGTAATATTTCCAATCAAGAACACAATCAAATCAACATTTCACCTCAATCATTGACAATAACATAAATCCCCAAACGAGACACGAACACGAAACTTTTACGCAAATGGTTTGAAAAATAGAATTTTAGCACCTGCAAGTCACTCACCTTGGATTTGATGAAAATCACAATACAAACTAGGTGGTGAAGGGATTGTCTCAAAATAGCTTCTATGAACCCCAAAATCGAAAATTGCTAGACACCAACCATCCCAATGACTTCAACTTCGAATCCAGCCTTTAATCTTCCTACTTGAGTGATCAAATCCACAATGTAGCTCCTAAATTGGACTTGGGAACCTCCTAATGTGACATGCAGGCAAAAACAGAATTTTGAACTTAACCCCAACTCTTGGTGTTTTGCGAAAATAGGGAAGAAGAGAAGGGAAGAGTGTGAACTAGCTGTAGGTGGTGGCTCTGAATCCTTCAATGTGATGAAATGAGTGGAAGAGGAATGAGTGGTGAATGGTTTTTAGACATGGGTTTGAGAGGGATTTGAAGTTCCTCTTCTTTCCTTTCTTTCTCTCTTCTCGCAACTCTCTCCCTTTCTCCCTCTTGTGTTTTTGTTTTAATTTCTGAAAACACGAAAGTGAGGTGTGTGATTGTGTTTTAAAGGAGTCAGCTGATACCCTCATTCTTACCTCAATTTTCCTAATGACCCCCAAATAAAAATCAAATCATCCATTTAGCAACAAGCACACATGGCACACTAATTTCACATTTATACAATTCATAAAATTACCCTTCAATAACTAAGCAATTAACTCAATTATCAACCAATCCTCACTCCGGAAATTATTAAATCACTCAAACATCAAAGTAATTAAAATAATTACTTTGAGATGTTACAAGTTCGGTCCTAACCGGATTGTGTTTGTGGTCTCTTGTGTTTCTTTGTGTGACCTCTGTATTGTTGTCATTTGTTTTGCTATTTTCTTGTTTTTTTATTTCAATCTAAATACATAAAATCTGAGCTCCTATGATTTAGTGTGTTTCTTTTATTTTCTTATAAATGCTCTAGAGAGGGTGATTTGGGGAATTGCTTTTTCTAATTATTTTAGGTTATTACTTGACGACTAACGTGCTGTGAAATTTTGATTACTATAAATATAATTTCCTCACTTAAGTTTTATAATTACTGATTACTTTTATTTTTATGAGTGAGATTAGATATAATGATTTTAAATGTTAACTATATTTTAATATTATTCATTTTATTTTATTTATTTATTTCTATGTGCGTAATTTTCCTCAACGTGTGTAACGTGTTAGCTTTATATCTTTGTGAATTGTTTCATAACTTTCATGCTATATGGTATGTGACTGTGAATTCTGATCATGTACACTCTAAGTTTTTATGATTTAGTTTAGGTTGTTATTTTTTTTATAATTTTTGTTACGTTGTTTTGAAACCTTAGATTAAAAACAAATGTGTCGTGAGAATGCTTATGCACTTCTATTAAATTAGCTTTTAATGCTAGATTTTTTAATAAGTATTTAATTTAATTTGGATAAATTAATATCAAGTCTTGTATAAAATTAACTGCTATAACGAGTTTTTATTTTTGTGTTTTGATGCTCCAGACCAGACTAATTAGTGCTTTGTGGAATTATTTTGCTAATTGTTTTTAGGTGCTATTCTTATACTAACTTGTTGTAACGTTAGAGAATAATAAGTTGCTTATTTTTTTGACGAAATTATTGCTTTCTTTTATTTTCATGAACCTTACATTTAGTTGTAACGATTTTAATTGTTGAATAAATTTATATATTATTATATCTTCATTTACTTTATTTTGTTTCGCTCCATTTTCTTGATTTTTCTGGAAGCATGATGTTGTGAACTTGCTTGTATATGGAATGACATGTACTACATGTGTAAAATGTTTGAAATTGTATCATTGATTACTAAGGAGACGGGAACTAAAGTCTGGTTGAAGAATATAAAAAAAATGTTTGCAATTGTTTTGTCCTATTAACACGGATTATGGTTCAAACATGTTAATGATGCTAACAATGGATTAATTGGGTGGAGTTTTCTAGACAAGTTAACTAAATTAATGCATTGCGTTACCTTTGTTTTTTTGTCTTATATAGGGGCCTATAGGTGTTGTAGTAACTTTTCTGAAACACAACTTTATGTGTGAAGCTTCTAAAGTTAGACCCTTAATGTTTGTGTCGTGTTTTAATTATATTTGACAATGTGCAATTAATCAATGTTGTAGTATTATATATTTTTTTAATTCCCACAAAACTTAGCAAAATAACATGTTAGTTGTAACATCCCTAATTTCGATAAATTCAATTTATGGAATTTACGAGTGATTTATTATTCGATCGAAAGATAAATCATGTCATTGATATGGAATAGCCAAGAAAACAACGTTTAGTAGATAAACCATAGAATTAAGGTGCAAATTAGAGAGAACTTGGGCAAAAAATAACGGTTTAGAATGAATTAATAAGCCAAGGGCATTTTGGTCATTTCCATATCATTCGAACCCCTAACCCAAATTACAAGACACCAAACATATTCCTTAATTCCATAAGACAACAACCACAATTTTTAGAAGTTAATTATGAGTTAGTGGTTATTTAAGGGTAAATTAAGGTGAGGAGCTAAGTGGAGGGCACTTTGGTCTTTTCCCATCCACTTAATGTTTGTTTCAGCTGACCCAGCTTCATTCCATCCAGAAACCAGAAAATAGAAACTCAGAATAGAGGGAGAGAGAGAGGTAGAACTCAAGAGAGAAGAGGAGACAAAGGGAAGAGGGAAATCTTCAAAATTGGATGCATGTAAGTGTTCTTATATCCAATCTTCTCCATTTTTCATTCTCTATCTAATGGTACCAACATCAAAGCCTGACTCTCTCTCATTCTCAAGGTGCCATTTTCGGATTTTCAAGCTCATATGACCAAGTTGGAGCTTTCACCACTGCATGTTGCTATTGAAGCCTCATAATCAATAGTTGAAGTTCAATGACCATATTGGAGTACATCTACCAACCACATTTCGAAAGTTGGAGAATGTGGGTAGTCTAGTTCTGTTTTGGGTGTTTGGGGTAGCTATGGAGCTCTAAACCGTGGAGAGTTGAAGGTTTGATCAAAAGTATATGTTGCTGGAAAAGTTTGCAGCAAACCCGTATGGAGCAGTGTCTGGAAATATCGATGTATATCTCACCACAGGCCTCCTTTGAAGCTCATTTTAATTTCTTTGGAAACTAGACTCAAAAAGATTCAGGTTAGGCACAAGAACCACCTTATTTGACCGAGTATTGAGGGAGAAATGTTAGTTACAAGTTTTGCTTTTGTAACAGTACCGATTTTGAACCAGTCACCGTATTGTAGCCATAAATCCTTGAATACTCGTCAAAACAGTGTGGGACTTGAACCATAGGAAACTAGACGAAAGTCCCTACACAATGGAGACTGGTTTGTGGGGTTTTAGTTGAGAATTGGTCTAGATACATTTGTTGCAAAACAGCATGCTGATGCTGTAAAACAGAAGTGGAGTTTGAAATGTCTGTTCGTCGAATTTCGGTTTCGAGTCGTCAAAGTTTCAAGAGACATCGATTCAGTATATAGGAAGGAAGTTCAGAAGCAAGAAAGAATGTTTGAGTTGCTGGATTCGAGTCTGAGCTAGCTTCGGAGTGATTTCGAGCTCGTAGGAACGTTAGAGACATTCGGGACCGTTCGTGTGATTCGATTGTTCGTGAACTTCGTTGAACTCCAAGTGTTTCAGACTTTGCGTGATTTCCATCACGTTAGGTGAGTTCTATTCACGATTAGGGTTTTGTTTACCGCTTTTGAATTATTTGGCATTTCTGGTCTTGTGGTTAAAATTCTGATTTCGAAAGAATTATCGAGTCGAAAACCATTTTTCAAAATACTCGCGTATTGTGGTTTTTACAAAAATATATATATGTTACATTGAAATTTGGACAGGAATTATGTGCTGGAATATAATATTTATATATATATATATATATATATATATATATATATATATATATATTCTGTTTTGAGGTTGGATTTTTGATCAGAATTGGGATTGGACGCGAACGGAGAAGCGATACGAGAGAAACGGAATGAAATCGAAAGACTGAACAGGGCACACGGATCGTGCGCCCCTGTGGCACGAACCGTGCGCCAGCTTCGCAGGATGGCTAATTAAACTGGTGCATCACGCCCGGGTCGTGCGCCCCTAGGGCACGGACCGTGCGTGTGGCTGTTTCGGGGTGCAAATTTCTCGTTTCGTCACTCCCTTCGATTCCAAACCTCTTCTAATCTTCTTCCCAACCAATTGTGATGATATTACCTTGATAAAATCATTGTTTTGAAGGTGTTTAACTTGAGTTTTGAGAAAAGGTTTTGAAAGTACAAATAATCGAAAAACCAAAAAGTAGACCGCGTGTGAGTACATGTTTTGAATAATAAAACGGATTACATGTCCAACTTGGTATCGTATTATAACGCCGGATGTCTAGTATAGTATTCAACAAAACGGGAGACTCTCTGTGTGTGAATTGGAAAAAGTCCCACATTGGATAGACTCTTTGTGTGTGAATTGGAAAAAGTCCCACATCGGATAGACTAATCACTTCTATAGTGGAAAAAACCTATAAAAGGAGAGCTTCTCCTCATTTGCAAAACACACCAACTGGACGATAAATCCTTCCTCCAGTCTTCTCTCCTCTCTCGAAAAATTTCTTTTCTTCATCTTAGGCTTGACGTTAAATCTTACCTCAAGCCATTTTTCTTGAGTCGCATAAGCCCCATATTTCTGAGTGGTTAAATAACCATATTGAGGTGTATATCTCGAGCGGTTCTTCACTGTGCAGTGTTAATCGTACTAGGCTGTTTTATCCTGGGGACGTCGTGGTTGATAGTCTGCTTGCACCTTCGAGCAGTGTCGTGAAACGTCTAAAAGAGAGCGACCTAGTCTCATCATTGTATAGACCGGAATAGCTTGAATGACTGATTTTGAAAGGGTGACTCTCCCAGCAAAAGGCAAATGCTTGTCCTTCCAACCCCAGAGTTTGTCACGGACTTTGTCAATAAGGTAATTGAAGTCACCTCTCCTAGGACATTTGACAAGTAAAGGAACTCCCAAGTATTTCCCCATTGAAGCACTAATCTTGATGCCGGAGATGCGAGCCAATCTAGTCCTCATTGTATGGTGAACATTCTTGGAAAAGAAAATATTTGTCTTCTCCAAACTAACCATTTGGCCTGAGATGCTACAAAAGGTGGCCAAGGTGTTGATAACACAATGCATGTTCTCCTCCGTAGCTTTGCCAAAAAGAAGAAGATCATCTGCGAACATAAGGTGAGATATTTCCGGACCATGTTTCCCAGCTTTGATAGGCATCCACACTCCATTCTCCATATGCTCCGCAATGAGATGAGTCAACCTGTCCATACATAAGACAAACAAATATGGGGAGGTAGTCCCCTTGCCGAATTCCACGTTGGGGGGAGAAGTAATCCGATCTAGTGCCATTCCACAATACATTGGTCTTGACACTAGATATAGCAGTCATAATAATATCCTTGATATTGGAGGGAATCCCACTCTCATCAAGGACCTCCTCAATGAAGCTCCAACGGATTCGGTCATAAGCTTTCGCAAGATCCACCTTAACAACAAAGAAACCATTTTTCCCTCGCATTCTATTCATGCAATGAAGAAGTTCCTGAGCCACCACAATATTCTCATGGATGCTCCGAGTCGGAATAAAACAAGTCTGGTACGGCGAGACAATATCCGGCATGAGAGACTTGGGCCGATTAACAACCTTGTAGGAAACATTACAAAGCGAAATGGGCCTAAAGTGGGAAACAAACTCCGGCTTCGCAATCTTAGGAAATAGACAAATATCCGTTGAATTAATATGGTGAAGTTTGGCCGGATCATTCCAAATGCTTTTAATGAAGGCATAAAATTCTTGAGCAATAAGGTGCCAATTAGCATGATAAAATCGACCTTGGAAACCATCCGGGCCAGGGGCCTTCCAAGCTTTCATAGGAAACAAAACTTTTTCAATCTCTTCATTCTCAACATTCCTCCCAATCTTCAAAATAGCTTCTTCATCCAGCTTGTTGAAGCTGTATCTATGAGAGTAGCCACCAATACCACTACCCTCCTCTGTGAACAAATTCGGAAAGAACCCATTAACATGAATTTTGGTGGCGTCCTCATCGGCCATCCACACCCCACGATCATCTCTAAGCAAATGGATTCAATTTTCTCTCTTCCTGTTTGCCGCCTTAATCTGATAATATTTAGTGTTCCTATCCCCATCATGTAACCACTGTGCTCTAGATCTTTGATACAACATAAGCTCCTCCTTATGGAGAATGTCATTAAGCTCACTTTGAAGAGATTTTTCAAGCTAGACAAGGAACCGATTGCCGTTGCCATTATGGAATTGCTTTTGGATGCCCCCCAATCTAGTAAGAAGGGAGCGCTTTTTCGCTCTCACACAGCCAAAGGTTGTTTGCTTCTACTCCATCAAGTACCCCTCAAGACAAGAGAGCTTGCGATCAAATTCATCATTATGTTGCCACCATCCCTTCATGTCATCTTTAAAACTTGCATGAGTCAACCATGCACTTTCAAATCTAAAGGGTCTAGCCATACGATCCTGAGCATTTCCATGGAGACACGCTAAAATAGGGTGGTGATCTGAAAAAGCAACACGCGGTAAAACCTTGACAAAAGCATTATGAGAAGCCACACGCCATCTATCATTACACCGAGCCCTATCCAATCTTGCGAACATACGCTCAACCAAGCCACACCGAGGACCTTTCCAAGTAAATTTAGGCCCAACGGATCCAAGATCAATCAAATTACACCGATGAATTCTTTCTTTGAAGAGATGGTATTTCCTGTGATTTGGGTGTCCACCACCTTTCCTCTCACTTGGGTCACCAATATCATTTAAATCACTTGCTATCAACCATTGACGATCCATACTCGCACTTAAATTCTTAAAGGAGCTCCATAACTCGCTTCTCAAATCATCATTAGGACTAGCATAAGTTGGAGAAAAATACCACTTGTCATACCCCAATTTTGTTCGCTTCCAATTTACTACTCGGATAATTTATTCTCCTAAATTACCGCAAGAGTTTTTGGGCTCGTTTGGACGCTAATTCGTTTTATTGGGTCGGTACTTAGTAATTCACTTTTTTGGGCCTATGTTAGATTTTCTCGTTTCGGCTTTGGCCCAGCTTGTCCTTTTCCTTGATTTGTCTTTTTAAAATAACCATTTCTCTAACTTAAAAAATCAGTCTTTTATTTACATTATCACCAAAACAAAAATAAAATTACATAAAAATCAAAAAATAGAGAAGAATAAAAAATCACAAAAAGGGGGGTGTCAGTAGCATCAAGATTCATCCCAGCAAGCCTTTAGCCCAACAAGTCTACTTGCCCAGCAAGTTTACTTGCCAAGCAAGTCTGCTTGCTTAGAAAGTCTCCACACCTTACCCTTCATTTTTATCAGGTAACACCCCGGCATTTTTATCGGGTAAAAATACCCAAGTGCACCATCCCTAAAACATCAGAGATATATTTCCTATTTAAATACTGAACACCACTATAATATTTTCACCGAACAACAACAGGACTGTCTTAAACATAAATAAGACCATAAACCATCAGTGAAATACAGTGTTCAATATCACACAAGAAAGCGGAAATAAAATACATAACGCTAAAGACAAAATGTCTTAATACACAGATAACAAGGAAAGATATACACTTAAGCATAAAGCTAAGTCTTCAGCAACCATCCGAGTACCACCTACTCTTGCCTCTTGGATCTCCACTTTCCCTGTTTATCTATAAAACAACAACATATAAACAATGATATACAATCTCAGTGAGTTCTACCGAGACCCCTACTAGCACTCTCGGTCCTCTTAAAACATTTTTAGGATTTGACACGACACCGACCGCAAACCACTTGCTAATCCCGGTGAACCATACAATAAGCCTTCGACCTAGTAAGACACCGACCGCAATCCACTTGCTTTTCCTGATGAACTAGCATCCTAGGCCTTTCAACGTACCACCAGCCGCAATCCACTTGCATTTTCCGGTGAACGTAGTACAATAACTTTTAACACAACACCGGCCGCAATCTCCTTGCATCTTCCGGCGAACCCCATAACCAATAGTGCTTCATAACGGCACGGAGCCTAGGGTAAGGGTTCATGACTACCCCGCCTAGTATGTCAACATGGGTCGTCACCCAACTCGATATAATAAATTAATCTACAGACACATGAACTCAGGGTTCATTACCTCAGACAATAAATGGAACATTTAACTCACATTACAATTTAAATCCACATTCACTCTCGCATACTAATTCATCACCTTTCGACACATTTTACGTCTCTAAAAACAGTTCATTTTGCCTTAAAAATAGAATACTCAGTTAGGCCTCTAAATAAGCTTTCAAACTCATCTTAGAACACCCCAATCGGGTTCCCGGATCAAAAGTTATTGCGAAAACAAAATCAGTGTACAGTTGCTGAAAAACTGCAAAGCGTCGCGACGCGAACTGCTACCGTCGCGACGCGAAAAGCGACAGAAATATTTGCGTGACAAAACTGAGCCTGGTCGCGACACGATGGCTGCGTGTCGCGACACGATGGCTTGCTGAGAATTGCCGATTTTGCGATTTCTCGCGAAATCCGCTATTCCGCTCAATTCCGATTCTCGTTCCGATTGAAAACAGATTTGACAACCATAAAAACAGTCCCAATCAAAGTCACACAATCAATCAAATCAATCAAAAACTCATTGTAAACGAATTGTATCAAAACGCGACATATTTTAAAATAACGGTTTTTATCTCAAAATCTCTCGAAATCAATAAACGTAAAAATTATCGAAACACAAAAACATCCTAAGCGTGAGTAAAACTCACCCTCGAAGCGAGAGTCGATACCGATCCGAAATCACCGAGACTTCAAAATCTCCACATAACCACACGAACAATCCCCGCATAAACTTCCACGTTCCGACGACGCTCGAATCCGCTTCCAAAGCTTTCCACTCAACCACGTTACATCTTTGAGGTACTATTCATCATCTTCAAGCTACAAACACTATTCATCCATAAAACCCCAAATTTAAATTTCTCAAACCTAACTCACCCAAACCTTGATTTCTTCTCCTCAAGCTAACAATGAAGCTTCTAATTGAACTCTTATAACTTCAAAGCTCATAAATGGAAGGATGAACTCCAAACCTCCACTTTTAAGCTCCAAATTCGAAAATGGTGGAGAGTGAGAGGATGGTTTGTTGGTGATGATTCTTGGATCGAAATGAAGAGGGTGATGAGATGATCATTTTTTGTGTAAGAGGGATGATGATTTGATGAAAGCTCTCCTCTCCCTCTCCTCTTCTCTCCTTCGCTTCCTTCTTCTTTCTCCCCATTCTTTTCTTTTCTTCTTTTCTCCCCTCTGTCTCTCTCTGTTTCACGTCTCCCATCTTCTTTCTTTCTATTCTTTTTAATTCTTTCACTCACACATACATATATATATTTATTTAATATATAAGTGATAACGCGGTCAAATTACCATATTGATCTTAATCTCTTATTTCGATTCCAAAACGTCATTGACCCGTATTATCCGGTTAACGATCCGATGACAACAATAAATAATTTTAGCACTCAATAAATTTACCAGTCAAGTACTAAATTAATTTAATTGGGTTAACACCAAAATAATTCTACTAATTATTTTGAGGATGTTACATTCTCCCCAACTTGAAAGAATTTTGTCCTCAAATTTTCGTTAAGTCTTTCATCCGACTAACCGAGAATCGACATTCTGAGAAAGGTCTTAAGTTGCTGGAACACAATCATGAATTAACGAAATGAGTGTAGAAAATCTTTCCAAGTTGGCACATCAATCTCCCGGTATGATCCACTACTACCCCAGAACGCTTCTAAGGTTATAGTCCAAACTCTCTTGTTACGAATCATCACAAGAAACTCATCCTCCGCCTTCATAGGCTTGGTACCGCGTTTGAAAACACTTCTGAAGCTTCATTCCAATTATCCCCGCTTACACCCCAACTTGAATTAATCTAAATTAAAGGGTCTAATACAAGACACTTGGTAGAAATATATGTTGAAAATAAGATCCACAAACTGGTACTCCTCGGTCGAGGTAAAAACAAACACGATTTCCTCGAAGGGTGTAAACACGTTCTCAACAAATATTATAAAATCCATAACAGTTCTCGTACACATTGACAATTGTGACGGAAAGTCATTCGTGAAACTTCTTGACTCGCCCCCAAGATTTCGAGATAAAACTTTTCAAAAAGATGGGATGAGGGTTTTACCAAAAACTTTGACCTTAAACGTAGAAATAAACCGTGGGAACATCAATTAATTTCGAAAGCAATGAAAATCACCTCGTTTGTTCTCAAAACAACTATCAAACAGAACTCAGAACCCTTCTTCCTTTATTGTAACTTTCCTCACAATATTTTTTATCCACGACGCACCCAATTCCTTTCCGAATTAGTCAATAGCGTTGAGAGCTTCCCCTCAACCTAAGTAACCCTCCTAGGATTTTCTTCCTCAATCCAATTTCATTAGCCTCTTGATTCGTTCCCAAAATTAACTTTAGCATGCAGGTATTTTACAAAAATGATTTTTCAAAACTACTATACCGCACGCCAAGCTTCACTTCGGAAATTTCAGTCACTTGTAAGCGGATCCCTCAATTAATTCTTTGATGGATATTCGCAATGTGAAAAATACTTAGCTGTTACCTCACCTTGTTCTTTAGATATTCCTCAATTAGCTTAGATACCTTACTATTCGAACGAACTGGAATAAAATGAGCTGATTTGGTTAACCGATTCACAACTACCCAAATGGAGTCGTTACCGGCTTGGGACCTTGTCAACGCCATTACAAAATCCATCGAAATGTCTTCCCATTTCCACACGGGTACTTCAAGCGGCCGTAACAGACCAGCGGCTTCTGATATTCTATTTTAACCTTTTGACAAGTTAAGCATTGTGATACAGATTCAGCAATCTCTAACTTCATTCCGTGCCACCAATACTTCTGCTTTAAATCTCTATACATCTTGGTGGATCCAGGATGTACCGAAAATAAACTTTGGTGTGCTTCCTCTAACACTTGCCTCTTGATTTTCCCATCATCGGGCACACAGATTCTACCCTTGAAACAAATAACTCCATCACTATCTTCGGAAAACTCTGGCAATACTCTCTGTGATTACTAAAGACCTCGAAATGAGACCCATAAAGGTAATGTCTCCAAATCTTCAGTGCATACACAATAGCTGCCAACTGCAAATCATGAGTTGGGTAGTTCTCCTCATGAATCTTCAACCGTTTGAACGCATAAGCTACCACTTGCTGATTTTTGCATTAGAACACATCCTAAACCCTTCCCGGAAGCATCGCTGTAAATTTGAAATTCCAATGACGGATCCGAAAGAATCAGGATTGGAGCAGAAGTCAAAATCTTCAACTCTTGAAAACATTCTTCACAATCGGCATCCCACGTAAACGGATGACCCTTACGAATTAACCGAGTAAGTGGAAGAACTAACTGTGAGAACCCTTGAACAAATCTCCTATAGTAACCAGCTAGACCCAAGAAACTTCTGATCTCTGTGACTGATGTCGGTCGTTCCCAGTCTAGCACAACCTCCACTTTACTGGGATCTACAGCAACTCCCAATTGGGAAATCACATGTTGCAAATACTTTATCTCTGGCATCCAGAAATCACACTTCGAAGATTTCGCGTACAACTTCTTTTCTCGGAGTACATTCAGAACAATGTGGAGATGTTGAACATGCTCCTCAATGGTCTTCGAGTACACCACGACATCATCAATGAACACAACTATAAATTGATCCAGGTACGTGTGGAAAACTCGGTTCATGTAGTCCATGCATACCGCCGGAGCATTAGTCAAACTGAAGGGCACCACTGCAAACTCGTAATGTCCATACCTCGTACGGAAAGCAGTCTTCGGAATATCTAAGGCTCTAACTTTGATTTGATGATAGCCCGTCCTCCAGTAAATTTTTGAAAACACCACTGGTCCTCTAAGTTGATCAAGCGAATCATCTATCCTTAGCAAGGGATATTTGTTCTTGATCGTCACTTTGTTAAGTTGTCGGTAATCAATACACAATCTCCTACTTCCATCTTTCTTCTTGACAAGCAACACCGGAGCACCCCATGGAAAAGCGCTCGATTGAATGAACCTCTTCGAGATCAATTCTTCGAGTTGAGACTTCAATTCCTTTAATTCTAAAGGAGACATTCAATAAGGAGCAATAGATATTGTTCCTGTGCCGGGAACCAATTCTACAGAAAATTCTACCTCTCGGTCAGGAGGTACAGAAGAAACTTCATCCGGAAAAACATCCAGAAATTCATTCACCACTTTTACAGATGATAAATCTAAACTAGTTTCAGTGGGTGCAGACAACATAATAATGTAAGCTTCCGCACCTTGAAATAATTACTGGTTTGCTGAGGTGAAAAAGATAACTGCGTCAGAAATTGGTCATTGGCAATTCAACCGATTCAAAAGCGAAGCTGAAAGTTCGATTGGCACAGTCGATTGTAACATGATTTGCAGTCACCCAATTCATACCCAGAACGATGTCCATACTTCTCATAGGCAAACAAATAATCCTTCGACGAAATTTCTGGCTCCTATGACAAGTAGACAATTCTGACACAAAGATTGGGTCTGGACACGACCCTTAGCCGCAGTTAAGATAGTTATCGGCTCGGATAGCGAAGACAATGCTAATCCCAACCGATCCACACATGCTTGTGCTATAAAACAATGGGTTGCACCCGAATCGTATAATATATTGATGGAGTTATTGAAAACTGATCCCATACCCCTCAGTAACTTGTCACCAGTTGTAACTGTCTGAGCATCCAAAGTGTTGACGCATCCTTGCCTTGGAGCTGCTTGTAACTCCTTGGAACTCTTCCTTGCAGGGCAGTTATTTGTACAGTGACCTTCTTCATTACAATAATAGCACTGATTGGTCTGTGCTGACGATCACCCTGGTGATGTCTTCCACAGTTAGAACATCTTCTGACCTTTGAAGAATCAGAAAATTGCACCTGCTTTTCCTTTGATGAAATTATCTTAGGACATTGCATTCGGAGTTGATAATTCAACTACCTTCCTTCCTATCCAATACTCCCTATGAGATTATCCTCGGCGACATAGGCTGATTGCACTAAGGCAACATAATTGGTAATAGTATAAGAACTGAGACCCTAAGTCATAAAAGCACTAAGGCCCCTCTTATACTTCTGCATTCTCCATTCGTCATCCGGAGCTTACTTTACCACTTGGTAAAACTGAGACAACTTCTCAAACTTAGCGGTGTATTCTTCCACCGTCATGCCACATTTCTTGAGGATGCACCGGTTGGAGATTCCGGTCTTGGTCAAGGATTGCGTCTTGATCATCCTGCCATAATTCCGCTTATGATGCACTAAGTATTAAGTTGATCAGGCTCAATGTCTCTTAGCACCACAAGTGTAATTTCAACCAGGACTAACAAGGAATCGACTCAACCCTAAACTAAGTCCGACTAGGTCGAACTGCTATGATACCAACTGTAACACCCCGACATTTTTATCGAGTAAAAATACCCAAGTGCACCATCCCTAAAACATCAGAGATATATTTCCTGTTTAATTACTGAACACCACTATAATATTTTCACTGAACAACAACAGGACGGTCTTAAACATAAATAAGACCATAAACCATTAGTGAAATACAGTGTTCAATATCACACAAGAAATCGGAAATAAAATACATAACGCTAAAGACAAAATGTCTTAATACACAGAAAACAAGGAAACATATACATTTAAGCATAAAGCTAAGTCTTCGGCAACCATCCGAGTACCACCTACTCGTGCCTTATGGATCTCCACTTTCCCTGTTTATCTGTAAAACAACAACATATAAACAATGAGATACAATCTCAGTGAGTTCTACAGAGACCATTACTAGCACTCTCGGTCCTTTTAAAAAAATTTTAAGATTTGACACGACACCGACCGCAATCCACTCGCTAATCCCGGTGAACCATACAATAAGGCTTCGGAAAAGCGACAGAAATATTTGCGTGACAAAACTGAGCCTGGTCGCGACGCGATGGCTGCATGTCGCGACGCGATGGCTTGCTGAGAATTGCAGATTTTGCGGTTTCTCGCGAAATCCGCTATTCCGCTCAATTCTGATTCTCGTTCCGATTGAAAACAGATTTGACAACCATAAAAACAGTCCCAATCAAAGTCACACAATCAATCAAATCAATCAAATAACGGTCAATTCTGATTCTCGTTAATTGAACTCTTATAACTTCAAAGCTCATAAATGGAAGGATGAACTCCAAACCTCGACTTTTAAGCTCCAAATTCGAAAATGGTGGAGACTGAGAGGATGGTTTGTTGGTGATGATTCTTGGATCAAAATGAAGAGGGTGATGAGATGATCATTTTTTGTGTAAGAGGGATGATGATTTGATGAAAGCTCTCCTCTCCCTCTCCTCTCCTCTCATTCGCTTCCTTCTTCTTTCTCCTCTTCTCTCATGAGCTTTTGAGTAAGTTATTGTGCATTTAAGTGTTGCATGTGTTTTGGGTCTTGTGTTATACTATATCCATCTTATTGTGAGGTTGATCGCTTAGAATAAGTAGAGTTATATTCACAGACATGGTTTATAACTAGAAATCAAGACTAATAAGGGTGAGTGTTTTAATGAAGGCTTTGTAAACTTGAGTAATAAAGAAAACTTTGTTAAAACCATGTTAAGTCCTAGACATAGGATAACATAGTCCTAAGGGTGAAACAGTGGGTACTTCAAAGGCAGGAGTGAACTTATTTAGCACGCCTAGACATAGGAAGCTTGTAACGAAACTCTGAAGAAAGTAGCTGAAAGGGACATACTCATGCAGCTGCACTCAATGCATCTGCACCTTGGTGCATTTTCACCACGTAAAAGCACAAAACTCTCAAAAGTGAATTATTTAGTGAAGACATCTCAACTATCATTCTCAACTGATTTCCTTCATATTCTTTTACATATTTACATTTTGTTTTCCTTAAACATCAAATATCCAAAATTGTGAGTAGTGTAGTAGCACCAATTTATATTTTCTTAAACATACAAGAGTTAATCCAATCCCTGTGGGTTCGATCTTTTATACCACTTGTTTGTGACTGTCTTATAAATTAGTGTTTTATTATTCTGGTAGTTTGTTTCTTAGTGCAGATGCACTAGCTTATGCACAGGGTCAGATCACCAGAATTTGGATTAGATCCTGAGATAGAGAGAAGGTTTAGAAAGTTGTTGAGGCTCAAGAAACAAAGAATTCAAAGTTGCAGAGTCACTATGTCTCATCAAAGTGAAGAAGAGGGATCTAGACCAGGTTCAAGTGGAGGATCAGTCAGAGGTGGCCTAAGCACTCAACATGAACCTGAGAATGATTACAGAAATCAATTCATCAACATGGGACCAATAAGTATGATTAATGTGGATATCTTGTACTGCAGGACTTGTATTGCAGGTCAAAGTTTTGATGATGAAAAAGACCAGAGCTAAAGGTGATAAGAGTAAAAGTTGACCAAAGCCAAAGTTGATGGCCAAAGGTGATGAAAGTGACAAAGTATCAAAGTCACAATCCAAGACAATCAAGCTCAAGAATTGAAGTTTCAAGATATAAGGGTAGTCCTTATAAATAAGGGTAGTCCTTAGGGTTTGGGTGTGGCTTAGGAAAAAGTGTAAGCTCTTACGAAGGTCAGCTCATCTATCAAAGTCCCACGTTTTTTAAAATGCATGCATGCACACGTAAACACAAAAACTATTTTGTAAAAGTAAGAAATCGATTCACACTAATTTCTCTAAAGCTTGAAATCGATTTCCAACCTTATGCAAAGGATAGAAATCGATTTCCCAAAGTAAAGAATCGATTCCCAAATTGTTTTCAAAGCAAAGAATCGATTCCTATTGTTTTTAGTAAGTACATAATCGATTTCCTCACTCCTTTATTCAAGCACAAAATCGATTTCCTTTTTCTTTTAAGGAAGCACATAATCGATTCACTCATGTGTTAAACAAGGACATAATCGATTTGCACATCCCTTGTTTTAAGCACATAATCGATTTGCATGTTATTCATTCTCAAGCATATAATCGATTGTCAATTTTAGTTCATTCAGGCAAACAATCGATTCTCACATTTCCATAAATAGTTCAACGGTAATATTTAATTGTTGTGTTTTGTTCTAGGGAGTGGGGTATCTCTCTAGGGTAGCTGTTTGTACTAGGAAGTGGGGTATCTTTCTGGGGCTGCTGGTTGTAACAAGGGTGGGGTATCTCTTGTTATATTGTGGTTAGATTTGAGGGCTTTTCAATAGGTGGGGTATCCTAGGTGAAGAGTGCCTGAGACTGTAAAGGTTTTCCAAGGCACCTGTAAGCCTTGTTTTGTGTTAGTGGAAAATCTCACAAGGGTGTGAGGACTAGACGTAGGTTAGGAGGTGACCGAACCAGGATAAATCTCTGTGTGCTTTATCGCTTTATTTTCTATTTCCTTCGCTTCCACTTAACGTGCGCGAAAATTAATCTAAGTCATTGAAATGGGGAAAAAGTTTTCAAAAGTTTTAAATCTCAATTCAGCCCCCCCCCCCCCTCTTGAGACTGAAGCCACTTGGCAACAATTAATGATAAAAATAGACCCATGAGGGATTATGCTATGTTTAATCATCAAAATATGCAAACAAGTATAGCAAGACCTCATATTGATGCTGTGCATTTTGAATTTAAACCCATGATGTTCCAAATGCTACAAACAATAGGTCAATTTGGTGGATCCATCCATGAGGATCGCCATGAGCATTTAAAACAATTTTTAGAAGTATGTAGTAAATTTATTCTTCCTGGTGTTAGTGAAGATACATTTAGACTTAAGCTATTTCCATATTCTTTGAAAGATAAGGTTAAATCTTCGTTGAATTCAATGGAGCCTGATTCTATTCACTCATGGAATGAAATGGCTGAAAAGTTTTTAGCAAAATATTTTCCACCCATCAAAAATGCCAGGATGAGAAATGATATTACATCTTTTAGACAAAAAGAATTTTAATCATTGTTTGAAGCATGGGAAAGATGGATTGAACTTTTAAGAAAATTGTTGGACTATATGATAACCTTAGAGGGGGTGAATAAGGTTATGTGTAAAAGATGAATTATTTTTGGTTTTCAAAAACATTTACAATGCTTGTTTAAATCAAATGCGGAAACTAAGATTTAAACTATATGTATTCACTAAGCAGGCAGATCAGGCACAGTGCAATATTACTCTAATGCTTCTATTATCGATATTCACAATAACCAGATATTTTATAAGCAGCGCAATGATATCAACAATAGACTAGTATAAGCGATAAAGAAAGTAACGAGAGAGGGATAGAGATACACCAGGATTTTTACGAGGTTCGAGATAAAAGCCCTACGTCCTCGGCCTCCGGCTTTGCAACCTTTGGACTTGCTGACAACCACTATGATGTAGAATGTTTTACAAACAAGCAACTTCAAATAGCAAATCCCAATTTCCCCAAATTGAGAACCCGAGCTCCCCGCTAAGGATTTCACAACCGCTTCAATCTCCCTGATTGAACGACCCAAGAATGATTCCCAGGATTTCACAATAACCGCTTCAATCTCCCCGATTGAACGACCCAAGATCGCCTCCCAAGATTTCAAACCAACTCAATCTCCCAGATTGAGAGACCCAAGAACACGTCCCAGGATTTCAAAGCCACCACGAATACAGATCAATACAATTGAGAACCTATGAACCAATCACTCCAGCTGAATAACAATATAGTAGAGAGAGAGAGAGAGATGATTGGTTTTGAAATGAAGAACTTTAACAAATGATTTGACAATGAAAGCTCTTTTTCTCTTTTCTAGTGATTTGAAAATGTATGAGATAGTAAAGAGTAGTGGTGTGTTTTTCGTTTGAGATCCAACGTCCCTATTTATAGAAAATGTAAAAAATTGATCGTTGGTCTAAAAACACAAACACCATAATCGATTATGTGCTCTGTAGTGAGCAATGACATAATCGATTCATTTCTTAAAAAGGAAACAAGTGATAATCGATTATGTGCTTAAAACAAGGAGAGGCATAATCGATTATGTGCTCTGAATAGCCTAGGATGCTAATCGATTATGTGCTCTGAAAAGGTTATAAATCGATTATCATCTTTCATTTGGAGTTGGGTGTTGCACCCCGAAAAATCCCGGCTGGGTTTCTCGATGTACAACGTGGAAAAATTTTGGAGCCGCCACCAATATTTTAATTTTAAGACCAAAACATTGAAAAAAGGTCTTTTGGACAAGGCGGATGGTCTTTGAAAACTAGAGATATAGGGTCGGGGGTCGATTACGCGCGAGGAAGGTGTTAGCACCGCGCACGTCCTTTCTACTGAAAGAGAACCTCTAATTGAATGTGTGGTTTTAACGTTTGATTTGAAAAATAACTAGATTTGTCTATTTATTTCTTGTTTGAAGGCGAATGAGAAAACTTACTGGAAATTTTATTTTTGGTGAGAAAGGGGGGAAAAAAGGGTTTTTAGAAAAAAGTGCTTGACGGGACATGGCCCGCTCCTACGTATCTCCCGGTGCGATGGAGAATTCAAAGCTACGTAGTTCTTGGTTGTCTTTTTGAAAGGTTTTTGTTTTTTTATCTTTTTTAGTGAGTTTTTTGAAATAGGACGAGCATTAGCAAATGATTGAACTAGCAGAGGCTATGATGAATCACTATTAAATACTCAAAAAGAGAGTTGCACCGTTAGTCAAACGAACAAAGGTTCTGATGGACTATTGATAACAACTCGTTTTTTATTACCCTTTTGGAAAGTGATTTTCGAAAGAGATCGATTTGTACGATAATCAAACTAACAAAGGTTATGATGGATCATCGTTCATTATTTTTAGGAGAAAAGGACATTGTCACTAATAGCTAATCGAACAGAGGCTCTGATGAGCTACTAGCAACAATGGGTTTGAAAAATGATTTTTGTTTGTTTTATGAAAATGATTGGTTTAGGGGGATGAAAAGAATTTTTTATTTGTTGCGCTTGACGAGAACGTGGCTCGCTCCTACGTATCCCAAACGGGAATCAAAGCGACGTAGTTCTAATGAAAATGTTTTTTTGAAAGAGTTTGAAAGATTTTTGGAAAAAGGGTGAAGGCACTATCAATGATTGATTACAAAAGTTTGAGCACGTTCAATAATCACGAAATCATGCATATATTGGTCATTTAATCAAGACTAAACATGCCAATATAATCAAAAGACCCACTTATCAGGGATGCAAGGTAAAGTTCTCAAAAGCAAGTGTGTGTGTAGGAAGGAGTGTATTTACCCTAATGACTCTATGCTACAACAGGCATGTAGACTTACGTCTTCATTAGGAGGTCATACACAAAGCAAGTGTGTGTGTGTAGGAAGGAGTGTATTTACCCTAATGACTCTATGCTACAACAGGCATGTAGACTTACGTCTTCATTAGGAGGTCATACACATGGATGGAATGGCATATTGAATCAAGACATTTAAAATGCATCAAAAACAAGCAAGCAGTTGACCATAGGCATAGAATGATCTTAATTAAACTAAGGAACATGTGAGCAACGATTTCTCAACAACATGAGAAAAGGGGAAATGGCATCAAGGCTAAGGTAAGCCTATCCTTTGCATTTATGAATAAGTGCCCAAAGGTTAGTAACACAATCAAAGAGGAGGGAGCATCAAGGTTTTGGGAAACCCATCCTTTGCAATACCCCATGGACCTTAAACCACAAACCCAACTATCTTTTATTCATTAGGAAGTTAAAAGGGGGGGGGGGGGTTGAATCATCTGAGACCATTTTCACCACTTAGAAAATGATGCACTAGGCATAGGTGGGAATCATGTGGTTCATCATCAACAAGGACACTACAGCTAAATTAAATCACATAGGACAATTTTGGCATGGATCACAATGATTAAATTTAAACAAATGAAAAGACTGAAATACCTCTGATGAAGACAGATATTACAACTCTGAAGAATGCAAACCCCGACTAACCCTTGCAGGAGATCAGCTCAGACGGACCAACGGCGCGAATAGAGCAAAAATGAAGCGTAGAACTGGAAAATGAGATTTGCGAGAGTTGTCTTCTCAGATCTCGTGAAATGTGTCTGGAGCAATTCTTCTCTGATCCTGTGAGATGTGTATGTGTGTTTTCTGATTTCGTCAAAAATCCCTCTGATCTTGTGAGCTCTGTGTGTGTGTGATCTCGTGAATTCCCCCACTCCAAATGTGATTTGAGGCTGCCTATTTATAGGCTTAGGAAAGCGTAGAATTTTTTTTAAAAACATTTATTGCAAGGATGAATCGATTGTTTGATGAAGTGTAACAAGTGCATAATCGATTCCTTGCCTTTGAAAAGTCACATGAATCGATTCCAAGCTTAGTTAAAATAGTGGGAATCGATTCTTGAGCCTTTTGAAATAATAAAGAATCGATTCTTGGTTCCTTTGAAAACAAGAGGAATCGATTTTCAGGACCTTTTGCATAGGTGAAAATCGATTCTTGCTTTAGTTAAAATAGTGGGAATCGATTCTTGAGCCTTTGGAAATAATAAAGAATCGATTCTTGGTTCCTTTGAAAACAAGAGGAATCGATTTTCAGGACCTTTTGCATAGGTGAAAATCGATTCTTCACTTAGTTAAAACAATTAGGAATCGATTCTTGGCCTATGGAATAGCCTGAAAATCGATTTCAAGGCCTATGCAATATACTATAAATCGATTCTTGGCCTTTGGAACAAAAATAGAAATCAATTCTTTCTTTCCACAAAAATGCTTTTAGGTCTTTGCCATGCTTGCATAAAATATTTTCCAAAGCTTGCCATGCATGCACAACATATCTTTCAAAACCCTAATTTCTTAAAAAGTGCATTCTGACCCTAAAAATGATTTCAAAAACTTTGGAGCGGTTTCTAGGACCCAAAATGCATAGTTTATTTTTGTGTGGAAAATTAAAGTTTGGACCTAAGCCGGACAAAATTGGGGTATGACATTGGGAATCGATTTTAAACAACAATGAGACCATGTGAAAATCGATTCTTTACTTTTAAAATACTTTCCCATGTTGTGTGCCTTTCTCATGCATGCATGCATTTGACTAAAATATTTTTCAAAGGCTTTTGACACAACAATTTTATTTTTAAAAACATTTTTAAAAACATCATCTCTCTTCTACTAAATGTCATAAAGCTGAAGGGATAGGATCTTACATTTGAGTCCTATCAAAACCAGATGAACAATTAGGTCTTCAACTTCATTGTTGCTTCTTCTGCAAGCCATTGCACTTTAGTCCCTGCTCTTTGATTTAATCCATGTTCTTTGATTTTATCCCCGTACTTTCATTCAACTGCAACCATTAGTAGACGAGATGTAATTTGTTATCATACAAAACAAAGAGTGTTTGTGCTTGGTTCAACAAAAATGTCCACATCATGGGGTACCTGTCATTATTCAAATGGAAACTTTTTATAATGGTTTAGAACCCCAAACCAGAATAATGCTTGATGCATCATCTGGGGGTGTGTTATTAAACTTGTCTTATAATGAAGCATGTGAATTGATAGATAGAATTGCAACAAATAGCTCTAGTTGGCCAATTGAGAGGGCGAGTGCCCAAAAGAGACCATCAGGGGTACATGAAATTAGTGATGTATCGGCCCTATCTGCTCAGTTAGCCTACTGACAAACATGTTTAAACTTCACTTCAACCAGTGCACCTGCACCTAGTGCAGATGCACCGACAGAAAACACTACAGCAGCCATAGAACAAGCCCCTCCATGTGATACATCTTGTGTGTATTGTGGAGGAGGTCACTTGTATGAGGAATGTCCTAGCAACCCTGTCTCTGTCAATTATGTAAGATACACTAGGAATAACAACCCTTACTCTAACACCTATAACCCTGGTTGGAAGAACCACCCAAACTTTAGGTGGAACAATAACAATACCAGTGCACCTGCACCAAGTGCATCTGCACCAGCCACACCACCAGGATTCCAATCTCAGAATTACCAAAGACAACAAACACCTGCCAATGATAACTCCTTAGAAGCCTTGCTAAAATCCTTCATTGGTGAAACTAGAACAGCTAGGCAAGCACAAGATGTATCTAAAAAGAATTTGGAGAATCAAGTGGGACAATTGGCTACAGCTCTGTATCAAAGACCAACAGGTACACTACAATCAAATACAGAATCCACCACAGCCCACAGGCCAGGTAAGGAACAAGTGAAGACCATTTTTTCAAGGAATGGAAAAGATCTTTCAGAACCACAAGGGATTGAAGGTACAGGTAAGTAGAGTTATAATCATAGACATGGTTTATAACTAGAGTTAGAATAAGTAGAGTTATATTCACAGACATGGTTTATAACTAGAAATCAAAACTAATAAGGGTGAGTGTTTTAATGAAGGCGTTGTTAACTTGAGTAATAAAGAAAACTTTGTTAAAACCATGTTAAGTCCTAGACATAGGATAACATAGTCCTTAGGGTGAAATAGTGGGTACTTCAAAGGCAGGAGTGAACTTTTTTAGCAAGCCTAGACATAGGAAGCCTGTAACGAAACTCTGAAGAAAGTAGCTGAAAGGCACAAACTCATGCAGCTGCACTCAATGCATCTGCACCTTGCATCTGCACCACGTAAAAGCACAAAACTCTCAAAAGTGAATTATTTAGTGAAGACATCTCAATTATCATTCTCAACTGATTTCCTTCATATTCTTTTACATATTTACATTCTGTTTTCCTAAACATCAAACATCCAAAATTGTGAGTAGTGTAGTAGCACCAATTTATATTTTCTTAAACATACAAGAGTTAATCCAATCCCCGTGGGTTCGATCTTTTATACTACTTGTTTGTGATTGTGTATACTTGCACACTTTTCCACACCCCAGCGTGAGAGGCACTATTTTGCTCACTGGAGTTGTTGTCCCCCCAGCATTCTTAATGGTCTACTGCAAGCTGTCTCGTGGCCCCCTACAAAATTGTCATCTGTGTTTTTGGCTGATGTGACACATTAATCCAATCCCTCTGCATTAAATATTTCCTGAGTTTCCTCATTATTCCCTAATACACCAAACCTAGATCCACCATTAACGGAATTTCCATTTAAAGACGCCGACAAGATTCTGCCAACGCCCGCTACCGGACCACCCTTATCCCTTCCTTTCTGCGGCCCCCGCTATTTTTGAACCACCGTCCACGACCCGTCTTCCTGAGCTCCACTAGCGCCATTTTCTCTCCCCCCTCACTGCGCTCCCCCGGAACCTCCCCAGCCGGTGTCTCTGGGATTTTCTTGTTCACACGTTGGTCTTTGTGGTGCCCAAACTTTCCACAAGCCATACACAACAAATGGAGTCCTTCATATTCAAACATCGCTAGAAGAGGCGCATTAAGGTCAATCTGAACACATAGTCTTGCATACTTCCCCCGTGCCATCTGTTGCGTCTTGTCCACTTTGACGGTCCGTCCAATCCGATCCCTCAAGAAAAACAAAAAGTCAGGGTCATAGTATTCAATTGGTAACTCTGGTAACCGCACCCGTACTTCAACCCGGTTAATCTCTTCCTTCTCCAGTCTGAAATTTGGCCTCCATTCCCTAACGGTGAGATAGTGATCATATATTAACCATGGCCCATTGGTAAGAGCTTGGTGATAATCATCTTGGCTCGACAAATAGACCAAGTAAAATTCGCTCCCTAGATCAATGATATTCATGACACCCTTCTGCACCCACATCTGATTCAACCGATTCTCGAGAGCCTTGAATCCTGTCCGTCTTCCCAGTAATTTAACAAGTAACCCTTGCCTCCAATGCCTACATAGACGTTCTTCAGCACTTGGAGGGATGACTATCTCAGGACACTCATGTCCTCCATGTTGTTTCTCTATGATTTGCAGATTCATACCCCCAAAGACACCTTCATTCTTCTCACCGGTAGTCCTAGTTCCTTCTTTCTCAGCATGATTCAAAACACGATTACCACCATCACTCCCACTTCCATCCTTGATGCCTAAAACGGTCTCCTTCTAGGATCTCCTCACCAGATCTCCTTCTTCCATACCATCCACAATGTCTGCATAACTTATAGGAATCGTCGACTCATTGGTGAACTCGTTATCCCCTCCCTTGACTTTCTTAGTATTCTGTTCTTGGAGGTCTTCCTCCTCCCTTGTCTTCGTTTGATCTCCAATACCAGTTTTGGTACTCATCGGAACCCTAGTAGAGAATTGGCAACTAGGTGTTATTTCTCTCTTTCTAAATAAATTTTAAACCGTTAAGTATACGATGGAATACTTTAACACCTCTTTATCTCTTATTCACCGTTGTAGCCAGAGATCCTGTGTGATCGTATTTCTTAAGCGTAATGGGTTACTAGATAGTGTGAAATTACCCTGAGTACATCAGTTGAACTACTATTTATAGAGCTACAAATGCCAACTGCTACGCTGCATGTCTTGGAAGCATATAGAAAATAAACTAACTAATGATTGGAGAAGATTGATGCTACGTATCTTCTGGCGTCTTCACTACAAAAAACGGATCAAATAGCGGTGTTTTTATTGCGGAGGTTTTAAAAACTCCCTCAGTTTAACAATAAAAAAGGAACTCCTCGGTTGACAAGTTGAAAATGTTGTTTCATTTTACGGAGGTTTAAAAAACCCCCGCTGAGTGTCACGAAAAACCCCCACTAAATGTAAAATAAAAAAAACAAAAAAAAAACCTTCAAAACCCGTTTCCCTCTCATCTGTTTCAGCTTCCCTCTTCTCACTTTCACTATCCCTCGCGTAAACCTTCCATATCCGTCGCGTAAACCTCCCTACCCCCTCCTTCGCGAAACCTGATTCCTTCTCACACCCTCGCGTAAACCCAATTTCTCTCTCTCCCTCTCGCGACACCCAATTTCTCACAAACCCTCCCTCAGTCACAAACCCTCCCTCGCGAAACCCAGATTCTCCCTATCACGAAACCTCAGTCACAAACCTTCCCTCGCGAAACCCAGTTTCTCACAAACCCTCCCTCAGTCACAAACCCCCTTACCAGAAACCCCCATTTCGTATGTTATTGTGGGTCTTGGCAACGGAAAGGAACTTGGATTGCGTCTTCAACTTCTATTGTTCGTTTCTGCTACTCCTTTGGCGTTCCTTTAATCCTTAGGCATTTCTTCATTACTACTATTTCTCCAAAAAAAGACAGCATTGAATTTCTGGCAGCATTGGTGAACCCAAAATAAGACTGGGCTGGGTTAATATTTAGTTATTGCTCAAATGCTACTTCTTTATTAGATTTTGCATTTTGCAGTATTGGCTTGTTCTATACTTCTTCCCTGTAGTTGTTGTTTTCTATGTGCTTGTGTAATGAATCTGCTTCCCTTTTTACTGATTTGTTCCTATGCTGCTTTACTGAATCTGATCCTCGTTAATACTGAAACTGCTTCCCTTTTTACTGATCTGTTAATATTGAAACTGCTTCCCTTTTTACTGAAACTGTTTCCCTTTTTACTGAATTACTGAATCTGCTGAATTACTGAATTACTGAATTACTGAATCTGCTGAACAACATATGCTGCTTTACTGAATCTGATCCTCGTTAATACTGAAACTGCTTCCCTTTTTACTGAAACTGCTTCCTCGTTAATACTGAAACTGCTTCCCTTTTTACTGGCAGCCTCGTTTTTGTTTTAGAACTACTGAAGCTGTTGCAGAAAGATATTGCAAACTTAGCCTTGGAAAGAAGTGGGCAACAAATAGGCAAACCTTATGGAACCATGTCTCTGATCCAACCAAAACTAGAGATGAAATCATAAGTAACGTGCCAACCGGCATAGATGAAACTCAATGGGCTTATTTTGTTACCTATCGTCTAACACCAAAAACACAGGTAGGATTTGTGTTACTTTGATCTATTTATTTTTGGTGAAGCAAGTTATTTATCTAATACATAGTTATATTTGTTTGTTCGTAGGTGGTTTGTCAAAGAAATAAAGAAATACGGGGCCTACAAGATATTCCTCATACTGGCGGTTCTAAACCTCTCTCTAGAAAAAGACATGAGATGGTAGTTATATTAATTAACCTAATAGATTTTATGATCTAGTATATTTAATTATATCTATTGTGACATTTTTTTTATCAATTTTAGTTTTTGGAAACTAGACAACTACCGAGTCGAGGAAAAGTGTATATTGAAACCCATAAAAAGAAGGACGGATCAGTTGTTAACGATAAAGCAAAAGATATAGTGGTAAGTTTCACTCATCGATATCTCGTCATTTTGATGGTGTTTGTCTTTGAAATTTCTGCAGTTTTGTCAATTTCAACCTCTCTACTAATACCTTATGCATGGTCTGTTCTAATTCTAATTCCTTATGCATGGTCTGTTCAATTCTAAGTACAATCTATTTTGATGGTGTTTGTCTTTGAAATTTCTGCAGTTTTGTCAATTTCAACCTCTCTACTAATACCTTATGCATGGTCTGTTCTAATTCTAATTCCTTATGCATGGTCTGTTCAATTTCTGCAGTTTTGTCATTTCAACCTCTCTACTAACACCAAACAAGAAATGAAGCTCTCTTTCCTTTTAATTTATCTAATACTCCCTCCGTTACAGAGGGAGTATTCTAACTGAGATGCTAGGATCTTTATATCATCTATAAAGAATTTCATATAGTTTTCATTTACCTGCATGCATACAGTTTGTATTTTCCCTTCATTAACTACCATTTTCAGTTTAATATATAGATGATTATGTTTTGTTATGGTTGATGTTCTAACTCTTTATTTCTTTATTTCTCCTTTTACAATATCGTCTTTAGGTTGCATATTTTATTTTAATCACGGGTTTTAAATTCAAAAATCTTAATGATTGTAGGAAGAAGTTGAAGTGGGTTTGACTCAAAGTAATATTGATGAGGCTGAAGTTTCTCCAAATTATGTTTTGGGTAGACTGTTGGGGCCGGAACACTCTGGGAGAGTGTGGAGCATGGGTATGGGAGTAACTCCTACTAATGCATTTAGAAATACTAGACTTCGACTTTCAAATTTGAGTCTTTCTTCATCCACTGTTGGCACACCATCTCCTAACATATGGCAAGAAAAGTACACAAACTTCGAACGTGCACTTAAAGCTTACATGGTACGGAAAGAAGGAGAGATCCCCGAAGAATTTATTGGTATCTTTGATTCATCAAATGTAAGTTTTCAAATTTCAATCAAGTTTGAATTAATTGTTGAAAAGTTTGAATCAAGTAAACACTTGTATTATTAACACATGAGATCTTACAGTGGTGTAGATTTTGTTATTGGTGTAGATTTTGTTAGTGGTATCTTTGATTCGTCACTGATGTAGATTTTGTTATTGGTGTCTTTGATTCTTATAATAATGCTTATCATGTTACCTTATCATGTTCGGATTAAACATGAGTATGTATTGTAGAAACATATAGTATGTATTAGCTGGAATCAAATATGTATCAATTTAGTTCGTTTTTATTTTGATTTTTGATATTTGAAATGAGTTAATTTTTCTTTTGTTATTTCAGGCAAGTGAGGATGCAAGTGAGCCTCATTCTCCAATGGATGCAAATGGATCATTTGGTGCTAGCAATATTTAGTGGTTTTAGGATCCTTTAGTATAGGATTTTTTTGTTGCCATTATGATTTTGAGCTACTGTTGTTTCTTTCTATTATCTTTTTGAGTTAGATGACATTAAATATTTGACATTACATTTATGTTATCAGAATTATATTTTAAATGAAATTTTCAGTTTTTTTAGTAAGCTTAGTAAGTGTTATTTAAGATATATGTATAGTTATTAGTGATGAAAACAGGTAATTAGATAAAGAAAAAAGAAATTCTCAAATTGCAAAAGAAATACTGTCTCTCATAACTCTAATAAGAGGTTGAAACCCCCACAAAAAAGTCCTATCAACTATGGCAATAAAAAATCACCACAAATAAATCAATTTCAGGAGGTTTATAACCCCCTCAAAAAAACCTCCACTAAATGTGGGGGTTAAAAACCCCCGCAGTAAAACTCCCACTAAATGACAGGATACCACCGTTTTCAAAAAACTCCCGCAGTTAGATTGCGGCACTTAAAACTCCGGCGTTTTTGAAAACCCCCGCTGACTACGTTGCGGGGGTTAAAAACCCCAGCTAATCAACAAAAAAAACCGCCGCAATCTATACTGTTTTTTGTAGTGCTTGGATTCTTTACACTTGTCATTGTGCTTCGAGCCTACTTGAGACAACTTCCTTAACCGCCTGCACTTTGAACTTTGAGTCCTGTCTTCAACAACTCCCAAATGTCTTTCGGAGAAATGGCCTTCCAGCGTGGAATTTCTTCTGGCATTCGGGATTGGCTTCTAAAGTCCTTTCGGATATAGATGTTGTAACATCCCCAAAATAATTAAACTAATTATTTTGAAGTTAACTCAATTAATTTAATTTAGTGCTTAATTAATAATTTTGTAAATTGAGTGTTAGATTAATTATTAATTAGTGAGAGGTTTTTAAATGATTAATAGATAGAGAGGGGGTTGAATAGAAATAAAGAAGAGAGTAAGGGTATAATAGTCTTTTACCCTCACTCTCACTTATGTGTGTATTATAAAGGAAAGAAAAAGAAAAGAAAGTGAAAAAGAAAGAGAATTGAAAGAGAGAGAGCCGTAGATGAGAGAAAGAAGAAAAATGGAAGAGAAAAGAAAGGGAAGGGCGAAGAGGGAGAAGAGGGGAGAGGGTATGAAATCTTCACCAAATTTCTTCTTCTTTGTTCCATATGAACCACCATTCTTTCCTCTTTATTTTGATGCAAAGATCTCAACCTATGATCCACTCTTCCACTTTCTACCATTTTTGATTTTTGGGAAAGTTTTGTGGGTTGAAGTTCAAGGGAAGCTTAGTAGGGTGATTGGTGCTCCTTAGAAGCCAAATTAGTAATTCGGTAGCTCAATCACTAAAGTTTTGGAGCATTTGGAGGAATCAAGGGTTAGGGTTGCATTTTGGGGTTTATGTGTGAGGAGCAACTTGAGCTAGGAGAAGATGAATAGTGTTCATGGAGGTTTAAGGTTGATGTTGAGGTTCATGGTGCAAGTTCAAAGCTTAGGAATCATGTTTGGGTTTGTGAGAGGAGCTTGGAGCCTTAGGAGCTCATTGTTGGTGTCTAGGTGCAAAGCGAGGATTTCTCGAGTGTTGCGTATTGCGTGTTACGAGTTAGGAGCGACAACCAAGGTGAGTTCTTCGATTATTGAGGTTCCATTTAATTTGTTGAAAATTGAGCGTTATGGTATAAGTTGAGGTTGTTTCAAAATCAATGTGATGAATTGATGTGATTTGATTGGTTAAAGGTAAGGCCTCGGTGTGTTATATGTGTCGAGAAATGTTTTTGCGTAAAAATCGTTAAAAACGTATTCGATGTCAAATTCGTTTTTAATAGTGTGATGGATATGGTTGATTGTTGATTGTTGTTGAAGTTAGAAAAGAAAATCTTTTTGAAAAGGAAGGAATAATAATAAATTTGTTGGTTTATAAGTTAGTATTCTTTGAATGTATTTAAAATTGTGAGAGAAAAATCTTTGACCATATTTTTGTGAAGGCCGAAAGCCATTTTCAATTTAGGGAAGTTTGTGAAATTATTATTAGGTGTTTTAGAGTTTCAAAAGGGTGGGTTTTAGACCCCGAGGTTAAAATGAAGTTAACTTTGAATGTTAATGTGTTAGATCTAAGTGTTGTGATTATAGATCTAAAGAAAAATTCGATTTTGAGAGAAAACATTTGTAATCAAAAGTTAGAGTTTTGAAAGAGTAAATTTAAATGTTTGAGTTGTTGAAAAATGTTTATGAGTTATCATATTTGATCCTTTAAATTGGTACTTAATGTACGAGATTTAAAGTGACAAGAAATGTCTGTAAATTTGTGTTATTGTCTAGGCAGTAAAATTGGGAAAATGACCTAAATACAAAGGAGACTCTGCCAAATTTTCGTCATAAATGTACCTAGAAAATTTTTGGTGTTTGATTTGAACTTAGAAGAAAATTGTTTTACAAATTAAGCTGTTGAGTTATGATTTTAAGATATGTATTGAAGTTGAAAGTTTTGAAGAAAAATGATATTTAAAGTGTTAAGTTATTTATGAGAAAAGTTGTAGAAAGTCTTATTTTCTAAGTACTCGATTTTAAATATTCATGCTTTTTGTGCAAGAAAGTTCTAAGAAACCAAATCCTCTCTATTTTACCTTAGTTGATCAAACCACCTAGTTATGTGGGGTTAGCCTGGGATTGTAATGTTAACCTCAGTCCCTTGTATGGTTCAGGGCACGTGATACCGGCGAGGTTTGTGCATTATTACTTAGAAAGCTTGTTGAGGTAAGGGCTTCTTTCTAGCTACTATTATATGTTTGCGATTGTGGTTGGTGTTTGTTTGTTATTTGTTTGTTTGTGAGCTTTGGTGATTTTGTGTTGATTGAGTTCCTATGCGGACATTGTGTGTTGTTGTCCTCTGTGGGCTTATATATGTGTTTGTTCTATGTTGTGAATTGAACATATGTTGTTGATGATCTGTGACTGAGATGTCCGGTGGATTGGGAGTGACTTTGAAAGGAGGGTTAGATGAGGCATATGTAGGTATGACCGCTACCGCGGCTAAGTAAATCATTTTCGGAAAAAGAAACTTAAAGCAGATCTTATAAAAGTGAGCGTAGCTGTAACATCCGAAAAATAATTAATAGAATTATTTGGGTGTTAACCCAATTAAATTAATTTAGTACCCGACTGGTAAATTTATTGAGTGCTAAAATTAATTATTGGTTGTCATCGGATCGTTAACCGAATAATACGGGTCAAGGAAGTTTTGGAATCGAAATAGGAGATTTCGATCAATACGGTAATTTGACCGCGTTACAACTTAAATATTAAATATATATATATATATATATATATATATATATATATATATATATGTATACGGGTGTGTGTGTGAGAGGAGAAAGAATTATTTGAAAGGAAAGAAAAGAAAGAAAGAGGGGCGAGAAACAGAGAGGAGAAGAAAAAAGGAAAAGAAGAGAGAAAGAATGGGGGAGGAGGAAGAAGAGGAAAAAGGAAGGGTTTACGCTCATCGAAACGACTTCCTTCCAACACGAAAAACGTTCAGCGTTACTTCCTCTTCATTTTGGTACCAAAATCTTCATCATCAACTCACTCTCCTCAAATCCACCATTTTCGATTTGGAGCTCTAAAGTGAGGTCTCGATGGTTGAAGCTCAAGGATAGCTTGGGATGGTGGTTGGCGCGAACCCAAGGATGATGGATCGTTGATTGGAAGCGAGTGGGGTGATTTGGGGATCGAAAATCAAATTGGGGTTTTTGGTGAATAGTGGTTTGAGGTTGAAGAAGATGATGAATAGTGTCCATGGAGGGTTTCGAGGAATTCGGCATTCCGGTCAAAAGCGGTTTCGTGATCGAGTGGGAAGCTTTGGAAGCGGATTGGGTGTCGCCGGAGCGGGGAACGTTCGTGTGGCTACTCGGTGATTTCGGCTCGATCGTGGATCACGCGTCAAGGGTGAGTTCTACTCACGTTTAGGATTTTTACGTTTCGAATTAATTGATAAACTGTTTTACCGCTTTCGCTGGACTGGAATATTATGTGATATTGTCTGATTCGGGTTAGGAATCGATCGGAGCGAGTCTCGAGTTGTGTCGTGTTGAAATGGAATTTTTGGGTGAATTGGTTTCGAAAGATTTTGAGTCGAAAACCGTTATTTCGAAATAAATCGTATTTTGATGAAATTCGTTTAGATTGAGTTTTTGATTGATGGGATTGATTGCGTGACATTGATTGAATTTGTTTTTATGGTTGTTTGAACTGTTTTTAATCGGAACAAGAATCGGAGTTGAGCGGAATAGCGAATTTCGCAAGAAAACGGAAAACCTGCACTTTTCTGCAGAGGGTCGCGTCGCGACCCGTCCCCTTCGCGTCGCGACCGGGCCCAGTTTTATCACGCAAAAAGTTTCTGTCGTTTTTCGCGTCGTGACGGTAGCAGTTCGCGTCGCGACGCTTTGCAGATTTTCAGCAACTGTACACTGTTTTTGTTTTCGCGATATCTTTTGATCCGGGAACCCGATTGAGGTGTTCTAAGATGCGTTGAAAAGCTTATTCAGAGGCCTAACTGAATATTCTATTTTTAAGGCTAAATAAACTGTTTTTGATATTGAAAATTGTGTCGAAAAGTGGTCAACTAGAGTGCGAGTGTGAACGTGGATTTTATAAAATGTGGATTAAAGTGTTTCATTGATTGTCTGATTTGATGGACCGTGGGTTCATAGCATTGTAGATATACGTATATAGTATATCGAGTTGGGTGACGACCCATGTGTAACATACTAGGCGGGGCAGTCATGATCCCCTTCCCTAGGCTCCATGCCAATGGGAGAATGTACTATTGGTAGGGGGTTCACCGGGGTTAGCGATGTTCCGCAGTCGGTGTTATGTTAAAGATTATTGTACGATACACCGGGGTTAGCAATGTTCTGCAGTCGGTGCCGTACTTTGTTTGTTGTACGATACACCGGGGTTAGCGATGTTCCGCAGTCGGTGCCGTACTTTGTTATTTTACGACATACCGAGAGTAGCAATGTTTTGCAGTCGGTGTCGTGTTGAGTTATAAAAGAAATAATAACTGAACCGAGAGTGTTAGTAGGGGTTTCGGTAGAACTCACTGAGATTGTATCTCACTGTTTAAATGTTGTTGATTTACAGAGACACAGGGACAGCGGAAATCCAAGAGGCACGAGTAGGTTGAGCTCGGACTGGATGCTGATAGCCTAGCTTTATGTTTAAGCTTATTTCCCTTTTGTTGTCTGTATACTAAAACATTATGTATTTATTGTATATCTTTCTTCTGCTTTCTTGTATGATACTGAATACTATAGATGCCGATGGTGTATGGTCTGAGAACCATATTGTCTTGTTGTAAATAAGACTGTTTGGGTTATATTCAGCGAAAAATTTATAGTGATATTCAGTGTCTAAGCAGGAAATATATCTCTGATGTGTTACTAAGGTGCACCTGGGTATTTTTAGTCAATAGAAATACCGGGGTGTTACAGTTGGTATCAGAGCAGTTCGACCTAGTCGGACTTAGTTTAGGGTTGAGTCGATTCCTTGCTAGTCCTTGTCGTAATTACACTTGTGATGCTAAGAGACATTGAGCCTGATCAACTTAATACTTAGTGCATCATAAGAGGAATTATACCAGGATGATCAAGACGCAATCCTCGACCAAGACCGGAATCTCCAACCGGTGCATCCTCAGGAAAGGTGGCATGACGGTGGAAGAATACACCGCTAAGTTTGAGAAGTTGTCTCAGTTCTACCAGGTGGTAAAGTAAGCTACGGATGACGAAAGGAGAATGCAGAAGTATAAGAGGGGCCTTCGTGCTTTTATGACTTATGGTCTCAGTTCTTATATTATTACCAATTTTGTTGCCTTAGTGCAACCAGCCTATGTCGCCGGGGACGATCTCATAGGAAGTATGGGAAAGGAAAGAAGGTAGTTGAATTATCAACTCCGAATGCAAAGTCCTAAGATAATATCATCAAAGGAAAAACAGGTGCAATTTTCTGATTCTTCAAAGGTCAGAAGATGTTCTAACTATGGAGGACATCACCAGGGTGATCGTCAGAACAGATCAATCGGTGTTGTTATTGTAATGAAGAAGGTCACTATACAAATAGGTGTCCGGTAAGGAAGAGTTCCAAGGAGTTACGAGCAGCTCTAAGGCAAGGACGAGTCAACACTCTGAATGCTTAGACAGTTACGAATGCTGACGGTATACTTAGAAGGATGGGAGTCCTATTCAATAACTCGATCAGTATATTATATGATTCGGGTGCAACCTATTGCTGTATATCCCGATCGCGTGTGAATCGGTTGGGATTAACCTTATCATCGCTATCCGAGCCGATAACTATTTTAACTGCTGCTAAGGATTGTGTCCAGACCTAATCTTTGTATAGAATTGTCTACTTGTCATAGGAGGCAGAAATTTCGTTGTAGAATTTATTGTTTGCCTATGAGAAGTGTGGACACCATTTTGGGTATGAATAGGATGACTGCAAATCACGTTGCAATCGACTGTGTTAATCAACTATCAGCTTCGCTTCAGAATCAGTTGAATTGTCTAGGACAAATTCTGAAGCGGTTACCTAGTCCACCTTAGACGGTCAATCTTCATTCCAAGGTGCGGAAGCACGTGTTAGTATGTTATCTACATCCACTGAAATTAGCTTAGATTTGGCGAACATCCAGGTGTGAATGACTTTCTGGATGTTTTCACGATGAAGTTTCTTCTGAACCTCCATAGCGAGAGGTAGAGTTTACTATAGAATTGGTTCCTGGCACGGGATCAATATCTATTGTTTCTTATTGAATGTTCGTTACAATTAACGGAACTGGAGTCTCAACTTGAAGGGTCGACGTTAAAGAAATTCATTCGACCGAGTGCTTCTCTAAGGAGTGCTCTGGTGTGGTTAGTCGAAAGGAAAAATGGTAGCATGGGATTGTACATCGATTATCGACAACTCAACAAAGAGAAGATCAGGAACGAATATCCTTTGCAAAGGATACACGAATTGCTGGATCAACTTCGACGTGCCGTGGTGTTTTCAAAATTGATCAGAGGTCAGGTTATCATCAAATAAAAGTTAGAGTCTTAGATATTCCGAGGACAGCTTTCCGTACTAGGTATGGACATTATGTGTGGGTAGTGATACCCTTCTGTTTGACTAATGCTCCAGCAGTATTCATGATTTACATGAACCGAGTTTTTCATAAGTATCAGGATCAGTTTGAAGTCGTTTTCATCGATGATATATTGATGTGCTCGAAGACCATTGAGGAGCATGTCCAACATCTCCTCATTGTTCTGAGTGTACTCCGAGAAAAGAAGTTGTACTTGAAACCTTCGAGGTGTGATTTTTGGGTGTCAGAGGTAAAGTCCTTGAGACATGTAATTTTCCAAGCCGAGAATTTCTATAGATCCCAGCAAGAAGGAAGCGGTGTTGAATGGGAGTGACCAACATCAGCCGCAGAGATCAAAAGTTTCTGGGTCTAGCCGGTTACTATAAGAGATTTGTTAAAGGGTTCTCACAGTTAGATTTCCACCTACTCGGTTAACTCGTAAGGGTCATCCGTTTACGTGGGATGCCGATTGTGAAGAATGTTTTCAAGAGTCGAAGATTTTGACTTCTGCTTCAATCCTGATTCTTCCAGATCCGTCTTTGCAATTCCAAATTTACAGCGATGCTTCTGGGAAGGGTTTAGGATGTATTCTAATGCAAATCAACAAGTGGTAGCTTATGCGTTCAGGCAATTGAAGATTCATGAGGAGAATTATCCGACTCATGATTTGTAATTGGCAGCTATTGTGTATGCGCTGAAGATTTCGAGACGTTACCTGTATGGATCTCGTTTCGAAGTCTTTAGTGATCACAAAAGTTTAAAGTATCTGTTTGATCAGAAAGAACTGAATAGCAGGCAGAGAAGTGTGTTGAGTTTCTGGAGGATTATAAATTCGTGTTGATGTAGCATTCAAAAGAGGTCAGTGTTGTAATTGATGCACTGAGTAGGAAATCCATCCACATGGCCGAGTTTATGATGCATGAGATGGAATTATTAGAGTCTTTCAGAGACTTGAATCTGAATTCAAGATCAGGGAGGAACCTGTTAGTGTTGAACCATATGAAGATCTCTAGTTCCCTAAGGGATTCTATATGCTTAGCACAGGAAGTTGATGTGAAGCTACAATCACAAAAGGTATTTCCAGATTTCACCATGGATAGTGATAAAGTCAGTTGTTTCAACGGTAGAATCTGTACACCTGGTCCACCAAGATGTACAGGGATGTAAAACAGATGTATTAGTGGCGAGGTATTAGTTCGTTAACCTCTTATCTGTGAAGGTTAACAAGGAGATAGTATTATGTGATTCCGTTTGACAAGTCGAACGTGAATACGAATATGTAAGTGAGGTAACTGCTGACTGTTTTCGCGTTGTGAATGGCCATCAAAGAATTAATTGATGGATCTGCTTGCGAGCGAGTGAAATTTCCGAAATGAAGCTTGATGTGCGGCATGATAGTTTTAAAAAAAACAAAAAAAAAATCATTTTTGTGAAAACCCGCATGCTAAGGTTAATTTTGGGAACGAATCAGGATGTTAATAAAATCTGATTGAGGAAGAAAATCCTAGGAGGGTTACTTAGGCTGAGGGGAAGTTTTCAACATTATCGACTAATTTGGAAAGGAATCGGGTACGTCGTTGGTGAAAACCTCGTGAAGAAGTTGCAATATAAGAAAAGGAGCTCTGAGTTCTGTTTGATAGTTGTTTGGAGAACAACTGAGGTGATTTTCATTACGTTCAATTTATTTGATGTCCCCGTGGTTTATTTCTACGTTTAAGATAAACGTTTCTGGTAAATCCTCATTTTATCTTCTTTTGAAAAGTGTTATCTCGAAATCTTGGAGGCGAGTGAAGAAGTTTCGCAAGTGACTTTTCCGTCACAATTGTTCGGTGTGTATGAGAACTGTTATGGATTTTATAAGATTTGTTGAGAACGCGTTTACACCCTCCGAGGAAATCGTGCTTGTTCTTACCTCTACCGTGGAGTACCAATTTGTGGATCTCATTTTCAACCTGTATGTCTATCAAGTGTCTTGTATTAAACCCTTTGATTTAGATTAATCAAAGTTGGGGAGTAAACGAGGATAATTGGAATGAAGCTTCGGAAGTGTTTTCAAACGCGGTGCCGAGCCTGTGTAGGCGAATGATGAGTTTCTCGCGTAGATGCGTGACCAGAGAGTTCGTATCAAGGTAGTAGTGGATCATACTTGGAGATTGATGTGCCAACTCGGGAAGAGTTCCTACGCTCATTTTGTTAGTACGAGATTGTTTTCCCGCAACTTAAGACCTTTCTGAGAATGTCGATTCTTGGTTAGTCGGATAAAAGACTTGACGAAATTTTGAGGACAAAATTCTTTTAAGTTGGGGAGAATGTAACATCCGCAAAATAATTAATAGAATTATTTGGGTGTTAACCCAATTAAATTAATTTAGTACCCGACTGGTAAATTTATTGAGTGCTAAAATTAATTATTGGTTGTCATCGGATCGTTAACCGGATAATACGGGTCAAGGAAGTTTTGGAATCGAAATAGGAGATTTCGATCAATACGGTAATTTGACCGCGTTACAACTTAAATATTAAATATATATATATATATATATATATATATATATATATATATATATATATATATATGTATATATGTATACAGGTGTGTGTGTGAGAGGAGAAAGAATTAATTGAAAGGAAAGAAAAGAAAGAAAGAGGGGCGAGAAACAGAGAGGAGAAGAAAAAAGGAAAAGAAGAGAGAAAGAATGGGGGAGGAGGAAGAAGAGGAAAAAGGAAGGGTTTACGCTCATCGAAACGACTTCCTTCCAACACGAAAAACGTTCAGCGTTACTTCCTCTTCATTTTGGTACCAAAATCTTCATCATCAACTCACTCTCCTCAAATCCACCATTTTCGATTTGGAGCTCTAAAGTGAGGTCTCGATGGTTGAAGCTCAAGGATAGCTTGGGATGGTGGTTGGCGCGAACCCAAGGATGATGGATCGTTGATTGGAAGCGAGTGGGGTGATTTGGGGATCGAAAATCAAATTGGGGTTTTTGGTGAATAGTGGTTTGAGGTTGAAGAAGATGATGAATAGTGTCCATGGAGGGTTTCGAGGAATTCGGCATTCCGGTCAAAAGCGGTTTCGTGATCGAGTGGGAAGCTTTGGAAGCGGATTGGGTGTCGCCGGAGCGGGGAACGTTCGTGTGGCTACTCGGTGATTTCGGCTCGATCGTGGATCACGCGTCAAGGGTGAGTTCTACTCACGTTTAGGATTTTTACGTTTCGAATTAATTGATAAACTGTTTTACCGCTTTCGCTGGACTGGAATATTATGTGATATTGTCTGATTCGGGTTAGGAATCGATCGGAGCGAGTCTCGAGTTGTGTCGTGTTGAAATGGAATTTTTGGGTGAATTGGTTTCGAAAGATTTTGAGTCGAAAACCGTTATTTCGAAATAAATCGTATTTTGATGAAATTCGTTTAGATTGAGTTTTTGATTGATGGGATTGATTGCGTGACATTGATTGAATCTGTTTTTATGGTTGTTTGAACTGTTTTTAATCGGAACAAGAATCGGAGTTGAGCGGAATAGCGAATTTCGCAAGAAAACAGAAAACCTGCACTTTTCTGCAGAGGGTCGCGTCGCGACCCGTCCCCTTCGCGTCGCGACCGGGCCGAGTTTTATCACGCAAAAAGTTTCTGTCGTTTTTCGCGTCGCGACGGTAGCAGTTCGCGTCGCGACGCTTTGCAGATTTTCAGCAACTGTACACTGTTTTTGTTTTCGCGATATCTTTTGATCCGGGAACCCGATTGAGGTGTTCTAAGATGCGTTGAAAAGCTTATTCAGAGGCCTAACTGAATATTCTATTTTTAAGGCTAAATAAACTGTTTTTGATATTGAAAATTGTGTCGAAAAGTTGTCAACTAGAGTGCGAGTGTGAACGTGGATTTTATAAAATGTGGATTAAAGTGTTTCATTGATTGTCTGATTTGATGGACCGTGGGTTCATAGCATTGTAGATATACGTATATAGTATATCGAGTTGGGTGACGACCCATGTGTAACATACTAGGCGGGGCAGTCATGATCCCCTTCCCTAGGCTCCATGCCAATGGGAGAATGTACTATTGGTAGGGGGGTTCACCGGGGTTAGCGATGTTTCGCAGTCGGTGTTATGTTAAAGATTATTGTACGATACACCGGGGTTAGCAATGTTCTGCAGTCGGTGCCGTACTTTGTTTGTTGTACGATACACCGGGGTTAGCGATGTTCCGCAGTCGGTGCCGTACTTTGTTATTTTACGACATACCGAGAGTAGCAATGTTTTGCAGTCGGTTTCGTGTTGAGTTATAAAAGAAATAATAACTGAACCGAGAGTGTTAGTAGGGGTTTCGGTAGAACTCACTGAGATTGTATCTCACTGTTTAAAAGTTGTTGATTTACAGAGACACAGGGACAGCGGAAATCCAAGAGGCACGAGTAGGTTGAGCTCGGACTGGATGCTGATAGCCTAGCTTTATGTTTAAGCTTATTTCCCTTTTGTTGTCTGTATACTAAAACATTATGTATTTATTGTATATCTTTCTTCCGCTTTCTTGTATGATACTGAATACTATAGATGCTGATGGTGTATGGTCTGAGAACCATATTGTCTTGTTGTAAATAAGACTGTTTGGGTTATATTTAGCGAAAAATTTATAGTGATATTCAGTGTCTAAGCAGGAAATATATCTCTGATGTGTTACTAAGGTGCACCTGGGTATTTTTAGTCAATAGAAATACCGGGGTGTTACAGTAGCACTTGTCTCGGATTTTTCAAAAGTAGTTAGAAAGTGACCACATGGTGCAGTATCAATGAGAGAAGCACACCTGAGTTTTATCATGGGGTGTAGTGTAGTATCGATGAGAGAAGTACTACATAAGTGCAGTATCATAGGGAGAGGCACACCCATATTTGGATCGTAGATCCAAGTATCTGTCTTACAAGGTTGGTATAGTACAGTATCGATGAGAAAAGGACCATATCGGATGTGGCGCAGTATCGATGAGAGAAGTGACCACATGGTGCAGTATCGATGAGAGAAGCACACCTGAGTTTTATCATGGGGTGTAGTGCAGTATCGATGAGAGAAGCACACCTGAGTTTTATCATGGGGTGTAGTGCAGTATCGATGAGAGAAGTACTACACAAGTGGAGTATCATAGGGAGAAGCACACTCATATTTGGATCGTAGATCCAAGTACCTGTCTTACAAGGTTGGTATAGTACAGTATCGATGAGAGAAGTACCATACCGGATGTGGCGCAGTATCGATGAGAGAAGTGACCACATGGTGCAGTATCGATGAGAGAAGCACACCTGAGTTTTATCATGGGGTGTAGTGCAGTATCGATGAGAGAAGTACTACACAAGTGCAATATCATAGGGAGAAGCACTCCCACATTTGGATCGTAGATCCGTTGTGCAGTATCATAGAGAGAAGCACAACGCCTTTTGGAGTAGTATACCCCGGGATCATATGCATTGACATATAGACATTGCATTTGGATATATGGAGTGGTGTGACGTGTAGTTGGTGTTGAGCTATTAGAATGTTGTTTGAAACTTGTTAGTATTATGTATATGTGAATTGATTATGTACATGTGAGTTGTTGTATATTTGTGTATGCATATTCTAGAAGATGACCCTTGCCCGTGGTTCTCCAATGCAATGGATGTCAACCCAGTTATTGGAGGACCATAGTTCAGTTTTCACAGATAAAGTTGCAGAGGTCGGTGTCCTTTGATAGTGGAGTATTCGTGGACTCCTCGAGGTCCTAATCGGGTGTTGCGTATAGAGTACTTGATCAGTGTAGATGTCTTCTTTTGTCGTCATTTTGGAAAATTCTCAAGTGTATGGTTCTTAACCAGTTCTTGTATGGGCATTGCCGTATATGTATTAGTAAAGATAGTCAGTACTAGATTGTGCGGGTTTTTATTTCAACCACTTCTGTCTTTGCATTGTACACTTTTTTTGAAAACAGGTAACATACTGGCGTGGGGAAACAAATTTGTATGTCATATTTCAGATTTAATTCTTGTATATTACATCAAGAGAGGAATCATGTTTCGAAAATGCTGCAATACTCTGATTGTTTTGAAATTGATTTTCTAAAAAAATAATATGTTCTCAGAGAGAGGCAGGAAGTGTATTTTTCAAAAAACATCTCATATTAGGAGTTGAGTTCACTTAGTAGCGCTCCCAAAATCGGGGTGTTACAGATGTGGACTCTCGAGCCACCTCCTCTTCGAGCATAACTCTTTTTAGCAACTTTCGTGCTTCTTTTTAAATGCTTTGCTGATGTGTTATTATAGTTAATTTCGAACTCGAAATTCGGCTATAACAATATGGTTGTCATTAAAAAAATTAACGAAAACATATTTTCTACAAGAACTACGTGACATTTGAGTTTCGCATTGCACATCTGTAACACCCCGTCAAGTAAAAGTGGGGCTTTCCCGTCAAGTAAAAATTAGGTTTCCCATCAAGTAAAAATTAGGTTTTTCTAATTTAGTCCTTTTTTTGTAAATAATTATTTTTTAAATAATATATATTTTTTGGGGTATAATCATTTTTCATGACTCAATAATAATTTGCACAATCTGATCTCCCTTAGGAGTGATGTCATAGGGATGCAGTGAAATTAAGTTTTCGTCGTTCCTTAAGCCTATGTACCATTCGACTTATTAATAATACTAATACTATTTGCAGCTTTGACGGTAGTGAAGTCCAAATATTTTTTTTATGCAATGGAATCTCTCCATGATCTATAGTTTTTTTTTCTAATGAAATCCAAGATCTATAGTTGAATATGGTAAACTTAAACAATTTAATATCATCAACGTGGGCATTTTACTAAAGAGAAAACCTATTAATATATTATAAAATATAATCGCCAAAACTAATGAATAACTAATTTATAAAAACCTAATGAATAGTACTAATTATTATTATTATTATTATAAAATAAGCCGCGTGAACAATGCATTGTATTTATTAATACTTGTATTATTTTTTGTCCAAAAAAAATTACTTGTATTAGTTGTCAGCTTTTGTCCAAATAAAGTCCAATTGATTTTTTTGCTATGCAATAAGGTCAAGACCGGCTACTTAGATGAGATGATAGGGATCTATTTCAGCTTAACTAAGATCATGGGTTTGAATCCAACGTTAAACATGTAGTAGTATTAATTCTTTTGAGGGTGGATACTCGGTATATAAATGAAAACTATTATATTACTAGGTACCAGGTTTTTTTTTTCTTTTACAACTACTAGGTACACCCGGCCACTTTGACATCTCTTTATCTCTTTATCACTTTTGTTACTTTACTAACGTTTATTATTATTATTATTATTATTATTATTATTATTATTATTATTATTATTATTATTATTATTATAATAATTATTATTATTATATTATTATTATTATTATTATTAATATTTTTTTTATAGTTACTATATTATCGTTCATCATTGCGGTGTGTTACTATGTGCACCCCCGTTTAAACGTCTTCATTCTATAGCAAACAATTATTACTAGCATTATTAAAATATTGCAACAATATTTTAAAACAAATGTTTTTGCCTTTATAAAGGCATTTGTTGCTAAAAAATGCATCGGTTGGGATGTATATCTTGTTGACCCCTATTTAAGACTCTTGAGTTGTACAGCTTGAACGTATCAAAATTAAAATAATCAAACACACAAATATGTTCTAAAAGAACTAGGTATCATTTGATTCTCCATTACAACTTACACGTGGAGATATGTAGGAGCGGGCTTCCCCGTCAAGTCAGATTAATCTTTCTTTTTTTAACAAATGCAATCCTTTTTTTACCACCTATTTTCATAAAAAAATAAAATATGAGATCGGCTGAGATGTACATCTTGTCGACTTCGGTTTAAGATGTCTGAGTTGTACAGCTTGAATCTTAAACCCCTTAAAAAATAAAACCAACCAATGAACAAAATTTTTTCTACAAGAACTACATGACTTTAGAGTTTCTCATTGCACCAGAGGATACGTAGGAGCGGGGCTTCCCCGGTCAATTAAAAAATTAAATTTCTAAATTAGTCCTTCTTTCAATTTTTGTAAATAATTACTTTTTATTTAGTATTATTTTATTTATTTTTTAGGGGTATAACAATATTTCATGACTCAATAATAATTTGCACAATCAGATTTAGGGTAATTGTATTCTGACAAATGTATTAGAGGTACAGTGGAATTACGGTTTCGCCCTTCTCTAAGCCTATGTATAACTGACTCCTGAATCCAACCTAGTATACGCAGGTCGATAACTTTTAGTCTGGTTTTTTCCAATTTTTTCTATCGAATAAATTGGGCGGCTACTCCAAAAAATTACACTTTTTGAGCCGTTTACGTCAAGATGTCGATCACAACACCCGAAACATGTGGAGACTAAACGTTGAAGAAAAATTATTAAGAACTACGATTGGAAACCGCGTAAATCGCAAAATGTGACTTATTAATAAAACTAGTATTATTTGCAGCTTTGATTGTAGTGAAGTTGAAATATATTTTTTATGCAATGGAATCTCTCCATGATCTATATAGTTGAATATGGTAAACTAAAACAATTTAATATCATCAACGTGGGCATTTTACTAAAGAGCATATCTATTCATATATTATAAAATATGATAACCAAAGCTAATGAATAATTAATTTATAAAATCCTAATCAATAGTACTAATTGTTAATATTATTATTGTTACAAAATAAGCCGCGTGAACCTGCCATTGTATTTATTAATACTTGTATTACTTTTTCGTCCAAAAAAATACTTGTATTAGTTGTGAGCTTTTGTCCAAAAGAAGTACAATTGATTTGTTTTTGCTATGCAACAGTGTCAGGACCTGCCTAACACTTACGGTGGCCTAAAGCAAATTCTGAGTGAGGCCCACGAGATAATAAAATAATACAACCTCTTAAGGTGTGTATGGATGAAGTATTTTTTGAGATAATGTAATTTTTGGGAGGAATTGAAATAACTTAGTTTAAAAAATTAAAAAAATTCAAAACCTAAAAAAAATTACATTACTCCAAAAAAAACTTTATCCAAACATAGGGTTGGTTGATGTTCGATTAAATATAACTTTAATTCTATTTTAATATATTGTAATAAAAATACTTGTAGGACATCATAATATAGCAACAAAATAATGGAAACGAAAAATCCATATTCCATTAAATAGACTATTTTTTCTTACAAGAAATAAATATACTATTTAAATAGCTTACATAAATAATTTAACTTGAGAAAAATAAATAATTCGAAGCATTTTATTGATCTACATTTGTGCCACCAATCCTCTGAGTAGCCTTTTCTTTTTGGGTTTTTATTATTTACATGAAGAGTTATGTATTCACAACTTAGAAGAAAATCAATTAAAAGAATTAAACAAAAGTGCCTCCAACACACTACAAAACAATTGACTTTATCCTTCACATGTAGATCAAATTTTAACTTCTACCTACGATTTTGTCCGTCACTAAACGGGTCATTTAATGGACGCTAATAATAGTGGTAATTTTTATTGCCGCTAAAGGATCAAATTCCACATCATGAATATCAAAATTTAAGAAATCAAATGTGTTCCGGACTGCGCCGTCAGCCCAATCCTCGTAATGGGCCATGACCGGCCCAGTTAGTGACACTCCGCTCAGGAGAGCACACAAAATACGCCTGGGCGGTTACCAACGGCAGTCCCGCATCGCCCTCCTCTATAAATACCGGTCAACCCCATTGATAGGTACACTTTTTTCAATCATCTCATACCTCACTTTGACTTCTACTCCCTAACTTGGGTGTCAGAATGTAATTGCAGGTACCACCCGACTTCGGGCTCCGCATCAGACTTCACAAGAAAACAGGCGACCTAACTCTAGCTCAGTCTACCTTAGACCGCGAAGGTACGATTCAATTGGCGACCATAGTGGATTGCCCAACGCTTTCCCACCTCATATTCCTCATTACTAATCATGGTTCCCGTGGAAGGCCATCCACCTGCCAACCCCGCGCATGCAGAGCATAGCTGAAATTCCATATCAACCACAGCCTACTCCAGAAGGCGTTGTTGTCACAGCGGAAGACACTGTCCCAGTCCCGGTGCCCGGGCCGGTTCCTCATGAGAATAACTGGATCCTGGCAAATGCTGTACAACAAATGCTTGACCTACTCAATGGCCGAGCACAAACACTAGTCCAGCAAGAAGAACGCCTCACTTAAATCGAGAGAGAAGTAGCCTCCATTCGAGCTAATACCATGCCCGAGCTGCGCCATATGGACGCTACTTCACCGATCCGAAGGGGTATACCTTTCAAGCGTCATCGATCTCCCCCTAGGAGGCAACTCGTTCACCGCTCTCCACCGCACCAGAAGGGCGGTAGGGGTTCAGGAACTCCTCCCCAAACTCCGCTATCACATCCGATCCTACTTATTGGCCGGATGAATCACCAACATTGTCACAGGTCGAGGCATTCTCTGAGGTACTCTTGAAGTAGATCTCCGACCAAGAACGATTATTGTCACAGGTCGAGACATTCTCCTAGACGATGTGCTCGCCGAAATCATGATTCTGGGGACAAGTCACCTCTTCGGGGGACCGGATACTCTCGACTGGGACCATTTGTCCGAGATATTGAGGCATACTCGATCCCAACTTCTCTAGAAAAGCCTTCGGTCTTGAATATGTACGATGGGATCGGGGACCCAGACAACCATTTAAATTACTTTGAACTCATGATTCAATATCGCGGGGCGAAAGAACCGGTGAAGTGCAAGATTTTTCCACTGACCTTTTAGAAGTCGCCCTTAGCCTGGTTCAGGGAGCTGAGACCTAATTATGTGTCCACCATGAGGTAGTTAACCCGTTTTTTCCGACCCGATTTACCGCATCTCGATTAAAGCCTAAATATGAAGAAGTGCTCAGGGCGGTAAGGCAAGGGGAGAAAGAGATGCTTCGGGAATATGTGAAACGGTTCATCAAAGAAGCCGCCATTGTCAGAAACTTGGGCGGTAAGATGAGGTTATACTTCGTGAAAGACGGTGTTAGACACGAATGCTTATTTTAGGTAGATATCAGATTAAACAAACCGCAGATAATAGAAATACATGGATTATGAAGAGGACGATCTCGCTAGCTGAGTTGTTGCTAAACACGGCATCGAGAAAGAGGCTGAATCCCGAGATCAGAGGCAGAAAAAGGACGTAGGGGGGCCACCCCGCAAATTCTGACCACGAAGGTTTACCGAGCACACTAAGCTGAACACCTCCCGAGTCCAGATTCTCTCCGAGTGCGCCAACACGGAATTCAGGGACATGAAGAGGCCCGAACCACTCGCTTTGAAGGAAGGATAGACCCTATCGCGCAAGTAATGTCGATACCATCACAGCAATGGGCACAACACAAATAATTATATGGCTTTAAAGGATGATATAGAAGAATTAATCAGAAAAGGAAAGTGATCTGGGCCCCAATGAGGGCGATCAATCTGATTTGGGTTGCTTGGTCACGGTACTGGCTCGCTGAAGTCGATTGCTGCTTGAGTCAAGGTGGTGGTGAAGTCTGTAACACCCAAAATCTACCCGGCAAATTATTAAATAAATCAGAGTTTCAAAAATCATTTTGAGTGCTACAGTTTTCAACTGAAATTCGCCAACGAAATCATAACTGACTTTCATTTAACATGCAGCGGAAAATCAAGGGTTCAACTTAACGATAAAATTCCAAAAGGTTCACAACATGAATAGTCATAACGGCCATAAACTTAAGTTCAACAAATGTAACGACCTAAGGAATATAAATGAGCGTTCATCCCCCCCGAGTGCTACGTATCAGAGCGACGACACCGACCCGACTATATGAAGGTACTCCGCCTTCATTCGCTATTACCTGCACGTTACCAACATAGGGGTAACATTCAAACAGAAGGGGTGAGATATCACACTATCTAATAAATCGTATGAAAAGCAATATGCATTCGGTCAGGTCATCACATTCATCTCGTCACAATAGTCACATAATTTCACTAGTCAATCATGCAGTATGGAATGCACATGCATGCGGTACCAAGTCACAACGCTGGCCATAGGCCTAAATCACAACGCTGGCCGAAGCCTAATCCACAACGCTGGCCGAAGCCTAATCCACATGATATGCATGCGACGCAACGGGTATGCACAACATGTCAACACAATCACATATCGGCACAACAACAACGTAAACCACCACACTGGCCATAGGCCTACGACATAAAATCATGACAACGACGCAATACACAATACTGGCCATAGGCCTACGACACCAATTCACAACAACGATGTAAAACAGGACGCCAACAGCAACAACCACATTTAACCAATCAATTTCGGGCAGCCACACATGGCGCCCAACAACCAACAATTATCAACCAACTAGTTTAGCAAATTAACAATTAATAATTGACAACTTAATTGGAGCAACAAACCCCACAAAATTCGGACAGAATTATTAGTCATTTTGAAATCAAATCTCCTCCCTCAATTCTCAACGAAATTTAGCGAAATCAGTGCCTATTCAGTAGGAAATTAAGTGTATTTTCCAACAAAACAAACCCCACGAAATTTGGAGGATCAGGGCATTCACAATTAGACAAAAACTGAACACATATCCCAAATCGTCCCAGATTTTTGACCCAATTTGCAACCAAGAATTCTCCCATTATACTTATCCAAATTGAGTAAACTCAGCGCCTAATTTGTAGAAAATTGTGTCTAGTTTCCAGAAAAACAAACAACATAATTTTTAGACAAATAGAACACTCACGATCACGGATTTACTGAACCTATACCAAAAGCAAACGAAACAGGAAACTGGGACAGGCACTGGGCGCCTAGGGCTCCACTTTCAGCATATCAATTCAATTACTTTAAAATCATGGCGAGGCATAGGATCACTTTTAGGGCATGGGGACATCATTCATATGACAATTAAATCAACAAGGTCATGTAACACATAGGAATTCATATGCATGCAAAATCATCATCAAGACATCATATGTTCACATAGTGATTCAGATTATATAGAAAGATAACATGAGCATATATTGTAATTCACAAGTCAAAACCCTAACCCCCACATATGACCCTTCATAGGACCTATTAGGTAGATAGAACCCCACCCTTACCTTAGCCTTAGATGATCACGAAAATCCTTGCCCTAGAGCTCTCTCTCCTTGTGCGCCTTCCTTCTCTCTCTTTCTCTTGCTTGGAAGTCACGCCTTCTCTCTTCTTTTTCCTCCCTAGCCGTCGCACTCCTCTCCTCTCCTAGTTCTCCAAATTTCGCTAATCTCTAAGGTATGCCCAACCCTAGACCTAATCCCTCCTTATATACTCACTTACTCATCATGGACTTGGTCTAATGCAACTACCCAAGCCCCTTTTCTCCTTACACCTCCCTTCTCACTAGTACTAACCCCCTCATAAAATACACATAATATAACATAAAATAATATATATATATATATATATATATATATATATATAATTATGCTAATATTTTACTAACACCAATCCCCACACACAATTAACAACACATAATCATATAACACATATAATATGACATAAATTATATTATAACACACAACAAAAATGTACTATTATATTACTATCACTTAATAACTAAAATAATTAATTAAATAAATTAATCAATTATTGTGGGGCGTTACAAAGTCGAGCTGAATAGTTGCTGATCGTGTTCAAAGCTCCGGCGGGGTGTACCTGCGAAGACACTCTGACGCCCAAGTCAGTGGGGTAATATTCGACCAGAGTAACATGTGTAAAAAGTGTACCTATCAGCTGAGGTCAAACCTCTATATATAGTGTCAGGGGCTCTGCGGGTGACCGTCGGATTGCATATGGCCTGATCAGGGCCGTTGAACCTGTGATCTAGGTCAAGCTTCTCTGTTTTGCTTAGTTGGGCCGCTTTCGGTCGGCCCTATGACAATGTTGGGCTCCGGCCCAGTCCGGAACAGTAAGCTAACCCAGATGATAGCGACTCCCGGGACGACAAGAAGCAAACACAGTCCCCTCGCAAGAGGAAGGCTGTGGTAAACGAAGCTACCAAGGCAACAAAGGAAGATGATAGCGACTCCGAAGAAGAAGTAGACACCTAGAAATCAAAGGGTCTCCTAGTAGCCATGGTCATCTTTGGTGGGTGTCCGATGGAACAGGGTGAAACAAACAAGTCGATGAAGCGGCATCATGGCTAGAAAGTTCCTTGGTTTCTATGTGATTGAGAAAGGAATCGAAGGCAACCCAGACAAGTGTAAAGCAGTGATCGACATGCGACCATCCACTACGAAGAAAGAGATTCAGAAATTAACCGGGGTGATCACTGCCATGTCTCGATTCATTGCAAGGGCAGCGAATAAACACCTTCCTCTCTTCAAACTGCTCAAGAAAGGGTCGAGTTTGATTGGACGCCAGAGTGCGAGCAAGCTCTGGACCAACTCAAAGCCGTCCTCCTCCAACCCCCTATTTTGACAAGACCGGTGCGTGGTGAGATATTGTATTTGTATCTGGCAACCGCAGATAAAGCCTTGAGTGCCGTCCTCATTCGTGAATCAGACTCGGGGTAAAAACCCATCTATTTTTTCAGCAATGCCCTACAAGGACCCGAGCTCAGTTACCAGAAGGTAGAAAAGCTCGCCTTAGCACTGGTAGTATCTTCCCGACGCCTAAGGCCGTATTTCGTGGCTCATCAGATCATTGTCAGAACAGACCAGCCAATCAGGTAGATACTCCACCGGCCAGACCTGACAGGAAGGATAATAAAATGGGCAGTCAAGCTCTCAAAATTTGGCATCAAGTTCAAAGCGCAATCAGTAGCCAAAGCCCAAGTCTTGGCCGATTTCATTGTTGAGATGACTCCCCCTCCTGATGGTGGACCTCCACCCCTTTGGACTCTGCATGTCGACGACTCGTCCAACTAGGCAAGTCGTGTCGGCTTGATGGTAGATGTCTCGCTAACATTCTCATTACCACTTTGTTGTCGTCAAACACTTAAATCCTAGCCGTAGGTTCGACTATAGGTTTGGACAGTGTAACACCCCGTTAATTTCTAACTTGTAGAAATTACCGAAGCGCACTACTGGCATACATCAGAGTAACTTCCTTTTTAAATACTGAACACATACTAATACTCGATGCTAAAAACCCATCAAGTTCGCTTACATAACTGAACATAAAACACATAAAGCGGTCCTTACACCCTCAACTAGTGTTCAGTACTCAAAACCGAAAGTCTGCGGAAGCGATTTACAACTTAAAAACATAAGTCGTACCATCGTACATCTAAGAAACTGAATACAAAATACAGAAATACAAAGGAAACTGAAATACAAGACATAAAGAAACAACGATAGCAACTGCTCCTCAAGCGTCTCCATAGCCGTGCCTCACGGTCTTCATCTTTCCCTGCTTAACTGAAAAACAACAACAATGGATTGGGTGAGACAACTTGTCTCAGTGAGTTCTATCGCGACCCCTTACTAATCCTCTCGGTTCAATTATGCTTTATTCATTATTCTGATTCTAACTCATAAATCATAGTCCTCAAAGTTGACTATGTGGCTAACTAACTGAAGTTGTCCTTATAACCCTCAAGCCGGTTACAAGACGCAACTCATAACTAAACTAAACGCTGTCCTCATAACCCTCAAGCCGGTTACAAGAAACAACACTAACTAAAGTTATAGCGTGTCACCGGTCACTTGGCATAATAAGCTTCCGGTGAACCCGTCCCCACTAATCGGCTGGGTCCCTAACGGGGCCTAGGTTCATAAGGCTCATGACTGCCTCTCCCCTAGCACACTAAACTAAAAAGGGTCGTCACCCCGACTAAAGATATATATGATGATATACCTGGACTGAACTCAACAATGAACTTAAACATAATAATATCTGAACTCAACATAACAATGAACTGAACTGAACATAAACTTATTACTAACGTGATCTAATTACTAACTTAGTCTAATTATTAAGTGATCTCTCATGGATTACTAAGGTTCGCTAACTTATCTTATCAATCTTACTAAACCAGTCAATCCAGCATAATATATCAAACACAAAATTCATGACATGAAATCAATGGTCAATCACATGAGCATTCACTTAACCTGAACTTAATCCAAACACAACCAATCATAGTCAATTACCACTCAATTCAGGGCAATTCAATCATAGCATCATTGGGGAAGGTGGAAGAAAGGATTAGAAAGCAATTGGAATCGTTTGGAATGATTTAAAACACTTTTTAAAAGAGGCAACCCGAAGACCACGCACGACCCGTGCGCCCATACACACGATCCGTGCGTGTCCATCATTTAACTTGTCATTCCTTTCCGATCCCGAATTACTTCCCGATCAATACTACCACTTCAGTCAAAGCTAAACATGTAGAGTTACGGTGTTCCCACCCTAGGGGAACCTTGGGGAGTGGATGGGAAGGGACTTAGGACCAATCGGAACGACTTAGAATGTATTTCAAAATGTCATATCAGAGAGATACGCACGGTCCGTGCGCCTTGGCACACGACCCGTGCGCGTTTTCAAAACAAGCACCAGCGGTTCCAGAAGACCACGCACGACCCGTGCGCCCATACACACGATCCGTGCGTGACTAACAGTGTTTCAGAAAAACAGTTTTCCGCGTTTTCTTTTCTATTCCGATCGTTCCCATGTCCGTTCCGATTCACCTTCAAACTCAATAACACAACAATACACATATTCATGGTTTTCCTAGTGAGTTATAGAACTCACCTTTAGAAGACGAACAAACCACACCGAGACTTTACAACACGGAACACGGCGACTCACGAACTCTTTCACCAAACCGTTTCCAAACAGAATAAGTCGAAACCCAGATTCCTAGCTACTGAACCTTCCTCCAAATTGCATAAATAAACAATATATCCTCTGAAATCTACCCTCAAACTTAAAAGAATGACATGCAAGGTGGGTTCTCCATTAATAGCTAAACTTAGAGCTCAAAATCGAAAATGGAAGATGATGAAGGAGGAGGGTTTTGGTTCAGAAATTTGTATCAATGGGAAGAGGGGAATGAGATGGTCAAGATGGTGAAAGAAAACTGAACATGCATTGAAGATTTCTGAAGCTCTCTCTCTCTCTCTCTCTCTCTTTTCTTCCTTCTCCCTCTCGAGCTCCTCTCTTCTTCTCTCTAATCTGATTTTCAGAAATTTACAAGGAATGAAGTGTATTTGTGTTTCAGCTGGAAGGTATACCTATATATATAGGCTAGGTAAAAATACCACTATGCCCCTCACTTAAACATTTCTTTCCTAATGACTCCCTCACTCCTAATAAACTAAATATGATGCAATTAACTCAATTTGGCACCCAATTAAATTAATTGACAATCCAAGCAAATTATTTTTCAATCAACTCATTTAAATCAATAAAAATTATTTCACGCCAGATAATTTAAATAGCGAAAATTGGGGATATTACAATCACCCCAACTTTTAAAAATTTTGTCCTCAAAATTGGACCAATCAAGACAATTAGCACACAGTATACCTTTCGCCGAATTCATCAACGGCCTTGCCTTTCGGAGCGTCCAACACAAAGACCATTTCCGCTTGCAGAGTTAGCATTCCATTCTCGGTTCCTCTTCTTCGTCGGACACTCGTGAGCGTAATGCCCTTCGTCTTGGCAATAATAACATACCGTCGTTCCCAGACGACATTCTCCTCCATGGGGCCTTCCGCATTTGCCACAGTTGGCGGGCTTTAATAATTTCGACGCCTGCACTTGCTTACCCTTGCTGGAGGCACCTCTTGGTTCTTCCTCCGGAGTGGACCATTCAGTCACTTTCCTCTTCTTTACTGGGCACTTGTTAGCATAATGCCCTTCTCCCTTGCAATAAAAACACGCGGTTGATCCCAGACGACACCTTCCGCTGTGGGGCCTTCCACACGCCGAACACTTAACGGACCTCGGGACTTCAGCTACCACAACTTGCTTTCCTTTGAAGGAGGTATTCCTTGGTTCATCACTTGGGGTTGGCAATTCCAATGCCTTCTTTTTCCCTTTCCAATCCGCTTTCCTTCCCTTATTCGATCCGTTGAGATTTGTTTCTGCAACATACGGTCGCTGCTGCTGACTCATCAGTTCGTGATGCATCCACATCATGTCCTGCATTATCCGTTGTTGATTCACGATCACATTCTGCATCCATTTAGATTGAGGATCGACAGGGACGCTTCTCCTACTTCCACCAGCCATGATTCTGCGAAATATGCACAAAGTGTTTAGTTGATCAGGCTAAACGTCTAATAGCATACTAAGAGGAATCACACTTAGAGGACTTAAGAGACTCATGATTCTAAGTCCGACTGGGTCGAACTGCTCTGATACCAATTGTAACACCCCGTTAATTTCTAACTTGTAGAAATTACCGAAGCGCACTACTGGCATACATCAGAGTAACTTCCTTTTTAAATACTGAACACATACTAATACTCGATGCTAAAAACCCATCAAGTTCGCTTACATAACTGAACATAAAACACATAAAGCGGTCCTTACACCCTCAACTAGTGTTCAGTACTCAAAACCGAAAGTCTGCGGAAGCGATTTACAACTTAAAAACATAAGTCGTACCATCGTACATCTAAGAAACTGAATACAAAATACAGAAATACAAAGGAAACTGAAATACAAGACATAAAGAAACAACGATAGCAACTGCTCCTCAAGCGTCTCCATAGCCGTGCCTCACGGTCTTCATCTTTCCCTGCTTAACTGAAAAACAACAACAATGGATTGGGTGAGACAACTTGTCTCAGTGAGTTCTATCGCGACCCCTTACTAATCCTCTCGGTTCAATTATGCTTTATTCATTATTCTGATTCTAACTCATAAATCATAGTCCTCAAAGTTGACTATGTGGCTAACTAACTGAAGTTGTCCTTATAACCCTCAAGCCGGTTACAAGACGCAACTCATAACTAAACTAAACGCTGTCCTCATAACCCTCAAGCCGGTTACAAGAAACAACACTAACTAAAGTTATAGCGTGTCACCGGTCACTTGGCATAATAAGCTTCCGGTGAACCCGTCCCCACTAATCGGCTGGCTTCCTAACGGGGCCTAGGTTCATAAGGCTCATGACTGCCTCTCCCCTAGCACACTAAACTAAAAAGGGTCGTCACCCCGACTAAAGATATATATGATGATATACCTGGACTGAACTCAACAATGAACTTAAACATAATAATATCTGAACTCAACATAACAATGAACTGAACTGAACATAAACTTATTACTAACGTGATCTAATTACTAACTTAGTCTAATTATTAAGTGATCTCTCATGGATTACTAAGGTTCGCTAACTTATCTTATCAATCTTACTAAACCAGTCAATCCAGCATAATATATCAAACACAAAATTCATGACATGAAATCAATGGTCAATCACATGAGCATTCACTTAACCTGAACTTAATCCAAACACAACCAATCATAGTCAATTACCACTCAATTCAGGGCAATTCAATCATAGCATCATTGGGGAAGGTGGAAGAAAGGATTAGAAAGCAATTGGAATCGTTTGGAATGATTTAAAACACTTTTTAAAAGAGGCAACCCGAAGACCACGCACGACCCGTGCGCCCATACACACGATCCGTGCGTGTCCATCATTTAACTTGTCATTCCTTTCCGATCCCGAATTACTTCCCGATCAATACTACCACTTCAGTCAAAGCTAAACATGTAGAGTTACGGTGTTCCCACCCTAGGGGAACCTTGGGGAGTGGATGGGAAGGGACTTAGGACCAATCGGAACGACTTAGAATGTATTTCAAAATGTCATATCAGAGAGATACGCACGGTCCGTGCGCCTTGGCACACGACCCGTGCGCGTTTTCAAAACAAGCACCAGCGGTTCCAGAAGACCACGCACGACCCGTGCGCCCATACACACGATCCGTGCGTGACTAACAGTGTTTCAGAAAAACAGTTTTCCGCGTTTTCTTTTCTATTCCGATCGTTCCCATGTCCGTTCCGATTCACCTTCAAACTCAATAACACAACAATACACATATTCATGGTTTTCCTAGTGAGTTATAGAACTCACCTTTAGAAGACGAACAAACCACACCGAGACTTTACAACACGGAACACGGCGACTCACGAACTCTTTCACCAAACCGTTTCCAAACAGAATAAGTCGAAACCCAGATTCCTAGCTACTGAACCTTCCTCCAAATTGCATAAATAAACAATATATCCTCTGAAATCTACCCTCAAACTTAAAAGAATGACATGCAAGGTGGGTTCTCCATTAATAGCTAAACTTAGAGCTCAAAATCGAAAATGGAAGATGATGAAGGAGGAGGGTTTTGGTTCAGAAATTTGTATCAATGGGAAGAGGGGAATGAGATGGTCAAGATGGTGAAAGAAAACTGAACATGCATTGAAGATTTCTGAAGCTCTCTCTCTCTCTCTCTCTCTTTTCTTCCTTCTCCCTCTCGAGCTCCTCTCTTCTTCTCTCTAATCTGATTTTCAGAAATTTACAAGGAATGAAGTGTATTTGTGTTTCAGCTGGAAGGTATACCTATATATATAGGCTAGGTAAAAATACCACTATGCCCCTCACTTAAACATTTCTTTCCTAATGACTCCCTCACTCCTAATAAACTAAATATGATGCAATTAACTCAATTTGGCACCCAATTAAATTAATTGACAATCCAAGCAAATTATTTTTCAATCAACTCATTTAAATCAATAAAAATTATTTCACGCCAGATAATTTAAATAGCGAAAATTGGGGATATTACAGACAGTCTGTGATTCCTAGAGATTGCGTCGAGGAAGGAACTCTGTTCCTCGACTATGGGTTCTCTAACTCCTCCAAAGAGTGTTAGGTTAGGTGTGAGAGGGACATGTGGCTTGGATTATCTACGAAACTAAAGAAACATAAAGGGAAAGCGATAAAGCGAAGATAAAAATAAGTAAATGACGTGTGTATTGATTGATGTGTGTCTTTGAACTGTACAAATACTCCTATATATATATATATATATATATATATATATATATATATATACATGAGCCTTCGTTGGCCACTATTCGAGCCTACATTTTCCCACTGTTCGATTACTTACTCGGCCGTTGGTACCTCAGCCGAGTCATTCTGTGGTCGAGGCACCCTCCCACAGATTTCTGTAGCTCCTCGGTGTCCTGTCTTTACTTCCTCAAGTTCTCGTGTATCATACTTCCGCCTGTTTAACCCGAATAGGCCATGGCTGGCACTGCCCTATTTCTCTTATGGTTCACCCCATCACCTATTTTCCCCTTTTCCCCTCAGCCAACAATGTTATTTTGTTTTGGGTGTTTACACACTTCAAATAACCAGGAGCAATATGAAGCTTGCATTGAAGGCCTCCTTTTCGCCTGGAAATTCAATGTCACCAGGGTCGAACTTCACTCTGACGCTCTCCTAGTGGTTTCACAGATAAAGGAGCTATTTGATGCAAAGGACCCAATTCTTTAGACGTATCTTGCCAAAATCAGAGAGATTCTCAAAATCAAAGAGGTATAGGGCCGACATCCTTTCCAAACTCGCTAACACAAAAAATCCAGGAAATCAACGGAGTGTGATCCAGGAGACCTTGTCTCAGCCGTGCGTGCAGCTTGACACTGGACTGACCATTGGCGTATGTGCTATCAGTCTTGGGGAAAGCTGGATCGACCCAATCCTCAAATACATTTTGATGGGAGAAGAACCCGATGATCCTAAAGAGGCGGCCTTGACTAGAAGGCTCATCAAAAGGAGACTCTTTCGGAGGGGATACTCAATGCCCCATACTCAATGGCCCTCTTAAGGTTTATGGGATCAGAGGAGGCCGACTATGTTTTGCGCAAAATAGACGTAGGTATATGTTGACACCACCTGGGAGGGCGGTCACTCGCTGAGAAAGCACTCAGGGCGGGTTACTACTGGCCAAAAATGAATGAAGACGCAAAGAAACTGGTGAAGAGGTGTGATAAGTGTCAACGACACACCGATGTTGTAACACCCCGATAAATTCTAACATGTAGAATCACCGAAATGCACTAAATGGCATACATCAGAGTAACTTCCTGTTATTGAATTATTGAACACAACTAAAACTTTTGATAATATATCAAATGGTTCTCTGAACCTCATAAAACTTCCTGAAAGAGCTTAAGTTTCAAAACTTAAGACTTGTACATAATCCTGGTCTTCAATACTCAAAACATAAAGTAGCGGAAACGATTTTACAACTTAAACAGTGAAAGTTATACAATCGGTGACATAACTAAATTAAAATACAAAGGGCTAAGCGGAAATCCAATTTCCAATAGTTTCATGAGTCGCACCATCTAACCGTGCTTAGTCGCCTTTGCTTTTCCCCGCTTCTCTGTAAAAACCACAAATATGAAGGGTGAGATAAACATTATCTCAGTGAGTCCTATCGAGACCCCTTACTAACTCTAGCGGTTCATTATGCTTTGTTTTGAACTCGTGGCCCTAAAAGCAACCACGTGGAAATATATTAAGTTCCTGTAACTTTCATGCTCATGGCCCTCCTAAGCGACACATGAAGCATACAATATTTTACCTCTTGTAATTTGTAGCCCTACTAAGCGACTACGCATTACATTTGTTCCATGATTTTAGCATAACACCTCAGCCTACCTATTTTTTAGGCACTTCTTTGACTTTGGTGAACCCATCCCGCTATTTCTAGTGGGGGAAACATTCTTGAGTCTAGGTTTTGGGGCTCATGACTTCCCCTCCCCTAGTATGTTAATCCTCTAAGGGTCGTCACCCTTATCCTCTTGTATTTATTATATATTATGTATCCATGTACCCGCAATGGGCTGTTAGTAACTTCAGTCATGTACCGTGTATGATTTCAGTCAAGTACCATGTATCATTTCAGTCAAGTACCATGTATCATTTCAGTCAAGTACCATGTATCATTTCAGTCAAGTATCATGTATCATCTCAGTCAAGTACCGTGCATCCTTCCATGAGGGAAAGCATTTTACCGTGAATTAACATTTCTTACCTTGACATTTATGAATTACAGTGTGTACACTCGCGTCTTACTAACGTACGGTTTTTCCTTAACGTTTATAACACACAAGTTTTCTATCAAACATGTTCAATCCCGTGATATCAGTGTCTTTACGTTGTTGGGGAACCAGGGGGAATGGATTAGAAGAGGATTGGTGTAACAGCCCAGGTCCAACGCATTGGCCACCCCAGCACTATTACATCACAGTCTTTTCTACCCCCCCTGTAGAATTTTTGCCTTCCGTGGGAATCGAACCTTGCACCTGAGGCATAAGTGCAAGTTAAACACACCTCCCACTACCACAAAAGGGGTGAGATATCACAGCCTTTTTATTGTAACAGCCCAGGTCCAACGCATTGGCCACCCTAGCACTATTACATCACGGTCTTCTCTACCCCCCTTGTAGAATTTTTGCCTTGCGTGGGAATCGAACCATGCACCTGAGGCATAAGTGCAAGTTAAACACACCTCCCACTACCAATTGAGCGCGCGAAGAACTCGATTTGGTGGAAGAACTCCGAACTCAGGCCTCCTTGAGAGAAGCATTGATCAAGAAAAGCGTGGCAACACAATATAATGCCTGAGTCCTCCCTAAGGAATTTGAAGGGCGGACATCTGTCAGAAGAACGCAGCACAAGGAAGTTAGCCCCTAACTGGGAGGGTCCATACCGATGAAGTGAATAAAGTCAACTGGAGTCACAAGAAAGGGGGGTTTGAATTGTGACCCTTTTGAAACTTTTAATTTTGATCCACCAATATCTGTAAGTGATAATAATCTGATACACTTATAAACAATTTGGAAGCATAGTCAGAAGAAGATTTCTATCTTCTGAGCTTATCATTCAGAGGACTGCATATTGGTGAAGGTTAGATATGAAGGTCAAAGTTCTAACACTACAAAAAACCAGGGTATTAGCGACGGATTTTTCCGTCGCTAACTGATGTTTTTCCCTCGCTAGTAGCAATTAGCAACGGATTTAGCGACGGACCGGTTCCCTGGCTAAAAACCTTGACGCTAATGAATTTAGCGACGGAAATCCCTCACTAAATCTGTCGCTAATTAGCGACGGAAATCCCTCCTAAATCCGTCGCTAACCTTATTATTTTTTTAAAAAAAAAATGCTTCCCTTACAACACAATCACCACCACCACCACCTAGTTCCTCTAATCCTCACTCTTCTCTCTTTCTCACGAGGGACGATTTGAGAGAAAGAGAGAAGAGTAAGGATTAGAGGAGCTAGGTGGTGGTGGTGGTGTGTTGAAGAGGTGTGGATAGAGAGAGGGAGAGATAAGGGGTTGGGAGAAAAATGAAGTGAAATTTAAATGGGAGTGATGGTCTTGGAGTGGTGGTGGTGGTTGTGGTGTGGTGTTGAAGAGGTTCAGATAGAGAGAGAGAGAGAGATATATATATATAAAGGGTTGGGGAGATAAGGGGAGAAAAAATGGTGTGGTGGTGGTGGTTGTGTGGTGTTGAAGGGGGACAGTTAGAGAGAGAAACGTTTTGTGTGTGTGTGAGAGAGAGAGAGAGAGAGAGAGAGAGAGATGATTCGTGAGAGAGAAAAAAGGGAGAAGATGATGGTGGTGGTGGTGGTGGTGGTGAAAAGGGAGAGATTTTCGTGAGGTAAGAGGAAATGAAAACGGAGAAGAAGAAGAAGAAGAAATGAAAGAGGAAGAGGAAGAAATGAAAGAGGAAAGAAAGAATTCGGGTTTATAAAAAAAAATTTAACATTTAGCGACTAATTTAGTGAGGGAAATCTGTCGCTAAAAGTGGCCCAGTCTTCAATAATCTGCAACGGTCAGAGTGGCACATTTCCCCAAGATTAGCGAGGGAAATCCGTCGTTAGTCGGATTTAGTTAGGGAAATCCGTCGCTAATCGAATTTAGTGAGGGAAATTTTTTCGCTACTAGTGGCCCAGTCTTCAATAATCTGCAACGGTCAGAGTCGCACATTTCCCCATGATTAGCGACGGAAATCCGTCGCTAATTAGCGAGGGAAATTCGTTGCTATTTTAAAACAAAATTTTCAAATTTCCCGCCTTGTCAAATACGTCGCTAAAGGTGCTAAAATCCGTCGCTAATGATATTTTTAGCGACAAACCATGGATCCGTCGCTAAAATCCGTCGCTAATAGGTGTTTTTTTTGTATTGTAAGAAGATGGTTTAGGCATGTGCATGAATGATTGAATATCTTCTTAGAGACTAGAATGTGTAAAGAAGACAGAACGATATCAAGGGGTAAGCAAGGTCTTTTTACACTAAGGATAAGGAGTGTGAGAAGATTATGGGAATGTATTTCCAAGTGTCTCAGACTTACTCAAATGAGTTCAGAGAGTATGTCATGAGTTTAGAAGATAGCTCAAGATAATTTATGATTGAGTTTGTAAGATGATTCTTACAATAGAGTGGAAGAGGTTTCATTATGAGAAATTTAGCTATGAGGAGTAAGTTATATGGAAAGTAGTAAATCACACACAGAATTATTATGGATCACCCAAATCGCAATGGGCTACATCCACTCCTCACATCAAGTGAGCTTTTCCACTATTTTCCAAATAGTTACAAGGCAAACATAGGCTACACACTGATAGTTTTCTTCCACAGCTCTATCAACTGACACACTAGTTTTGTCCAAGCTCTAGCAACTTAACCATTAGTTTTTTCCAAGCTCTAGCAACTTAACCTCTAAGGCAACGTCTTATCCCTCTTCCCTCATAATACAGTAACCAATGCTTATTGTTTGGAAGGTATCTAACCCCAAAGACCTACTTAGGCATCTTCATTAACAATCCGGCAGCCAATGCCTTGTTAAGAAGGACAACAGATGATTTTGTGTTTGTTTTCTGTTTGGGAACTCACTTAGCTAGGTTGATTACATGATGTATATCAATATACACCTTTCTAAGCTATTACATTATGTCTTCTTGTTGAAAATCATTCATTCCTTGATTGAGACAGTGGTCACATGAGATTTTTCTTGACATGTGCGTCTGTGGTCACTTCATTTGATATGTTTTCTGATATATCCTCAAAGCCTTTCTTTAGAACATGCTCTTGTTTAGCAGATAAATTCTTGAGTTTGAGAGTGATTAATGAAGTGAATAAAAGTCAACTGGAGTCACAATAATACCCAAGAAAATCTTGCAATTTATATAAGTTATAAATTGCAATTATTGGGGAAATTATAATGAATTATTTAATGATAATTTACTCTAATCAGTTTTTTATCGTCAAACACTTAGGTCCTAGATGTGGGGTCGGCGAGAGGCTTGGAGAGTCTTTGATTCCTCTGTTCTTCAAGCAATTGCGCCGATGAGGAAACTCTGCTCCTCGACTGTGGGTTTCCTGACACCTCTAGAAAGGGTCAGGTTGAGTGAATGTAATGCGAGGGTTGGATTATCTACTGGCCTAATGCATAAAGATAAAAGTAAAGTGCGGTAAAGAAGATAGAGCGGATAAAAAATAGAGTTTTTTTATTGATGTGTGTGTCCTTTACAATCATTCCTCTTCCTCTATATATATAAATAGGCCCTCATCGACCACTATCCGAGCCAACACTTGCCTACTGTTGGATCAATTAAAGATCAACGCCTATCACCGCACCAAAACCCTTAAGAGGCGGAGTAACTGTAACGCCCAAAATAATTTAATTAATTTTTTAATTAAATTATTTAAGTGTTGCACTATTATTGTTATATTAACTTATTAATATATTGTTTTTATTTAAATTGAAGGGAGGGATGTTGGTAATTCCGGGGTGGTAGGATTGGCCCAAGCCCAAGCCCATTGACTTAGGCCTAGGCGCATGGAGCAGGGATTAGTGAAGGGGGCTCATTCGCGAATTGGAAAGGAAAAGAAAAGAAGGGATCGTAAAATAGAGAGAAGAAAAAGAAAGGAAGTCGCAAGTGAGAAGAGTGAGAGAGAAGAGGCGCGACATGTTCTAGGGCAAGGGAGGGGGTTTCGCGTGGAGCTTCAAGGGAGAAGAAGCTTGGATCGTTGGTGTCTTTGGTGGCTTGCTAGAAATCTTGTTGAACTCATCAATTAACAAAGGTTAGGGGGCTCTCACTTACATTCATAATAGCCTATAGGATTAGTACTCTTATGAGTTAGGATTTAAGATGTTTAATGGATTGATTTGATGTGTTGTTGTTGGTGTTTAAATTATGTTGAAATTTAAATTGTTGAATCTATGGTGTTGATGATGAACCTATGTTGTTTGGTGTGGAATCCATGATTGATTTGTATTGAGATGTATATAATATTAATTATGCATGTTATGTGTTTGTTGTATTGATTCAATAAAATTGAGAATGAGAATATGATGATTGTTAGGTTCTTGTTGCATTGCATGAATAATTTGGTGTTTGAAGTGTGTCAAAGGTGTTGTTGTGTGATGTTGTTGGTGAGTGCCTACGGGCCTAGGCGTGTTGTGCGTGTATGTGCTAGTCATGGGCGCCAAAAATTGGCTGCCCATGCGTGTTGTGTGTCCGTGTTGTCGGTTAGGCGTGTGGCATCATGCTTGATTTTGTACGTGTGTGTGTGTGCTAGGTAGGTGGGCGCCAAAACGTGGCTGCCCAGAGGCGTGTATGTTGCTGTCACTGTTTTTAAAATGATGCTGTTGCTGTTTTTGTTTTAGAATGTTGCTGTCACTGTTTTAAAAGGTTGCTGTTGCTGTTTTTGTTTTAAGATGTTGCTGTCACTGTTTTTAAAATAGTGCTGTTGCTGTATTTTCCATGGTGCTGTTGCTGTATTTTCAACTATGTTGTTGTTGTTTTTCTAAGATAAATGTTGCTGTGTTTCTAAGATAAATGTTGCTGTTTTTCTAAGGTAAATGTTGCTGTTTTTCTAAGATAAATGTTGATGTTTTTCCAAATTAATGTTGCTATTTTTCTAAACTTTATGTTGCTGTTTTCTGAAATTAATGTTGCTGTTTTCTAAAGTTGCTGTATTATCAATGTTGCTGTTTGCTGTTTATATTTGGTGCTGTTTTAGTCCTTTGGTGCTGTTTTGGGCCTCATGGCGTAGTTTTAGTCCCTCGTGACAATTTAGTCCGTATAATTAGTTGGTTATTGGCGTAACTGGTGTGCTGGCCTTAGGACAATTAATTGGAGATGTAATGATGGTGATATAAATAAAATGGTGTGAATAATTATTGGTGATGATGGATCCACATGCATATGCCCTAGAAGTTGGGTTGCATTGCATGCATTATTCATACTTTCGGTGTTGTTTTCTGATTGATGTAAAGTAATGGTGTATGTTGTTATTGCTATGATTTGGTGTTGTTAGTTGCCTTTCTAATATGATGTTGATCTTATTTGTTTTTATTTATGTAAAGACACTCACCCTACTGCTTTTATGTTGCTTCTCATGTCGGCAACGTGCAGGAGATAGAGAGTGAAGGTGATCTAGTACCTTCTTTCTAGTTGGTCGAGTCGGCTCTGATACGTAGCACCGGGGGGCGTTTTAGCCTACCGTTTTATTTAATTGATGTTATTAAACTATTTACTTGGTGATGTAACCTAATGTGTTGAGATACGGTGTTCTCCGTTGCGATGTCTTTATACTTATGTTGACGTAAGCTAAACCGAATATTATGTTGACTGTGGTGCTATGTATTATGCACTTTATGACTTGATAAATTAATTTTGGAGATATCATACGTTGTTGTTTGTTTAAATGTGGCACCCTCTTACGGCTGCACTGAAAGGTTTTTGGAAACTCTGATTTTAAATTAATTAAATAGTAGTTATTAGAAGGGGGTGTTACATTAGTGGTATCAGAGCAGTTCGGTCTGTCCCACCAAGTTTTTGAGTCTTTAGTTGTTATAATCCTCGAGTCTTGTTACTCGTTCTGACTTGAGTCTTGTTTAAGTGATTAGTTGAGATGGCCGGAAGAAATGATGCTGCTCTTGCTGCTGCTCTGCAAGCTATGGCTCAGGCTGTGGGAAATCAGCAGGGTGCTGCTGATGCTGGTGCTCGTAATTTGGCCACGTTCCAAAGGGAGAATCCACCCACGTTCAAGGGTCGGTATGATCCTGATGGAGCTCTGGCATGGTTAAAGGAGATTGAAAGAATTTTCCGAGTTATGGATTGCACGCCTGCTCAGAAGGTGAGGTATGGTACTCACATGTTAGCTGAAGAAGCCGATGATTGGTGGCTTGAGGCTCTACAGAGATTGGAAGCTGCGGGTGAAGAGATCACATGGGATGTTTTCAAGAGAGAGTTTACGAGGAAGTACTACCCAGAAGATGTGAGAGGAAAGAAAGAAATTGAATTTCTGGAATTGAAGCAGGGAAACAAGTCTGTGGCCGAGTATGCGGCGAAATTTGTGGAATTGGCTAAGTTCTACCCTCCTTATAACAATGATGCTAATGCTGAATTCTCTAAATGTATCAAGTTTGAAAATGGTCTGAGGCCTGACATCAAGAAGGCAATTGGTTACCAAAAGATTCGGGGGTTTGCTGATTTGGTTGATAGCTGTAGGATTTTCGAAGAGGATAGCAATGCTGCCTATAAGATTGTGAAAGAGAAGAGGAGTTCTCAGTATCGTGGGAAGCCCTATGATGTTTCTGGTGGTAAGGGCAAGTGGAAAGCTGGTTCAGGCAAGAAGCCAAGTGGGGGAGATGCCCCTGCGAACATTGTGTGCTACAAGTGTAGTAAGCCCGGTCATAAGAGTTTTGATTGCCCAGTTAACAAATGTTTCAAATGTGGCAAAGAAGGTCACATAGCTGCTAATTGTGAGAAGAGGGATGTTGTTTGCTACAACTACGGGGAGGTGGGGCATATTAGTACCAAGTGTTCCAAGCCAAAGAAGGAGAAGGTGAGTGGGAAGGTGTTTGCTCTTGCGGGGACTGAGACGGCTAATGAGATCAGAGGTACGTGTTTCATTAATGGTACTCCGTTGCTTGCTATTGTTGATACTGGTGCTACGCACTCATTTATTGCTGCTGTGTGTGCTGATAAGTTGAATCTAGTGTTGTCTGTTATGATGAGGGAAATGGTCATTGATACTCCGGCTAAGGGTTCGGTGACTACTTCTCTCGTGTGTGCTAAGTGTCCTTTATCAGTTTTCGGTAGGGACTTTATGGTTGATTTAATTTGCCTGCCATTAGATGGGTTAGATGTTATCTTGGGGATGGACTGGTTGGTGAATAACCATGTTCATATCAATTGTTTTGATAAGTCTGTGAGTTTCTCTTCTCCGGTTGAAGAGGACTCAGTTTTGCTGCCTGCTGGCCAATTGCATAAGGTAATGAGAGGGGAAGTTAAGCTGTTTGCTTTGATGGCGTCGTTTTCTATGGAGAGCCAAGCTAAGATTGATGAGTTGCCGGTAGTGTGTGAATTTTCTGAAGTGTTTCCTGATGAAATTCCTGATGTGCCACCTGAGAGAGAAGTAGAGTTTGCTATTGATCTAGTACCTGGTACTAGACCTGTGTCTATGGCACCGTATAGAATGTCGGCGTCTGAGTTGTCTGAGTTGAAGAAGCAGCTTGAGGACTTGCTTGAAAAGAAGTTCATAAGACCAAGTGTATCGTCGTGGGGAGCTCCGGTGTTGCTGGTAAAGAAAAAGGATGGGAGTATGAGACTTTGCATTGACTATCGACAGTTGAACAAGGTGACAATAAAGAATAAGTATCCGCTTCCAAGAATTGATGATTTGATGGATCAATTGGTGGGTGCCCGCGTGTTTAGTAAAATTGATTTGAGGTCGGGTTACCATCAAATTAAGGTGAAGGATGGAGATATTCCTAAGACGGCGTTTAGGACTCGGTATGGTCACTACAAGTATTCGGTGATGCCATTCGGTGTTACGAATGCTCCGGGGGTATTCATGGAATATATGAATCGTATTTTTCATGAGTATCTAGATCGTTTCGTGGTGGTCTTCATCGATGATATTTTGGTTTATTCTAAGTCTGAGGAGGAGCATGTTGAGCAATTGAAGTCAGTGCTAGATATCTTGAGGGATAGGAAGTTGTATGCTAAGCTATCTAAGTGTGAATTCTGGTTGAAGAAAGTAAGCTTTCTTGGTCATATTATTTCTGGTGATGGTATTGCAGTGGATCCATCCAAGATTGATGCCGTGTTGCAGTGGGAGACTCCTAAGTCGGTTACGGAGATTAGAAGTTTTCTGGGGCTAGCCGTTTATTATAGGAGGTTCATCGAAGGGTTTTCTAAGTTGGCACTCCCGCTAACTCAGTTGACTTGTAAAGGAAAGGCGTTTGTTTGGAATTCTCGCTGTGAGGAAAGTTTTAATGAATTGAAGAAAAGGTTGACAACGTCCCCTATTTTGACGTTGCCTAAGTCAGGGGAGCCTTTTGTAGTGTATTGTGATGCTTTTAAGATGGGACTAGGAGGTGTTCTTATGAAAAATGGTAAGGTAGTTGCTTATGCGTCCAGACAGTTGAGGACTCATGAGAAGAACTACCCTACTCATGATTTGGAGCTTGCGGCAGTTGTATTTGCTTTGAAGATTTGGAGGCATTATCTATATGGTTCTAAATTTGAAGTGTTCAGTGATCATAAAGGTTTGCAGTATTTGTTTGATCCGAAAGAGTTGAATATGAGGCAAAGGAGATGGTTAGAATTGTTGAAAGATTATGACTTCAGTTTGAATTATCATCCGGGAAGGGCTAATGTTGTAGCCGATGCTTTGAGTCGGAAGTCGTTGCATGTGTCAGCAATGATGGTGAAGGAACTTGAATTGGTTGAGCAGTTCAGAGACATGAGTTTGGTCTGTGAAGTAACACCTCAGAGTGTTAGACAAGGAATGTTGAAGATTCATAACGAATTTTTAGATGTCATTCGAGAGGCTCAGAAGCGAGATATCAAGCTGGTTGAATTGACGGTTGGAATTGATCGTTCCGAAAATAAAGACTATGAGAATGATGCGCAAGATGTGTTGAGGTACCGTGGAAGGATTTGTATTCCGAGTGATGAGGAGATTAAGAGGGCAATTCTTGAAGAAGGGCACAGGAGTAAATTGAGTATTCATCCGGGAGCCACAAAAATGTATCAAGACTTGAAGAAGTTGTTTTGGAGGCCTGGTATGAAGCGTGATGTAGCTCAGTTTGTGTATGCGTGTTTGACTTGCCAGAAGTCGAAAGTGGAGCATCAGAAGCCTGCGGGGTTGATGCAACCGTTAGAGATTCCGGAATGGAAGTGGGATAGCATTTCAATGGATTTTGTGACTAATTTGCCTAATACTGTATGAGGATTTGACGCTATTTGGGTGATTGTTGATAGATTGACGAAGTCTGCTCACTTTTTGCCAATCAGTATTACTTATCCGGTTCCGAAGTTGGCAGAGATTTATGTCAAGACAATTGTGAAGCTGCATGGTGTTCCTTTGAGCATTGTATCTGATAGGGATCCTAGATTTACGTCTGAGTTTTGGAAGAGTTTGCAAGAAGCTTTGGGTTCTAAGTTGAGGTTGAGCTCAGCGCATCATCCGCAGACAGATGGTCAGACGGAAAGGACTATTCAGTCGCTAGAAGATTTGTTGAGGGCTTGCGTTCTTGAGCAAGGAGGGTCATGGGATTCTCATCTTCCATTGATAGAGTTTACTTACAATAACAGTTTTCATTCTAGTATTGGGATGGCGCCTTTTGAGGCATTGTATGGTAGAAGATGTAGGACTCCTCTGTGTTGGTATGAATCGGGAGAAAGTGTGGTACTCGATCCTGAGATTGTCTGTGAGACTACGGAGAAAGTGAAGATGATTCGTGAGAAGATGAAGGCTTCGCAGAGTAGACAAAAGAGTTATCATGATAAGAGAAGGAAGGATTTGGAGTTTCAAGCCGGTGATCATGTGTTCCTGAGAGTCACTCCGGTGACTGGTGTTGGTCGTGCCTTGAAGTCTAAGAAGTTAACTCCTCGCTTTATTGGTCCGTATCAAATTTTGGAGAGAATTGGGAAAGTTGCTTATCGGGTGGCCCTGCCACCTAATCTTTCGAACTTGCATGATGTGTTTCATGTGTCTCAGTTGCGGAAGTATGTTCCTGATCCGTCACATGTGATTCAAATGGACGATGTGGAAGTGAGGGAGAACCTCACTGTGGAGACAATGCCGGTTAGAATTGAAGATCGTGAGGTGAAGGTGTTAAGAGGTAAAGAGATCAATTTGGTGAAAGTGGTTTGGTTAGGAGCTGCTGGAGAGAGCATGACTTGGGAGCTGGAGAGTAAGATAAGGGAGTCTTATCCAGAGCTGTTTGAATCAGGTAAGAATTTCGAGGACGAAATTTTCTAGGTGGGGGAGAGTTGTAACGCCCAAAATAATTTAATTAATTTTTTAATTAAATTATTTACTTGTTGCACTATTATTGTTATATTAACTTATTAATATATTGTTTTTATTTAAATTGAAGGGAGGGATGTTGGTAATTCCGGGGTGGTAGGATTGGCCCAAGCCCAAGCCCATTGACTTAGGCCTAGGCGCATGGAGCAGGGATTAGTGAAGGGGGCTCATTCGCGAATTGGAAAGGAAAAGAAAAGAAGGGATCGTAAAATAGAGAGAAGAAAAAGAAAGGAAGTCGCAAGTGAGAAGAGTGAGAGAGAAGAGGCGCGACGTGTTCTAGGGCAAGGGAGGGGGTTTCGCGTGGAGCTTCAAGGGAGAAGAAGCTTGGATCGTTGGTGTCTTTGGTGGCTTGCTAGAAATCTTGTTGAACTCTTCAATTAACAAAGGTTAGGGGGCTCTCACTTACATTCATAATAGCCTATAGGATTAGTACTCTTATGAGTTAGGATTTAAGATGTTTAATGGATTGATTTGATGTGTTGTTGTTGGTGTTTATATTATGTTGAAATTTAAATTGTTGAATCTATGGTGTTGATGATGAACCTATGTTGTTTGGTGTGGAATCCATGATTGATTTGTATTGAGATGTATATAATATTAATTATGCATGTTATGTGTTTGTTGTATTGATTCAATAAAATTGAGAATGAGAATATGATGATTGTTAGGTGCTTGTTGCATTGCATGAATAATTTGGTGTTTGAAGTGTGTCAAAGGTGTTGTTGTGTGATGTTGTTGGTGAGTGCCTACGGGCCTAGGCGTGTTGTGCGTGTATGTGCTAGTCATGGGCGCCAAAAAGTGGCTGCCCATGCGTGTTGTGTGTCCGTGTTGTCGGTTAGGCGTGTGGCATCATGCTTGATTTTGTACGTGTGTGTGTGCTAGGTAGGTGGGCGCCAAAACGTGGCTGCCCAGAGGCGTGTATGTTGCTGTCACTGTTTTTAAAATGATGTTGTTGCTGTTTTTGTTTTAGAATGTTGCTGTCACTGTTTTAAAAGGTTGCTGTTGCTGTTTTTGTTTTAAGATGTTGCTGTCACTGTTTTTAAAATAGTGCTGTTGCTGTATTTTCCTTGGTACTGTTGCTGTATTTTCAACTATGCTGTTGCTGTTTTTCTAAGATAAATGTTGCTGTTTTTCTAAGATAAATGTTGCTGTTTTTCTAAGATAAATGTTGCTGTTTTTCCAAATTAATGTTGCTGTTTTTCTAAACTTTATGTTGCTGTTTTCTGAAATTAATGTTGCTGTTTTCTAAAGTTGCTGTATTATCAATGTTGCTGTTTGCTGTTTATATTTGGTGCTGTTTTAGTCCTTTGGTGCTGTTTTGGGCCTCATGGCGTAGTTTTAGTCCCTCGTGACAATTTAGTCCGTATAATTAGTTGGTTATTGGCGTAACTGGTGTGCTGGCCTTAGGACAATTAATTGGAGATGTAATGATGGTGATATAAATAAAATGGTGTGAATAATTATTGGTGATGATGGTTCCACATGCATATGCCCTAGAAGTTGGGTTGCATTGCATGCATTATTCATACTTTCGGTGTTGTTTTATGATTGATGTAAAATAACGGTGTATGTTGTTATTGCTGTGATTTGGTGTTGTTAGTTGCCTTTCTAATATGATGTTGATCTTATTTGTTATTATTTATGTAAAGAGACTCAGCCTACTGCTTTTATGTTGCTTCTCATGTCGGCAACGTGCAGGAGATAGCGAGTGAAGGTGATCTAGTACCTTCTTTCTAGTTTGTCGAGTCGGCTCTGATACGTAGCACCGGGGGGGGCGTTTTAACCTACCGTTTTATTTAATTGATGTTATTAAACTATTTACTTGGTGATGTAACCTAATGTGTTGAGATTTGGTGTTCTCCGCTGCGATGTCTTTATACTTATGTTGACGTAAGCTAAACCGAATATTATGTTGACTGTGGTGCTATGTATTATGCACTTTATGACTTGATAAATTAATTTTGGAGATATCATACGTTGTTGTTTGTTTAAATGTGGCACCCTCTTGCGGCTGCACTGAAAGGTTTTTGGAAACTCTGATTTTGAATTAATTAAATAGTAGTTATTAGAAGGGGGTGTTACAGTAACTACCCACGATCCCACTAGCACGGTTAGTGGGGTAAAATCCCTCGCTTTCTTTTCAAGGCTTCTCTCCTTCGCTTGATCTTCAACTGGTCCCATGTTTTGTCCACGTGCTTCTTCTCTCTTGCCTTTCCAAGCAAGCCTGCCTTACCTCGGCCATTTAGTTCCTCGGTTGACCCTTGTCCTCGGTCAGCAGCCATGAACCTAGGCACTCGAGCCATCATGGCCTCGGTACTCTAGAGACTGAGACTTTACTCTCCCTCGGCCTTGTTTACTATCCCTCGGGCTTACCCCTTCCTCGGGGAGTTTACATTGTGAATTTCCCCGAGGTCCTCTGTTGAGTCCATTCTTTCAGCAAACATCTTTTATGATTTTGTCTAATGACTTGCCTCAGCACCCTGGTCCCTTTTCTCTTTTCTCTCAGCCCTCGGTCCATGACTTAATTATTTTTGGGTGTTAACAATTGCTGTAACAGCCCGAAAATAGTAGATTAATTTCCTAGTTAATTAAATGAGGTTTATAAGGTGGTAGGAGATAATTAATTAATTGATTTAATTAATTATTTAGGGATTTTATGTGATAGAATATTAGAAATAATTAGTTGTTAGTATATGTGGATAGGTGGTGGCGAATTAGAGGTGTTAGTGGAGGCCCATGATTAAGTCATAAACTAAGAAAGCCCATGATTGGTTAAGTGAGCCTATAAATAAGGAGTTTTTAAGTTAGGGTTTCATTAGTTGAGAAAATTAGATTTTTGTGAGAGAGTGAGAGCTAAGGGGTGGCGGCCAAGGCAAGTAAAAAGAGAGGAATTTCGTGGCTTCCATAGAGAAAAAGAAAGAGAGGAGTTCGTGACCAAGAAAGAAAAGAGGAGAGAGAAGAAAAGCTAGGTTTTTCAAGGTTTCTAAGCCTAAGGATTCGAGTTCTTCAATAAGGTAAGGGGGCTCTCGTTCATAGTTAATAATTTATAAACCACGAAATCATGGGTACTAGGTGTTAGGAGTAGTTGTTTAAATTGCTGTTGATGTTTATAATATCTATATGTGGCTGAAGTGTGATGGTTGTTTGTGTTGTTGAATTCACTGTTTTTAGATGTTCTGACATAGGTTTAGTATTTCAGTGACTGAGAACGTTTTACTAATTGAAAAATTATGTGGTTTGTCATTTCGAAAACTTGATTGAATTCTTGTTAATTTGACGCTGGTTTGGTTGCGTTTAGAGCTGTGAAGATCGAGTTATGAATTCCACAAGTTAGGGTAATATTCTGGAAGCATTCTGGACATAGGTTCGGTATTTTTAAAACTGGGAACTTTCTGTTCGTCAAAAAATTATGGGACCTTTTTTGTTAGAAAACAGACTTAATTTTGGTCACTTTGGCACTGGTTTGGTTAAATTTGGAGTAGTGTAGCTCGAGTTATGAGCGTCCCAAGTCAGGTCAAATTTCTGGACTTAAACTAGGTATAGGTTCAGTGTTTCAGGTCTTGTGTCTTCAATTGAACTCTGATTTGAACGATTCTTTTTCCATTAGAAACTATACTCAAATTGCTTTTGTTAAGGCTAAGGTTTTGTTCCATTTGGTCAAGTGTAAGTCAGTTTAGAGTGATTTGAAGTGGAAGGACAGAATCTGTCCAGTCTGGGAACCATTCGGGTTGTTACTAAAAACTGTACTAACTGGCTAATAATGTAAAGGTGATGTTTATGACGATGTTGTGATGTGATTGTGATGTTTATGATGCATATTAATGGTGAATATATCTTGGTGATTGGTGAGTATATAAATTATTGGTGAGTAATATAAATACATCATTTGGTGTTTTGGTGTCATGGTGCATAGTCTCGGTGTCGCATAGTCATATGCATTTCTGGTGAATAGGCCTCGGCCTCCTAAAATATTTTGGTGTTGGTGAATAAGTAAAACTATTGGTGAATATGCAATGGCGTACTTTGGTGATTTTGTTGTGCTTGATGCATTGTCATGGTGTCACATAATCATATGCATTTTTGGTGAATAGGCTTCGGCCTTATTATAAATTTTGGTGAATGCCCTCAAGGCTAATTTTTGGTGAATGGATCCACATGCATATGCCCAGTGGAGTTTTGGGTTGCATCTCATACATTGCATACGCGTCCTGTGTTTGATTGCGTCTTCTTGAACTAATGGTGTAACTGTATTCTGGGTGTAACTGTATTTGGTGTGACGGTACTCGGTGTAACAGTATTCGGCGTAACTGGATTTGGTGTAACTGAATTGATGGTGTAGTTAAATTGATGGTATCCCTGGTGTGCCTATTATACTGTGTTTCTTGTTTTATCTATTATTATCTATGTATTGAGACTCACCCTACTGCGTCGTGTTGCCTCGTATGTCGGCAACCTGCAGGTGACGGTGACTGAAGGTGGCTAGAGATTCTTCTTCTAGTATGGTCGAGTCGGCTCTGATACGTAGCACTCGGGAGGGTTGTCCTTGTGTCTTTCCTTATGTGTTATGTATATGCCTTTCTAAGTTGTAAACCTTTTGAAGTATGATTGCCAAGTTAAACCTTTTTATTTCCGCTGCATGTTTTTGAAAAGAAGTTAGTTATAATTAAAGTACTCTGTTTGCGAAGTGGTTTTCCGGTTCGAAAAATGTGACACTCTTTTGGCGCGAAAAACTCTGATATTTTTTTTAATAAACCGTTGGGTAGAAAAAGGGCTGTTACATTAGTGGTATCAGAGCAATGGTTGGTCCGTCCGGCGAAGTCATCGAGTCGTTGTGTCGGTTAGCGACCAACTGTTGTCTTTTTAGTGCTAACCAATGTTTGCGTTGCAGGTACATCAAAAGTTGCCAATGGTAAGTGATCTAGTGAGGGAGACATCCCTACTAGTGTTATGTGTTTTGTGTATCCCTATGTGCTGTTGTCTGGTTTGTTTTTGACCTTCCCTGCTGTGTGAACTGTGTGTGATTGTTAGTGGGAGAGTGTTAGTTTTAGCGGGTAAATTTCGAGGGCGAAATTCTTTTTAGGGGGGGAGAGTTGTAACAGCCCGAAAATAGTAGATTAATTTCCTAGTTAATTAAATGAGGTTTAGGTGGTAGGAGATAATTAATTAATTGATTTAATTAATTATTTAGGGATTTTATGTGATAGAATATTAGAAATAATTAGTTGTTAGTATATGTGGATAGGTGGTGGCGAATTAGAGGTGTTAGTGGAGGCCCATGATTAAGTCATAAACTAAGAAAGCCCATGATTGGTTAAGTGAGCCTATAAATAAGGAGTTTTTAAGTTAAGGTTTCATTAGTTAAGAAAATTAGATTTTTGTGAGAGAGTGAGAGCTAAGGGGTGGCGGCCAAGGCAAGGAAAAAGAGAGGAATTTCGTGGCTTCCATAGAGAAAAAGAAAGAGAGGAGTTCGTGACCAAGAAAGAAAAGAGGAGAGAGAAGAAAAGCTAGGTTTTTCAAGGTTTCTAAGCCTAAGGATTCGAGTTCTTCAATAAGGTAAGGGGGCTCTCGTTCATAGTTAATAATTTATAAACCACGAAATCATGGGTACTAGGTGTTAGGAGTAGTTGTTTAAATTGCTGTTGATGTTTATAATATCTATATGTGGCTGAAGTGTGATGGTTGTTTGTGTTGTTGAATTCACTGTTTTGAGATGTTCTGACATAGGTTTAGTATTTCAGTGACTGAGAACGTTTTACTAATTGAAAAATTATGTGGTTTGTCATTTCGAAAACTTGATTGAATGCTTGTTAATTTTACGCTGGTTTGGTTGCGTTTAGAGCTGTGAAGATCGAGTTATGAATTCCACAAGTTAGGGTAATATTCTGGAAGCATTCTGGACATAGGTTCGGTATTTTTAAAACTGGGAACTTTCTGTTCGTCAAACAATTATGGGACCTTTTTTGTTAGAAAACAGACTTAATTTTGGTCACTTTGGCACTGGTTTGGTTAAATATGGAGTAGTGTAGCTCGAGTTATGAGCGTCCCAAGTCAGGTCAAATTTCTGGACTTAAACTAGGTATAGGTTCAGTTTTTCAGGTCTTGTGTCTTCAATTGAACTCTGATTTGAACGATTCTTTTTCCATTAGAAACTATACTCAAATTGCTTTGGTTAAGGCTAAGGTTTTGTTCCATTTGGTCAAGTGTAAGTCAGTTTAGAGTGATTTGAAGTGGAAGGACAGAATCTGTCCAGTCTGGGAACCATTCGGGTTGTTTCTAAAAACTGTACTAACTGGCTAATAATGTAAAGGTGATGTTTATGACGATGTCGTGATGTGATTGTGATGTTTATGATGCATATTAATGGTGAATATATCTTGGTGATTGGTGAGTATATAAATTATTGGTGAGTAATATAAATACATCATTTGGTGTTTTGGTGTCATGGTGCATAGTCTCGGTGTCGCATAGTCATATGCATTTCTGGTGAATAGGCCTCGGCCTCCTAAAATATTTTGGTGTTGGTGAATAAGTAAAACTATTGGTGAATATGCAATGGCGTACTTTGGTGATTTTGTTGTGCTTGATGCATTGTCATGGTGTCACATAATCATATGCATTTTTGGTGAATAGGCTTCGGCCTTATTATAAATTTTGGTGAATGCCCTCAAGGCTAATTTTTGGTGAATGGATCCACATGCATATGCCCAGTGGAGTTTTGGGTTGCATCTCATACATTGCATACGCGTCCTGTGTTTGATTGCGTCTTCTTGAACTAATGGTGTAACTGTATTCTGGGTGTAACTGTATTTGGTGTGACGGTACTCGGTGTAACAGTATTTGGCGTAACTGGATTTGGTGTAACTGAATTGATGGTGTAGTTAAATTGATGGTATCCCTGGTGTGCCTATTATACTGTGTTTCTTGTTTTATCTATTATTATCTATGTATTGAGACTCACCCTACTGCGTCGTGTTGCCTCGTATGTCGGCAACCTGCAGGTGACGGTGACTGAAGGTGGCTAGAGATTCTTCTTCTAGTATGGTCGAGTCGGCTCTGATACGTAGCACTCGGGAGGGTTGTCCTTGTGTCTTTCCTTATGTGTTATGTATATGCCTTTCTAAGTTGTAAACCTTTTGAAGTATGATTGCCAAGTTAAACCTTTTTATTTCCGCTGCATGTTTTTGAAAAGAAGTTAGTTATAATTAAAGTACTCTGTTTGCGAAGTGGTTTTCCGGTTCGAAAAATGTGACACTCTTTTGGCGCGAAAAACTCTGATATTTTTTTTAATAAACCGTTGGGTAGAAAAAGGGCTGTTACATTAGTGGTATCAGAGCAATGGTTGGTCCGTCCGGCCAAGTCATCGAGTCGTTGTGTCGGTTAGCGACCAACTGTTGTCTTTTTAGTGCTAACCAATGTTTGCATTGCAGGTACATAAAAAGTTGCCAATGGTAAGTGATCTAGTGAGGGAGACATCCCTACTAGTGTTATGTGTTTTGTGTATCCCTATGTGCTGTTGTCTGGTTTGTTTTTGACCTTCCCTGCTGTGTGAGCTGTGTGTGATTGTTAGTGGGAGAGTGTTAGTTTTAGCGGGTAAATTTCGAGGGCGAAATTCTTTTTAGGGGGGGAGAGTTGTAACAGCCCGAAAATAGTAGATTAATTTCCTAGTTAATTAAATGAGGTTTAGGTGGTAGGAGATAATTAATTAATTGATTTAATTAATTATTTAGGGATTTTATGTGATAGAATATTAGAAATAATTAGTTGTTAGTATATGTGGATAGGTGGTGGCGAATTAGAGGTGTTAGTGGAGGCCCATGATTAAGTCATAAACTAAGAAAGCCCATGATTGGTTAAGTGAGCCTATAAATAAGGAGTTTTTAAGTTAGGGTTTCATTCGTTGAGAAAACTAGATTTTTGTGAGAGAGTGAGAGCTAAGGGGTGGCGGCCATGGCAAGGAAAAAGAGAGGAATTTCGTGGCTTCCATAGAGAAAAAGAAAGAGAGGAGTTCGTGACTAAGAAAGAAAAGAGGAGAGAGAAGAAAAGCTAGGTTTTTCAAGGTTTCTAAGCCTAAGGATTCGAGTTCTTCAATAAGGTAAGGGGGCTCTCGTTCATAGTTAATAATTTATAAACCACGAAATCATGGGTACTAGGTGTTAGGAGTAGTTGTTTAAATTTCTGTTGATGTTTATAATATCTATATGTGGCTGAAGTGTGATGGTTGTTTGTGTTGTTGAATTCACTGTTTTGAGATGTTCTGACATAGGTTTAGTATTTCAGTGACTGAGAACGTTTTACTAATTGAAAAATTATGTGGTTTGTCATTTCGAAAACTTGATTGAATTATTGTTAATTTGACGCTGGTTTGGTTGCGTTTAGAGCTGTGAAGATCGAGTTATGAATTCCACAAGTTAAGGTAATATTCTGGAAGCATTCTGGACATAGGTTCGGTATTTTTAAAACTGGGAACTTTCTGTTAGTCAAACAATTATGGGACCTTTTTTGTTAGAAAACAGACTTAATTTTGGTCACTTTGGCACTGGTTTGGTTAAATTTGGAGTAGTGTAGCTCGAGTTATGAGCGTCCCAAGTCAGGTCAAATTTCTGGACTTAATCTAGGTATAGGTTCAGTGTTTCAGATCTTGTGTCTTCAATTGAACTCTGATTTGAACTGTAACACCCTGATATTTTTATTTCTTTAAAAACACCCAAGTGCACATTAAACATACATCAGAGATAATATTTCCTGCTCAGATACTGATTACCACTATAAAATTTTTGCTGAAATATAACATAACTGTCTTATACACACTTAAGACCATACGGTTCTTAGACCGTGAACTGTCAGCAACTGTGGTAGTCAGAATCATACAAGAAAGCGGAATGAAAGACAAACATGACACTAATGTCATAGTACTGTGATACATGGACAACAGAAGGAAAATGAACTGAATATAAAGCTAAGTCATTATCCATTTCCCGGGGGCCACCTACTCGTGCCTCTGAGGTTTCTTCTGTCCCTGTTTATCTGTAAAACAACAACATTTAAACAGTGAGATACAATCTCAGTGAGTTCTACCGAGACCCCTACTAACACTCTCGGTTCAGTTATTAGTTCTCTTATAGCTTAACACGACACCGACTGCAAAACATTGCTACTCCCGGAATGTCGTAAAATAAACAAAGTACGGCACCGACTGCAGAACATTGCTAATCCCGGTGTATCGTACAACAAACAAAGTACGGCACCGACTGCAGAACATTGCTAATCCCGGTGTATCGTACTATAATTTTTAACATAACACCGACTGCGGAACATCGCTAATCCCGGTGAACCCCCTACCAATAGTACATTCTCCCATTGGCATGGAGCCTAGGGAAGGGGATCATGACTGCCCCGCCTAGTATGTTACACATGGGTCGTCACCCAACTCGATATACTATATACGTATATCTACAATACTATGAACCCACGGTCCATCAAATCAGATAATCAATGAAACACTTTAATCCACATTTTATAAAATTCAAGTTCACACTCGCACTCTAGTTGACCACTTTTCGACACAATTTTCAATATCAAAAATAGTTCATTTTGCCTTAAAAATAGAATATTCAGTTAGGCCTCTGAATAAGCTTTCCAACGCATCTTAGAACACCTCAATCGGGTTCCCGGATCAAAAGTTATCGCGAAACGAAAAACAGTGTTTGGTTGCTGAAATTCTGCCAACTGGCGCGCGAGTGGCGCGTGGCGCGCAAATGGCGCGCGAACAGACAGGAAGTTCTGCCAATTGGCGCGCGGGTGGCGCGCGGCGCGCAAGTGGCGCCCTATCAGACAGCAGGTTCTGTCCACTGGCGCGCGAGTGGCGCGCGGCGCGCAAACGGCGCGTGGACTGACAGTAAGGGGGACCTGTTAAGTGCAGAATTTTGCGATTTTCGCGAAATCCGCTATTCCGCTCAATTCCAATTTTTGTTCCGATCGAAAACAGATTTGACAACCAGTAAAATGAGTCCAATACAAATCACACAATCAATCAATCCAATCAAAAACTCAATCAAAACGAATTGTATTAAAACGCGACATATTTTCAAATAACGGTTTTCGTTCCAAAATCTCTCGAAACCAATTAACGTAAAAACTAACGAGACACAAAAACATCCTAAGCGTGAGTAAAACTCACCCTTGAAGCGAGAGCCGATATCGAACCGAATTTGCCGAGACTTGAAAAACTCTCGAACGGAACCTTATTTCACCAAATCGCTCCAAACTTCGATTCGAACTTCACAACGCGATCAATCCGCTCCTAGCTTCGATCCTAAACATAACCCAATCATCAACACAACCTATTAATCCATGATTTGAACAAATTTTCCCCACAAATCCTCAGTTTTCGAAATCAAAAGGAAGGGGGAAGAATGGAGGAGAGGCTTACCAAAAATATGGGTTTTGATGAGAAGGATGAGATGAAGATGGTGATGGAATTTGGGACCTTGGGGATGAGTGATGCTCCCACAATCTCTTCTTCCTTCTTCTTCTTTCTCTTCTCTCCTTTCTCTTCTTTCTCTTCTTTCCCTTCTCTTCTCTGTTTCTTTTCTCTTCTGCGCTTTCTTTCCTTTTTTTTTCTTTCTTTTATTCATTTAACACACACACACACACATACTTATTTAATTAATAAATAAGTGGTAGTTAGGTCCAATTACCGTATTGATCTTAATCCCTTATTTCGATTCCAAAACTTCCTTGACCCGTATTATTCGGTCAATGATCCTGTGACAGCCAATAATTAATTTTAGCGCTCAATAATTTTACCAATTAAGCACCAAGTTAATTCAATTGGGTTAACATCCAAATAATTCGATTAATTATTTTGAGGATGTTACATTCTCCCCAACTTGAAAGAATTTTGTCCTCAAAATTAACACAACATACCTCAAGTGAACAAATACGGATACCGAGTCCGCATATCATCCTCCAACTCCCAAGTAGCTTCCTCGGCGGAAAAACCATCCCAAACTACCTTGACGATGGGAATTGACTTTGTCCGTAGCGTCCTCTCGCCACTTTCCATGATGTAATTCGGATTAGGTTGGAAGGACAAGTCCGGTCGAAGGTCAATTGTTTCAAAATCTAACGGTTGACTTGGATCGGGAATGTACTTCCGCAACTGAGAGACATGGAATACATCATGCAGATTTGACAATGGTGGAGGCAAAGCAATACGGTATGCAAGAGGCCCTATTCGCTCGATAATCTGGAAAGGTCCAATATACCGAGGACTGAGTTTCTTCACCCGTAATGCCCTACCTGTGCCAATTGTTGGTGATAATCTCAAAAACACATGATCGCCCGACTCAAATTCCAACGGCCTTCTTCTTTTGTCGGCATAACTCTTTTGCCTACTTTGAGCAGCTTTCATTCGCTCCCTTATCTGGCGGATCTTTTCAGTAGTGTCATGAATCATTTCGGGTCCTAACAATCGGTTCTCACCTACTTCCCACCAACACAAAGGAGTTCTACATTTCCTACCATATAAGGCTTCAAAAGGTGCCATTCCGATACTGGAATGATAACTGTTGTTATATGAGAATTCCACCAATGGAAGATGATCCTCCCATTTCTTTCCGTTATCAAGTACCGAAGCCCTAAGCATATCCTCTAATGTCTGGATAGTTCTCTCGGTCTGACCATCTGTCTGCGGGTGATAAGCGGTACTAAGAAGTACTTTAGTTCCCAATGCTTCATTCAGAGCTTTCCAAAATCGAGAAGTGAATTTCGGATCTCGATCCGACACTATACTGGTAGGAACCCCATGTAACCTTACTATGTTCTTCAAATACACCTCAGCTAACTTGGATACTTTACTGCTCGAACGCACTGGAATAAAATGAGCTGATTTAGTTAACCGATCCACAACTACCCAAATGGAGTCGTTACCGGCTTGAGACCTTGGCAACGCCATTACAAAATCCATAGAAATGTCTTCCCATTTCCATACTGGCACGTCTAGTGACCGTAACAGACCAGCAGGTTTCTGATGTTCTATCTTAACCCTTTGGCAAGTTAAGCATTTTGATACAAATTCTGCAATCTCTAACTTCATTCCGTGCCACCAATACATCTGCTTTAAATCTCTATACATCTTGGTGGATCCAGGATGTACAGAAAATAAACTTCGGTGTGCTTCTTCAAGCACTTGCTTTTTAATATCTTCATTATCAGGCACACAGATCCTACCGTCGAAACAAATAACTCCATCACTATCTTCGGTAAAGTCTGGCAACACTTTCTGTGATTGTAGCTTCACATCGATTTCTTGTGCTAAGCGAATAGACTCTCTCAATGAACTAGAGATCCTCATATGGCTCAACACTAACCTATTCTTTCTTGATCTTGAATTCAAATTTAGGTCTCTAAAGGACTCCAACAATTTCATTTCATGCATCATGAATTCCGCTAAGTGAATGGATTTCCTACTTAGTGCATCAGCTACAACGTTAGCCTTTCCCGGATGATACTTCAATTCGAAGTCATAATCCTTCAGAAATTCCACCCACCTTCTCTGCCTGTTATTCAGCTCCTTCTGATCAAACAAATATTTCAAGCTTTTATGATCACTAAAGACTTCGAAACGAGACCCATACAGGTAATGTCTCCAAATCTTTAGTGCGTACACAATAGCTGCCAACTCCAAATCATGAGTCGGATAATTCTCTTCATGAGTCTTCAACTGTCTGGAGGCATAAGCTACAACTTGTTGGTTCTGCATGAGAACACATCCCAAACCCTTCCCAGAAGCATCGCTGTAAATTTGAAAATCCAAAGACGGATCTGGAAGAATTAGGATTGGAGCAGAAGTCAACCTAACCTTCAACTCTTGAAAACATTCCTCACAATCGGCATTCCATATAAACGGTTGGGCCTTGCGAGTCAACCGAGTAAGTGGAAGAACCAATTGTGAAAAACCTTGGATAAACCTCCTGTAGTAACGAGCTAGACCCAAGAAACTTCTTATTTCAGAGACAGATATTGGTCGTTCCCAGTTCAACACCGCTTCTACTTTACTGGGGTCCACCGCAACTCCCGATTGGGAAATCACGTGCCCCAAAAACTTCACTTCCGGCATCCAGAAGTCACACTTCGACGGCTTGGCATACAATTTCTTTTCTCGGAGTACGTTTAAAACAATGCGGAGATGTTGAACATGGTCCTCAATGGTCTTAGAGTACACCAAGATATCGTCAATAAAAACTACCACAAACTGATCAAGGTACGTGTGAAACACTCGGTTCATGTAATCCATGAATACCGCTGGAGCATTAGTCAAACCGAAGGGCATCACTACGAACTCGTAATGTCCATACCTAGTACGGAAAGCTGTCTTCGGAATATCTAAGGCCCGTACCTTTATTTGATGATAGCCCGACCTTAGATCAATTTTTGAAAATACCACGGCACCTCTAAGTTGGTCGAGCAAATCGTCTATCCTTGGCAAGGGATATTTATTCTTGATCGTCACTTTATTCAATTGCCGATAATCTATGCACAACCTCATGCTACCATCCTTCTTTTTGACTAGCAACACCGGAGCACCCCATGGAGAAGCACTCGGTCGGATAAACCTTTTCGATATTAATTCCTCAAGTTGAGACTTCAGTTCCTTCAACTCTAAAGGAGACATTCTATAAGGAGCAATAGAGATTGATCCTGTACCAGGAATCAATTCTATTGAGAATTCTACCTCTCGGTCAGGAGGTAAGGATGAAACTTCTTCTGGAAAGACATCTAGAAATTCATTTACCACTTGCACAGATGACAAATCTAAACCCGTTTCAGTAGATGCAGACAACATAATAAGAATAGCTTCCGCACCTTGGAATAATGACTGGCTTGCTTCGGTGTAAGAGATCGTCGCTTCAGAATCTGCCTGTGTCAATCCTACGGATTCGGAGGCGAAGCTAATAGTTCGATCGGCACAGTTGATTGTTACATGATTTTCAGCCATCCAATTCATACCCAGAACAATGTCCATACTTCTCATAGGCAAGCAAATAAATTTCACAACAAACTGTCTGTCGCCTATGACAAGTAGGCAATTTTCACATAATGATTGGGTCTGGACACGACCCTTGGCAGCAGTTAAAATAGTTATCGGTTCGGATAGCTCAGACAATGCTAGTCCCAACCGATCCACACATGCTTGCGAGATAAAACAGTGAGTTGCACCAGAATCATATAAAATATTGACTGAATTATTAAAAAGAGATCCCGTACCCCTTAGAAGATTATCCGTAGGTGTGATGGTTCGAGCATCGAGTGTGTTGATCCGCCCCTGACCAGGAGCATTTGGTGCCCTTTGGGAGTTCTTCTTTGTTGGGCACTGATTTGCATAGTGACCTTCCTCATTACAGACATAGCATCTATCGGATCGTTGTGCACAACTGCCGTGGTGATACCTTCCGCACTTAAAACAATTCCTAAACTTCATTTGGTCGGCCGTTTGCACCTGCTTTCCTTTATAATTACCACTCTTGCCCGAGTCATGCCTGGGACCCATCGGAGAACTAGATGACCCAGTGTTCCTCTTACTCTGATGGAACGCCTTCCTACTTGCATACAACCTTGCCAAATCACTTTCAGCAATATAAGCTTGTTGAACCATGGCTGCATAATTGGTCTTCGGAAAAGAACTTAGACTTTGAGCAATGTCCTCTCTCAACCCATATTTGTACCTGTCAGTTTTCCATCGGTCATTGGGGGCATATCCAGCTAAACCGAAGAATTGATACAACTCTTCAAATTTGGCCGTGTATTGGCCCACGGTCAAGCCTCCTTGCGTGAGAGCTAAGAACTCATTTTCCTTATCAAACCTCATTGCCGTGGGGAAGAATTGTTCCAGAAATGATGTTCGGAAACTTTCCCAAGTCGGGGGAGTTCCCATTGTCTCCATCATGGCTCTAGCATTTGTCCACCAGTTATTGGCCTCTCCCTTCAACATATGGGATGCCAACCTCAGCTTATCTTCATCGGTCACTTGCATTGTTAAAAAGATCTTTTCAATGTCATCCAGCCAATGTTGTGCTCTCATGACATCCGGCCCACCTCTGAACTCGGAGGGTTTCATTTTCAAGAATTCTGTAAAAATTCTCCTTGGGTTCACTTGTGGCTCTTGAGCTTGATGCTGTTGAGCATTTTGCTGTTGGATCTGTTGCTGCTGATGCATAAGCATCATATCTTGCATCATTTTCTGTTGGTTCTCAATGCCATTCTGCATCCACTCAAAATTCGGATCAACAGGAGGAGGAACGCCTCTACCTCTTCTGGCCATGATTCTGCGAAATATGCTCAAAGTATTAAGTTGATCAAGCTCAATGTCTAATAGCATACTAAGAAAATCACGACTGGAGAAAGCAAAGACCCTAAAAGCTAAGTCCGACTAGGTCGAACCGCTCTGATACCAACTGTAACACCCTGATATTTTTATTTCTTTAAAAACACCCAAGTGCACATTAAACATACATCAGAGATAATATTTCCTGCTCAGATACTGATTACCACTATAAAATTTTTGCTGAAATATAACATAACTGTCTTATACACACTTAAGACCATACGGTTCTTAGACCGTGAACTGTCAGCAACTGTGGTAGTAAGAATCATACAAGAAAGCGGAATGAAAGACAAACATGACACTAATGTCATAGTACTGTGATACATGGACAACAGAAGGAAAATGAACTGAATATAAAGCTAAGTCATTATCCATTTCCCGGGGGCCACCTACTCGTGCCTCTGAGGGTTTCTTCTGTCCCTGTTTATCTGTAAAACAACAACATTTAAACAGTGAGATACAATCTCAGTGAGTTCTACCGAGACCCCTACTAACACTCTCGGTTCAGTTATTAGTTCTCTTATAGCTTAACACGACACCGACTGCAAAACATTGCTACTCCCGGAATGTCGTAAAATAAACAAAGCACGGCACCGACTGCAGAACATTGCTAATCCCGGTGTATCGTACAACAAACAAAGTACGGCACCGACTGCAGAACATTGCTAATCCCGGTGTATCGTACTATAATTTTTAACATAACACCGACTGCGGAACATCGCTAATCCCGGTGAACCCCCTACCAATAGTACATTCTCCCATTGGCATGGAGCCTAGGGAAGGGGATCATGACTGCCCCGCCTAGTATGTTACACATGGGTCGTCACCCAACTCGATATACTATATACGTATATCTACAATACTATGAACCCACGGTCCATCAAATCAGATAATCAATGAAACACTTTAATCCACATTTTATAAAATTCAAGTTCACACTCGCACTCTAGTTGACCACTTTTCGACACAATTTTCAATATCAAAAATAGTTCATTTTGCCTTAAAAATAGAATATTCAGTTAGGCCTCTGAATAAGCTTTCCAACGCATCTTAGAACACCTCAATCGGGTTCCCGGATCAAAAGTTATCGCGAAACGAAAAACAGTGTTTGGTTGCAGAAATTCTGCCAACTGGCGCGCGAGTGGCGCGTGGCGCGCAAACGGCGCGCGAACAGACAGGAAGTTCTGCCAATTGGCGCGCGGGTGGCGCGCGGCGCGCAAGTGGCGCGCTATCAGACAGCAGGTTCTGTCCACTGGCGCGCGAGTGGCGCGCGGCGCGCAAACGGCGCGTGGACTGACAGTAAGGGGGACCTGTTAAGTGCATAATTTTGCGATTTTCGCGAAATCCGCTATTCCGCTCAATTCCGATTTTTGTTCCGATCGAAAACAGATTTGACAACCAGTAAAATGAGTCCAATACAAATCACACAATCAATCAATCCAATCAAAAACTCAATCAAAACGAATTGTATTAAAACGCGACATATTTTCACATAACGGTTTTCGTTCCAAAATCTCTCGAAACCAATTAACGTAAAAACTAACGAGACACAAAAACATCCTAAGCGTGAGTAAAACTCACCCTTGAAGCGAGAGCCGATATCGAACCGAATTTGCCGAGACTTGAAAAACTCTCGAACGGAACCCTATTTCACCAAATCGCTCCAAACTTCGATTCGAACTTCACAACGCGATCAATCCGCTCCTAGCTTCGATCCTAAACATAACCCAATCATCAACACAACCTATTAATCCATGATTTCAACAAATTTTCCCCACAAATCCTCATTTTTCGAAATCAAAAGGAAGGGGGAAGAATGGAGGAGAGGCTTACCAAAAATATGGGTTTTGATGAGAAGGATGAGATGAAGATGGTGATGGAATTTGGGACCTTGGGGATGAGTGATGCTCCCACAATCTCTTCTTCCTTCTTCTTCTTTCTCTTCTCTCCTTTCTCTTCTTTCTCTTCTTTCCCTTCTCTTCTCTGTTTCTTTTCTCTTCTGCGCTTTCTTTCCTTTTTTTTTTCTTTCTTTTATTCATTTAACACACACACACATACTTATTTAATTAATAAATAAGTGGTAGCGTGGTCCAATTACCGTATTGATCTTAATCCCTTATTTCGATTCCAAAACTTCCTTGACCCGTATTATTCGGTCAACGATCCTGTGACAGCCAATAATTAATTCTAGCGCTCAATAATTTTACCAATTAAGCACCAAGTTAATTCAATTGGGTTAACATCCAAATAATTCGATTAATTATTTTGAGGATGTTACATGAACGATTCTTTTTCCATTAGAAACTATACTCAAATTGCTTTTGTTAAGGCTAAGGTTTTGTTCCATTTGGTCAAGTGTAAGTCAGTTTAGAGTGATTTGAAGTGGAAGGACAGAATCTGTCCAGTCTGGGAACCATTCGGGTTGTTTCTAAAAACTGTACTAACTGGCTAATAATGTAAAGGTGATGTTTATGACGATGTTGTGATGTGATTGTGATGTTTATGATGCATATTAATGGTGAATATATCTTGGTGATTGGTGAGTATATAAATTATTGGTGAGTAATATAAATACATCATTTGGTGTTTTGGTGTCATGGTGCATAGTCTCGGTGTCGCATAGTCATATGCATTTCTGGTGAATAGGCCTCGGCCTCCTAAAATATTTTGGTGTTGGTGAATAAGTAAAACTATTGGTGAATATGCAATGGCGTACTTTGGTGATTTTGTTGTGCTTGATGCATTGTCATGGTGTCACATAATCATATGCATTTTTGGTGAATTGGTTTCGGCCTTATTATAAATTTTGGTGAATGCCCTCAAGGCTAATTTTTGGTGAATGGATCCACATGCATATGCCCAGTGGAGTTTTGGGTTGCATCTCATACATTGCATACGCGTCCTGTGTTTGATTGCGTCTTCTTGAACTAATGGTGTAACTGTATTCTGGGTGTAACTGTATTTGGTGTGACGGTACTCGGTGTAACAGTATTCGGTGTAACTGGATTTGGTGTAACTGAATTGATGGTGTAGTTAAATTGATGGTATCCCTGGTGTGCCTATTATACTGTGTTTCTTGTTTTATCTATTATTATCTATGTATTGAGACTCACCCTACTGCGTCGTGTTGCCTCGTATGTCGGCAACCTGCAGGTGACGGTGACTGAAGGTGGCTAGAGATTCTTCTTCTAGTATGGTCGAGTCGGCTCTGATACGTAGGCACTCGGGAGGGTTGTCCTTGTGTCTTTCCTTATGTGTTATGTATATGCCTTTCTAAGTTGTAAACCTTTTGAAGTATGATTGCCAAGTTAAACCTTTTTATTTCCGCTGCATGTTTTTGAAAAGAAGTTAGTTATAATTAAAGTACTCTGTTTGCGAAGTGGTTTTCCGGTTCGAAAAATGTGACACTCTTTTGGCGCGAAAAACTCTGATATTTTTTTTAATAAACCGTTGGGTAGAAAAAGGGGTGTTACAATTGCCCCCTTTTTGTGTTGTCGTATGGCCGCGAGGACGTGATTGGTGGTACAAAAACCCTTGATATGACTTGATGTGACAGTTTGAAGAGACTTAACTGCCATTTCCTTTGCTATCGTTCAACTTTTCCACCGTAGTTCTGCACAGGACCCTCCTCTTTGCTATCGTTCAACTTTTCGGCAATTTGTTGAACAGTTTCTCCGAAACTTCTGGTTCTTCGCATTCGAGGGACAAGAGAAGAAAAAGTAAAAATAGAGAAAATAAAACTTCAGTCTAACCGGTTTCGAAAAACTTAATTAATATCACTGCCTCCCCGGCAACGGCACCAAAAACTTGATAGGCCGCAAGTGCACGGTCTTGTCGCGTAATAAAAGAGTTATCGATCCACAGGGAGAGCCTAGGTGATTACCAATTTAATTTTCCAAAGTTGATTAACTGAAAATAAAGTCCTTTTAGAAAGAAGGAATGTTTTTGTTGATGTTTTAAAGATAAAAAGAGACTTGGGGTATTAGTTTCATCGAAATGATAAGGTTTCCGTTATTAATTCTTTCGACTTTTTTCCAGTTTAAAGAACGATATATTTCTTAAGACAAGGCGACGGTTGTAGCAAGAGTTTCCTTTCGGAATACAAACGCGTGTTCTAAACTAATTATCAAGCCTATTTACATGGTTGATTATTATTAGAACCCATTAAGCAAAGACCTTTTCGTGTCTCAATAAAATCAAAACTATTTTCATGTGTTGATTTTATTGTCTAATTTCATAGATCCAACAACCACACTTCCCCTTTCGGTACATCGTGTGGTGTTTTGAAATAATAATGAAAAGTCATGAAATTAGATTTAAAAATACAAAGCGATTAAGGTGGAGAAAAGTCTCGGGAATTAATTAGTAGGAAGCCATCATTTGATTGTTACCAAAAACCCCAAGGCTAAGAAAGTCTACTCACTCATGATCATTGTAGACAAAAGAGGAGAAGAGGAAGATTGCATATTTGTAAATTTGCAAGAATTTGTAAAGAAAGCGATAAGTTGCGGAATGCGTAAATTGCAAGAATTGTAAAGAAAGCGATAAGTTACAGAATGTGTAAATGAGTTAGGAATTAGATGTTAGAATGGCAAGAAAATAAATGTTAGGAATTGAGAAAATTGCAAAATTATAAATAGCGGAATTGTAAATGATAAGAAAGTAAATTGCTTAAAAAGTAAATTGCAAGGAATTTAAATGACTTGGAAAATAAAAGAGCAAGAAAGTAAAAGGGCAAGAAAGTAAATAAGCAAGAATTAAAGGAGCAAGAAAGTAAATAAGCAAGAATTAAAAGGGCAAGAAAGTAAATAAGCAAGAATTTAAAAGGGCAAGAAAGTAAAAGGGCAAGAGAGTAAATAAGCAAGAATTAAAAGAGCAAGAAAGTAAATAAGCAAGAATTAAAAGGGCAAGAAAGTAAATAAGCAAGAATTAAAAGGTCAAGAAAGTAAAAGAGCAAGAATTAAAAGGGCAAGAAAGTAAATAAACAAGAATTAAAAGGGCAAGAAAGTAAAAGAGCAAGAATCATAAAGAACATGATGAGTAAATTGAAGTCATAAATCTTAGAGAGTTTTTGAGAGTGATTTTCTAACAAAATTCAAGTGTTCTTACAAGTGAGGATCAAGGTCCTATTTATAGGAAATATGAGGGAAAAAGCACTTGAGTGGAGGGGCAAAATAGGCAACTCAAGTTTGGCACAGATAGCCATCAACAAGTGGACAAAGCATAGCCATCAACAAGTGGACAAAGCACTTGAGTGGAGGGGCAAAATAGTCAAAAAGAACTGAAAAATCAAGCTGGCAAAGATAGCCACCAACAAGTGGCCGCAGCCAAAATTGACTGCTTCTTGGCGCCCTTGGTGCCCTGTCCTGCGCCAGTTTGCGCTGTGCTGCTCCTTGGCGCCCTTGGCGCCCTGTCCTGCGCCAGTTTGCGCTGCTGCTGCTCCTTGGCGCCCTGTCCTGCGCCAATTTTGAGCTGTGCTGCTCCTTGGCGCCCTTTGTAACACCCATTTCTACCCGGTAATTATTAATAAAATATCATAGTTTTCGCAAACAAATGAGCGTCACATTTTTCGAGTTGAAAAAAAACCTTAAACGGATACATAACACTCATCACTTATTCGAATTACTCATGGGTCAACTCACCCCCCATTCGCTATTACTATTCCTAATAAGGACCAACACACTAACATATAATAAATAATAATTATAATATTATTTCTATCACATAAACCCTATTTAATTAATTAAATAAATAACTAATTAATTTTGGGGCGTTACAACTCTCCCCCACTTAAAAGAATTTCGTCCTCGAAATTTAACTACCGACGTGAGCACCCTTCCACTAACCAAGTTCACACAACAAAAATGTTGAAACAAAACCAAAAACAAGAGGCACAGAGTTTACGCACAGAAAACGCAATAAATCACACAAGCAGTCCGCGGTTAGGACCGAACAATCCAAAAAGTTTACCTGATTTGAACAACCTGCAATGTAAACAATGGTTAGTACTAAAAGACAACAGTTGGTCGTTAACCGACACAACGACTCGACGACTTGGCCGGACGGACCAACCATTGCTGTGATACCACTAATGTAACACCCATTTCTACCCGGTAATTATTAATAAAATATCAGAGTTTTCGCAAACAAATGAACATCACATTTTTTGACTTAAAAAAAAACCTTAAACGGATACATAACACTCATCACTTATTCGAATTACTCATGGGCCAACTCACCCCCCATTCGCTATTACTATTCCTAATAAGGACCAACACACTAACATATAATAAATAATAATTATAATATTATTTCTATCACATAAACCCTAATTAATTAATTAAATAAATAACGAATTAATTTTGGGGCCTTACACCCTTGGCGGCCTTGGCACCCTGTCCTGCGCCAGTTTTGCGCTGTGCTGCTCCTTGGCGCCCTTAGCGCCCTGCAGAGTGCCTAGTGCTGTCTAAAAAATTGTTCCTCCTCAAATATTTTCTTTGTTCTTCATTTTAGCTCATATTTTCTCTTTTGCTTCAAAATAAAACCTGAAAATAAAAAGTAAACATTTGTAGTAAAATAGCTCAAAAAAAATATATTAAAATAAAAAACTTAATAAAAATAACTATTAAATAGACTCTAAAAATAGGCTTATCAAACTCCCCCATGCTTGAACCTTTGCTTGTCCTCAAGCAGAAACAGTGTAAATCTTTAGGCCAATTCTGAAGGAAATTATTTTCACATCGAAACCTTAAGTGAACTGTGGGGTAATTCTAACACTTTTGTTTGAGAACTACTATCTGGGCTTCGTGTAGAATTGAGAGACAATTTTAAAGTATCAATACTCTAGAGAGGGTATCAATGTCATCATAGAACCGATTCCCCAGCATTCTTAAGTTTGGGTCCTCCATTCACTAAGACCGGGTCTCAAAGGAGGGTCTTTATACGTTGGGCATTCAAGCATTTTTCTTTTCTTTTTGATTTTATATGCTAACCATTCATTTTGACATTTAAAATGCACCAATTTTTGCATTTTGAATTGGTTTTGCATTTTTTTATACCCCAACTCAGACGTTTTTCTCCCGTAACCGCGCATCCAGTGAATGTCACCAAGAGAACCAGGTTACAAGTTCCTTTTCAGTCCTTCTAATTGTATTAATAACTGAAAACAGTCTCAATAGTGTGTGTGTGAAAAAGCCCTAGAAGTAGAAATCGAACCATGATACAATTTTTGTTGTTCGCAACCAGCCCACCTAGATGATTGCTAATAAAAATTGAAAAATTATTTTTGTCCAGAAAAGTCTTATTTAAAACATGCTTAGGGTTCACAAAGTTTCATCATGGGGGGAGCAGAAACAACTCAAAGTACGAAAAGATAAAAAGTTAGCAAAGCAATAAAGACATACCCAATAAAAGCAATAAAATACCCCCCATGCTTGGACTAGGTGTAACACCCCGATTTTCGTGCATTGTGGTTCTCTTAGTGTGTTTGTTTCATGAATTATTTTGTTATTGATAAGATCAAATTATTTTAATTTATTGTGTGTTTGAGTTATTAAAAATAGTTAATATATTTTTATATGCTATTAGTAACATATAATTATTATTATATATTTATTTTATTTTTATAAAATATTAGTGTTTAAAGTATAATTTAGTTATAAGAATTATTTGGGTATCAAGGTGTTAAAATAGTGTGTATATTTGAAATGGGTTTTAAAAGTAGACAAAAATCTATTTTTATGCTTTTAATCACGCGCACCCCCCACTTCCTTGTTAGGCGCACCCCAGCCACTGAACCCAAATCAGTTCGCAGCCAGCAACAGAAGCCCAACACGAGACCCGCCCAGATCCGACCCGGTCCGTTTCTTTCCTCTTCTTCCTCGCGCAGCTGCAACCGAAAAAACACTACTCTCCTTCCCTCAATCGCGTTCTCACCTCTCTCACCGCGGCCAGCCCCAAAAATCCACCTTCCCACTCGGAATCTCCCTCTGAGTTCGATTCCAGGGCCCATTCAACCGATTGCAACCTCCATCTCGTGATTCCGCCATCACCTTCTCCGTGGGAAAACTCCATACCCACCATGTTCAAGAACGATTTCCGCACTTGACGACGCGTCTCCTCCCTCGTTCGAATCGCACCCATGTACTGAGTGCTTTATTTTGAATGCACCCTTTTGGTTAGTTTACTCTTCTCTGCTTTCATTTATTCAAGTTCAACATGCAATAAACAAAAAAAAATAAGCTGATGCCAAACATGCATAATCACGATTACTGTGTGTGCTTGGATTTCAAAAAAAAATGAGATAATTAAAATGGCCAAAATCCAAGGTTGTGAGTCATGCTTCAAGTTTTGATAGCCTTGTGCTTTTACCTCAGCATGCTTCATTGTCACTTTAAACTAAATGATATTTTTAGAAGGTGTTTGTTACTGATGATTTACAAATAAATATCTATATGTATATAAGCTTGTTTGAAATGTAACATTTAAGGTGTATCATACTAGCCTAGTGCGATGAGTATAATTTAGTGAGTTTCTTATTACAAAAATTTAAAGTTAAACTATGATAGAGTTTCAAACTATATAGAGTTTTAACTTAATTTAAATTATTAATATTTTAGTATATTCTTCTTAAACTATTTTGGCAATAAGAAAAGAATTTCGGAGTTAATTGATTAAAAGGGTGGCTGAGTATCTTTCATATTTTTGGTATATGACTTTGGACTGTTGTTGTTGCATGATTGTACGCATTCGAGTCAAACATTGTCCTGCTGAAATTGATTCACGCTTGAGAACTCGTAAATTGTCTCTGTCGAGATTTGCCTTCGAAAGACGCTTCATATCAGGTAAGGGTGGGTTTTAACATTTATAATGGGTTATGATGGTGGCTTATGGGTAGTTAGGGGCTATCCTTTTGTACTTAATAACCTATTTGATTCGCAATCATAGTGATTAGATGTTAGGAATGAATTGCTCATTGAATTGTTGTGTTGTTGATTTAATTGTGGTGATGTTGTTCGAATTGAGATATCATTCTCATGTTAATTGTTATATTGAATTTAATTGTTATATTGTGATGTTGCGTAATTATCTTGGAGATGAAATTAAGGGATTGAAGCGTGCACTAGGTGTGATTGGTGAGATGTTGATTGGTGTGTATATAGGTGTGAATCGAATTTGGTGTTGTGGTTCTTCAAGAAATCAAAGTTGTTATTTTTCCACGATAAGGTTGCTGTTTTCGTAGAGCTAATGCTGCTGTCTTTACTCAAATAATGTTGCTGTTTTTGGGCTGTTTTTGCTGCTGTTTTAGCATATAAATGCTGCTGTTTTTATGCTGTTTTTGCTGCTGTTTTTATGCTGTTTTTGCTGCTGTCTTAGCATATAAATGCTGCTGTTTTTATGCTGTTTTTGCTGCTGTTTTAGCGTATAAAATACTGCTGTTTTTATGTTGTAATTGCTGTTGTTCTCTCAAATTTAAGTGTGTTGTTTTCTCAATTTAAGCGTGATGTTTTCTCAAATTTAAGTGTGCTGTTTTTTCTCAAATTTAAGTGTGCTGTTTTTCTCAAATTTAAAGGTGCTGTTTCTTAAATGTAAAGGTGCTGTTTCCTCATATTTTAAAGTGCTGTTTTCCCTATCTCTCAAGTTGCTGTTTTTTTTTTACAATTTGCGGTTTTTATATCGCTGTTTGGCGCCATAGCGCAACCCAAGTTTCTGCTAGGCGCCAATTATGGTAGTGCCGTGTGCGTGTGTTGGGTGTCCTGTTTGAGGTCAGTACTTGTGTAGGTATGTGTAATGTGGCAGCTATGATGTTGTGAACAGGTGAGAATTACGAGGTAGCTGTGATGCTACAACACGTGGTATTTTTATGAAATGATTTATAACGAGACATGATGGTATAGTATTTATTAATTAAATACTTTGAGTTTGTGTAACTGGTGCATGAGTCATGAGTCGCATTATCATATGCATTTCTCGGTGGTATAGGCTTCGGCCTCTTGCCCGTTGTGGCTTATTTTACGAGATCGGTAGCGCATGCATATGACCAGAGGGGTTGCATTGTTGCATGGTCCATATATACATATATAACGTATTTTAGTGTTTCCATTCTGATGGAATTCGTGCCTTGTGCGGTGCTATGATGTGTTGATTTTCTGTGCTACCGTGATTTACCCGCTGCTTATATACTGCTATCATTTACTTATTATTTCTGTTAAGCTCACCCCTTCTGCTTGGAATGTTGCTCTTATGTGGCAACGCTGCAGGTGATCGTTAGCACTCGTGGAGGATTGCTAGGTGTAGTCTCCTTCTCGTTGGGTCTGTGTCAGCTCTGACGCGTAGCACCGGGGAGGGTCTTAGTTACTGCTTTCGAACTATTACTGTTTTTTTTGGAGTTTTGGCTTAATGTTTATTTATTTTTGGAGATGTTAAATGAGTCTATGATTCCGCTGCTTAGAGATTAATTACTTATGTTTTTGAGGATTCATTTCAAATCAATTGGAGATTTTATGTGGTGAAAAATGTAGCGCCCTCGCGGTGACTCGGATAATTGCGTGTTTAATTATAATTAGTAAAATGGGGGTGCTACACTAGGCATTGTCCTCAATGATTTTTAAAATAACAACACAAAAGGGGTTAGGATAGCTCACCGGATCACAGCTGCCCGGGCGGGGGACCCTAGTTGATGTTGAAATTGCACATTAGGGTTTAGAGCATATCTGTCACGTGCTCCAATTGCTGGCTGTGGTACAGCTGGTCTTTCCTGATTAGTTGCAGCTCTTCATTTTGCCTTTGCAGCTCTCCATGATTGACATAATTTCTAACCGTGAGCTATATATATATATATATATATATATATATATTTTCAATGAATCGAAAAAATACATTAAGCCGTGGGTTGCCTCCCACGTAGCGCTCTTTTAACGTCACTAACTTTGACGATCAAAATTTCAATTGGGATCATGTAGAACTAAACTAGTTCCTTTCTCAATTGGGTCACCAATTAAATAATTTTTCAACCTTTGACCATTGACTTTAAACGATCCGGTTTTCTCGCTCCAGATCTCTACAGATCCGAAGGGGTAAACCTTACGGATTTCAAAAGGACCGGACCATCTTGATTTTAATTTTCCTGGGAAAATTTTTAGCCTGGAATTAAACAATAACACCAGGTCACCCTCCTTGAATTCTCTGCGAATGATACGCTTATCATGCCAATTTTTTGTTCTTTCTTTGTAAAGTTTGGCATTCTCATAAGCATCCATTGTAACGCCCCAAATTTTATTAAATATTTATTGATTAATTTATTTAATTAATTTAATTAGGATGTTGTGTGATAGAATATTAGAAATAATATATGGTTATTTTATTTAATGTGTTGGTCCATATTGGGGGTTAGAAATAATAAAATGAGGAGTGTTAGTAGTAAGCCCATGATTAAGTCAAATTAGACTAATGAAAAAGCCCAAAGGAGTGGTAAGTCATGAGAAGGGCTTAGCAATTAGGGTTTCATTCATAATTAGAAGAAAAGAAAAGAAAAGAAGCGTGAGAAGTGAGAAGAGAGGAAGGGGCAGCGGCTAGGAGGGGAAAAGAAAGAAGAGGAAAGCGTGAGTTCCAACCAAGAACAAGAGAGAGAGAAGGAAAAAGCTAGGGGCTTAGAGAAAACCCTCACTTGTGAGAAACCAAAAATTAGAAAGTGAGAAGAGTGAGAGAGAAGGGGCGCGACGGCTCAAGAAGAAAGAGGAAGGGTTTTGCGTGAAGCTTGGAGAAGAGGAAACTTGGATTGTTGGTGTTTTTGGTGAATTGCAAGGAGTTAGGTTTTAGGAACGATTTATTGATTGAATTGTTGTGTTGATAATTGAATTGATGTGTTGTTGATTAAATTGAGATGTTGTTGTTATTGATTGAATTGTTGTGTTGTTGATTAGATTGAGATGTTGTTGTTACGTTAAACCTCTTGTTGAATTTAAATTGTGGGTTTCTATGCTAATGGGTGTTAAGGTGAATATGAGAACAATTATGAGTATAAGGTGTTTGTTGTATTGGTGCAATAAAATTGAGAGTGAAAATATGATGATTGATGGGTGTTTGATGAATTGTAGGAATATATTGGAGTTGTAAAACTTAAGTTATAGATGAAACAAGTTAGGTTAAAATTCTGGAAACGATTTGGGTAGAGGTTCAGTATTTCGGTAACTGGGAACGTTGTGTTGACTGAAAAATTATGTGGTTTACATTTCTGGAAAATAGACTTAATGCTTGTTAATTTGGCACTGGTTTGGTTGCGTTTAGAGTTGTGTAGCTCGAGATATGAATTTCACAAGTTAGGGTAAGATTCTGGAAACAATCTGGACATAGGGTCAGTGTTTTGGTCACTGCGTTTTCAAAAGAACTCATTTTCGAACGAATCCAATTTCTTTGAAAACTAGACAGAATTCTCCCTAGTTTATGCACAAGTTTCATGCAGTTTGATTGAGTTTTGGTCATTTTAGAACTGCTTGAATTTGAAGGACAGAAACTGCCCTCTTTTGGAACATGTATGTGTGTTTTTGAAAACTGTACCTGTTAGACTCTCTTTTCAAAAACTGAACTTAGGAATAAGGAGTGGACCCATAGGGCTTTCCAACAAGTATTTATTTGTCGAAATCCGGTGTGGGTTACTATTTTAATCAATTCGCCAAAGTAAGCACATGGTTACGGAATTTCTGCACCTTGTTTGTTTTCGCGATATCTTTTGATCCGGGAACCCGATTGAGGCGTTCTAAGATGCGTTGAAGAGCTCATTCAGAGGCCTAACCGATTATTCTATTTTTAAGGCAAAATGAACTGTTTTTTATTGCTGTTGCTGATTTATGCTGCGGTTTATATTGATGCTGCTACTCTATGTGCTGTTTTGGTCCCTATGGGTGTTGTTTAGTCCTTTGGTGACAATGTAGTCGCGTAATTAAGTGTGCTTGGTGTGATTGGTGTGCTATCCTTAGAGCTGAAATTTTGGAGATGTATAATGGTGATGTATATAAAATGGTGAGATAAATTATTGGTGAGTGCCCTCAAGGCAATGGTCTATGACCTTTCTTTTGGTGTTGGTGAGTTAATAAAACTATTGGTGAGTTGATCAAATTATTGGTGCGCATGTTATTGCATTGTTGTGGTGATTTTGGTGTGTATGGTGCATTGTTCATGGCGTCGCATAATCATGTGCATTTATTGGTGAGCAGAAGGCTTCGGCCTTATTTTGGTGTATGCCCTCAAGGCTAATTTTTGGTGATGGATCCACATGCATATGCCCGTGGAGTTTTGGGTTGCATCTCATACATCAAACATGCACTCGTGATTATTTTGGTGATTAATTGGTGATTATTTTGGTTGACTATCTTGGTGATTAATTGGTGATTATTTTGTTGACTATCTTGGTGATTAAGTGGTGATTATAAAATAATGGTGTGCGTGAATATGGTTGTAATTGGGTGTTTAGTTGCCTTCTCTAAATGATGCTTATCTTATTCGTTATTACTTATGTAAAGAGACTCACCCTACTGCTTTTATGTTGCTTCTTATGTCGGCAACGTGCAGGTGTCAGCGAGTGAAGGTGATCTAGCACCTTCTTTCTAGTGAATCGAGTCAGCTCTGATACGTAGCACTCGGGGGGAAAATGAATGCCTAGTTGTACTTTATGTTTATCAGGTTGTATTGTTGTTGAGTTGCTTTTAAAGGGCCTTTAAAAGATGTTAAGATTTGCTGAAGTTAAACCTTTTGAAAATCCGCTGCTTAATGAATGAGAATTTGAAGTGCGGTGTATCCGATATGTTATAAGTGAATTAAATACGCTCGTTTCGAGTTCAAGTGAAAATGTGGTACTCCTTTCTGGTGTAGCAAAGAAAAGAATTTTTGAAACTCTGATTTTAAATGAATAAATAACGGGTAGAAAAGGGGTGTTACATCCATTCTCAGTTCTTCCAATTCGTTTAGTTGGAGTTTTCTTTTTTCTCCGGCTAATTCCATGTTCAGGTTAAGGCGTTTAATTGCCCAGTAAGCTTTGTTCTCTTGATCAACGGGAAGGTGGCAAGACTTCCCATAAATTAATTTGAAAGGAGTCATTCCTATGGGAGTTTTGTACGCAGTCCGATAAGCCCAAAGAGCATCATCAAGCTTTACCGACCAGTCTTTTCTTAAGGTCGAAACAGTTTTTTCTAAAATACTTTTAATTTCTCTGTTCGATACCTCAACCTGACCACTAGTTTGGGGGTGGTAAGGCGTTGCAATTTTGTGCCTTACACCAAACTTTTGCAGTAACATTTCAAAATGTTTTGAGATGAAATGGGATCCTCCGTCGCTTATGACAACACGAGGGACCCCGAATCTTGGAAAAATTATTTGGTTTCCAAAAGAAGATTATTTGCATCGTTTCTGGGAGAAGCAATGGCTTCGATCCATTTTGACACATAGTCAACAGCTACCAGAATATATTGGTTTCCAAAAGAAGATGGAAATGGTCCCATGAAATCGACACCCCAGACGTCAAAAATATCAACCTCTAAGATATTATTTAAGGGCATTTCATTTCTTTTCGAAATATTTCCGGTGCGTTGACACTGGTAGCATTTAGAAACGAATTGATGCGTGTCTTTAAAAAGGGATGGCCAATAAAAACCAAATTGTAGAATTTTTGTAGCAGTTTTTGAAGAACTAGCATGGCCGCCACAGAAAGAAGAATGACAATGGTATTGAATGTTACTTACCTCTTCTTCCGGAATGCATCTTCTGAACACCCCGTCTGCTCCTCTTTAAAAAAGCGGTGGCTCGTCCCAGTAATACTGTTTAAGATCATGGAAGAATTTCTTCTTCTGCTGATAATTTAAATCTGGGGGGAGTACTCCTGCTGCAAGGTAGTTTACAAAATCTGCATACCATGGTGCTTCAGTTTTGACCTATGAGAAGAGTTGATCATCCAAAAATGTATCATTAAGTGGCAACTCTTCTTCTTTTGTTCCTTGTAGACGGGACAAATGATCAGCCACAACATTTTCAACGCCTTTTTTATCCTTTATTTCAAGATCAAATTCTTGTAGGAGTAAAACCCATCGGATCAATCTCGGCTTGGCATCTTTTTTGTTTAACAAATATTTTATGGCCGAGTGATTAGTATAAATGATGATTTTTGAACCTACAAAATATGATCGAAACTTATCAATGGCAAAAACTACCGCCAATAATTCTTTTTCAGTTGTGGCGTAACTCATTTGTGCCTCGTCTAAGGTCCTGCTTGCATAGTATATGGCATGCAATTTTTTTCCCTTTCTTTGCCCCAGGACTGCCCCAACGGCATAGTCGCTTGCATCGCACATTATCTCGAACGGAAGATTCCAGTCCGGTGGCTGTATGATTGGGGCAGTAACCAAAGCCTTTTTCAACCTGTTAAAAGCTTCAAGACAAAGATCATTAAAAATAAATGTTGCAACCTTAAGGAGCAGACTTGTCATAGGTTTTGAAATTTTTGAGAAGTCTTTTATGAACCGGCGGTAGAAACCCGCATGGCCTAAAAAGCTTCTCACCTCAATTTTTGCACGATCTACCTCAATACCTCTATTAGAAATTAGGTGTCCTAGGACAATTCCTTCATTAACCATGAAATGACACTTTCCAGATTGGCTAAACAGTTTTCAAAATTTGAGCCATGGACGGAAAAATCATCCATAAACACTTCCATTATGTTTTCAACAAAGTCTGAGAATATGGACATCATACACCTTTGAAAGGTAGCAGGAGCATTACATAGACCAAAGGGCATCCTTCTATAGGCATAAGTGCCAAAAGGACATGTGAAAGTTGTTTTTTCTTGGTCGCTAGGGTGGATGGGAATTTGGAAAAATCCCGAATAACCATCCAAATAGCAGAAATGTGAGTGCCGTGCTAACCTTTCTAGCATTTGATCAATGAACGGGAGAGGGAAGTGATCTTTCCGGGTAGCTTTGTTAAGCTTTCTGTAATCAATACACATTCTCCATCCCGTAATTGTCCTTGTGGAAATGCATTCATCCTTTTCAATTTTAATAACTGTTAAGCCTCCCTTCTTAGGTACTACTTGAACAGGACTAACCCACTTACTATCGGAAATAGGATATATTATCCCAGCATCAAGGAGTTTTAAAACTTCCTTTTTAACAACCTCTTTCATGTTTGGGTTTAATCTTCTTTGATGCTCGATAGAAGGTTTATAGTCCTCGTCAAGTAGTATTCTGTGTATGCAGATTGACAGATTTATTCCTTTAATGTCCTCAATAGTATACCCTATGGCTTTGGGATACTTTTTAAGAACATTAAGCAATTTTTCAGTCTCATTTTGTTTTATATCTGCATTTACAATTACTGTAAAAGTAGAATTAGGGCCAAGAAACTCATACCTGAGAGATGCTGGTAAGGGCTTCAGTTCTATTTTTGGTGCTTCTTTTGGGAGAGGTCGAGGTTTTCCCCCACCCAAAGTATCAGTACCCAATTTTTGTGATGGTGGATTCTCATCTAAAAGTTTTATGTAGAATTGGGTTTCCTCTGCTGCATTTGTATCTGTGTTGCCTAAAAGGCAATCTTCCAGACTATCTTGTGAAGATGATGCTAAAGAGCAGTCTCGCATGCAATAGTCTACAATATCAATCCTGCCGCATGAGTCCTTTACAGACGGACTCCTCGTGAAGTTTGAAACTTCAAACTCAACCTTTTCATCCCCCACGTTAAAAACCAACTTACCGTTTTTAACGTCAATTATTGCCCCTGCAGTAGCTAAAAAAGGCCTCCCTAGAAGAATAGGAATTTGGGAGTCTTCTTCAATTTCCATTACAACAAAATCCACCGGTATAAAATTTTGCCCTACCTTGATAGGGACATCCTCTAAGATTCCAGTGGGGTATTTGACGGAACGATCTGCCAACTGTATTATCATTTTTGTGGGTTTAACACTAGTTCAAAAATGGGATTAGAATTAGACATTTAAAGTCAGGCGCTCAGATGCCTGACTAAATAAGTGACGCGGTGGCAAACTTGTAATTAAAAGGCAAAACTCGCGAGTTTTAAAGTCAAGCGGATACACGCCTGACTTCTAAAGTGAAGAAAAAAGTAGACTTTAGAAGTCAGGCGTGTATTCGCGTAATTACATAAGTGACGCGGTGGCAAACGTGTAATTAATGGTTAAATTATTTGTTTCTATTATAATACTTTAGAAGTCAGACGTGTGTATTCGCTTGATTTCTAAAGTACCAAAATAAAAAAAAATGAGATTCTAGAGAAGTCAAGCGAATACACGCCTGACTTCTAAAGTACTAAAATAATAAAAAAGAATTTCACTGCCTCACTCTCAGAACACTCCTCTCGATTCTCACTCTCACGTACTAGCATTCTCAGTCTGAAACCCTAAATGTTTTTCTTCCTCACAGACTCAGCCTTCGCTCTCCTCTCGTCACTGAGCCTCAGCACCCTACTCATCCTCTCCTCTTTCACGGCACCGTGGTCTTTCTCTCTCCCTCCACCGTGACTTCGTTTTCTCCTTCTCCTCCACCGCGTCTCACACCACTCTCTTTTCACTATCAACACGACGCTCTTCGGAATAGAAAAGGGAGAGACGGGAAACGAGAGATCTAAGTAGAGAGAAGAGGGCGGTGGGTGCGATTCGCAAAGGGAGAAGGACGATCTACGATGGTTCGACTCTGTTGGTGGTGAGGCGTGATAGTTGACGGTGGTGTAGAGGGTTTAGTCATAAGGATGGTTACTGTGGTGCGGTGTAGATGGTCATGGGTGGTGGTTACTGTGTTCGTGTTGAAGGTGATTGGGCGAAGGATGATGGCCGTTGACGATTTGGTTCGTGGCTTTGGGGTTGCACGGTGGTGATTGATGGTGCGACGGCGACGAGGTGAAAAATAAGGAAAGGGTTGGAGATATCTCAACCAGCTCTTGATCCAGATTCGACAGAGATTCAGATTCGACAGAGACTCCTTTGTGTGAGTAAAAAATATTGACATTTATGAAAAGGAAAATAAAAATTTATGTTTTTGAATTTATTGGCATAACAAAACTGCCATTTTATGTTGTCTGTACTATTTATATACATTTTGTGGTAAATATTGAGTTTATGTATTATTTCAGGGATTTTAATGGTTCAAATTGTTGTACTTCAATGTATTATTTGGTATACTTTGATGTTATTTATGTTTGAGTTTGGAGGTGCTAGGATGTTGATTTCTGAACAATTTCCTGACACTGTTGGTTCTATTGTTTCTATTCATGTTGATTCTTTGCAATCTTACTAATGCTGAGATTTAATCATACAGATTTTTATTCAATGATGGCTTCTAGTGGTGGAAGGAATTGAAATTTTGGTGCTTCTGATGTTTATGGTCTTTCAGCTACTTCTAGAGGACTAACTCCTAGACCTTCTAAATTGGAGATGGAAAGCCAAAAACTTTGCCACCAGCAAGTGTGATGACAAGGCTTATATTGATTATGGTTTGGAGGAAACTTATCAGAAATCCAAACACTTACTCTAGTCTAATTGGTCTCACTTGGTCACTAGTTTCATTTAAGTATGCAAGAACATCTTTCACAATTCATTTCATGTGTACAATAATAAAATCAATTGTTGTTTTATTTTGATTGATTATGGTTGTCTGTTTTGTTGTTGTTCCTTGCAGATGGAACATTGAGATGCCTGCGAAATTGCTAAGTCTATTTCCATATTGTCAGATGCTGGCTTTGGCATGGCCATGTTCAGTCTTGGTCAGTTCACTCTTCTCCTTGTTATCATCTTGCAAAAAAACTTTTACTAAGAATTTTTTTCAAAAAGAAAAATACTCATGATATATTTAACTTGTGCTTCTGACCAAGTAAAAGATATGGAGAAAGAGAAGAAAATCTATTGTGATTCCATGTTTATTTTGATTATAATTGCTATTATTATTACTAGTAAATGCTGATTGAGCTTGCCATCTAGAGAAACTCTTTGATTGGTGGAGATGACTACTAATATGTTTGTCTGAAGTTCTATAAATTGATGTTGTGATGTTGATTTCACTAGAGTTTTATCCCGAATCCGGAATCGTATGTATGGCTTGCTGCCTGAGTGGATAGACAAACCAAACTTTGTGTAAGTTGTCTCTCTAGTGCTACTTGATCAAATGTGCAGTTTCTTTTGTTTTTTCTCTTTTAAGGACTGTAACTTTAGCTTCATTTCCTGATAAATCACTTGTTTCATGAAGTTATCTATTACATTATCTTACATTCTGATTAAGATCCTCTAACATTTATGCAGAGATCTGTCATATAACAACTTCAGCATAACAAGGTTTGAGCAGAAAACTTGTCAACAAGGAAGCGTGTAAGAGTCCTGGCTTTTATAGTTTCTAGTTTTTAGTTTCCATCTTTTTCTTGTTTTCCAATTTTAAGAAGTTATCATATGCCACAGGAACTTGTTACACCGACATGGATGCAGTAAAGTGTAACACCCCGGTATTTTTAACATGTAAAAATACCCAAGTGTACCAAACCTAAATCATCAGAGATATATTTCCTGTTTAAATACTGAACACCACTATAAAATTTTCACTGAATAACAACAGGACAGTCTTACACATAAATAAGACCACAAACCATCAGTGAAATACAGTGTTCAAGGGAAAACATAACTTAAGCATAAAAGCTAAGTCTTCAGCAACCATCTGAGCACCACCTACTTGTGCCTCTTGGATCTCCACTTTCCCTGTTTATCTGTAAAACCACAACATATAAACAATGAGATACAATCTCAATGAGTTCTACCGAAACCCCTACTAGCACTCTCGGTCCTTTTAAAACATTTTTAAGATTTGACACAACACCGACCGCAATCCGCTTGCTAATCCCGGTGGACCATATAATAAGGCTTCGATCTAGTAAGACACTGACTGCAATCCACTTGCGTTTCCCGATGAACTAGCATCCTAGGCCTTTCTACGTACCACCAGCCGCAATCCGCTTGCATCTTCTGGTGAACATAGTACAATAACTTTTAACATAACACCGGCCGCAATCCCATTGCATCTTCCGGCGAACCCCATAACCAATAGTGTTTCCTAACGGCACGGAGCCTAGGGTAAGGGTTCATGACTACCCCGCCTAGTATGTCAACATGGGTCGTCACCCAAACTCGATATAATATATATATATCTACAATCATATATAACCACCCACATTGGGCCGACTCCTTTGATCGATATAATTTATATATCGTGAATTATTCACCGGTTTAGACGAATGAATAATAATCATTCCGCGTCAGTGTTACAATCCCACATAGAACTTATAATTCGTTTTATTATCAATAAAACATATCCGCACACGTGTACTATTGTTCGGCTTTTCAAAAGAATTTCAACTTCAAAAGTATTTTATCAAACCCTTTTCAAACATAGCCAAAATCATGGCATTATAAGCCTAATATCAATATAGAAGGGTTAGGAAAGGATTAAAAGAGGATTTGAATCGATCGGGATCGTTTCGGGCAAGTTTGGAAAGTTTGGACAGAACGCTGCGCACGGACCGTGCTCCCATACGCACGGGTCGTGCGCCCTTTTATAAAAATTTGCGAAATAGAAACAGAACCAGACGCACGGTTCGTGCGCCTGGGGCGCACGGATCGTGCGCATTTGACAGCATTCTAATTTCATTCCGCTTTGCGTTTTTCGTCGTTCCGATCAATTCCGATCACTTCCGGTACCTGTTCCAGTCCAATCCTAACACCAAAATAGTACAAAAACATATCCAATGTCCTCACTCGATCAACCAATCCAATCAAAGACTCATCACATTCGATTTTCATCAAAATTCGACATATTTAAAAATAAGGGTTTTTGACTTGAATTTCTCGTAACCAATCAACATAATTTTCATTTCAAAAACGAAATAAACCTAAGCGTGAGTAAAACTCACCTATCGTGATGAAAATCACGAAGCACCGAGACTTTCCATGAGAACGCTTTTCTGACATAACCACACGAACGCTCCCCGAATCAACTCCACGTTCCGGCGACATCCGAATCCGCTCCTAACGCTTTCCACTCGATCACGAGACCTCTTTTTGACCAAAATACCGAATTCCTCGAAATCCTCCATGAACACTATTCATCATCTTCAAGCTCAAAATCACTATTCATCCAAAAACCCCAAATTTGGATTCTCAAACCCTAACTCTCCCAACCTTCCAATCGAACTCCAATCCGCTTTTCACCTTCATCGGGTTCCCTTCTAATCATCCGTAAACCATCACAATCATCATCAAAAACCGAAATCCTTCCCCAAAACCCCCAATTTCGAAAATGGCAAAGTGAGAGAGAGTGAGTTGATCATGTTGATGTTGGTACCAAATCGAAGAGGAAGTAACGCTGAACGTTTTTCGTGTTGGAAGGAAGTCGTTTTGATGAACCGAAATCCTCCCTTTTTCCTCTTCTTCCTCCTTACCCTTTCTTTTCTCTTCTTTTCTTTTTTTCCTCTCTTTTCTCTCTGTTTCTCGCTGCCTTCTTCTTTCTTTTCTTTCTTTAATTCATTTAATTCTTTCTCTCTTATACACACACATTCACGCACACACATATATTTATTTAATATATAATTGGTAACGTGGTCAAATTACCATATTGATCTAAATCTCTTATTTCGATTCCAAAACTTCCTTGACCCGTATTATCCGGTTAACGATCCGATGACAACCAATAAATAATTTTAGCACTCAATAAATTTACCAGTCAAGTACTAAAATAATTCAACTGGGTTAACATCCAAATAATTCTATTAATTATTTTGCGGATGTTACATTCTCCCCAACTTAAAAGAATTTTGTCCTCAAAATTTCGTCAAGTCTTTCATTTGACTAACCGAGAATCGACATTCTCAGAAAGGTCTAAATTTGCCGGAAAACAATCTTGAATTAACGAAATGAGTGTAGAAAATCTTCCTAAAGTTGGCACATCAATCTCCAAGTATGATCCACTACTACCCTGATACGAACTCTCTGGTTACGAATCTACACGAGAAACTCATCATTCACCTACATAGGCTCGGCACCGCGTTTGAAAACACTTCCTAAGCTTCATTCCAATTATCCTCGTTTACTCCCCAACTTTGATTAATCTAAATCAAATGGTCTAAAACGAGACACTTGATAGAAATATGGGTTGGAAATGGGATCCACAAACTGGTACTCCTCGGTAGAGGTAAAAACAAACATGATTTCCTCGGATGGTGTAAACGCGTTCTCAACAAATCTTATAAAATCCATAACAGTTCTCATACACATTGACAATGAGACGGAAGAGTCATCTGTGAAACATCTTGACTCGTCCCCAAGATTTCGAGATAAAACTTTTCGAAAGGTGGGATAAGGGTTTTACTAAAAACTTTGACCTTAACGTAGAAATAAACCGTGGGAACATCAATTACTTTCGAAGGCAATAAAAATCACCTCAGTTGTTCTCAAAACAACTATCAAACAAAACTCAGAACTCTTTTTCCTCTGTTGCAACTTCATCACGAGGTTTTTACCAAAGACGCACCCGATTCCTTTCCAAATTAGTCCATAGCGTTGAGAACTTCCCCTCAACCAAAGTAATCCTCCTAGGATTTTCTTCCTCAATGAGACTTTATTAACCTCTTGATTCGTTTCCAAAATTAACTTTAGCATGCGGGTTTTTACAAAAATGATATATATATATATATATATATATATATATATATATATATATATATATATTTCAAAACTACCATACCGCACGCCGAGCTTCACTTCGGAAATTTCAGACTCTTGCAAGCAGATCCATCACTTAATCCTTCGGTGGTTAATCGCAATGTGAAAAACAGTCCACAATCACCTCACTTTCATATTCGTATTCACGGTTGACTTGTCAAACGGAATCACATAACACTATCTGATTGTTAACCTTCGCAAGTGAAAGGTTAACACCAAAACCTTGCCACTAAAGTGGAAACTCATGGATGTACCCAAACTTAGATCTAAAAGACTCTAACCATTCCATTTCTTGCATCATCAACTCTGCCATGTGAATGGATTCCCTACTCAGCGCATCAGCTACAACATTGGCATTTCCTGGATGATACTTCAACTGTCTGGACGCATAAGCTACCACTTGCTGATTCTGCATGAGAATACATCCTAATCCCTTCCCTGAAGCATCGCTGTAAATTTGAAATTCCAATGACGGGTCCAGAAGAATCAGGATTGGAGCAGAAGTCAAAATCTTCAACTCTTGAAAACATTCTTCACAGTCGGCATCCCACGTAAACGGATGACCCTTACGAGTTAACCGAGTAAGTGGAAGAACTAACTGTGAGAACCCTTGAATAAACCTCCTGTAGTAACCAGCTGGACCCAAGAAACTTCTGATCTCTGTGACTGATGTCGGTCGTCCCCAGTTCAACACAACTTCCACTTTACTGGGATCCACAGCAACTCCCGATTGGGAAATCACGTGTCCCAAAAACTTCACTTCCGGCATCCAGAAGTCACACTTCGACGGCTTGGCATTCAATTTCTTCTCTCGGAGTACGCTCATAACAATGTGGAGATGTTGGACATGCTCCTCAATGGTCTTCGAACACATCAAGATACCATCAATGAAAACGACTACAAATTGATCTAGGTAATTGAGGAAAAACTCGGTTCAGGTAATCCATGAATACCGCTGGAGCAATAGTCAACCCGAAGGGCATCACTACAAACAGAAAATGTCCATACCTAGTACGGAAAGCTGGCTTCGGAAAATCTGAGGCTCTAACTTTTATTGGATGATAACCCGACCCTAGATCAATTTTAGAAAACACAGCAGCACCTCGAAGTTGATCCAGTAATTCGTGTATCCTTGGCAAAGGATATTTGTTCTTGATCGTCACTTTTTTGAGTTGTCGATAATCAATACACAATCTCCTACTTCTCGCTCTGGAGGTTCAGAAGAAACTTCATCGTGAAAGCATCCTGAAAGTCATTCACAACCTGAATGTTCGGCACATCTAAACTAGTCCCAGTGGATGCAGATAACATACTAACATGTCATTCCGCACCTTGGAATGAAGATTGACCGTCTAAGGTGAACTAGGTAACCGCTTCAGAATTTGTCCTAGACAATTCAACTGAATCTGAAGCGAAGCCGATAGTTGATTAATACAGTCGATTGCAACATGATTTGCAGTCATCCAATTCAGCCCAAAATGGTGTCCACACTTCTCATAGGCAAACAATAAATTCTACAACGAAATTTCTGCCTCCTATAACAAGTAGACAATTTTATTCAAAGATTAGGTCGGGACACGACCCTTAGCAGCAGTTAAGATGGTTATCGGCTCGGATAGCGGAGATAAGGTTAATCCCAACCGATCTACTCACGATTGAGCTATTATACAATGGGTTGCACCCGAATCGTGTAATATACTAACGGAGTTATTGAAAACTGATCTCATGCCCCTCAGTAGATTGTCTGCAGTCGTAACTGGCTAAACATCCAGAATGTTGACTCGTCCTTGCCTTAGAGCTGCTTGTAACTCCTCCTTGGAACTCTTCCTTGGAACTCACTCTTCCTTGCATTCGGAGTTGATAATTCAACTACCTTCTTTCTTTTCCCATACTCCCTATGAGATCATCCTCGGCGACATAGGCTGATTGCACTAAGGCAACATAATTGGTAATAGTATAAGAACTGAGACACTAAGTCATAAAAGCACTAAGGCCCTTCTTATACTTCTGCATTCTCCATTCGTCATCCGGAGCTTACTTTACCACTTGGTAAAACTGAGACAACTTCTCAAACTTAGCGGTGTTTTCTTCCACCGTCCTGACACCTTTCCTGAGGATGCACCGGTTGGAGATTCCGGTTTTGGTCGAGGATTGCGTCTTGATCATCCTTCCATAATTCCGCTTATGATGCACTAAGTATTAAGTTGATCAGGCTCAATGTTTCTTAGCATCACAAGTGTAATTACAACAAGGACTAACAAGGAATCGACTCAACCCTAAACTAAGTCCGACTAGGTCGAACTGCTCTGATACCAACTGTAACACCCCAGTATTTTTAACATGTAAAAATACCCAAGTGTACCAAACCTAAATCATCAGAGATATATTTCCTGTTTAAATACTGAACACCACTATAAAATTTTCACTGAATAACAACAGGACAGTCTTAAACATAAATAAGACCACAAACCATCAGTGAAATACAGTGTTCAATATCGTACAAGAAAGCGGAAATAAATACATAACTTTTACAACAGCTAAAGCCATAATGTCGTGATACATAACTAACAAGGGAAAACATAACTTATGCATAAAAGCTAAGTCTTCAGCAACCATCCGAGCACCACCTACTCGTGCCTCTTGGATCTCCACTTTCCCTATTTATCTGTAAAACCACAACATATAAACAATGAGATACAATCTCAGTGAGTTCTACCGAAACCCCTACTAGCACTCTCGGTCCTTTTAAAACATTTTTAAGATTTGACACAACACCGACCGCAATCCGCTTGCTAATCCCGGTGGACCATATAATAAGGCTTCGATCTAGTAAGACACAGATTGCAATCCACTTGCGTTTCCCGATGAACTAGCATCCTAGGCCTTTCTACGTACCACCAGCCGCAATCCGCTTGCATCTTTTGGTGAACATAGTACAATAACTTTTAACATAACACCGGCTGCATAACCAGTAGTGTTTCCTAACGGCACGGAGCCTAGGGTAAGGGTTCATGACTACCCCGCCTAGTATGTGAACATGGGTCGTCACCCAAACTCGATATAATATATATATCTACAATCATATATAACCACCCACATTGGGCCGACTCCTTTGATCGATATAATTTATATATCGTGAATTATTCACCGGTTTAGACGAATGAATAATAATCATTCCGCGTCAGTGTTACAATCCCACATAGAACTTATAATTCGTTTTATTATCAATAAAACATATCCGCACACGTGTACTATTGTTCGGCTTTTCGAAAGAATTTCAACTTCAAAAGTATTTTATAAAACCCTTTTGAAACAGACCCAAAATCATGGCATTATAAGCCTAATATCATTATAGAAGGGTTAGGAAAGGATTAAAAGAGGATTAGAATCAATCGGGATCGTTTCGGGCAAGTTTGGAAAATTTGGACAGAACGCTGCGCACGGACCGTGCTCCCATACGCACGGGTCGTGCGCCCTTTTATAAAAATTTGCGAAATAGAAACAGAACCAGACGCACGGTTCGTGCGCCTGGGGCGCACGGATCGTGCGCATTTGTCAGCATTCTATTTTCATTCGCTTTGCGTTTTTCGTCGTTCCGATCAATTCCGATCACTTCCGGTACCTGTTCCAGTCCAATCCTAACACCAAAATAGTACAAAAACATATCCAATGTCCTCACTCGATCAACCAATCCAATCAAAGACTCAACACATTCGATTTTCATCAAAATTCGACATATTTAAAAATAATGGTTTTTGAGTTGAATTTCTCGTAACCAATCAACATAACTTTCCTTTCAAAAACGAAATAAACCTAAGCGTGAGTAAAACTCACCTATCGTGATGAAAATCACGAAGCACCGAGACTTTCCGCGAGAACGCTTTTCTGACATAACCACACGAACGCTCCCCGAACTCCACGTTCTGGCGACATCCCAATCCGCTCCTAACGCTTTCCACTCGATCACGAGACCTCTTTTTGACCAAAATACCGAATTCCTCGAAATCCTCCATGAACACTATTTATCATCTTCAAGCTCAAAATCACTATTCATCCAAAAACCCCAAATTTCGATTCTCAAACCCTAACTCTCCCAACCTTCCAATCAAACTTCAATCCGCTTTCCACCTTCATCGGGTTGCCTTCTAATCATCCGTAAACCATCACAATCATCATCAAAAACCGAAATCCTTCCCCAAAACCCCCAATTTCGAAAATGGCAAAGTGAGAGAGTGAGTTGATCATGTTGATGTTGGTACCAAATCGAAGAGGAAGTAACGCTGAATGTTTTTCGTGTTGGAAGGAAGTCGTTTTGATGAACCGAAATCCTCCCTTTTTCCTCTTCTTCCTCCTTACCCTTTCTTTTCTCTTCTTTTCTTTTTTTCCTCTCTTTTCTCTCTGTTTCTTGCTGCCTTCTTCTTTCTTTTCTTTCTTTAATTCATTTAATTCTTTCTCTCTTATACACACACATTCACGCACACACATATATTTATTTAATATATAATTGGTAACGTGGTCAAATTACCATATTGATCTAAATCTCTTATTTCGATTCCAAAACTTCCTTGACCCGTATTATCCGGTTAACGATCCGATGACAACCAATAAATAATTTTAGCACTCAATAAATTTACCAGTCAAGTACTAAAATAATTCAATTGGGTTAACATCCAAATAATTCTATTAATTATTTTGCGGATGTTACATAAAGTCCTTCTTAGGTAACAAGATTTGTAGTAAAAACTAGAAGAAAAAAATATGTAGTATTGTGTGTGATGAATGTTGATTAATGAACATGCCATGGTTTTTGGGTTTCAGGAGGGAAGATGGTGAAGGTATGTGTCATTCTTGTTCTATAAAATTAATTAAGTTGTTGCTAAATCTTCAGTAGAGGATTACATTAACTTGCAATTAACATTCAGTAGAGGATTATATTATCTATGTCTTCACTCATATATCCATCATTTGTATACCTCCAATTATTTTCTTCTCATATTAGTTCATTCCATCCAATTATTTGTATACCTCCAATTATTTGCTATAGTGTTTTGGCCTTTTGGGGGTAGGCACACTACACTATGTTGCTATTAACTACATAGATCTGAATCTGACACATTTGGTTTTCTATTTGTTGCACAAGTGATAGAAAACTTGATTCAATCTTTTTTAACTATTATAATGATAGCATAATGATCATACTTTTGTACACAGTTAGAAGAGGTGGCCAGTGCATTGAAGTGAATGTTCTTACTACATCAAAATTTCCAAGAGGAATCCAGGCGATTAATAATTCAATATCATCGAGTTGTACTCAGTTTCCATTTGGTAGAAGAACTCATTTTACTCAGACAGCTGCAATAATATGTGCTGCAGCTTTGGTAATGTTCTTTACTTAGTATTTTAATTTATCATCTTCAATAGTCTCCTCCTTACCTCTAGATTGTGATATTTTTGAATTACAACAGTCTATCATCTTTTTTTTTGTCTAAGCAACAGGGATAGTCCCCATAGCATCAGCAACAGTTTATGCTCGTACAACAAAGTCTGGCATCACCATCTGCCAGTGAAGAAAGTAGAAGACTGAGAATGCTATTGAACAATAGGAATCTTGGCCTAAATAAAGACGGTATTTCAAACCCTATTGGCGATGTTATATCGAATGTCGGATCACCTCTTCAAGGTGGTGGCCCTCCTTTTCCTCGTGGAGATATAGATATGCTAATGAAGGTGCTAGTTCTCTTTTAATTTTCTTTCCATATTCAATTTAGTTGCTACACAATTAGTTGAACATCTTTATTTATAAAAATAAAAATTTCTTATATTTATGCTAATGAATGTTTCTGTATGTGCAGTTGAAACTGGCTCAATTTCAGCAGCAGCAACAACAACATCAACAACAGACAGGCATCAATGCACAACAACAACAACTTCAACAGCATGCTCTTTCAAATCAGCAATCTCAGTCTTCAAATCATAGCATGCATCAGCAAGATAAAATAGGGGGAGGAGGTGGTAGTGTTACCATGGATGGTAGCATGTCAAATTCATTTAGAGGAAATGAACAGGTCAATCCTTTTATTGTTGTCAATACCATGTACATGTAACTTACGATGAGTATAAAGTAGGTTCCTAACACAGTTCTTTGAATGCACTTGAAGGTTTCAAAAAGCCAGATGGGAAGAAAGAGAAAGCAACCTGTATCTTCTTCAGGTCCTGCTAATAGTTCAGGAACAACAAATACCGCAGGACCATCACCAAGTTCAGCCTACTACCATGCCTAATAATGGTAATTCTTCCAAGCCTCTAATGATGTTTGGGACGGATGGCACCGGAACTCTTACATCACCTTCAAACCAGTTGGTGAGTTGCTTTTATATTTGGTTTGATCAATTAATGGAAGGAATGATTTCATTCCTTGCATGTAGACTCATGCCATTCCATTTTGGCAGAGGGCCGGAGCCCAGTGTTCATGAGGTTTCATTTGATAGATAAATTTACTGTTCTTAAACACTAAATTTATGGTGTAAAAAATTCAGGCTAAAGTTTGCTGCTATTTATTGCTCTTTGAGTGATTTTTGATTGTGAGGCTTATAGTATCTGAGTATATTGGTCAGAATTGAAGTAACACTTAATTGCAATCTTGATTTGCAGGTACTAAGGAGAAATAAAATGTATAAGGTGTTCAGGAATCTGTAATGTTGGTCAAATTTTAGGGTTTCATCCTCCACCCGGCAGACAAAGAGAGCCAGGTTTTACGTTCTCGTTCCCAGTGAAGCAAACACCAATTGCATCTGGGACTCTAATAAAGCGGACTAAGGGTTTCAATATTGAGGATACAGTAATTCTTGTTACCTTGAGTTTGTTATAATCAGTTCGATTCTTTCTTGTTGTCAATTATCATGATTATTCCGTGATGCAGTAATTCTCTCTTAGTTTGAAACACATACTACCAAACTCCTCCTGTGTTGTGTTAAATTTTGCGAGTTCAGATATCATAGTGTTTTCATAATTGTCCAAAATAGTATCTTAGAAACTATTTTCAAAGAGTGAACTCTCATCGACTAGTTTTTTCATTGTTTTTCATAAATTCTTTCACTGACTAGTAATTTGACAGTTGTTCTTTTATGGCTCGTAGGTTGGCGAAGATGTGGTGAACTAAGTCCTTGAAAAAAATTGGCCTGGATATGCGGGTTGCAGCACTAGTCAGTCTCACTCTCCTTTCTTAGGATTTCTTTATTTCTTATATAGGAAGGAGTTGAGAATGATTATTTCCAGTCTGTCTCTTACAGAAAATTGAGTTATTGCAATTTGTAGTCAGGACATTTCCCCTGTCCTTGCAATTGTCCTCTGTTCCATTATTTGAAGTTTGTATATCTTTAACAAATAATGAAATCATAATAGCCATTCAAAAATAAAACCATTTCTTTTGGTTTTATTTTTCTTGTTAAGTTTCTTTTTCTAGTAGATGTTCTTTACTATAGTTAATAATGTATATGTATTACAGGCTTACAGCTCTCTTATATATGCGGTGAATAAGAGATGTTCTTATACTAGACTGGTGTTGGTATGAATATGTAATTTGTTAGTGTTGGTATGATTATGTTATGACTCTTCATTGTAAGACTAGATGTTCTTACAACACTACTTCTTTGGTGATTGAATTAGTAGTTTCTAATGGAAATATATTTCCAATCATTGTAATCTTTGCTCCGTCTATTGTCTAGGGTATATTGGTTCTATGATATTCTTCACTGTAGAAGGTGGGTATTATTCATCGTTATTTTACTGTGAGTATTATTTATGACCTGAGCACTGATATATGACTCCATGGCCCAATGGATAAGGCGCTGGTCTACGGAACCAGAGATCTGGGTTCGATCCCCAGTGGAGTCGCTTCTACGGAACGAAAATTTGTATAACCAGGGTGTATAGATTTAACCAAAATTTGAAAAAAAAAACTTTTAAGGTCAGGCGCAATAATGCTTGACTTTATATCATACTTACGAAGTCAGGCAAGAATAAATGCTTGACTTTAAATCATACTTACGAAGTCAGGCAATAATAAATGCTTGACTTTAAAACAGACTTACGAAGTCAGGCGAAATAAATGCTTGACTTTAAAACAGACTTACGAAGTCAGGCGAAATAAATGCTTGACTTTAAAAGTGACTTACGAAGTCAGGCGAAATAAATGCTTGACTTTAAATCAGACTTACGAAGTCAGGCAAAATAAATGCAAAGTCGACTTAATAAAAGTCAAGCGGGCGCCTGACTTTAAATCCCCTTTTCGCCTGACTTTAAATCCCTTTTCTTTTCTTAGATAAAATTTCTTTCAAAAATTTAGAATAAGACGACATTTGAGACAATGCATCAGTGAAAGGAACGTTGATGTAAAGCTTTTTAAGCAAGTCGACAAACCTTTTGAATTGCTCGTCAAGTTTGTTTTTTGCAAATCTTTGGGGAAAAGGAATGGGTGGTTTGTATGGTGGTGGGGGGATGTGTGGTTCTTCTCTTTCTTTTTCTGGTTCTTTCTCTTTTTCTTTCTCTTCTTGCTCACATGGTAAATTATGTTTTTCACTCACAATTTTTTCTTGGTTTGGTCTTGGTTCCTCTAATTGTTTTCCGCTTCAAAGGGTGACGACATTTATTTCGCCATTTGGATTTTGTTCTGGTTGCCCAGGAAATACCCCCGAAGACTTAGAGGATGAAGCCACCTGTGTTGCCACTTGAGTTATTTAATTTTCAAGCATTTTATTATGAGGGGCAATAGAGTCGACTTTTGATACTAATTTGATAAGTGTGTCATTCAAATAACCAGTTTGATTTTTGAATTCTTCATCTTGTTTTGTTTGAGATGACACAAATTTTTCCATCAAAAATTCCAAGTTCGAATTTTGCGAGTTGTTTTGTGGGTTGTTAAAAACCCTTTGATTCTGAAAACCAGGAGGTGGTCTAGGTGCTGGATTGGGTGGAGGATTTTTATAAGAAAAATTTGGATGATTTCTCCACCCGGGATTATAAGTATTTGAAAACGGATTTTCTTTTTGAGCATAGTTAACATGCTCATTTCCAGTACTAGATGCCTCAAGCTGGCATTCAGCTCCAATATGGCCAACAACCCCACATAATTCACATGGTGGAGTCGTAGGAGAAAGAGTTTGTGAAACGGCACTTACATTTAATTTTTCAAATTTTTGAAAAAGTGCGTCCACTTTTGAGGTGAGATGATCAACAACAGATATCTCATACTTACCTAGCTCTTTTGATGATGCTGGTTTATTTGTTATGGCTCGCTCACTTGTCCATTGACAATGGTTTTGAGCCATATCTTCAATGAAAAGCTCCACCTGCAACTGCATCAACAGTCATTCTTGTTGCATATTGTAATCCATTATAAAATGTGTGAACAACGAGCCATTTCTCTAGTCCATGATGGGGGAATAGCCTTAACATTTCTTTGAAACGTTCCCAAGTATCATAAAGAGATTCCCCGTCGTTTTGAGAAAATCGAGTAATTTGACTTCTCATTTGAGCTGTTTTACTTGGGGGAAAGAACGTAGCAAGAAAAGCTTGTTTTAATTGGCCCCAGCTGGTAATGGATTCTGAAGGCAAAGAATGTAGCCATGCTCTTACTCTATCCCTTAATGAAAATGGGAAGAGCTTTAGTCTTATGGCATCTTGAGGTACCCCATTTAATTTGAGAGTTCCACAGTATTCCAGAAAAATTGAAATATGAAGATTTGGGTTCTCCGTGGGAGAACCAGAAAATTGGTTTTGTTGAACCATTGAAAGCAGAGATGATTTGAGTTCAAAATTATTTGCTTCCACATTTGGATGTACAATGACAGCTGATGGTTCTGCTGAAGGTGTTGCGTACTCTTTGAGAGCACGGTTTTCATTAGCCGCCATTTGGTTATCGGGAATTTCTCTCCTCCTTCTATGTAAGAACCTTTCGATTTCGGCAATTTGTTGAACAGTTTCTCCGAAACTTCTGGTTCTTCGCATTCGAGGGACAAGAGAAGAAAAAGTAAAAATAGAGAAAATAAAACTTCAGTCTAACCGGTTTCGAAAAACTTAATTAATATCACTGCCTCCCCGGCAACGGCACCAAAAACTTGATACGCCGCAAGTGCACGGTCTTGTCGCGTAATAAAAGAGTTATCGATCCACAGGGAGAGCCTAGGTGATTACCAATTTAATTTTCCAAAGTTGATTAACTGAAAAGAAAGTCTTTTTAGAAAGAAGGAATGTTTTTGTTGATGTTTTAAAGATAAAAAGAGACTTGGGGTATTAGTTTCATCGAAATGATAAGGTTTCCGTTATTAATCCTTTCGAATTTTTTCCAGTTTAAAGAACGATATATTTCTTAAGACAAGGCGACGGTTGTAGCAAGAGTTTCCTTTCGGAATACAAACGCGTGTTCTAAACTAATTATCAAGCCTATTTTCATGGTTGATTATTATTAGAACCCATTAAGCAAAGACCTTTTCGTGTCTCAATAAAACCAAAACTATTTTCATGTGTTGATTTTATTGTCTAATTTCATAGATCCAACAACCACACTTCCCCTTTCGGTACATCGTGTGGTGTTTTGAAATAACAATGAAAAGTGATGAAATTAGATTTAAAAATACAAAGCGATTAAGGTGGAGAATAGTCTCGGGAATTAATTAGAAGGAAGCCATCATTTGATTGTTACCAAAAACCCCAAGGCTAAGAAAGTCTACTCACTCATGATCATTGTAGACAAAAGAGGAGAAGAGGAAGATTGCAAATTTGTAAGTTTGCAAGAATTTGAAAAGAAAGCGATAAGTTGAGGAATGCGTAAATTGCAAGAATTGTAAAGAAAGCGATAAGTTGCGGAGTGTGTAAATGAGTTAGGAATTAGATGTTAGAATGGCAAGAAAATAAATGTTAGGAATTGAGAAAATTGCAAAATTATAAATAGCGGAATTGTAAATGACAAGAAAGTAAATTGCTCAAAAAGTAAATTGCAAGGAATTTAAATGACTTGGAAAATAAAAGAGCAAGAAAGTAAAAGGGCAAGAAAGTAAATAAGCAAGAATTAAAAGAGCAAGAAAGTAAATAAGCAAGAATTAAAAGGGCAAGAAAGTAAATAAGCAAGAATTTAAAAGGGCAAGAAAGTAAAAGGGCAAGAAAGTAAATAAGCAAGAATTAAAAGAGCAAGAAAGTAAATAAGCAAGAATTAAAAGGGCAAGAAAGTAAATAAGCAAGAATTAAAAGGGCAAGAAAGTAAAAGAGCAAGAATTAAAAGGGCAAGAAAGTAAATAAACAAGAATTAAAAGGGCAAGAAAGTATATAAACAAGAATTGAAAGGGCAAGAAAGTAAAAGACCAAGAATCATAAAGAACATGAAGAGTAAATTGAAGTCATAAATCTTATAGAGTTTTTGAAAGTGATTTTCTAACAAAATTCAAGTGTTCTTACAAGTGAGGATCAAGGTCCTATTTATAGGAAAATATGAGGGAAAAAGCACTTGAGTGGAGGGGAAAATTAGTCAACTCAAGTTTGGCAAAGATAGCCATCAACAAGTGGACAAAGCATAGCCATCAACAAGTGGACAAAGCACTTGAGTGGAGGCGCAAAATAGTCAAAAAGAACTGAAAAATCAAGTTGGCAAAGATAGCCACAAACAAGTGGCCGCAGCCAAAATTGACTGCTTCTTGGCGCCCTTGGCACCCTTGGCGCCCTTTCCTGCGCCAGTTTGCGCTGTGCTGCTCCTTGGCGCCCTTGGCGCCCTGTCCTGCGCCAGTTTGCGCTGCTGCTGCTCCTTGGCGCCCTGTCCTGCGCCAGTTTTGCGCTGTGCTGCTCCTTGGCGCCCTGTCCTGCGCCAGTTTTGCGTTGTGCTGCTCCTTGGCGCCCTTGGCGCCCTGCAGAGTGCCTAGTGCTGTCTAAAAAATTGTTCCTCCTCAAATATTTTCTTTGTTCTTCATTTTAGCTCATATTTTCTCTTTTGCTTCAAAATAAAACCTGAAAATAAAAAGTAAACATTTGTAGTAAAATAGCTCAAAAAAATATATTAAAATAAAAAAAACTTAATAAAAATAACTATTAAAAAGACTCTAAAAATAGGCTTATCAGCCTTGAGTGCATCTTATGAGCAAGCCCTCGACCAGGTAGTTCAAGAGATTGATGAGGCCCATGCCACTACTGAAGCCATGACAGGTGAGCCGCCACTCTCTCTTGATCCTCCAACTCCTAGAAACGCCCCTAGTGCTTAGGTAACTACAAAACCCAGGGACGACTTTGCCAATGAAGTGGGGGCGCCAGTATCAGAAACATGCCTGTCGATGAATCCCCACTCCGAGGGTTTGTAGATGTTGGGTGAGGCCGCAGCTGCTAAGACAGATGAAGCCATAGCAAATGAGATTGTTGCTGCGGTGGTGGACATTGCGACAAATGCATTTGCGGCTAAGAGGGTGGAGGTTGTGGCAGGCGAGGCCGTAGTGGAGGCCGAGGCCAATGTTGAGACTCCTGCGGTTACTGTTACCACCAGTGAGGAAAAGGTCGAGTAGTGTTAGGACCTTTCTCTGTAAATAGTCTTTAATTTTATCACCAGGTCGTCGGTGTGTGGCGTGCCATCTTGACATTTTCACTCCTTAATCACCAATTTTCTTTTCCTTGCATATTTTCCCATAGAGTAGGATAATACGCTTTAAGATATTTGTCGTTGATTTTTGTTTCGAACTCTTCTCCGTCTAGTGTAATCAAACGGTATGCCCCACTGTTGAACACTTCACTCACAATGTAGGGCCCATCCCAATTCAGGGACCACTTGCCAAACTGGGGGTCTTTCTTCCCAAGTGGCAGAATAGTCTTCCAAACGAGGTCGCCTTCAACAAAATTCTTTGGCTTGACGTGTTTGTTGTAGGCCCTGGCCGTTTTGGGCATGTTCATTTCAATCTTGCTGAGGGCAGCCAGCCTATCGTCGTCCACCAAGTCCAACTCCATCAACATGGCCTGTTGGTACTCTTCCATGTTAAGAGACTGTTGTAGAGCCACTCTTAATGATGCTACACTGATTTCAAGTGGTAACACGGCATCTTGACCATATACCAAACGATAGGGAGTCACTCCAGTGGCTGTGGACTTAGAATTTCTCATAGCCCAAAGAACCTCATTGAGGGTCTCGTGCCACCGTCGATGCTTGTCTTCTATGTTTTTGTTGATGAGCTCGAAGATGATTTTGTTGGTAGCCTCAGCTTGTCTATTAGCTTGAGCATAATAAGGAGACGAGTGTCTCATTTTGATGCCATACTCTTGGGCAAAGGCCAGCACTTGTTCCCCGGTGAACATTGTGCCTTGATCGGCCATTAGGGTTTCAGGGATACCAAATCTGTATATAATTTGGTTCTCTGTGTATTTAAACACCGCAGCCTGATTGACACTGCCTAAAGGCACGACTTCCACCCATTTAGTGAAGTAATCAGTGGCTACAAGAATAAAATTATGGCTCTTTAAACTTGGAGGGGTATATCTTGCCGATTAAATCCATGGCCCACCCTCTGAATGGCCAAGGCTTAACAATCACTATCTGGATTGGTCCATGTAACTGGCAAGCTTCACAACCCTTCGCAAACTGGAAGCAATCGGCCATGATCGTCGGCCAATAGTATCCATGCATATAGATGAGCCACTTCATGATGGGGCCAGATCTGTGCGAACCACATATCCCTGCGTGGACTTGTGCCATAACAATATAAGCATCTTTCTTCTTGAGGCACCGTAATAATACCCCATTGGCGCTCCTTTTATAAAGGTTGTCCCCTATCAAGATGTACTCAAGTGCCCTCTGTTTGACCTTAAAGTCAGTGCTAGTCGTTGGGTTACGGAGGTACTCTGTCAATACCCCAATCCTGGAATTGGTAGGATCCTCCTCGGTTGGAACCAATGCATCTTGTTGCGTTACCTCGACCACCAACTCCTTGTACCCCGAGGCTTGCTGGGCCAAGTCATCCGCTTCTTGGTTCTTATTTCTAGGGACACACATGATCACAACATCGCCAAACCACTTTAACAAGTTATGCGCCGAGGCCCGTAGCTGCTTGAGCTTCGTGTTGCAGCACTTGTATTCCCCAGTAATCTGTTTAATCCCCAGTTGGGAGTCACCTTTTACCTCTACGTACTGGGCTTTCATGGTGGCCAGGATATCAAGTCCTGTAATCATGGCTTCATATTCGGCCCGCAGGGGCTGGTGATTACCACGCCAATGCCTGCCCCCGTTTGGGTGCTCGAACCGTCAAACATGAGGACCCAAGGCTTCAACCCCAAATAGCTAACAGGCTTGGCTGGCAAAATTGTGTACTTCCACGCAAGGATGTTGAGCCAAGAAATCAGTCAGAGCATGTCCTTTAACGGATCTTAGCGGCACATATGTTAAGGCAAACGCATTTAACTTAATGGCCCACTTTACAATTCTTCCTTGCAAGATGGGCCTATTAAGAAGATATCTAATAATATCCACTTTGCACACAACCAAAACTTCCTTAGATAAAAGGAAATATTCAAGTTTAGTACAGGCATTAAACAAAGACAGACAAATCTTTTCAATAGGAGAATATCTAGTTTCAACATCATAGAGAATCCTACTAAGATAATATAAAGCACGCTCGGCACCATTATCATCATCTTGGGCTAACAAGCAGCCGATAGCTTGGTCCTCGGCCACAATGTATACCTTTAAGGACATTCCTGGCTGCGGAGATACCAGGACAGGGGGATTATTCAAGGCAACCTTGATCTGGTCAAAGGCCTACTGTTGCTTGATTCCCAATACCATCTCCTCGGTGTTCTTTATCCTCTATAAGGGTGAGAAAGCCTTCATCTTTCCAGCCGAATTAGCGAAAATTCTCCTTAGACAGTTGATCTTGCCTAGTAAACTCTTGGAGGCCTTGCCTCTAAGATGGCTCGAGCTTTGTTCTTGTCTACTTCAATGCCCTGGTTGTGCATCAAGAAGCCAAGAAAACTTCCTATAGATACGCCAAAGGCACATTTAGTGGCGTTCATCTTGAGATTGTGGAGTCTCATCCGTTTTAGAGCTTGTTCAAGCTCAACATGGTGGGCCTCGAAGTTCTTGGATTTGACTACCACATCGTCAATATACACTTTCTTGCTTTCACCAATGAGGTCATGGAAAATAGCATTCATGGCCCTTTGGTACGTGGCCCATGTGTTTTTGAGGCCGAATGGCATCACCAACCACTCATAGATACCTAAGGCACCGGGGCACGTAAAGGCAGTCTCATGGGTGACAGCCTCAGCCACGTAAATCTGGTTGTAACCAGAATAGCCGTCCATAAAAGTAAAGATGGCATTGTTAGCCGCGACATCGACCAGCATGTCGGCCACATGCATACGTCGCCAAGTTCAGATCCCTGTAATCAATACAGACCCATACCTGGCCATTCTTTTTGATCGCAGGGACTATGTTAGACAGCCATTATACGTACTTGGCGGTTCTTATGAACCCTACCTTCAGTAATCTCTCCACTTCAGCGTTGATCTGTGGCATCAGCTGTGGGTTGAACCTCCTCGGTGGTTGCTTGTGGGGTTTGCAACCTTCTTTGATGGGCAACCTATGTTCTACCAAGGCTCTATCAAGGCCTGGTATCTCATGGTAGTCCCATGCAAAGTAGTCGCGGTACTCCTTAACCAAAGCTACCACCTGATCTCGCTGTTGAGGTTGTAACTTGCCACTGACCTTATTCATTCTTGGCACACTTTCACTCCCTAAGTTCACCTCTACCAGAGGGTCTTGAGCTTCAAATGTGGGTATCCTCCTCTGGATGTGTTCTATGTGGGGAGGCTCGGCCAACATCCCGTTATCGGGGTCATCCGGAGCCTCTTGGCAAGAGTTCTCTGAGAGCCCGTCTTATTACCATATTGCACCGAACATAGCCTCTTCAATGCTGGATTCGATTTCGAACAAGTGCAGCCGATCGAGTAGGCTTTGTAACTCTATTGGGAGACTAATCATTATTCTCGTTGCTAGGTCGTGGGTCGGCCAACATTTTGAATTCAAATCCCTTATTAGTCCATTCACATGATTCTATACCCCCTCCTCGTAATTCCCTGGAATGGAGGCAGAACGCAAATGAGGGGAATAGAAGACAGCTTCAAACATTTTCACCTCAGTAGGGAACGGATTGGGATCAGGCTCTACTGTCTCCACCTTATCACCTATCCATATCATCAGCCATATTCACTAATATCAGTGTTTTAAAACCCGGCTCAGACCGGCCGGTTGGACCGGTCTGACTGGGAACCGGATGCATGGGCGGTTCCGTAAAGCATTTCGACTCAGTTCTATTTGAATTAATATTTTTATTCGTATTAAAAATAAATCAGGTGCGAATTTCCTCTAGCAGGATTCGAACCCTTAACAAATAGGATATAATAATTTCAATTACCACTAAGCCAGAGATCAGTTTTGATATTGGAGTGCAAAGTCATATATTTATTCATATATACTAATGAATCACTTTTGTTCATTGGAACGTGAAGCACTGAACCTTGCAAATACGAAATTTAATTTTTATTGCTACATTGGTCTTCCTTTTTCATGTTTTGTAATTAAATTTGTTTATTGGAACATGGGTATTGCTATGTTAAAATGGAATTTGGGGTATTATTAAATTTATGTTGTAATATTTTTATGATGTTTTTTAGTTTTAGTATATAGCGGTGACCGTGTCCTATATTATACTATATAGGTCTTTTTGATCAAAAAAATACTATATAGGTCTTGAAAATTCGGGAAATAGAGACCGGATCCGAGTCTTGCGGTCCCGGTTTTGATCATGCGGTTCAACTATCGACCCATCGGTCCGACCCTTGACCCAGTGACCCGGTACCTTCACCGAGTCGGCCACCGGTCCGAGTTTTAAATCATTGACAGGTATGGATCCAATCCCTTCCCAAAATCACAGCATATGAGGGTTTCCCTTCTATGATGAAGAAGGCCGAAGGAGTCACCTTAGACCCAACTGTCACATCGACCACCAACACCCCCAAGGCGTGAGACGGGTGGCCTATGAAACTAGTCATAGTCATACTGGTAGGAATGAGATCCTCTGCATTCTTTCCCAATTTCTTCATTGTTGCCAATCGCATGATATTCAGCACAACTCCACCATCCATAAAGACCCGGTTAATTAGTTTCCCATTCAAACGGGTTTTGATGTAGAGAGGCTTCAAATGTATGGTCATATCTGCCGAAGGCTTCTCCAACAGCATTCCTTCTCAAACGGGTTTTGATGTAGAGAGGCTTCAAATGTATGGTCATAGTCCCTCGGGCTCTATCAAGGCAGTCCACTCGGCTTCCTCAGCGAAGACATCTCCCTCGAGGGCCCTTGGATGGTCTTTATTTCCCCATAACTCTGGTGGTAGGAGACCCATCATCTCTATGTCAGCACAGAATTCCCCATCTTCTCTGTAACGCCCAAATATTTAATTAAAATTATTTAATTAAATATTTAGGTATTCAATTATTTATTTATTTATTTTAGTTGGTGTAATTATATTAACGTTGGATTAAGAGGTGTGTAATTGAATATTAGGGGATGGCGTTAGTGATCGGGCTTAAGCTGGAGGAAAGCCCGTGATCCAAGTCCACTAGCTAGGCGTATAGGTGAAGCGCCTAGGCTAGGGTTTTGGTGCTCATTTTGCGAATTGTTGAGAAAAGAAAGAAAAGTTGCGAATAGAGGAGAGAAAGAGAGAAGGAGGGACGGCGCACATCCAAGAGAGGAGAAGAAGGGGAGTTCGCGAATTCAAGGGAGCAGAGAGGAGCTGTGTTGCTGAGGTTTTGTTGGTGACTCGATCAAGAGGATTAGTGCTCTCCTACTATAAGGTAAGGGTGGGGTTCTTCCTTATAATGGGGTTTCATGATGGGGTTATGTGGGGATAGGTCCTGTAATACCCTTTGATGGATTGTGATGTTTGATTTGGTGTTAGTTGAATTATAACTAGGTTGGATTGAAATTTGACATTTGTTGGTGATAGTTGTGACTCTAGAACTTGGTGCTCATTGTTGTTATTACTAAACGCATGCTAGGTGTTCGATTAAATTATTGATTGGTGTTGTGAGTGACAAATTATGATGATTGACATCGGTGATTAAGGATTGGTGATTTGAATTGGTGAATTAACGAAATTATTGAACCCTAGGGCGCCATGGGCGCCATTGTCCTAGAAACTGTTTTTGGCGCCCTGTGCCTGGGCGCCGTGCCTGGTCTTGTTGCTTTGATGTCTGTTTCTGTTTTTGGTGCCCTGTGCATGGGCGCCGTGTCTGGTGGGTGTGTGCGTGTGCCAGTGTGTGTGTGTTGCTGTGTCTTGGCGCAGGGGTGCCATGGGCGCCACATCCTGGGTGTGTTGCGTTTCCTGTGTGTTGCTGTTTTAGGCGCCCAGTGCCTGGGCGCCGTGTCTGGGCGTGTTCTGTAACACCCTAAATATTTAATTAAATTATTTAATTAAGTGTTTAGGAATTTAAATTAATTAAGTGGATATAGTTTAATTATTAGAAATTGTATTAAAAGGTGTAGGGGGTATTAGAAGATGGAGGTGCCAAATTAGATGGACTTGGGCTTAAGTGAGAAGCCCAAGCCCATGAATCAATCATATGCGAAGTGGAGTAGTGTTTGGGGTTAGGGTTGTTGGCTTATTGTGCGAAAATTTCAAGAGAGGGAGCAAGAGAGAAAGAGAATAGCGTGAGAAAGAGAGAGAGCAAGGCGGCCAAGAGGAGAAGGGGAAAGAATTTCGAAGATCAAGGAGGAAGGAGATCTCCGTTGTTGCTGTGGATCTGTAGGTGACTGCATCCTAGGCATCGAATTCTTCTTGAAAAGGTTAGGGGAGCTCTATCATTCTATCTAATAATTCTTATGATAAGTTCTAGATCTAGGGTTAGACTAGATTTTCTTGATGAGTTCTTGATATATTGTTGATGATGATTTTTCATATGGATATGCGAATTGAGTTGTTGGGCTATACATGCGAATTAATTTGTTGGGTTGTACATATGTATGGATCTCTTGATATGTTCGTGTTATGCGAATCTTGGGTATTGTCTGTTCACAAGATTATGAGTTGGTATTGCTTGAATTTTCGTTGATTGATTGAGTGTGTGCATAGGCGCTTAGGGCGCCAAAGTGATAGTGATGATAATTGCTAAGAATCAATTTTGTGCTTGTTGAGTTGCTGGATTTTTGGTTGCCTAGGTACAGAATTAGGCGCCCATGAGTAGGGCGCCCTGTGCCAAGAGGATTGTGGGTGACGTTTTTCAATTGAATTTTTGGAAAAATTGAGTTTTGGTGATTTTGAAAACAAATAGGTGCATTTTTGGTTGCTGGAAAAATTGGAGTTTTTACGCTTTAAAATTGTTAAGAAAAACCAATTTTTAGTGTTAAAAAGTGTTGGACAAAATTCTGGGTGTGCTGCTGTTTTTCTGGGCGCTAAACGCCTGTGCTGGGCGCTGGGCGCCTGATAGCGTGTGTGCTGTGCGTGTGTGCGCGCCTGGGCGCTGGGCGCCTGTGGCGTGCGTGTTGCCTGCGTTGTTGCGCCTGGGCGCTAGGCGCCCGTGTCCGTGTTGCGTTGCGCTGTGTTGCGCGTTGTTGCTCCTGGGCGCTAGGCGCCCGTGCTGTGTTGCGTTGTCTTGCGCGCCTGGGCGCTGGGCGCCAGTGCACGTGTTGCCTGGTTGCCTGGGCGCCTAAGGCGCCTGTTCCCAGGATGTTGCCTGATTTTTCCAAAATTATTTTTATCATAACTTTTGACTCAGACGTCCGTTTCGAACGATTCAAAAAGTGTCGTGAAGCTCTTTACGTTGTCCATCTATGGGTCTAATTTTTAAAATGAAAAATTGTTATTTTCTGATTGTTTGTGGGAGCCCAAGTGGCCGTCCCCGGTGATCGTCCCAGTGACATTGAAAAATGATATGAAGCTCTTTAAAAATCCCTTTTGGTGTATAAACAACAGTTTTAGCGAAGTAATGTCAAAAATGATGATTTTGACGATGATGCTCCCGGGGCTAGTTAAATGACTGTTTTGCCCTTAGTGGCTATTTATTATTAGTTATGACGTGTAAAAGACTGTTTTGCCCCTAGTGGCCAAAGTTGTAGATGATGATGTGTAAATGACGAGGATGCCCTTAGTGGTTAGTCAAATGACGTTTTTGCCCTCAGTGGTTATGGTTTGAGTTGATTGATGTTTATGTGTGAGTGTTGATGAAAAACCAGTGACGTTTGGGGCCCGAAGGGCTAAGTGATGTTAAGGTCTAAATGGCCAAGTGACGTTGTGTGATGATTATGAATTTGACAGGTGCTGTGCTCCGTGCGAGCAAACCGGTAAGTGATGGGTCACATTGTTGACTATGATTTGAGTAATTGTATGATTGCGTGTTGTAAGTGGTGCATGTCATAGTGTCTCATGCCCATATGCATAAAACCAGTGACGTTTTGAGGCCTGAGTGGCTAAGTGATGATAAGGCCTGAGTGGCTAAGCGACGTTTTGTGAAAAGGTACCTTCATGCATATACCCGCGAGTGGGTTGCATTTTCATAAGCTTACACGACATGAGTTGAGTATTGTAAATGATGTGAATGACGACTGTGATGTGGATGTTTAGTGTATTGGATGCTGATTATTCTAGTGTGTAGCCTATGATTAGTCCTTATCATATTTTCTATTATATAGACTGAAATGATGCTCACCCTTTCCTGTTTGAATGTTGCCCCCGTGTTGGTAACGTGCAGGTGATCCCCAGTGAAGGTCTTAGCTTCACTTTTGAGTCGAGTCGTCATGCTCTGATATGTAACACTAGGGAGGGGAATGAATGTCGTTTTAAGTCATTTATGACATGTTGTGGTTATCGGATTTTAGTATTGTAAGCCTGGCATATTTGTAATGTCTTTTATGATTAAACTGTTGGGTTTCGGATGCGAAGTTGTAATTTAATTGATAATGATGTTTTAAAGTTATTATAAGACTGTTTCGAAAAGCGAGTCAACTGAAGTGTGACGTTTAACGAAGTAAGTGTGACATCCCTTGAGGTGTAATCAAATTTTGAAAACTCTGATATTTTTATTAAACAAATTACCGCATAGAAAAAGGGGTGTTACATTAGTGGTATCAGAGCAGTTCGGTCTGTCCGGCCAAGTTGTCCAGTGTGGGGTCTAGCTATCTCTCGAGTCTTGGTACTCGTTCTAACCATAATTTGTGTTGCAGTGATTAGCTAAATTGGTCAGACGGTATGACTGCTATTGTTGTTACTGGCGCTGCTTAGTGTCTTACTGCTGCTATGTGTGTGTTTACTCTGAGTACTTTGTGTATGACTGTAATGTGTTGCTTGGTGTGTTTTCTGTGTCTCTCGTCGATTTTCGACGAAGACCTTGTGGTGAATTTTGTTTGTTGCCATTGGGTGTTTTTAGTATTGTTGTGATTTGACGAGTAGGTGTAAAAATTGATGAGGAATTGAGTACATTGTGATGTTGATGTTGTCACGTGTAATTTCGTGCCTTGATGTTTGATGATGATTGAGATTGAATTAAGATGAGGAGTATGATGTGTTATAAATTTTAATAATTAATTTGTATGTTCTGACGTGTGAATACAATGAGTTGAGACGTTTTAAACAGAAAATTAAATGTTTTGAAAGTATGTATTCTATACATCCCCACGGGTGTATAGGCGCCAAATTCTAATTGTGTATATGTGTTGCTGTGTTGTTTTAAAAATGAATAGCGTACTGTTTTTACACTGTTCCGAGTTGCCGTTTTGTTTGGAAACAATGGTGTGTCGTTTTTACATTGTTGAAAGTGCTGTTTGTTTGTGAAAATAATAGTAAGCTGTTTTTATGTTGAAAAGGTGTTGCCGCTTCATTGTTTAAATTAGATATATGAGCTACTGTATTTACAAGTAAATGGGTTGCTATTATTCACTCGGTTTTGCATGCTATTTCTATGCGCAGTTTTGTTTTAAGCGCTGTTTTTGTAGGTGCTGTTTTTCCTCAGCTTAAAATGTGATGTTTTCTCGATTTGAAATGTGGTATTTTCTAAAGGAAAAGAGTGTATTTTTTTTTCTCTAAAATATAAAGTGATGATTAAATTGAATCGAATTGAATTGAATTGATAATGGTTCGTAGAGTTGATAATTGGATTTGATGTTTTCAAAGAAATCAAAGTTACCATTGTATTTAAAATAAATGGGGTGCTGTTTGACAGTGTTTCAGGTCGCTGTTCTATTTTTTTTTAATGAATAGTGTGCTGTCTTATATTGTTCAAAGTTGTTGTCTTGCTTTTGAAAACAAGAGGGGGCTGTTTTTATGCTGTGAAGAGTTGCTGTCTTGCTGTTTTTCAAGATAAAATGCTGCGGTTTGCTTAAAAATGAGTTGCTGTTTTTATGAAATAATCGTATTGCTGTTTTACGAAAATGAAGCGCTATTTTTATGTTGTAAACGTGCTGTTTCCACTGCCGTTGCGCGCTAAAAAGAAGTATTATTTTCACTCCGTGTTTTGCTGTTGTTGCGCGCTAAAAGACCACTGTTTACACCTTATTGTTGTTGTTGTTCTTCTTCTTGGTCTTGCTGTTGCCGTTTTACTCAAACGATGTGGTTGTTTTCACACTGTTTACCCAAAAAAAAATTTTACGAGGACGTTTACAAAAATTGACGTGCTTTTCCCAAAGTTAAAGAGTTGGTTATATTGTTTACAATTGCTGTTTCGTTTTGAAAACAATAGTGCGCTGTTTTTATATGGTTTAAAGATGCTGTTTTGTTTTGAGATTAATGGTGTGCCATTTTTATGTCGTTAATGTTGTCGTATTTGCTGCTGTTTTCGCACATTAAAGTGTACTGTTCTCTACAATTTAGAGTGTTGTTTTCTTCGACTTAAATGTGAAGTTCACTCAAATATAACGTGTTGTTCTCTTAATAATTTAAGTGCCGAGTTCTTAAGATTAAAATGATGTTTTCTTGAATCAAGTGGGCCGTTCGAAAATTTTTGAAAAAGGGCTGTCTTCCTATTTTCCTTAGTACTGTTACGGTATTGTGAGAGGGTGCTGTCTCGATCTGTGTTATTTTATTATTATGTATTATTTTATTTTATGTGCTGTTTGGTTCCTATGTACGTTGACTTAGTCCTTTATTGACAAAGGAGTCGCGTAATTAATTGTGATTGATGTGGTGTGTGCTTCACTTTGGTGAAGTTATGATGTGTTGTTGATGAGTCGGTCCTATGAAGGACCTAGGGGGGGGAAATGGGAGTTGAGGAACTCTCAGCGCAAAGATGTCATGGATGGTGTTGTCACTTTCGTTGAAGAACTTTAATGGGTGTCTCGCCAATTTCAAGTGAATGGGTGTTGTAGTCGTAGCTAAGTTCGATCATAGTGCGAGAGGACCAAGGAAACAAGAAGAGATGAAGGTTAGGTGTGTAGGGTGACATAAGGGCCGAGATGTGGGTACATGACTATAAGTGGGTCGAGATGAATGGGAGTCGACGTGTGATGTTGTCGAAGTATATGGAAATCGAAGTATAAGTGGGCAGAAGTGCAGTGTTGCAGCGTTATCAATGTATGTAGAAGCTAGTGTGGTTGAAGCATAAAGTGCCTAAGGGCAGCGTATGGGTGGCAAGGAGAATGATGGAGAACCGAAGTAGATGTAACCGAGGTAGTTGTAGAGGTGAGTGATGATGAGGTGTGGTTGCCTAAGTGAAGTGTCACAGTGTTTGAGTAGTTGAGTGTGATTTTGATGACCTTCAGATTAGAACATCTAATTAAGAGTAGCAATGTGGAGAAGGGTGATGGACGGGGATGGTTGGAAGTGACAAGAAGATTGGGTTTCGTTTCGTGAGTTGGAGTAAATTTTCGAGGACGAAAATATTCTAAGTGGGGGAGAGTTGTAACACCCTAAATATTTAATTAAATTATTTAATTAAGTGTTTAGGAATTTAAATTAATTAAGTGGATATAGTTTAATTATTAGAAATTGTATTAAAAGGTGTAGGGGGTATTAGAAGATGGAGGTGCCAAATTAGATGGACTTGGGCTTAAGTGAGAAGCCCAAGCCCATGAATCAATCATATGCGAAGTGGAGTAGTGTTTGGGGTTAGGGTTGTTGGCTTATTGTGCGAAAATTTCAAGAGAGGGAGCAAGAGAGAAAGAGAATAGCGTGAGAAAGAGAGAGAGCAAGGCGGCCAAGAGGAGAAGGGGAAAGAATTTCGAAGATCAAGGAGGAAGGAGATCTCCGTTGTTGCTGTGGATCTGTAGGTGACTGCATCCTAGGCATCGAATTCTTCTTGAAAAGGTTAGGGGAGCTCTATCATTCTATCTAATAATTCTTATGATAAGTTCTAGATCTAGGGTTAGACTAGATTTTCTTGATGAGTTCTTGATATATTGTTGATGATGATTTTTCATATGGATATGCGAATTGAGTTGTTGGGCTATACATGCGAATTAATTTGTTGGGTTGTACATATGTATGGATCTCTTGATATGTTCGTGTTATGCGAATCTTGGGTATTGTCTGTTCACAAGATTATGAGTTGGTATTGCTTGAATTTTCGTTGATTGATTGAGTGTGTGCATAGGCGCTTAGGGCGCCAAAGTGATAGTGATGATAATTGCTAAGAATCAATTTTGTGCTTGTTGAGTTGCTGGATTTTTGGTTGCCTTGGTACAGAATTAGGCGCCCATGAGTAGGGCGCCCTGTGCCAAGAGGATTGTGGGTGACGTTTTTCAATTGAATTTTTGGAAAAATTGAGTTTTGGTGATTTTGAAAACAAATAGGTGCATTTTTGGTTGCTGGAAAAATTGGAGTTTTTACGCTTTAAAATTGTTAAGAAAAACCAATTTTTAGTGTTAAAAAGTGTTGGACAAAATTCTGGGTGTGCTGCTGTTTTTCTGGGCGCTAAACGCCTGTGCTGGGCGCTGGGCGCCTGATAGCGTGTGTGCTGTGCGTGTGTGCGCGCCTGGGCGCTGGGCGCCTGTGGCGTGCGTGTTGCCTGCGTTGTTGCGCCTGGGCGCTAGGCGCCCGTGTCCGTGTTGCGTTGCGCTGTGTTGCGCGTTGTTGCTCCTGGGCGCTAGGCGCCCGTGCTGTGTTGCGTTGTCTTGCGCGCCTGGGCGCTGGGCGCCAGTGCACGTGTTGCCTGGTTGCCTGGGCGCCTAAGGCGCCTGTTCCCAGGATGTTGCCTGATTTTTCCAAAATTATTTTTATCATAACTTTTGACTCAGACGTCCGTTTCGAACGATTCAAAAAGTGTCGTGAAGCTCTTTACGTTGTCCATCTATGGGTCTAATTTTTAAAATGAAAAATTGTTATTTTCTGATTGTTTGTGGGAGCCCAAGTGGCCGTCCCCGGTGATCGTCCCAGTGACATTGAAAAATGATATGAAGCTCTTTAAAAATCCCTTTTGGTGTATAAACAACAGTTTTAGCGAAGTAATGTCAAAAATGATGATTTTGACGATGATGCTCCCGGGGCTAGTTAAATGACTGTTTTGCCCTTAGTGGCTATTTATTATTAGTTATGACGTGTAAAAGACTGTTTTGCCCCTAGTGGCCAAAGTTGTAGATGATGATGTGTAAATGACGAGGATGCCCTTAGTGGTTAGTCAAATGACGTTTTTGCCCTCAGTGGTTATGGTTTGAGTTGATTGATGTTTATGTGTGAGTGTTGATGAAAAACCAGTGACGTTTGGGGCCCGAAGGGCTAAGTGATGTTAAGGTCTAAATGGCCAAGTGACGTTGTGTGATGATTATGAATTTGACAGGTAAGTGATGGGTCACATTGTTGACTATGATTTGAGTAATTGTATGATTGCGTGTTGTAAGTGGTGCATGTCATAGTGTCTCATGCCCATATGCATAAAACCAGTGACGTTTTGAGGCCTGAGTGGCTAAGTGATGATAAGGCCTGAGTGGCTAAGCGACGTTTTGTGAAAAGGTACCTTCATGCATATACCCGCGAGTGGGTTGCATTTTCATAAGCTTACACGACATGAGTTGAGTATTGTAAATGATGTGAATGACGACTGTGATGTGGATGTTTAGTGTATTGGATGCTGATTATTCTAGTGTGTAGCCTATGATTAGTCCTTATCATATTTTCTATTATATAGACTGAAATGATGCTCACCCTTTCCTGTTTGAATGTTGCCCCCGTGTTGGTAACGTGCAGGTGATCCCCAGTGAAGGTCTTAGCTTCACTTTTGAGTCGAGTCGTCATGCTCTGATATGTAACACTAGGGAGGGGAATGAATGTCGTTTTAAGTCATTTATGACATGTTGTGGTTATCGGATTTTAGTATTGTAAGCCTGGCATATTTGTAATGTCTTTTATGATTAAACTGTTGGGTTTCGGATGCGAAGTTGTAATTTAATTGATAATGATGTTTTAAAGTTATTATAAGACTGTTTCGAAAAGCGAGTCAACTGAAGTGTGACGTTTAACGAAGTAAGTGTGACATCCCTTGAGGTGTAATCAAATTTTGAAAACTCTGATATTTTTATTAAACAAATTACCGCATAGAAAAAGGGGTGTTACATGTTCCTGTGCCATATTGCGTTCCTGATTGTGTTCCCTGCTGTCTAGGCGCCAAGGGGGCCAAATCCTGCTGTGTTGCCTGCTGGGCGCCTCCCTGGGCGCCATATCCTGCCATGTTGCGTTTTGTGTTGCCTGGGCGCCAAGGGCGCCAGTTTCTGTTGCTGGTCAGTTTCCAGCATGTTGCCTGCTAGGCGCCCAGTGCCTGGGTGCCATTTTCAGGATGTTCCTCAATTTTTCCCCGGTTTTGTTTTTGACATATCTTTTGACTCGGGAGTCCGATTTAGACGTTTCAAAATGTTTTGGAAAGCTTATTCAGAGGCCTAGCTGAATATTCTAATTTGAGGCAAAGTGGTCCATTTTTCTGGAAAATTGTTAACCATTGGTGTAGTCGTTAATTGTTGCTGTTTTGAAAAAGAAAGTTGTCATGTCTCAAATACTTTGGAAAAACTGTCGTCATCTTGGTGTCTTGGTGGTGTTTGAGCTAGGTGTGAAGGCTCAAACCTTGGTGTTGTAGGAGCTAGGTGTGAAGGCTCCAAATTTTGGTGTTCCGTTGTTTTCGGGTGGTTTGGTGTCTCGGTGTCGTTGGGCTAGGTGTGAAAGCCCAATTCTGGTGATGTTCTGTGACTGACTTTGTGTGTCACGTTGTGACTAAATTATGGTGATTGTCTGTGTGCATTCATGGTGTCGCATACAGCATATGCATTTATTTTGGTGAAGGCCTTTGGTCTTGGAGCTGGGAGTGAAAGCTCAAATTTTCTAAAACTAGTGAGCCGGGTGTGAAAGCTCAATTTTTGGTGAATTGGTGAGCCGGGTGTGAAAGCTCTCAATTGTGGTGACGCCTCTATTTACAGGCAAAATTTTGGTGATTTGGTACCACATGCATATGCCCGTTGGTGTGGGTTGCATTCAGGCATTATCATGACATTTGGTGACTGATTGTGGTGTTCATAATTTGACGTGTGTGTATGATTTGATGTGTGTAGTGAAGTGGTAGATATAGTTTTCATATTCTAGCATATTTCCTATCATTTTACGCTATTATATTGAAGATATCTCACCCCTTCTGTTTGAATGTTACCCCTATGCGGTAACGTGCAGGTGATTGTGAGTGAAGGCCTAGGTACCTTCGCTAGTCCGAGTCGGTGTCCTTGCTTTGATATGTAACACTCAAGGGGGGATAAAACGTTAGACTTTTGACTATTACATTTTATTTGTTTGGAGTCCATTCAGGACGTTATTATTTTATGTTTCGAAAACTTATATTCTATTCCGCTGCGTGGTGATGTATTTAACTAAACCGGTGTTATGGGCTTAGTCCCTTTTTGATGAAGGTGTGAAATCTCTTTTCGACGCATGAAATTTTTTTGTATAACTCTGATCTTATTAAATAATTACCGGGTAGAAAAGGGGTGTTACATAAGCCTCAGAGTTATACAAAAAAATTTCATGCGTCGAAAAGAGATGTCACACCTTCATCAAAAAGGGACTAAGCCCATAACACCGGTTTAGTTAAATACATCACCACGCAGCGGAATAGAATATAAGTTTTTGAAACATAAAATAATAACGTCCTGAATGGACTCCAAACAAATAAAATGTAATAGTCAAAGTCTAACGTTTTATCCCCCCTTGAGTGTTACATATCAAAGCAAGGACACCGACTCGGACTAGCGAAGGTACTTAGGCCTTCACTCGCGATCACCTGCACGTTACCGCATAGGGGTAACATTCAAACAGAAGGGGTGAGATATCTTCAATATAATAGCGTAAAATGATAGGAAATATGCTAGAATATGACAACTATATCTACCACTTCACTACACACATCAAATCATAAACACACGTCAAATTATGAACACCACAATCAGGCACCAAATGTCATGATAATGCATGAATGCAACCCACACCAACGGGCATATGCATGTGGTACCAAATCACCAAAATTTTGCCTGTAAATAGAGGCGTCACCACAATTGAGAGCTCTCACACCCGGCTCACCAATTCACCAAAAATTGAGCTTTCACACCCGGCTCACTAGTTTTAGAAAATTTGAGCTTTCACACCCAGCTCCAAGACCAAAGGCCTTCACCAAAATAAATGCATATGCTGTATGCGACACCATGAATGCACACAGACAATCACCATAATTTAGTCACAACGTGACACACCAAAGTCAATCACAGAACATCACCAGAATTGGGCTTTCACACCGAGACACCAAACCACCCGAAAACAACGGAACACCAAAATTTGGAGCCTTCACACGTAGCTCCTACAACACCAAGGTTTGAGCCTTCACACCTAGCTCAAACACCACCAAGACACCAAGATGACAACAGTTTTTCCAACACATTTGAGATGCGATGATTTTTCCCAACACCGGAGACAAACGACAATTTTCCAAAACATTTGGGACAACGACAGTTTTTCCAAAGTATTTGAGACATGACAACTTTCTTTTTCAAAACAGCAACATTTAACGACTACACCAATGGTTAACAATTTTCCAGAAAAATGGACCACTTTGCCTCAAATTAGAATATTCAGCTAGGCCTCTGAATAAGCTTTCCAAAACATTTTGAAACGTCTAAATCGGACTCCCGAGTCAAAAGATATGTCAAAAACAAAACCGGGGAAAAATTGAGGAACATCCTGAAAATGGCGCCCAGGCACTGGGCGCCTAGCAGGCAACATGCTGGAAACTGGCCAGCAACAGAAACTGGCGCCCTTGGCGCCCAGGCAACACAAAACGCAACATGGCAGGATATGGCGCCCAGGGAGGCGCCCAACAGGCAACACAGCAGGATTTGGCGCCCTTGGCCCCCAGACAGCAGGGAACACAATCAGGAACGCAACATGGCACAAGAACACGCCCAGACACGGCCTGGGCGCCTAAAACAGCAACACACAGCAAACGCAACACACCAAGGATGTGGCGCCCATGGCGCCCCTGCGCCAAGACAGCGCGCAACACAACTCAGGACCAGGCGCCCATGGAGCCCCTACGCCAAGACACAGCAACACACACACACTGGCACACGCACACACCCACCAGACAGGGCGCCCATGCACAGGGCGCCAAAAACAGCAACAGACATCAAAGCAACAAGACCAGGCACGGCGCCCAGGCACAGGGCGCCAAAAACAGTTTCTAGGACAATGGCGCCCATGGCGCCCTAGAGTTCAATAATTTCGTTAATTCACCAATTCAAATCACCAATCCTTAATCACCAATGTCAATCATCATAATTTGTCACTCACAACACCAATCAATAATTTAATCGAACACCTAGCATGCGTTTAGTAATAACAACAATGAGCACCAAGTTCTAGAGTCACAACTATCACCAACAAATGTCAAATTTCAATCCAACCTAGTTATAATTCAACTAACACCAAATCAAACATCACAATCCATCAAAGGGTATTATAGGACCTATCCCCACATAACCCCATCATGATACCCCATTATAAGGAAGAACCCCACCCTTACCTTATAGTAGGAGAGCTCTAATCCTCTTGATCGAGTCACCAATAAAACCTCAGCAACACAGCTCCTCTCTGCTCCCTTGAATTCGCGAACTCCCCTTCTTCTTCTCTCTTGGATGTGCGCCGTCCCTCCTTCTCTCTTTCTCTCCTCTATTCGCAACTTTTCTTTCTTTTCTCAACAATTCGCAAAATGAGCACCAAACCCTAGCCTAGGCGCTTCGCCTATGCGCCTAGCTAGTGGACTTGGATCACGGGCTTTCCTCCAGCTTAAGCCCGATCACTAACGCCATCCCCTAATATTCAATTACACACCTCTTAATCCAACGTTAATATAATTACACCAACTAAAATAAATAAATAAATAATTGAATACCTAAATATTTAATTAAATATTTGGGCGTTACATTCTCCGTCCATTATGTCGTCCAGTATTGATCACGTTAGGGAATCCCCATCAAAATCCAATGGACCGAAGGGGTTCTCTTCCTCTTCCCCCAAGAGGTCATCTTCCGCAATTTCTTCTTCGGTCATAGTCCCCTCAACAGGGGGTGCACCGATTGGCTGAGGCTGTCTGGGACTGGGAGGACCATACAAACACTCTATCACTGCCTCGGTGAGGGGAATATTGACTGCATCTACCACCCCTATCATGGTGTTGGGCTCTTCCTCTTTAGGACGGACAGTTCCAACTCCGTGGCCACGGAAGCTACGAGGATGGTTTGTGTATTTCCTTCTCTGGTCGAGGTGAGCATCGGGAGTGTCTCCTTCATTCTATGGAAAGCCCTTGAGCTCTGCAACCCCCTCTTCTGCGAGCGTCATTCGGAGGCCACTCCGGGGGCTGGTGCCTCTGCTGCTGCTTGTGTCATCCACTAATCCCGTGGCACCTCTGAGGGTGGTCTCACTGTTCTAGTAGCTTTGAACTCACGATCATTCAAAACAGTGATATCCACTGATGTTACGTCTTGTGCCATAGTGACCTGTGCTACCCTTCTTTCTTCCCTGGGATGAACCTTCTCTCCTGGGTTTGATATGGTGGCTTGTCTGATGGGTTCATCGACAGACCGACCTATGCCCCCCAAGCGGGAGGTGTTGGTGCCTTTCCCTCAGATCTTTGGGCCGAGGTGCATGCCTTTCAAAGTTAAGCTTGAATAAATGTAACTCCCTGAGGTCATGGACAAGCTTCCCTGGCTTTGGAAGCTTCTTTTAGGGTTCTCGATGCTGACTCGGCCCTCCTACCTGTAGTTTTTCTTGCAAGAGCGTCATACGTTCTGCCACCGTAGATCCTTTAGGGGGTGACCCCAATCGGTCAAAGACTGACACTTTTATTTCTGGGGGAACCTCCTGTTTAGGGACCCACACATACTGTTTCTTCCCTTTCCCTCGGTCTCTCCCTAAGAAGGAGACCATATTGATGTTCGTGCTGGGGAAAGGGTCAGTGTCAACAGTAATCTCTCTAACGTCCCCTTTTGAATCTTCCCTTCCTGATAGCCTCCTGAGTGGCTCGGTGGAAGATTAGAAAGTAGAGGTGGAATGATTGAATGAGTTGTGCCACTTACAATATTTCTTCCCCTTTATTTCCTCGGGAGGGGGTATCTTATGGCCGTCGAGGAGCTTGATCTGCTTGTCTTTCAATAGATAATCAAAGATCTGGTCGACCTTAGATATATAAAAGGAATACTCAACCTTATTCCCAGCCTCGTCCTTATCCTTTCCTTTGGCAGGTTTAAGGGCAGGACAAAGGTAAGCCTTTCCTTTGACTATCTCGGCCACCAAGATGTCTTCCGTGTAAGCGGCTGACTCATCATAGTCCAAATCTTCAGCTACATCAACCACTGATACTAACTGAGGTCCTCAACCCCTAGTGGCTCTTTTCCTTTCCCTCTCCTGTATGAGCTGCTCTGGAAGCTAGGCCACTAAGGTCACTACAAGCTTATCCCAAAAGATTCTCCTTCAATTGAGGGTGCATTCTAGAGATGGCCATGGAAGTAAGTTGAGACTCTAGGAAAGGTACTGTACACTTTCCAGCCATCGACCGTAAATTCTTGAGATCGGCTATAGTGACTTCAGGATGTGGCCAACTGAATCTGTCATGGAAGCACCTTTCCATGTCTGCTCAGGTGTGTATAGAATCAGGTGGGAGTGAAGAGTACCATGAGAAAGCAGCCCCTATCAGAGACAAGGGGAACGGCTGCAGCTTGTGATATTCATTCTAGTTCCCTTCTCCACATTGGGTCGTGAATCGGCCGATGTGCTCCAATGTAGACTTGCCATCATCCCCGAAAAATGTAGCAAAGTAAGGGTTTTTAAATCTTCTGGGCAGAGGAACCAATCTATCCACCGATTCATGTTCACTGGCCTGTCGAGCGGCTTCAACTGCACCCCGAAGAACTTTTTAATGGTGCCAGCTATCAAATTAGGGTCCAGGAGTTGGGGCCCCGATGGTCTTTCATGCGGAGGCGTTGGTGGCAACATGTATCTGGGGAACCCTGAGCCCTTGGCTGTAGTGGTACCTGAGGTGGACCATCTGTCTATGGCTGCCCAGGCACTACTTGAGCCAGGTTAACAAGGCCAGTTCCTGGTACAGATGCCTGAGTACCTCGGTGAGGTGGAAACTGGTTCCATGGCTGCTCGACCGGGGCCACATTCATTTGTCTTTGTATATAGGAACCCTTAGGGTAGGTACTGGGTTCTCTGGAGTACGGCTGACTAGGAGACGGGTTTGTCGAGCCACGTGGGCTCTGGACCCATGGCTGTTGACTCGAGCAATACCCACCTGTCTTGCCAATCCCTGTTTTCGGAGTGAAGGCTTGCCCCCTGCGTAAGCTAGTAAGTTAGTCGCGGTAGAACACCCATAGGATGGTCCTTACGGCAGACCCACCAAGCCTGCTTCCCCGGGCGGCCTTCTGGCCATTTGCACTTGTCCCTGCTGAAGAGAAGTCGTGTTAGTGACATTCGCCATAAGTAGGATTAGTACTCTGATTTATGCTATTTGTGAAAGTTCTCGGTATTTCTTCCAAGGTTGAAATACTAGGATGTTACATGAAGAAAGAGGAAAGTAACTCTGACTTGGACGACGACATACAAAAGGGCTCCAGGGACCAAGTAGCGATGGTCATCTTTGGAGGATACCCCGTTGAGGGAGGAGAAACTAGGAAGACGATGAAGAGAAAGTGGTGAGAAATAATGAATATCGCTGACTCCCCTTCTACAAGGGCATCAACCATCCGACCTCCCCTACAATTCAATGACAAAAACCTAGTCGATGGTAAACCCAACAGGTACATCCCACTGGTCCTTCAAGCCATAAAGGGAAACTTCGATGTAAGAAAAATCCTAGTGAATCAGGGCAGCTAGGCTACATCGTCTATGGGGCCGACTGGTCCTTTACCAAGGGGCCTACTTCTCAGGGTCAATGGATCTAAAACCAGGCCCCTAGGCTACATCGAGCTAATGGTCACTTATGGTAATGACCCGCTAAATCAAACGGTTAAGACTCCATTATTGGTCCTCTCCTGCCTATCAGTGTATACTTGCATTATCGGGAGGCCTGCTGTAACACCCCTTTTCTACCCGGTAATTTAATTACTAAAAATCAGAGTTTTCTTTTTTTTGTTGTCAACTAAAGGAATGTCACATTTCAACTTAAAAACATCACCAACTCGCAAATAACAGTGTCAATCACAAAATTCACTGTATGAAGGAAATGAGATACATAACACCCTGCTAATGGGACGAACCCAAAACACCTGTTTAGTCAACACAGTAATATACTCAATCATCTCGCAGCGGAATAAAATTTAAGGATTCAAGTGAAACAACCATAGCATCTTTGCATAATAAAATTAATTTAAAAACAAGCGTTCATTGTAACGCCCCAAATATTTAATTAAATTATTTAATTAAATATTTAGGTAATCAATTATTTATTTATTTATTTAATTGGTGTAATTATATTAACGATGGATTGAGAGGTGTGTAATTGGATTTTAGGTGATGGCGTTAGTGATCGGGCTTAAGTTGGAGGAAGCCCGTGATCCAAGCCCGCTAGCTAGGCACATAGGAGAAGCACCTAGGCTAGGGATTAGTGGATATGCGAATTAGAGTGAGAGGAAAAGAAAAGGAAGCTTGCGAAATAGAGAGAGGAGAAGAGAGAAAGAAAACAGCGCACAAGGGAGAGGAGAAGGAGAGGAGGATTCGCAAATTTCAAGGAGGAGAAGGAAGCCGTGTTGCTGAGGCTCTGTACGTGACTTGCTCTAGGGAAGTGGTGCTCTCCTAATATAAGGTAAGGGTGAGACCTCTCTTTCACTATAATGGTGGGTATGATGGGTATTAGGGTGGGGGCTTAGACCTATATTGCCATGATCTTGCTTGATTTGTTTGAATTGGTTGTTGATTGATGAATTAAATTGATTGCGGTGGTATGAATTGCATATGTGTTATTTGGTGAATTTGTTGTGTTGCTGAAAGTTTGGGTCCCTAGGGCGCCATGGGCGCCAAGTGTTGTTGCTGTCCCTGTTGCAGAAAATGGCGCCCTGTGCCTGGGCGCCATCGTTGGTTGTGTTGCGTTTCGTGTTGCTGTTTTTGGCGCCCTGTGCCTGGGCGCCGTGTCTGGCTCTGTTTCCCGGGTGTTCCTGTTGCTGTTTCTGGCGCCCAGTGCATGGGCGCCGTGTCTGGTGGGTGTGTCTGTGTGCCTGCCAAGTCTGCTGTCACTGAGACAGAAGCTGTCGAAGTTGCTGAGACAGAAGCTGTCGAAGTGCTGAGACAGAAGCTGTCGAAGTGCTGAGACAGAAGCTGTCGAAGTGCTGAGACAGAAGCTGTTGAGGCGCCCTGTTGCTGGGCGCCAGGCCTAATGTTGCTATTGTTGTCTTAGGTGCCTAGTGCTGGGCGCCATTTTCAGGATGTTGCCCAAATGTTCCCCGGTTTTGTTTTTGACGTATCTTTTGACTCGGGTGTCCGTTTTAAGTGTTTCAAAGTGCGTTGTGAAGCTTATTCAGTTTCCTACTGGTATATTCTATCTTAAGGTAAAAATTATTATTTTTCTGATGGTTTCTGGGCGCCTCAAGTGGCTGTCCCCGGTAGTCGTTGTTGTTGGCGTTGTAAAATTATTTCGGTGTCTAAAACCCTTTTTGGTGTCCTTTTTGGTGTCATGAGCTGGAGTAAAACCTTTTGGTGTAATTGGTAATATTAGTGTCTCGGTGTCAATAATGATGTGTTGATGTTTTTGACGACAATGCCCCTAGTGGCTATATTTTTGATTGACGATGGTATTGATGATGAATATAAGTTGCGGTCTTATCAGTGACGATGATGCCATAAAGGCTATTAGCGATGATGATATTAATGACGATGAGTGTTAGTGACAATGATATGTGTGATGATAACCTGATAGGTGATGTGCCTTTTATTGGCAAATTGGTAAGTGATGGATCACTAAATTGATTGTGATTGTATGTGACTGTCCCTGATGCATATCATGGTGCTTCATGCATCTCATGTGCATAAACAAGTGACGATGACGCCATAAAGGCTATTTAGTGGCGATGATGCCATAAAGGCTATTTAGTGATGATGATGACAGGTACCTCATGCATACGCCCGTTGTGATGGGTTGCATTTCATACATGTTCATGACATTGTGATGACTTGCAGTGATGACTGATTTGATGTTGCGATGTGGTTTATATAGCGTTTGTAGCTCTAGCATAATACTTATCATATGCACTATTATAATGTTAGATGAACTCACCCCTTCTGTTTGAATGTTACCCCTATGCGGTAACGTGCAGGTGATCTCGAGTGAAGGCTTAGATACCTTCGTTAGCTGAGTCGGGTCGTCTGCTCTGATACGTAGCACTCAGTGGGGAGGGAATGAACCTTAGTTATTTTGATTATTTGACTGTTGTAGTTGATGTTTTTATGACTTTCCGCTGCGTAAATGCTGAGTTTTACTATGTTGATTGAATTGAGCGTCTTGAGCTCATCCCAGTGGTGACGTGCTATGTATCGCATTATTTTTGACGATGAACTATTTTAGATTGATGCATGATGTGATGTGGATTTATGTGTGGCATCTCTTTTCGAAGTATGAATAAAATTTTGAAACTCTGATTTAATTAAGTAATTACCGGGTAGAAAAGGGGTGTTACATTCATCCCCCACTAGAGTGCTACGTATCAGAGCAGACGACCCGACTCAGCTAACGAAGGTACCTAAGCCTTCACTCGATATTACCTGCACGTTACCGCATAGGGGTAACATTCAAACAGAAGGGGTGAGTTCATCTAACAATATAATAGAGCATATGATAAGCATTATGCTAGAGCTACAACGCTATATAAACCACATCGCAACATCAAATCAGTCATCTCAGCAAGTCATCACAATGTCATGAGTATGTATGAAATGCAACCCATCGCAACGGGCGTATGCATGTGGTACCAGTCATCATCATCACTAAAAATCCTATATGGCATCATCGTCACTTGTAAGACCGCAGCCTTTTATCGTCGCTAGTAAGACCGCAGCCTTTTATCGTCGCTTGTAAGACAGCACCCTTTTATCGTCGCTTGTAAGACCGCAGCCCTTATGCACATGAGTTGCATGAGACACGATGACATGCACCAAACACAAACACACACAATCGCAGTCAACTTAGTGACCCATTACTTATCAGTTCACCCATCAAAGGCACATCACCTGTCAAGTCATCGTCACATATATCATCATCATTAACACCATCATCACTAATATTCTCATCGTCATTAACATCATCGTCGCTAATAGCCTTTTTGGCATCATTGTCACTTATACTACCACAGCTTTTATTCATCATCAATATCATTGTCAATCAAGTAATAGCCACTAGGGACATTATCGTCAAAAACATCCACACGTCCTTTTTGACACCGGGACACTAATATTACCGATTACATCAAAAGGTTTTACTTCAGCTCACAACACCAAATAGGACACAAAAGGGGGTTTTAAACACTGAAATAGTTTTGCAACACCGACAACAACGACCAACGGGGACAGCCACTTGAGGCGCCCAGAAACTGTCAGAAAAATAATGGTTTTTACTTTAAAATAGAACACACAGGTAGAAAACTGAATAAGCTTCGCAACGCACTTTGAAGCACATAAAACGGACATCCGACTCAAAAGATATGACAAAAACAAAACTGGGGAACATTTGGGCAACATCCTGAAAACTGGCGCAGGAGGGATCCTGGCGCCCAGCAGCACAGAAAACTGCCGCAGGAGGGACCCTGGCGCCCAGCACTTTGACACAGGCAGCAACACAAAACTGGCGCAGGAGGGATCCTTGCGCCCAGCACTTAGACACAGGCAGCAACACAAAAACTGGCGCAGGAGCAACATTGGCGCCCAGGGGAGGGGATCCCAGTGACATTTCAGAATACACAACTTAACAACCAAAACTCAGCACCAATGACATCTAGGTAACATAACTACACGAAAACACAACTTAGAAACGCAACACGGGCAGCCAAAATTAGGCGCCCTTGGCGCCCAGACACAGGGAACCTGCGGCCATGGCGCCCAGGACAGCAACACTGAACGCTACACAGCAGGCAACACGCGCCCATGGCGCCCAGACAGCAACACAGGGACGCAACACAGACAGCAGCATGGCGCCCAGGAGCAGGGCGCCGTTTTCAGCACGACAACAAAACGCAACATTGGCAACAACAATGGCGCCTAAGGCGCCTAGGACTTGAACATCAACATTACAAAATTCACCGACACCTCATATACATCCATGACAACATCAAGACACCAATTTCTTTTATAATCATCATCAAGCACCAATTTCATAATAGACATCGTCCAAACATCAATTTCGTAGTAACCAAAGTCAAAACATCAATTTCGTAATGATCATCAATCAAGGGTTTCAATCAACTACAAATCGAACAATCACACAAGATCATGGTAACATAGGTCTAAGCCCCTACCCTAATACCCATCATACCCACCATTATAGTGAAAGAGAGATCTCACCCTTACCTTATAACGATTCATATTCCAATAGGGGCCGAAGAGTATTATCACGAGCTCCCAGGCATGCTTTAAATTTGACAACGCGAACGCGACTCGAGCACCTATAATTAGCCAACAAGAACATTCAATTAGTTATTAGTTATTGTATAAAAGAAAAATAGAAATATATTCTTTAATTAATTAGTCGTGTTTTTCGAAAAGAATTACCTATGATGACCACGGTTTGAAATCGCAAATCGAATGACCAAACGACCGGATTTGAACACGGTACGAAATTGTCACGGTTCCGACGAGAACATGCACCAATTTTGTTATTGTTCAGTGAGGGGAAAACTTGAATTGAAAGGGATTTCGAAACTGAGGAGATTTAGGCAAAATCAAACGCAAAAATGTCGATTCTGGTGAGGGGAGTTCATGTCCGCATTCAGTTCACATAGACGGAGGGGACGGTGGCCGGAGAAGGAAGAAAACTGTGTGGCGCGGCTACTCTTCGCAAGATGGCTACACAATTGATGAAATCGAGTCCATATTCGGAATCAGTGGCTATTTTCGAGTCAGGGGAGAAATTTTGGAGTCTCGCCGTGGACTAGGGAGAAGACGCGATGGAGGAGAGGCTTCGTGGTGGTTTGTTGGGCGCGACTTTGTGGTGGTGAACAACAGAGAAATCCGTGAAACAAAGGCCATAATCGAAACCAGAAGTGAATTTCGAGTGGGGAAGCGAAGTTTGAGGCGTGGCCGTGACCTGTAGGGGACGAACGAAGTGGAGGAAGGAGAGCTGCTCTTAGGGTACTGCTGCGCGAGTTTCAGGCTGAAGGAAGAAGGCGTTCCGGGTCGGGTTGCGGGTTGCGGCCTGCGTGTTGTAATTGGGCTAGGCGCTGGGCTGCACTGCTGGAAGGGTTTTAAGTTGCAGGGGTGTGCAAGTAGCGAACAGAAGGGGGTGTATACGAGTAGTAAGACCCAAAATCAACTTTAAATCATTTTTAAAAGCTCAATTTAACTGCAACTATTACTTTAGTACACTAATAGCCCGGAATAATTTTTAGAATACATAACACCAAAAATACTAATATTTTATAAAATAAAATAATTAACTAAAACAATCATATTTCAAATTTAAATATTCCATAAACAACATAAATTAATACTAACAATAATATAGCACCAACATAGTATAAAAATATGGTTTAATATCCTTTAGACATATTTGATAATTCAAACATATGTAAATATAAAATGGATTAAGTTACTAAATATTATGAAAATACGTAATTACTACGACGCACAATATATCACTAGAATTACTATTATATTCGCGCATAAAGCAAAAACGTATTAATACAAAAATCGGGGTGTTACAACTCAACCCCCCTAAAAAAAATTTCGTCCTCGAAATTTCCGTCAAAATCAATGAGATCAAAATTAAATCCAGTTCTTATTCCTAATTGCCATTAAGGTCCTTTTGTATACCGAACAACAAACGACACACACACATCTACACTTTTACTCCTAAATCAATATTCTACTCTCAAGGTCCCTAAAGTTTTACTCGACTACCCCAACACGACAATCCACTATTAGGATATTATACTCTTAGTGACAATTGTTACGGGTTAACCCCACTAATTAATTCCAATATCTTAAAGGTTACTTTATCCCTCATACAAAAAATTGATCTACTTCTCACAATAATAAATTATCCATATGTAACTTAATAAAAGCCGCATTTCTTAAATCTTCCCAACAAAGGCGTGGTTTTGTTACTATTGTGAGTCTCAACTTAAGGTTCGAATTCTCACCTCTTACGTCCCTCAACTATTTACTTCAAATCTAAGCACTTTACTAACAAGCATAAAAGTTCCTTACAATGATATTAAGTACAACTCACAACACGAAAGGAAATAGCATACACAAGAGTTAATGACTTAGAAAAATTAACATATAGTCATCATGATCAACTTTCTCATTCTAACGAAGCAACTAGCATCTTCTTTTAATTAATTCTCAACATGTTATTCACTAGCCTTGTGGAAAAAGAACTAGAACCTATAATGCTGCCAAGACAATTATTTGCACACTATCAATTATAATCAAATCAAAACACCTGTGAAAATATTCCTAAGGTTTAAGTTTAGGAGTACATAAATTTGACTCTCAGTAAAACTATTACAACATCTCTAGATTCGAACTGAAAGATAAGAGATAAATAATGCACTGCACCGATTATATTTAATTAAATTAATTAACCAACAAAAGTTTCCAACAATTAATTTAGTTATTCCCTTCATACCACTCGCCAATACTAGTTTTATCAAGCACAAAAGAGTTTCTAGATCTTCCGCGTATGGGGTACATGCTACATTTTATTTAGGATTACTCACACAACTACACATAAACATTCACAAAACACACGATTACCTATAACTTAAGAGTCAACAAAATGTAATTATAGTGAGACTCGCAAATGACTATTAGACAGCATGTCATAATTAAATTCTCAGTTCATGCTATATTAAACATAACAATTCAATAAAGCACTTAGTCAGTCATGCACGAACTCAGAGCACACAACACCAATAATTTTATGACCACCACAATGTCAAATCCTAGAAGCTCGGATTAATGAAGTCAGAATTCAGAGAACAACAAATACAAAATAGAAGGAAAATCACAGAGTTCTCACAGAGAAAACAGAATAAACACACAACGCATGGCTTAAAGAATAGACCAAGCTCTATGAAAATTCTCTCTAAGGGAATGCGTCATTTGAGTTCTCACTAAGAGTCTAACTTCTTTTTATCGGTTACCACCTTGATGACTCCTCTACGGAATACTTATTGCATATCTCATTACCTTAAAACTTACCGATTGAGTTAGTCAGCTTAACAACTACCCAGAATAAATTAAGTGATGCTTGCAACTCTACTCAGAATTCACACATCAGAAAGGCAAACCAAACAACACAAACAGTCCGGTTAGGACCGAACAATCCAATAAAATTTACCTGATTCGAACAACCTGCAATGTAAACAACAGTTAGTACTAAAAGACAACAGTTGGTCGTTAACCGACACAACGACTCGACGACTTGGCCGGACGGACCAACCATTGCTCTGATACCACTAATGTAACACCCCTTTTCTACCCGGTAATTTAATTACTAAAAATCAGAGTTTTCTTTTTTTTTTTGTCAACTAAAGGAATGTCACATTTCAACTTAAAAACATCACCAACTCGCAAATAACAGTGTCAATCACAAAATTCACTGTATGAAGGAAATGAGATACATAACATCCTGCTAATGGGACGAACCCAAAACACCTGTTCAGTCAACACAGTAATATACTCAATCATCTCGCAGCGGAATAAAATTTAAGGATTCAAGTGAAACAACCATAGCATCTTTGCAAAATAAAATTAATTTAAAAACAAGCGTTCATCCCCCACTAGAGTGCTACGTATCTGAGCAGACGACCCGACTCACCTAACGAAGGTACCTAAGCCTTCACTCGATATTACCTGCACGTTACCGCATAGGGGTAACATTCAAACAGAAGGGGTGAGTTCATCTAACAATATAATAGAGCATATGATAAGCATTATGCTAGAGCTACAACGCTATATAAACCACATCGCAACATCAAATCAGTCATCTCAGCAAGTCATCACAATGTCATGAGTATGTATGAAATGCAACCCATCGCAACGGGCGTATGCATGTGGTACCAGTCATCATCATCACTAAAAAGCCCTTATGGCATCATCGTCACTTGTAAGACCGCAGCCTTTTATCGTCGCTTGTAAGACCGCAGCCTTTTATCGTCGCTTGTAAGACCGCAGCCCTTTATCGTCGCTTGTAAGACCGCAGCCCTTATGCACATGAGTTGCATGAGACACGATGACATGCACCAAACACAAACACACACAATCGCGGTCAACTTAGTGACCCATTACTTACCAGTTCGCCCATCAAAGGCACATCACCTGTCAAGTCATCGTCACATATATCATCATCATTAATACCATCATCACGAATATTCTCATCGTCATTAACATCATCGTCGCTAATAGCCTTTTTGGCATCATCGTCACTTATACTATCACAGCTTTTATTCATCATCAATATCATTGTCAATCAAGTAATAGCCACTAGGGACATTATCGTCAAAAACATCCACACGTCCTTTTTGACACCGGGACACTAATATTACCGATTACATCAAAAGGTTTTACTTCAGCTCACAACACCAAATAGGACACAAAAGGGGGTTTTAAACACCGAAATAGTTTTGCAACACCGACAACAACGACCAACGGGGACAGCCACTTGAGGCGCCCAGAAACCGTCAGAAAAATAATGGTTTTTACTTTAAAATAGAACACACAGGTAGAAAACTGAATAAGCTTCGCAACGCACTTTGAAGCACGTAAAACGGACATCCGAGTCAAAAGATATGACAAAAACAAAACTGGGGAACATTTGGGCAACATCCTGAAAATGGCGCCCAGGCACAGGGCGCCTAGCAGGGAAAACTGGCGCAGCCACAGAAACTGGCGCAGCCACTGAAAACTGGCGCAGGAGGGATCCTGGCGCCCAGCAGCATAGAAAACTGGCGCAGGAGGGACCCTGGCGCCCAGCACTTAGACACAGGCAGCAACACAAAAACTGGCGCAGGAGGGATCCTGGCGCCCAGCACTTAGACACAGGCAGCAACACAAAAACTGGCGCAGGAGCAACATTGGCCCCCAGGGGAGGGGATCCCAGTGACATTTCAGAATACACAACTTAACAACCAAAACTCAGCACCAATGACATCTAGGTAACATAACTACACGGAAACACAACTTAGGAACGCAACACGGGCAGCCAAAATTAGGCGCCCTTGGCGCCCAGACACAGGGAACCTGCGCCCATGGCGCCCAGGACAGCAACACTGAACGCAACACAGCAGGCAACACTCGCCCATGGCGCCCAGACAGCAACACAGGGACGCAACACAGACAGCAGCATGGCGCCCAAGAGCAGGGCGTCGTTTTCAGCACGACAACAAAACGCAACATTGGCAACAACAATGGCGCCTAAGGCGCCTAGGACTTGAACATCAACATTACAAAATTCACCAACACCTCATATACATCCATGACAACATCAAGACACCAATTTCTTTTATAATTCACCAACATTACAAACATCAATTTCGTAGTAACCACGGTCAAAACATCAATTTCGTAATGATCATCAATCAAGGGTTTCAGTCAACTACAAATCGAACAATCACACAAGATCATGGCAACATAGGTCTAAGCCCCTACCCTAATACCCATCATACTCACCATTATAGTGAAAGAGAGATCTCACCCTTACCTGATAACGAATCATATTCCAATAGAGGCCGAAGAGTATTATCACGAGTTCCCAGGCATGCTTTAAATTTGACAACGCGAACGCGACTCGAGCACATATAATTAGCCAACAAGAACATTCAATTAGTTATTAGTTATTGTATAAAAGAAAAATAGAAATATATTCTTTAATTAATTAGTCGTGTTTTTCGAAAAGAATTACCTATGATGACCACGGTTTGAAATCGCAAATCGAATGACCAAACGACCGTATTTGAACACGGTACGAAACTGTCACGGTTCCGACGAGAACATGCACCAATTTTGTTATTGTTCAGTGAGGGGAAAACTTGAATTGAAAGGGATTTCGAAACTGAGGAGATTTAGGCAAAATCAAACGCAAAAATGCCGATTCTGGTGAGGGGAGTTCATGTCCGCATTCAGTTCACATAGACAGAGGCGACGGTGGCCGGAGAAGGAAGATGAAATCGAGTCCATATTCGGATTCAGTGGCTATTTTCGAGTCAGGGGACAAATTTTGGAGTTTCGCTGTGGACTAGGGAAAAGACGCGATGGAGGAGAGTCTTCGTGGTGGTTTGTTGGGCGCGACTTTGTGGTGGTGAACGACAGAGAAATCCGTGAAACAAAGGCCATAATCGAAACCAGAAGTGAATTTCGAGTGGGGAAGCGAAGTGTGAGGCGTGGCCGTGACCTGTAGGGGACGAACGAAGTGGAGGAAGGAGAGCTGCTCTTAGGGTACTGCTGCACGAGTTTCAGGCTGAAGGAAGAAGAAGGCGTTCCGGGTCGGGTTGCGGGTTGCGGCTTGCGTGTTGTAATTGGGCTGGGCGCTGGGCTGCACTGCTGTAAGGGTTTTAAGTTGCAGGGGTGTGCAAGTAGCGAATAGAAGGGGGTGTATACGAGTAGTAAGACCCAAAATCAACTTTAAATCATTTTTAAAAGCTCAATTTACCTGCAACTATTATTTTAGTACACTAATAGCCCGGAATAATTTTTAGAATACATAACACCTAAAATACTAATATTTTATAAAATAAAATAATTAACTAAAACAATCATATTTCAAATATAAATATTCCATAAACAACATAAATTAATACTAACAATAATATAGCACCAACATAGTATAAAAATATGGTTTAATATCCTTTAGACATATTTGATAATTCAAACATATGTAAATATAAAATCGATTAAGTTACTAAATATTATGAAAATACGTAATTACTACGACGCACAATATATCACTAGAATTACTATTATATTCGCGCATAAAGCAAAAACGTATTAATACAAAAATCGGGGTGTTACACCTACGCTAGGACGACTAGAGGCGGTCGCCTCCACTATTCATCTCAAATGAAGTTTTATTCTTCCACGGACAAGGTATTCACTGTGAAAGTCCACTTGGGTGCTGCTAAAAGGTGCCACTTCCTCTCCCTTTAGAGGGGAACAAAGGACAACCCAGGAGCAAAAAATACAAAGAGCTCCCAATTAACTACGTGGAAGCAGCTAGTAATGGAAGAGAACAACTAAAGACAGTGACAAGTTCGATCACCACTCCATCAACAAGCGGAGGAAACCAAGAGAAAGAACAATATGTTCCAACCTAGTATAAGACTCTGACAAATCAAGGCACCGTAGTTAGACAAATTACTTGAAGAGCGAAGTACGGCGCGCTCAAGTGTCGCGAACACTCAAAGCTGTACATCTATATTAAACTATTAAATGAATATCAAATGAAGTTTATTGGCTGACTTGCAGATCTCTAAGATATAAGGTCCTCGGAGGAATCCCGATCTAAGAAAACATACCCAACCAAAGTTAAATGTGATAACTCTACAGTCGAGTTAGTTCCAATTTAATCTACTTGGCTAACCGAGCTCAAGGATTTTGACATCGAATTCAAAGTTAAATGCGATAACTCAACAGGAAAGTTAGTCCCAAGTCGATATACTTCGCTAATCGAGCTCAAGGAGTTCAACATTGCATTCTCCAAAGATAAATGTGATAACTTTACAACCGAGTCAATCCCAAGTCAGACTACTTGGCTAACCGATCTCAAGGAGTTCGACATCGAATTCTCCAAAGTTAAATGCGATAAATCTGCAGCCAAGTTAGTCCCAAGTTGATCTACTTGGCTAACCGAGCTCAAGGAGTTCAACATCGCATTCTCCAAAGTTAAATACGATAACTCTACAACTGAGTTAGTCCCAAGTCAATGTACTTGGCTAACCAAGCTCAAGGAGTTTGACATCAAATTCTTCAAAGTTAAATGTGATAACTCTACACCCGAGTTAGTCCCATGTCAATCAACTTGGCTGACCGAGCTCAAGGAGTTCAACATCGCATTCTCCAAAGTTAAATTTGATAACTCTACAGCCGAGTTAGTCCCATGTCGATATACTCGGCTAACTGAGCTCAAGGAGTTCGACATCGCATTCTCCAAACATAAATGCGATAACTTTACAGCCGAGTTTGTCCCAAGTCGATCTACTTGGCTAACCGAGCTCAAGGTGTTCGACATCGCATTATCCAAAGTTAAATTCAATAACTCTACAGTCGAGTTAGTCCGAAGTCGATCTACTTGGCTAACCAAGCTCAAGGAGTTCGACATCGCATTCTCCAAAGTTAACTGCGATAAATCTAGAGCCGAGTTAGTCCTAAGTCGATCTACTGGCTAATCGAGCTCAAGGAGTTCGACATCGCATTCTCCTAAGCTAAATGAGATAACTCTACAGCTGAAGTTGATCTACTTTGTTAACCGAGCTCAAGTAGTTCGACATCGCACTTAGGAGTTGAATACAACTGTCTTATAAAAAGTTAAGTCGGGCTTCTAAGTCAACCTAAAGTGAGCAGGCTCTCAAGGCATAAACCGAAATGAGCACATCGAATAGCGACCGGGCAATAAAAAAGAAGCGTATGTAACAAAGCAAGGCTACAATTGTTAAAACACACAAACATTGTCAAAATATTATAGAAAAACTGGAGTCTAAACACCCTAACCAATGACAGGCAAGTCTTCAATTTCATCGGATCTAGCTGTAAGCTCCACCAGGTGATCACCGACTACATTAAAGCAAACACTCATACCCTCAGTGGTAAACAAAAGACCAGGATTCAGAAAACGGATATGCTCTATGGCATTATTGAAGCACTCCTCACCAACTCCAAAAGCTATGTTTGCAGTCTTGTTCTCACTTGCCACCACTTTGTCTCTTTCTCCTTCCAAACGGGCCACCGTGGACTCCGATTCCAAGATGACTCTCTCCAATGCAGTTTTCTTTTACTCAAATGCTGTGGTTAACTCGGTGATCTTCTTCTCTGCACTATTCTTCTCGGCGATCAACCGGGTGATCTCCTCCGATGACTTCTCATTACGGAGCTTCTCGGCCTCATGAGATGATGTCGCAGCCTTCTCGATTAACTTTTTATTCTTTTCTTCAGCAGAAGAGAGGGAATCCTTCAGGGTATTAAGCTTTTCCAGAGCATCATTCCGCTCCTTCTTTCCCTCGTGCTTTTTTTAAGGTAAGTTGTTACACCACATGGTAGCTTAAGATGAATCACCATAATAAACCCATGAGAGAATGCCACCTAAAAGATATTACACCTCATCCTTCTGCATGCATGCATACATCAGAGTCATCCACTTAGGTTTTTGCTTAAGATGATTCATCTCTTAAGCTTATAGAATCATGCCACCCAAAAAACAAATTTTACACCTCATACGTAGCATGATGTAAGCAATGTCCATGGGTTTACTATAAATAGCAAGCCATGTTATTTGATTCATTCATCTATCCATAACCAAAACACTTCCTTCTCATATTCCTTTAAACCTTTAGCCACAAAACAACCAATATCCTTCACCATATTTGTGTTCGTAATTTGGTAGCGGTGTTATTGCTTGAGTATGTGTCGGCATTGTCAGAGTGAGTATTACGTTCGTGCTATATTTTAGGCGGGGGCAAGATACCGTATTCATCGGGACGGTTAGCGAAAAGTTTTAATTTAAATATGTGTAAAGTGACCCAATATCTACTAGAGTTAAAGAGTTAGCGATACCTAAAGGTCAGTTGACTACTCTTCGGAGTTAAAGTTAAGTGAAGTTTAGGCCTTAGATGACCGGTTAATGCATAGGAAAGTTCTATGTTATTATTTGATTGATTGAGTGATTGATTACATTGATTGTTTATATGCTATGAAATACTTTTGTGCTTTTCATGATTATCTGTGAAATTTCTGAAATGTCTTATTTATATATTTGAGAAGCATGATTTTATTTCATAATAGTAATAAGATAAACTAGTATGATGAGAAAACAAGGTTAAGATTGCATAATGAACCTAGGTGTGGAAGTGAACTATCTTACCGTATTGGAAGAGATAGTATGAGTAAAGGCATACGGGTTAAGATGTAATCAAATAGAATCATATAGATTGCACATGTGTTGTAATTCCACGGTCGTGTGGTATGGGACACACGAGGTCAAGTACCGAGTCTAATCCTTAGTAGGAAATATCTATATCGGACGGATGGGGTAATGTTAGGTTTAGATTACTCTAATCAATTTCAGATAGGGAACAACTTATAACTTCTGGACTCCGTAGTGACAGTCAAGTGGCGTTCTTGACGGATGTGGGAATGTTAGTGGCATCAGGATATGGCCAGAGTTAGCATATAGTATTGACACATACTTATAGATATAGTCTGAAAAATAATATATGAATAAAGGATAGAAGATAAGAATTAGTTTGATTTAATGTGTTTGTGACATGTTAAAATTGAGCTTTACCTTATCTTCCCATTTTTCTGACTTATACATGTACCGCTTAGATCCAGTCGAAGTGTCAGTTGTAGTAGAAGGAGATACTTTTCCTTCCACGATGGACGATAAAGGCACCGAGGATGCTGGTGTAGTATGATGGTGAAGTCAGGTGTCTCACTGAGAGAACCTGAGCTTTTGTTTAGCCAATGTGTCAGTCTTTTGAGTCTCGATATTCAACTGGCTTTGTTTTATGTTCTTATGTTCCGCTGTTTTGTAATACTCTCATATATGTTTGAGTGGATTTATATATGTTCATTTATATATGATTTTAGTTTTAAATTTGGTCGCTTTTGAGATTAAGACATTAAGTGTCAAGGGTTACCATGGTGAGGACGAGGGTCGTTTCATTTAGTGGTATTAGAGTAGTTCGATTCAAATCGGACTGTGAGTTAGGGTCATACTGGCTGAGTCAAGTTAGGTCCACATCGGATGCTAACTATCTATAGAGTTTGGTAGAGAGTCTGTGTGAGCCTTTAAACAAGCTATTTCGTGTTAAATATTATTCATAAGATAAAAGGGATATAGCTTGTGTTTCTTTTATCTTATGAATGTTGAACCATTGTTTCAGGATATCATGCTTTCTCCTAAGGGATCAGAGAGTAGAGTTCAGGGGCCGACGTGAGGCGTGAGGAGCCTGTTGACCACTTCCATGGTGAGGGAGATGCTAAGAGCACCGAGACCATGAGGTGGGTGAGAGAGTTAGCTGCTGTAGTATTACATCAGACCCAGTAGAATGCTCAAATTTTACAACTAACTAGAGATCACCAACTTCAACAACAACGTGAGACTGTGCAGGCTGATGCAGGGCTCAAAACTTTCCTGAAAGGGAAGTCACCTAAATTCAAGGGCGATTTTGATCTAGAAGGAGATGAGTGTTGGTTCCAGGAGTTGGAGAAATTCTTTTTTGTGATGCGTTTTCAGGAGGATAGGAGAGTTGATTATGGGGCATTTATGTTTAACGTTGATGCTGAAATTTGGTGGAAAGGGAAGTCTAGACTCTTAGAAGAGCAGGGCCATAATATTACGTGGGATCTGTTTAGGGAGGCATTAGGTGAGTATGCTAGGAAATTTGAGATTCTTCTCAAATATTCTGAGTTTAATCTGATGTTCTTAACCTTCTCATTTTCAATGGACTGCAAGTGACCAATTGAATCGAGATATTAAGTGCATGTTCCTAGAACTATCTCTGCACCTCCTTTCTAATGTATATGAACTCCAAAGTCCACCTGCCATGAAAATTGGAATCTGTAAATCTGATTAGCATATTCGTTTTCCAGTATTTTAAATTAAGGGTCTCTATCAAACAAATAAATTTGAGATATGTGAGAGAAGAGGATTAGAATTTTGATACTAAGTTCACCAGTTGATAAGTTTACACTGCAAGCCCCAATTTGTGTGCTTTTCGCGATGGGTGATGGCAAAAGGGATGAATTCAGTCGCACAACCAAACGAATCAGAGATTCTAGGTGAATATCCGATCGAAGAGGCGAGAACATCACGAATCCTCCAAATACTTTGCACCGAGGGTTTTCAAAACGTAAAGACAAGTAAAAACAAAGTAAACCAACCCACAGAAATCAATCCCGAGAGGGAAAGAACATCACGAGTTCCTCAAGTGCAGAGAAAAAAAAGAAAATTGCTAAAAACGGAGACAAGAGTGAAGCACTCAATTGTCGAAAACAAAATTGCATTGAATTGAAATAAGTTTGAACATACAAAAGGGGTCGGCTCAGACATACATTACCCGCCGTTGTATCGAGAGATCATGTGTAGTCGAATGTGTTAGGCGTAATGGTCTACTTAATATGATGAAATCGTCTTGAGTTCTTTGTATGAACTCCAATTTATAAAGTTAAGAGAAAATAAACTGCAAGTCTGCATGATGGACATATGTCCTTACTGAAAGTGGATAAAAATAAACTGACCAATGATTGCTGATGATCGATGCCACGTGTCCTTTGGCGTCTGGATAATTCACACTTGTCTTTGTCAGTTAGGTATTATCTGAAGCAATTGCCTTAACTACTCTTGTGTGTTATTCTGGTCTTCGAAGTTTTGCCTTTGAGCCTTTGAGAACTTCCTACATGTCTTACGAGAATGTTGCCTTGCGCAGATATCTTCTTTCAATCTTCGGGATTGGCTTCCGAAATCCCTCTGAGGATAGATGTGGACTTTTGAGCCACCTAACCTTCGAGAATTGCTCCTCTTTGATATTTATGACTTTCTTTTTAATGCCATGCTGACGTGTCTTATACCTAATTTTGAATCCGAAATTTGGCTATAACAGATGCCCCCCAAATGTTTGGTCTGGTTAAATGTGAGGGAGAGGAAAAATATTAATTGTTTTTATCTAACACTTAGGCACAACGTCTCCTCAATTATTGGGAATATAGCTGTTATCTGTCATTTCAATGACGTATGCGACACCCTATAACCTAGTGTCGTTTCCAAGATAGATATTAACTACAGTTGCACGCTCTGATTAACTGCTAATCCTGAGATTTATAAATACCTAATTCTATGGATCAATCACTTATTGGCTATTATCTTCCTTATTTCTTGAAGCCAAACAGTTTCATGGTTTCTCTTTTGAATACCCAAACTTTCCAAAATTCCGCCCCTGGAGAGAGTTCTTCCACAATCACTGAACTCCTCGCTAACAATTTCTCACAAGATTCACAAAAGGGTAACTCAGCTGTAATGGCTGCAGGTCTCTGTAAAGCAATCGACCGAGATGCTCACTAAGCTGAGAAGCTAAAGTAATACCTCACGGTGGAGATAGTGCGATGACATTGCCGAAATTACATGGACGAGATGACATGGACGAGACGACGAGACCTAGATGGCATGGCTGAGATGATTCCGGTGGTGCACAGAGCTCCCATGAGAAATGCGGGGAGGCCGCCACCTGCAAGCACTCAGACGCCCAAGTCAAACTATAATAGAGATGGAACATATGGGTGGAGTGGATAGAGCATACTTTTTTTAGGAGTGAGTGGTGTATATATAGTGGAGTAGTGAGCTTACTCTAGAAACTTCCCAATGTTGGGCTAGCACTTTCAGGTATTGGGATGGCTTGCATTTGGCCCATTTTATGGTCTTTGACCAGTCTACAACAGTAGCCCCCTAAGTCGGTTGAACATGTTGTGAGGCCGACTTATGAGCAAAGTGTTCTTCGTAAGTCATCCAGCCAATAATGCCAAAATATTAATCTGTGTAACGCGGTTATAGGGGTGTTACCTTTGTTATTTGGTACACCGGGTAGACCGAGGTGTTGCGGGTGTTCTTTTAGCGCCATTTGAGCCTTAAACAAAAAAAAAAACCTATATTCGCAGGGGCTTAATTAAACAATGCATTTACATTTTGAGACTTAACAATCTCAGTTGTTTGTGCATCAGTGGCTATCTGTGAACAGAAATACATTAAAATCTTAACAATAACAATGAAATCACACTTTCATTAGGATTCATTCCACAAATTACAAACACTAATGATGAGAAAGGAAAACTACAATCCATGGATCCTACACTTATCACAAACTAGGGAACCCTTAATTTCCAGGCCACATATACAACCAATATAACCCATGACAAAAACAACAGAAATTGAAGCCACTGAATCCTAGTTGTAAGCCCCTTAACCCTTTCCCTTTCATAGACCAATTTTGCTTTCAGATTCTGATTCTTTTTTGTCCCAGCTTCAATTGCTTTCTCTGCATAAATGCAACCTTTGCACCTGTGACTTTCGGAATTTACACCACCAGCTGTCTCGGTTGATGAAGTAGCATCTCTAAATGTTAAATGTTTCTCACCAAGTTCATCATCCCACACAAACAACTTGCAGCTGTCTCCTTTCACCTAAAAAGAAATGAAATACAACAATAATCAATAATCAATAATCACACTGAGAGGAAGAAAGATGAATAATCAATAAAACGAAAAAAAAACAATACCCAGTGGATGCACTTCCAGTATGGGCGTCCAGGGTTATGCACTTCCAGTATGCCACGTGGAAGACAACCTGTGACAAATTTAACGTCAAGCTAACAGCTGAGTAACAGAAGGGCGTAAAACAAAACGTGAAATTTTGCAAGGGCTTATTTAAAAAAAAAAATTGCAGGGGCTTAAACCAAAACACCCTATATTTGCAGGGGCCTAAAACATATTTAAGCCTAGTATTTAACGGGTTGTTTGGATTCCATAGCAACTATTATGATGGTATTTTTGATTGTTGATATTTAAGAACTATTATTTGCAACTTGTGTCTTTTTTTGGTGAGAATAATTTGCAAGTGGGGTATTTTTTTTTACGATTGCAAGTTGTGTGTGTTGAAAAGCACTTTTTACTTAAACTACATATAAATTAATTATACTTGTAAGAATTATAGTAACCATGTGTTTTACTTTCACATATTATATTGACACAGTTTTCGTGCACTATTATTTTATTACCTAAATGTTACACAAAGGTCCCCGAGTAGGATAATAAAAAGCAAGCAAAGATTTTGGAGATCAATAGCATTTCATCTCCCCTGTTTCTTCCACACATGGCTTCTCTAAAAATTCATGAGCACTGCAAAGTTGCTCCTCCTTCTGCAAGTGCAACCCAATTATCTCTTCCTCTCACATTCTTTGACTTGGTTTGCCTAAAATTTCCCCCAACTAAACGCATCTTCTTCTACTCCCTTCCTCTCTCCCATTCAGACCCTTCTTTTTTCTTCGACAAAGTTGCTCCAAAACTCAAAACCTCGCTCTCTCTCACACTCCAACACTTCCTCCCTTTAGCTGGTAACATCGTTTGGCCTTCTGATTCCCCAAAACCATTCATTCAATTCAACCCAGATAACAATGATGGAGTTTCCGTCGTGCTAGCACAGTGTGATGATTCAAACTTCAATAAAATCTTGGAGCACAATTCACCCCTTGAAGCCATACAAACTCGTTCTTTTGTGCCCCACTTGGAGTCAAATGATTCTTTTGCTTCTGTTATCTCCTTCCAGATAACCCTTTTTTCAAATACTGGCTTTAGCATCGGCATCAGCACCCATCATGCTGTTCTCGATGGAAAATCCTCAACCATGTTCATTAAGGCTTGGGCTTCTATATGTAAAACTATAACCTACAAAACTGTAGAATCTCCAACATTGGTGCCAGAGTTAGAACCTTTTTTCAATAGAGAAGTCATCAAAGACCCAAATAAATTGACCGAGATCTTATCTAAGGTACTATTCGATGAGAAAGGCAAGCATCAAAGTTTGAAAATTTTCACGTCCGAAACAAAGCTTGAGGACTCGGTTCGAGCCACGTTCGAACTCACATCTGAAGATTTGGATAAGATAAAGAAAATGGTGTTAGCCAAATGGGATGTATTGGGTAGAGGAGAAGCAAAACCGCAAACTATATCAACGTTTGTTGTAACTTGTGCTTATGTGCACGTATGTGTTGCTAAAGCAATTCGAGGAGTTGAAAGGGAGAGAAACAAGTTTTGTTTTGCATTCTCAGTGGATTGCAGGGCCAGGTTAGAGCCTCCAATTCCAAATAACTATTTGGGGAACTGTATATTGGGGCAACTTGTTGACACTCAACCATTGGACTTCATAAAGGAAGACGGGATCTTTTTTGTTGCTAAGAGTATTCATAACAAGATAAAAATGATTGATGAAAAGGGAGTTTTTGAAGGAATGGGAGATACGGGTGCTAAATTTAGAACTTTGGCAAGTGAGGGAGTTGAAATAATGGCAGTTGGAGGATCCAATCGATTTGGTGTTTATGAGATTGATTTTGGTTGGGGAAGGCCCGCCAAGGTGGAGATAATTACATCGAATGATAGAGGTTTTGGTTTGGTAGAAAGTAGGTATGGGAGAGGTGGGGTTGAAGTTGGGCTCGTTCTGAAAAGCCATGTGATGGATCTCTTTATCCAACTATTTCGTGAAGGACTCTTCATATAATAGTTTAGTAATAAAAAAATAAAAGAATCCAAATTTTCCATATGAACCCAAAATTAGAAAAAAATAAAGAATTGTTTCGGAGGCTTCTCTGTTCCTCTCTCGCCTACCTTCCAAATCCACCACCCACCAACACAGCATTGGCTTATCATTAGTTTTTCAACTTCTTCATTCTTTCCTTTCAAACAAAGTTGCTTAGCCTTAGTTGCCAACTGGTTTGCACTCATCTCATTCTTGACTACTGCATTTCTTTCACCTGGTATATATTTGTATTAGAATTAGAACTTTGAACGCTTCAAAACTTTCCAATACAGAGCCATCTGAATCACCACTCTTCTTACGAACAAACTCACACATAAAGTTTCAGTCATTAGAAAATTTATTTAAACTATATGCTGCAGCATAGATGACCTCTCCGCCCTCGGCTACAAAATATTTGGGTTTTTTCAATGGAGCAACAAAACAAAGGGATTGTGTGTTGAAATAGCATCCTCTTCCTCTTCCTGAAGAAGGCGGCCGATGCTGTTCTGAATTGGGTGGGGGTGGTGGTGGTATTGGAAGGTGTGTGAGGGAGGAACAAAGAATACTTCCGAATCAATTGTAGTTTTTTATTTCATTTTGGGGTTCATATGAAAATTATGGATTCTTTTATTTTTTTTATTTCAAATAATGTACTAAAGAAAAAATGAGGTCACATAGTGATTTGTCTCATCAATTGATGTGGCAAGCACGTGTGTTACCTATATCAAGTCTTCTTTTAGACTAAATGTCTGAATTTTTTAAAATATGTGGACTAAATGTCTGAGTTTGAAATATGGGGACTAAATATCTGAATTTCAGAGAATGAGGACCAAAACAAGGGGCGGCTCTTCTTGTTGTAATGGAGTAGTCATTGCTACCCAAAATATAAAAGAAAAAGTTAGAAATAGGTGTAACTATTAGGATACCCGTGCATACGCACGGGTGCTGTCGTATTCTTTTTATGAATGAACTTAGACAATATTTAAATAGTCTTAACATTACCCCGTGAAAATAAAGACAAATTTAAAGTAGATAAAAAAGGAGTCTCAAATTAAAAAAGATAAATATTAAAATCTAAAAATATAAAAGTATCATTTAAAACAATATGGGCATTTATCCCGTGTTTTTTTATATATCAGTGCAGTGTTTTTTTATATATCAATGTTGTTATCGCTTATTTTTATATATCAGGGCAGCTATTCCGTGTTTTTATATATATCATTGCAATTATCCCCGTATTTTTTTATATATCAGTACAGTTATCCCGTGTTTATTATGTATCAGTGAAGTTATCTCATAGTTTGAAATGATTATTTTAGTTGATTAATTAGTAGAATATAGTGAATTTATAATAAGAAATATTTATCCCGTGTTTTACGAGTGACAATTATCTGTAATTTTTTAGGTATTAGTGACAAATATTTGTCACATGCGTTTTAAATATTAATCATTTTAAATAGTCATTAAGTCTTCTTGTTTTTTAGATAGTAGGTTTGAAGTAGTAGTCTTCAAATTTTTTAATTATCAATGACAAATATTAATCTCGTGTTTTTTTATATATCAGTGTAGTTATCCCGTGTTTTTATATATATCATTGCAGTTATCCCCGTATTTTTTTATATATCAGTACAGTTATCCCGTGTTTTTTTTATGTATCAGTGTAGTTATCTCATAGTTTCAAATGATTATTTTAGTTGATTAGTAGATTATAGTAGATAGTAAAAGATAGATAGTAGATTATCAATAAGAAATATTTATCCCGTGTTTTTTTATATATTAGTGACAATTATTTGTCCTTTTTTAGGTATTACTGACAAATATTTGTCACGTGTGTTTTAAATATTAATTAGTTTAAATAGTCATTAAGTCTTCTTGTTTTTTAGATAGTACGTTTGTAGTAGTAGTCTTCAAAATTTGTAATTATCAATGACAAATATTAATCTCGTATTTTTTCTTATATATCAGTACAATTATCCCGTCTTTTTTTATATATGAGTGCAGTTATCTCGTAGTTTCAGTTGATTATTTTAGTTGATTAGTAGATTATAGTAGATAGTAAAAGAGAGATATAGTAGATTATCAATAAAAAATATATGTTTTAAATATTAATGAGTAGTGTAAATAGTCATTAAATCTTCTTGTTTTTTAGCTAGTAGGTTTATAGTAGTCTTCAAAAAAATTAATTATCAATTACAAATATTAATCCTGTGTTTTTTTAAATATTAGTGCAGTTATCCGGTGTTTTTTTATATATCATTGCAGCTATCTCGTAGTTTCAATTGATTATTTTGGTTTATTAGTAGATTATAGTAGATAGTAAAAGATAGATAGTTTTGAGGAGAGTTTTCATTTGAATCAGCATTAACCGCTAGGGCGGTTGTCCCCAAAGCACTTACTGGCTCAGTGTTTTTCGTTTTGGGAGCAGTCCCCTTTTTTGACGCCGATGGTGGCTCCATAGTTAGGTTCCTGCAAGAGCGTAGGTGCATACGCCAACAATAATCCAGTCCAGGCGAATCAAACGTGATCGTTCGTTCTCTCGTTCCTGTCCCACCGGGCGTGCCAATTGTTGTTGTCGTCAAACTCTTAGGTATTAGTCGTGGGATCGGCCAGAGGTTTGGACAGTCTTTGATTCATCGACTGTGGGTATTCTGACTCCTCTAGAAAGGGTCAGGTTGAGTGAATGGGACGCGAGGGTTGGATTATTCTACTAGCCTAATGCATAAATGTAAAATAAAGGTAAAGTGCGGTAAAGAAGACAAAATTGAAATAAACGTAGAGTTGTTTGATTGATGTGTATCTCTGTACAATTATCCTATTCCTTTTTATATACATAGGCCCTCATCGGCCACTACTCGAGTCAACACTTTCCTACCGTTGGATCAATCAAATATCAACGCCTGTCATTGTTCCTAAGCCCTAGAGAGGCGGAGTAACTACCCACGATCACTATAAAAAAAACAGTATAAGCGACGAATTTTTCCGTCGCTAATGAACAAAAATCCGTCGCTAACGTGCTTTAGCGAGGGAATTAGCGACGGAAAAAATCCGTCGCTAAAAAGGGTCTTGCTAATGATTAGTGACGGATTTAGCGACCGAATTTAGTGACAGAATTTAGCGAGGGAAATTCCGTCGCTAATTAGCGAGGGATTTTAGTGAGGGAAATTCCGTTGCTAATTTAATTTTTTGATAAAAAAATCTGATTTTTATTTTATGCCACTTGTTATTTTAAAAAATCTGACTTTTATATTACTATTATTCCCATCAAATTATTATATTAAAATTCACACCCCATATTCGCACGCACAGAATCCTTCCCCATTTTAATAACAGAAACACCAAAAAGAGGAAGAACCAAAATAATCTCAAACCACCATAACCACCACCGTGACCCACCGTCAACCACCGAAGAGCCATCATCTCACTGTGACCACCACTGTAACCGTCAACAACAAAACAGCCATCATCCCATCGTTAACACCAGCAATACCATCGCCACTTAAACAACCACCACCACAGCCACCACCTGTCTCTAAATAAAAAATGAAACGCTTAAAATAGAAAACGAAAACAAAAACGAAATGGGAGAGATGATGGTTGGAGGTTGAAGGAGAGAAGAGAAAAGAAAAATGAGTGAGAAAATAGAAAAGAAGGGAAGAGAGAAGTGAGGAGGATTCAGTTTAATAAAAAAATTAGAATTAGCGACAGAATTTTTGCGACGGATTATAAACTTAGCGACGGATTTGAAGATGGTGCATTTTCCAAGGAATTAGTGACGGATTTTTTGCGACGGATTTTATTTTTAGCGACGGATTTTAAAATGGTGTAATTTCCAAGGAATTAGCGACCGGATTTTTTTCGACGGATTTTAAATTTAGCGACGGATTTTAAAATGGTGCATTTTCTAAGGAATTAGCGGTGGATTTTTTGCGACGGATTTTAAATTTAGCGACGGAATTTAAATTTTTTGTTAAAAAAAGTGCGCCTTCGTCATTATTAGCGACGGATTTTGGTTCCCTCGCTAAAATCCCTTGCTAGTTAAACATTAGCGACGGATTTTGGTTCCCTCGCTAATTTTTCGTCGCTTATCCTGCGTTTTTTTGTAGTGGATCCCACTAGCACGGTCAGTGTTTTAAAACCCGGCTTGGACCGGCCCGACCGGGACTAGGGGGGCCTGCGATTCAGTTGCCTAGTTCGATCGGATATGCACTGGCATTTTTATCCTCACTTGCATGCTTTCCGGGAAACTTCCCAGATGTCACCACTCCCAAAATTGCTCCAAGTGAAGCATGCTTAACTATGGAGTTCTTATGTTCAGGGCTCCCGAAAAGATAATGCATTTGTTGGTATAGGTAGTCAAAATCAACTTTTTTAAGTCTTCCTTCAATTGTACAGTCCCATACTTGCACAGCCTCAAGGTCACTTTCATTCCAGTGTGTATCCAGTTAATTCACGCGCCCCTTCGCTGGAAGTTGCCAGGAACCACTTTTTGTTCGTGCTACCTTTTTAAGTACCTGAGATCACTCCCTTCCCTCCTGCGGGGAGCATGCAAACACATCAAAGTTGTCGGCCAAGAAATTGATGAGCCCTCTCTCCATATCTGTGGTTGGTTTGACGCCAATTTTGGTCTTCTAATGTTTGGTAGGACGGTTTTTTACTTCTTTTAGGTCGTCAGCTGGCTTCGGGCGCTTGTCTTCTATTTCTTAGTCGTATAGCATTGGATCTAAGTCCAAGAAATTGCAGTTTGGAGCTTGTGTTTGCTTTTTCTACACTATTCTTACCCGTGCCCTTTCAGCATAACATTTCTGAGCGGTTGCTTGGTCTCCTCTGATTACACCAATCTTTCTGCCTGGGAGCTATTATTTGATGCATAGGTGAGGGTCTGACACTGCAACTGCTAGGGAAGTTAGAGTTTGTCTACCCAAGATGATGTTGTATGCGGATACTACTTCGACCACCATGTATTGGAGTGTGCCCTTTTTGCATGTTCCCCGTCTTCAAATGTAGTTGGTAGGTTAAGATAGTCGCGCACTTATGCCTTCTTACCTGAGAATCCTATTAAAATTCCTGGGAAGTTCTTTAGTGCTTCGGTCGGTAGTTGTTGTTTTTCAAAACAAGCCCAGTACATGACACCGATCGAGCTTCATTCATCAATCAGCACTCATGGAATGTTAGAACCTCTAGTGGTGATGAATATGACAATGGGGTTGCCTCCGTAGATTTGGCCGCCTTTGAAATCTTGTTCATCAAACGTGATGGTCGAGTAATTTGGCACAGCAAAACCATCTTCAAAATCACTTATATTGATAACAGAACGAGTATACCTTTGTCTTGATGATGTGGATGCTCCTCTGCCTAAGAATCCTCCTGCAATTGTTCCTACGTGACAACTACTCGCTCTTGTTGTCTAGCTATCTTCGGATAATTCTTGTTCGGCTTCTCTAACAAACTGGCGTAGTTGACCTCTCGAGAGGAGCCTCCCAAGTTGCGTTTTGAGCATTCAACATTCGTTGGTTGCATGTTCGTTCGCACGGTGGTACCGGCAATAATAATTGTGGCGTTTGTCCATAAGCCCAGTAAAATGCGTTAGCCGTTTGATAATTCCACTTTTCAGTGATTCGTCAAGGATGTCTGAGGATTTTGCATTCAGGATCTCATGGAATTGCGACGGATTTGCGACGAAAATGTGTTAGAGTTTGCGACGACTTTGCCACAGATATTTGCGACGGATTTCCGACGACTTTGCGACGGAGACATTTACGACGAAAAAATCCGTCGGAAACGATTTGCGACGAAGACATTTTGCGACGAAAATTTGTCCGTCGGAAAGTTCGTCGGAAACGTTAATTTGCGAAGAAAATCAGTGCGTTTCCGACGGATTTTGCTGTCGAAAATCGTCGATTTTCTTGTAGTGAGATAGCTTCGGTGTTTTGTGGAGGTTATTATCTCTCTTTTCAAACATTCGGTCATGCTTTAGAGAGGGTTTTTGGGTGTGTTGATGTTTCAAGAGCGCGAGACGTCCTCAAAGTCTGCTAAGGTATCTGCGAAGATTTCGGTGCTGACGGCGTCATGACTATTGCTGGGTAGCATTTGGGATTGAGGCATGTCATATGCCCTTGGGGAGCTTGCAATCTACCGGGGGCATCTCTCATCTGGGCTCCATACAAAAGGGTTTGAGGCACTCTTTTAAGAGATCTGGTGACTTCAAGGCTTTGTGCTAGATTCCTCATGTCGTTTTAGTTAAGCCTGTAGTCGCCTTTCCTTCACTTCTTGAATGTGTATCTGGTTTTCTTCCTCCTCATTTCTACATTCCTGCTCAAAATTCTGAGATCTCAAAATTCGAAGAATCTCCAGGAGTTGGGTCACTCTTGGATCATCTTTGTTAGTTTCTGACATTACTGCGAGTCGATTCAGAATCTTAGCTATGGGGCGTAGGAAAACATTTACCTAGGCCCCACAGTGAGTGCCAATGTTCCAATCTATTTCCTAGATAGGAAATCGATCGAACACAAGTAATAGATAAAATGTCGAGGATTGTATGGATATCGCGTAAATGAGTACAAATTATGAGAAAATCGAGTTCACATCCTTTCAATAATTGCTTTGACTGTCATTATAGTTGTTCAGTCGAGTAGTTGGAGTTTGAAGTTCAGCAGTCAGTCGATCGATCTGATGAGTGGATTGCTTCTCTTCCAGTTGAGCGATATTTGTCTGAGCTCTTAGGCGTACTGGCCGATCCAGTTGGAACACTTTTATATCTTCCTAAAAGGATTTCAGTGTGAACCTCTTAGTTAAGAATCTGTGTTTACCTTTATAAAAACTCATGATTGGTAGTGACATTTTTCTTAGAAACCAAAGTCATTCCAAGAAGCTAAGAGTTTATCCTGTTGGTAGATAAACTCTTGAGGTTGTAAAAAAATTTTTAATTAGTAGAAATCATTCGAAATTTTACATAAGCGTAAGTGTAAAACACCTTGTCCTAGTATGAAGTAGGAGAGAGAAGTTTGCTAGGACCGAAGAGATAGTTTAAAAAACCACCAAAGAGATTCGTTTAAGAGGCAAACAAATAGCTTTTCCAAATGTAGTGAGCACAATAAGTCTGTTCTCATTTAAGTCCACCGACAAGAATACTTGATTATTGTTCGATACCGTATCCCTGACTTGGTATCCGATCTTGAATACCAGGTCCGATCCGAGATAGTTGGTATTTAAGTTCTTGGTCAATCCGGGCTGATGCTCCGATCCGAGGTGGGGTGGTACCTGCAATGACACTCTGACGCTCAAGTCAGTGAGTGAGTCAATTACAAGTGAGAGGATTGGACAGTGTGTACCTTTAATGCTAGCAATGAATGCATATTTATAGGTTTAGGAATCCATTGGGAGCCATTGGATTTAGGTCTTTGATCCCCACCTTCGAAAGGTGGGTTTGACTTTGATATTGGGCCTTAGTGCAAAGTGCTATAGTGGCCCAATCCATAACAGTTGCCCCCCAAGTCGGCTTGCCCTTGGGCGAGCTCGGCTTGATGCTTTGCTTGGGTCAGAGGTATCCTTAGAGACCGGAACGGTCTTGCCAGTTTGCAAAACATGCCCTGTTCCGAGACTGAGCTTACCCCATGGTGAGTGTGTCACCACCAGCTTAGAGTGCTCTGGGGGAGTTCACCGGTGGATGGTTGTTGTCCGAGGTGACCTTCCGAGGGTCGTATGAAGTGAAGCCGAGTAACTCGAGGTCTCTTCATAATGGCGACGCTTTGATTTCAGCGCTGTCATCAACGACATTGACGGGGCGTGTCGTTTGATATGAAGTGGCGTAATGATGGTGCCTTGATTCGTGCGCCTAGGCTAGATGCTACGGATTGGAACTGTCATTTAGGCCCAGGCCCAATTCGTTGCTAATGGAACACTATAAATATGAGTGACGGGCTCACTGGTTTGCACTGGTTTCTTGCAAACTGCTTCGGGAACCGACCTTAACGTCGTAATTTCGTGGTTTAGGTGTCCGAGCTTCCCTTCTTATTCTCTGGGGCGAGAGTCTCTACCCCTCAGTTCATTGAGGTCGTTAGGACACGCGAGCAGGATCAGCTTTACCGGTCTTCCGAATTCCAAGGTTAGTGTGTTTCTAGTGCTTTTTTCTTTTCGCATATGCTTTTGCCGGCACTCCTGTTTGCACGTTTTCGATAGAACTGAGTGGGAGTTGTCAGGTCGGGTTCCAACTTGGTAGTGGACCCACTGTTTCGCGCATAACTTGACTTGGCATGCCCCCATTTCTGCAGGTGCGATCTGGCTAGAACAAAACAAACCCGCTGGGTTATTGACACAGATCGTTCAAACGTTGCCAAACTGATGGCTTCCGATCCCAGAGAATCGGAAGGGGTCCGAAACGATAACCTTAGATCGGCTGAACCCGATATTCACGAAGGGATTAATTCGGCTCCCAACAGCTTCCAAGCGGAAGAGCGTTCCCCCGAGGTTCCTGATAACGAAATGATGGAGGAAGATCGTTCGGGCGAGGTCCGTTCCGCAGACTGGGTAATCATTGAGTCGGATGAGTCTGATGCTGATGGGGAGGAGCAAGGGAGCACTCACTCTAGCTGGAGCTCTGAAGACAGTGAAGCTGAGGTTGAGGTCGAGGCTGGGGGGTTTTGCGGAAAGTCGAAATAATGAAGGGAGCTTTCCAGAAGGTCGGAACAACAAAGAAGATCTTGCCGAAAGAAACTCCGATGAGTACCGCAGGACGGGGGTCGGCATGGTCGACGTTCCCCTGTTGATGCCCATAAGTACCCAACAGGAATACTCCTGGGTATCAGAGTCGTTGAGGGGGATCCGATCTGAATATAAGGCCGGAGATGATATGAGCCACATCTTTAAACTAATTTCCGGGAGGAAAGGACATATATGGAGGGCGGAAGGCATGGGAGAAGGTCAACATGTCGCAGTCTGGGCACCAGCCCTTAAGTTCGTGTTGTACAAGGTGACGATTGTTAATATGAACATCCTACCTCCTTTTACTACCTTTCAGCAGGAGGTTTTGGGAAGGATGAATCTCGCTCCTACTCAAATCCACCCTAACGCCTGGGCCTTCATGCGGGCTTTCGAGCTGATGTGCATTCATTTGGAGAGGCCGGTCTCCATTAATCTGTTTTTCTTTCTATTCGAAATAAATAGACGGCACGAGGAAGGGACTAAGGATCGGTGGGAGCATGTGAGTCTCAGGGCCAGGAGGAACACCAAAGTTTTCATGCTTTACTCCGACTCTCTGAAGGGAAGTTGGAAAGATAAATTCTTCTTTGTCGAGCCCGTGAATGACGTGGCTGTGAGCTACCTGGGTAAATACAGTGATGACGGGCAATCCTTGGTGTCCACTAATTTTCCCAATGGGTGGTCTCTTTCCCATTTTAACCGCCCTCCAAATTCTTATTCGGTCAGCTTAGTTAGGCTGAGCGACGAAGAACAAGAATCTTTGGCGATCTTGACGAACTTTGCCGACCTGATTCCTTGGAGAGATCCGAAGAAGTTTGGTATTGATACAGCGAAGTTGGTCGAGGCGGGCTCGAAGTCGCAAGTTTTGGCTGTGCTTGGTAGGGTCGGATATTAATATATATATTTCCTGTTTTTGTTTTACTTCGAGGTCGGTATTCCTAATCTTGGTTTGTTTTTGCTTGCAGATCAAATGGCTCCTGACAAATTCGCTATTCTGCGGGCTGCTGCTGAAAGGAGGGCTGCCCTTTCGGGAGGTAGCCCCGATGCTCTTCCGATCTTCCAGGGAACCCCGAGGCGGGACAATCCTATACCAGCTGTGCCGCTCAACGTCATTACTGCTACGAGCACTGAGGATCTGACTGGTGATCTCCAGCATCGGAAACGCCATTTGGCGCAAGGAGGTGGCTCTACAAGTCATGCATCTCCTTATCAGGCTCCGGAGAAAGGGGTGAGATCCGAACAAGGGGGTCTCCCAGGGTGTCGAAGAAAAGTCGTCACGACAAAGACGGCTCAAGGAGGCGCCGATCTTCCAATCTCCTCATTGATGACGATTTTTTGAGGAGAAACCTTGAGGAGTACCGGGTTGATCCGGTGGAGCCTGCAGCGAAGCTCTTTAGGCACCTTGCCGATGTCTCCAAGATGCAGAAAGAGGAAGCCGAAGCTCGGGTGAAAGGTGCTTTTTGGAAAACCGATGTCTCCTGCCCCTGCTGTTCTTTACCACTTCATATTTTATGACTTAGTTTTGCATTCTCTTCATTTCAGGTGCCCTGAAAGAGAGAGATGATGAACGGGCTTTGAAGGAGGCGGAAAAGAAGAAATACGAGTCGCTCTCCTCCACCCTGGCGGCGGCTTAGAGGAATCTCTCTGATCTTCGGAAAGAGAAGGGAGATCTTGAGAACCAGAGGGACTCTGCTTCTTCCAAAATTAAGGAGCTTGAGGCTCGAATTTCCGAGCTGGAGACCCGGGAGAAAGAGGCTGCGGAGTTGGCCATGGCTTTGAGGAATCGGATCTCCGACCTCGAAGCCGTTATTCAGAAAACTCAAGACGAGGGGCCCAATCCTCAAAGTCAAGTTGCCAGTCTCCAAGAGAAACTAATGCAGGCCGAAGAGAGAACTCGGAAAGCCGAGATCGAGACCGTTGAGATAGCGGAGATGGCCCTTGGGATGGCAGGGGAAGGCTTTGAAAAATCTCTTGACCAAATCGCCTTGGTTCACCCTTCCTTTGCACATGACCGGGAGATGCTCAGCGTTGACCATTCCGTGGAGGGGAACGAGATCGTCAAGATCAACTCTGCTTCGAAAGAGTGTGTGATCATTTACTCTCGCCAGTCGGATGCTTAAAGCCTAGTTGGGGGGGGGAGGTTTCCGGGGTTCTAACTGGAACCGGTCTAGTTAGGGGCTCGGGTTCCTGGTGGAACCGTCGTGTTACCTTGTAATTTTTTGAATGTCCTTTGTAAATTTTTGAATTTGAGGACCCGGTCGTATACCGTCTTGTAATCTTTATGTATCTCGGCCCTGCTTAATTTTACTGGCCTCAATCCCCTATTTTATTAACCTCGGCTGCGTTTTACTCTGTTCATTAAATTTATGCACTTGCGTTCTAATTCGCTCAAGTGGTGGACGTCGCCTTCGGGGCAGTTTACAGGGACTCGGCCCAGACCGAACTCGCCCTTTAGGGTAGTGGCAACCTCGGCCAACTAATGTGTGACGCATGTCGCCTTCGGGGCAGTTTACCGGGACTCGGCCCAGATCGAACTCGCCCTTTAGGGTAGTGGCAACCTCGGCCAACTAGTGTGTGACGCATGTCGCCTTCGGGGCAGTTTACAGGGACTCGGCCCAGATCGAACTCGCCCCTTAGGGTTGTGGCTGCCTCGCCATCGATATCGTCGGTGAACACCGTCTTTTAAAACATATGTAAGTATTCTCGGTATTTGCCGCTCTTCACGTAGACGAAAAGATAATCATCGGTATACACCGCTCTCATATAAAAGAAAATGATAACATCGGTATACACCACTCTCATATAAAAGAAAATGATAACATCGGTATACACCGCTCTTCATATAAAAGAAAATGATAACATCGGTATACACCGCTCTTCACCAAAGCGTACTTTAACTGTAGTACTTTTTAATTTGGTGGCGTTCCAAGTCCTTGGGATCGCTTTCCTGGCCAAGGTCTCCAACTCATAGGCACCTTTACTGGTTTTAGATACAACTCGGTATGGTCCTTCCCAATTTGGGGCGAGCTTGCCTTGCGCGGCGTTCTTTAAACCGACGTCGGCTCTTCGTAAAACTAAGTCACCGACTTCAAGATCCCTGGGGATAACTTTTGAATTATACCGGGCTGCTACCCTCTGCTTTATTAGTGATTCTTTGAGGGAAGCCTGGCCTCGGACCTCGTCGACGAGGTCGAGGTTTTCTTTTAACGTCTGATTATTGTCCTCTGGTGACTTTGGGTGGAGGGTCCTCCAACTCAACTCTCCGATCTCTACTGGGATTACCGCCTCCGTCCCGTACGAAAGGCGGAAAGGGGTCTCCCCCGTTGAGCTCTACGGGGTGGTTCTGTAGGCCCACAACACATAAGGTAGCTCTTCAACCCAGTTTCCCTTAGCTTCATCAAGTCGCTTTCCCAATCCATTGAGGAGAATTTTGTTGGCGGCTTCTGCCTGTCCGTTCGTTTGCGGGTGTTCTACTGAGGTGAACCGGTGTTTAATTCGAAGATCGGACATGAGTTTCTTGAAGCCTTTGTCGGTGAACTGGGTTCTGTTATCAGTGATTACTACCTCGGAAATCCGGAATCTGGTCATGATATTTTTTTTGAAGAACTTGATGCAGTTCCTTGCGTTGATGATGGCTAGAGGCTCGCCTTCAATCCATTTTGTGGAGTAATCTACCGCCACTATCAAGTACTTGATCTGACCGGGAGCAGTTGGGAATGGCCCTAAGAGATCTATTCCCCACCATGCGAAGGGCCATGGCGAGGTGAGACTGGTGAGCTCGGTAGGAGGTGCTATGTGGACCTTGGCGTGGATTTGACACTTGTTGCATTTTTTTACATAGTTTCTTGCATCGGTCTCCATGGTTGGCCAGAAATATCCTGCTCTTAAGGCCTTCCAAGCTAGAGACCGACCTCCAAGGTGCTGCCCACAGATCCCCTCGTGGATCTCGGCCAAGACGTAATCCGCTTCCCCTCCTTCAAAGCACTTTAACAGTGGCGCAGATAGGCTTCTTCTGTAGAGGTTTCCATCGATTATGCAAAAAGACGAGGCCTTCCTCTTGAGGATCTTGGCTTCGCTTGAGTCCGGAGGCTCATCTCCCGACTTGATGTACTCCATTAACGGAGAGATCCAACCTATGCTTTCCTCAACCACATTGACAGAAAAATCGGTCTCCGGGTTTGGGAGGACGCTTGGCTTGTTTAGCGTTTTCTAGATTATTGACCGGTGATTCCCTGGAATTTTGGTGCTGGTGAGCTTGGAAAGAATGTTCGCTCTGATATTTTCTGTCCTGGGAACGTGTTTAACCTCCGTAAACACGAAATAGGAAAGCAGTTCCCGTACACGGGTTAAATACTTCTGCAAGGTCGGGTCTTTGGCTTCGTTTTGCTTCCCGATCTGAGAGACTACCAACAATGAGTCCGTGTTTAAAGAAAGACGAGTAACTCGGAGGTCGATGGCAAGTCGGAGTCCGGCTATGCATGCCTCGTATTCTGCCTGGTTGTTTGAGGTAGGGAAACCAAAAGTGAGTGATACCTCGATTACAACGCCCGTCGGGGTTTCAAGCATTAACCCTGCACCACTCCCTTTTAGATTTGAGTATCCATCTACATGGAGCATCCACAATTCGTCTTCAGGGTCGGCGGGGGCCATTTCTGTGACAAAGTCGGCCAGTATCTAAGTCTTCATGGCCGGTCTTGTTTCGTATTTGATTCCGAACTCAGTTCCACTGTGTCATACCCCAATTTTGTCCGGCTTAGGTCCAAACCCTAATTTTCCACACAAAAATAAATTATGCATTTTGGACCCTAGAAACCATCCCAGAGTTTTTGAAATCATTTTTAGGGTTAGAATGCACGTTTTGGGAAGTTAGGGTCAAAAAGGGCATTTTGGTCATTTCTCACAAAAGGGTCTATAAAAATAATTTTTGCAACAAGCCTCATGCATCAAATTAGGGTTTTTGAAAATGTGTTATGTATGCATGGCAAGTTTTGAAAAAATATGTTATGCATGGCAAGCTTTGGAGAATATTTTATTTGATTTCTATTTTGTTCCAAAGGCCAAGAATCGATTTATAGTATACTGCATAGACCTTGAAATCGATTTTCAGGCTCTTCCATAGGCCATGAATCGATTCCTAATTGTTTTAACTAAGTGAAGAATCGATTCCTACCTTTTAGGATGTCCTGAAAATCGATTTCCCTTGCCTATGTTTAAAGCATGAAATCGATTTCTACACATACTCATGCAAAAGCTAAGAATCGATTTCCTTAAATTTTAAAAGACTATGAAATCGATTTTCAGGATCTCCAAATGTCCTGAAAATCGATTCCTACCTTTTTCCATAGGCCATATAATCGATTCTTATCATTTCCAAAAATAAAGAATCGATTCCTACATATTTCCAAAGGCCACATAATCGATTTTCAGGATCTCCAAATGTCCTGAAAATCGATTCCTACCTTTTTCCATAGGCTATATAATCGATTCTTATCATTTCCAAAAATAAAGAATCGATTCCTACATATTTCCAAAGGCCACATAATCGATTTCCAGGATCTCCTAAAGGCCATGAATCGATTCCTCCCTATTTCAACTAAGCAAACAATCGATTCTTTTAATTTCTAAAGGCAATGAATCGATTATACACTTGTTACACTTCATCAAACAATCGATTCATCCTTGCAATAAATGTTTTTTTAAAAAAATTCTACGCTTTCCTAAGCCTATAAATAGGCAGCCTCAAATCACATTTGAGGAGGAGATTTTCACGAAATCAGAAAATACACACACATCTCACAAGATCAGAGAAGAATTGCTCCAGAGACACATTTCACGAGATCTGAGAAGACAACTCTCGCAAATCTCATTTTCCAGTTCTACGCTTCATTTTTGCTCTATTCGCGCCGTTGGTCCGTCTGAGCTGATCTCCTGCAAGAGTTAGTTGGAATTGCGTTCTTCAAGTTGTAATATCTGCCTTCATCAGAGGTATTTCTGTTTTTATATTTGTTAATATTTAATCATTGTGATCCATGCCAAAATTGCCCCATGTGATTTAATTTAGCTCTAGTGTCATTGTTGATGATGAACCACATGATTCCCACTTATGCCTAGTGCATCATTTTCTAAGCGGTGAAGATGGTCTCAGATGATTCAACCTCCCCCTTTCAAACCCTTTCAAAAACATTTTTCATTAGAACTACGTCGCTTTGATTCCCATTTGGGATACGTAGGAGCGAGTCACATTCTCGTCAAGCGCAACGAATAAAAATCCTTTTCGCAACCATAAACAAATCATTTCCATAAAACAAACAAAAGGAATTATTTTCAAACCCATTGTTGCTAGTAGCTCATCAGAGCCTTTGTTCGTTTAGCTATTAGTGGCAATGTCCTTTTTCTCCTAAGAATAATAAACGATGATCCATCATAACCTTTGTTAGTTTGATCATCGTACAAATCAATCTTTTTCGAAAATCACTTTCAAAAAGATAATAAAAACAAGTTGTTATCAATAGTCCATCAGAACCTTCGTTCGTTTGACTAGCGGTACAACTCTCTCTTTTGAGTATTTAGTAAGTGATTCATCATAGCCTCTGCTAGTTTAATCATTCACTAATGCTCGTCCTATTTCAAAAACTCACTAAAAAAAAGAGATAAAAAAACAAAAACTTTTCAAAAAGACAACCTAGAACTACGTCGCCTTTGATTCTCCACCCGGAGATACGTAGGAGCAGGGCCACGCCCCTGTCAAGCGCAAAAATAAACAATTTCTAAAAATAAAGAATATACAAACACATCTCTTTCATTTCAAAGTCTTATTTTCAAAGTAGGGGATTAAGTCGGTTGTACAGCCGGGTTAATCATCGTTTTAGGATAAGTGAACTGTGGTCCTTCAGAGCCCCAGCGCTCCTTCAGCCCCCAGTGGCCCTTCAGAGCCCCAGCGCTCCTTCAGACCCCAGTGGTCCTTCAACACAGATCACACAGTCCTAAAACCCCTGCATTAAAAAACACCAACCCACAAACATTTTTTACCCCAAGAACTACGTAGCTTTGAATTCTCCATCGCACCGGGAGATACGTAGGAGCGGGCCATGTCCCGTCAAGCACTTTTTTCCAAAACCCCCCTTTTTTTCCCCCTCTCTCACCAAAAATAAAATTTCCAGTAAGTTTTCCCATTCATCTTCAAACAAGAAATAAATAGGCAAATCTGGATATTTTTTCAAATCAAATGTTAAAACCACACATTTAATTAGAGGTTCCCTTTCGGTAGAAAGGACGTGCGCGGTGCTAACACCTTCCTCGCACGTAATCGACCCCCGAACCTATATCTCTAGTTTTCAAAGACCATCCGCCTTGTCCAAAAGACCTTTTTTCAATGTTTTGGTCTTAAAATTAAAATATTGGTGGCGGCTCCAAAATTTTTCCACGTTGTACATTGAGAAACCCCAAACCAGGGGATTTTTCGGGGTGCAACAGCTGGCGACTCCACTGGGGATATTTTTTTTTAAAAGACGAGGGTCAAGCCTAACTAATTTAAATGTGTGGTTTAATGTATTGTTGATTTGATTAAAACCTTGTTTGCCTTTCTTTCTTATCATTGATTGTAGGCGTACGCATTTGTGTTCTTCTATGTTGTTCCCTGTCTCATCTTTTATTCCTTTCTTTTATCGTTTATGCCCATGCATTCTTCCAATCCCCATGTTCCCTTCTTTCTTTTCTCCTTTTCTTCAAGGTAAGCTCATGCATCTCTCCCCAATTCTATCATGTCCCTTCTTCTCAGCTCCCTCTCTGAAGTAAGTAATGTGTTTGTTGTTGCTACCCTAGGTTAGTTGTATTTGAATGATATTAAACCCTAGGGTAGACGACATGCTATTGTCTGGACGGTCTGGATTTTCATTTGCAGGTGGGGTAGTTTTGAGGAAATGCCCTTCACACACACTACACTTATACCCTGTGACTATGTGTTTTGAGTGGGACCATAACCCAGGTCTGCAAAAACTTAGGAGAGTGGATTCGAGTAGTGAGAGCCCATCAGGACCTTTGTCCGTTTGGCTACTTGCGAAAGTTTCAACCAGAGTTGTGCTCTTTCATGATGCCTCACACCTAACAGTTTGCTGCATTTGTGGGGGAATTTTGTGAAAGGGACTGTAGCTCTGGTGGCCTTGTGAGAAAGTGAATAGAGCTACATGGAAGGATTACCCTTTTAATTGCCCTAGATCATAGGTCTTACCTCTTTTTAGGTCACAAGGGCTTTTCCAAAATTGTGTGTGCATTATTGCATCTAGTTTAGTTCATTTCCGCCAACGTTTTTTTGAAAAAACAACGAAATCAAAAAAATAGGTTTTTCCTTCTCTTTCATAAATACCTATATGGGGTGGCATATAGGGTATACCGCCCTAATTTTTCAAAACCCCACCTGTAAATATCTGTCTTTATAACAAGCATCCTCATCATCCGCATTTTACATCATAACAGCATGCATTACATAAGCAAAATTCTGAAAAAATTCATACAGCATTCCTCATGCATCTAAATACAAAAATAACATAAAGCCATATGCATTGCATTCATTTACGCATTCATACTTGTACTTATAATATGCCAAGTGGGGCAATTCTGTCGCTCTTCACCCCTCCTACAACTGGGGAAATTGACCCTACACCTATCTCATCCCTTGTCGCACTCACATTCATTGAAATCATACAGGGGCAACCCCCTTTCTTCTCTAGTGTATGGGTCAGAAGCAGTTCTTCTCATCAAGGTTGAGATACCTTCTCCACGAGTAGCCATGGAGGCCAAGTTAGAAGAAGCAAAAGGAGGTCCAAGCTCGTCTAGATCAACTGAATCTCATTAAAGGGAAAAGAATTGCTGCCCTGCGCCATGGCCAGTTGTACTAACAAAATATGAAGGCAGCTTTCGGCAGGAAAGTCCGTCTTCGAGAATTCGGTGAAGGAGACCATGTACTCAAAAAGATCCTACCTATCCAGACTGACTCCGTAGGAAGTTGAGGCCCACTTATGACGGTCCATATGAAGTCAAGAAAGCTTTTTCCAGAGGAGCGCCGATACTCATAAACATAGACGGCGAAGATCTCAGGAATCCAGTCAATTCAGATCAAGTGAAGAAGTATTATGCCTGAAAGAAATAGACGAAAAAGAGAAAGACAAGCCAAGTAAGAATTAGCTCGCTAGGTTGAAAACCCGCAAAGGGCGGCCTAGGCAAAATCAGAGCGACCCGGTGGATTGAAAACCCGCAAAGGGCGATCCAGGCAAAAATTAGGGTCGGAAAGCTTGGGCATGAAAAGTAAAGAAAGGCATACAAACTCCCCGGAAACTTGGATAAGGAGGTGATCAAGGTCAGGGACATAAATGTTTAGCACTGTTCCACAGAGACGGACAGTCAGAAATCAGCTTCTCTCTTTTTCGTGTCTTTTTGTAGTTTAAATTTTCAAATGTATTGGATAGTCGGTGTAACCTTCTGTACAATCGGCTTCTATATCAATAAAGTCCAACCTTTTCATATCTCTTTGCCTTCTATTTTTGCTTGTTCTGTTCAAAATAAACGTTTTATGATGATGGTAACACTGATCTGTAAAACATGTGCATAAATCATAGGGCATCACAATCATTACGAAATTTTTAAAAGTTATGGGAAGGAAGCAACTTCTCAGGGAAAATTAAGCTTACAAGGAAATAATTGCACTCATAAGCCATTTCAGATGGCAAATCACAAGACAATCGGCACTTGGCTTATATGCCACCACAAGTCTAATGGGTTCCTCAGTCTCGTCATGGGTTGGTCGAACCAGCAAAAGAAAATAAGCCAAAAGAGAAAAAGAGCAAGCAAAAACAAACGATCAGAAAAAAGAAAGCTGATCAAAGAATGAAAAAGCAAAAGAAAAAAACAAACAGTCAGAAAAAAGAAAGCTGGCCAAAGAAAAATCACAGAGATGAAGAATCAGAAATAGCATTTCACCACATTCAGCATCGCACCAAAATCATAGCATAACATGCACTCATTGCATGCACATGCATAACATGCCTTTGCATAACATGCACTCATAACGTGCACTCATAACATGCACTCATACTCCATGCACCATTCCTTGCATTAACCGACGTATGCAGGTACCTCAATTCAGTGCGGCAGCATTGAACATTTCAATCAATCAATCAACAGGATTCGTGAATCCCTTCAGGACCCAAGTGTCCCTTCAAAAAGCAGACTTCACCCCGCATTCGGGCTGCGGGCAAGTCCTTCAGACCCCGAGTGGTCCTTCAGACTAGTTGTGTCAGCCTAAGACACAATGGACGTCCTGCATGGTCAACATATCAGTACCGGATCTGATCTTGACCCATCATGGCTGCTCGGAAAAGGCCACCCCTTCAGGCAGACCGTTTTACTAGTACCGTTGCTAGTTTGCGCTCCATCAGACCCATTTGGTCCATCAGGCTTAGGCATGCCCTTCAGACCTCGTCGGTCCTTCAGTTTAACTCTAATCAATGCGCCAAGCATCGACTGCGATTTAGACCTTCAGAGCCTTAGTGCTCCTTCAGACCCTGAGTGGTCCTTCAGAGCCTTAGTGCTCCCTCAGACCCTGAGTGGTCCTTCAGAGCCTTAGTGCTCCTTCAGATCCCGAGTGGTCTGTCATTTTCTCTCTCGGTTAATGCGCCAAGTGTTAACCGTTCCCCGTTTGTTCTCAAAGCCCATCTATTCAAAAACATAGAAAAAGAAAAAGAGGAAAATTCGGGTTTCTCCAAATGGACAAAATCGGTATAATTTCTGAATTCTTTATCTTCATTTTGCCTTGGAATATGTTTCGGCCAATTCATATTCCTCGTTAAAATTCAGATAAAGAGGGGCAGCTGTCATACCCCAATTTTGTCCGGCTTAGGTCCAAACCCTAATTTTCCACACAAAAATAAATTATGCATTTTGGACCCTAGAAACCATCCCAGAGTTTTTGAAATCATTTTTAGGGTTAGAATGCACGTTTTGGGAAGTTAGGGTCAAAAAGGGCATTTTGGTCATTTCTCACAAAAGGGTCTATAAAAATAATTTTTGCAACAAGCCTCATGCATCAAATTAGGGTTTTTGAAAATGTGTTATGTATGCATGGCAAGTTTTGAAAAAATATGTTATGCATGGCAAGCTTTGGAGAATATTTTATTTGATTTCTATTTTGTTCCAAAGGCCAAGAATCGATTTATAGTATACTGCATAGGCCTTGAAATCGATTTTCAGGCTCTTCCATAGGCCATGAATCGATTCCTAATTGTTTTAACTAAGTGAAGAATCGATTCCTACCTTTTAGGATGTCCTGAAAATCGATTTCCCTTGCCTATGTTTAAAGCATGAAATCGATTTCTACACATACTCATGCAAAAGCTAAGAATCGATTTCCTTAAATTTTAAAAGACTATGAAATCGATTTTCAGGATCTCCAAATGTCCTAGAAAATCGATTCCTACCTTTTTCCATAGGCCATATAATCGATTCTTATCATTTCCAAAAATAAAGAATCGATTCCTACATATTTCCAAAGGCCACATAATCGATTTTCAGGATCTCCAAATGTCCTGAAAATTGATTCCTACCTTTTTCCATAGGCTATATAATCGATTCTTATCATTTCCAAAAATAAAGAATCGATTCCTACATATTTCCAAAGGCCACATAATCGATTTCCAGGATCTCCTAAAGGCCATGAATCGATTCCTCCCTATTTCAACTAAGCAAACAATCGATTCTTTTAATTTCTAAAGGCAATGAATCGATTATACACTTGTTACACTTCATCAAACAATCGATTCATCCTTGCAATAAATGTTTTTTTAAAAAAATTCTACGCTTTCCTAAGCCTATAAATAGGCAGCCTCAAATCACATTTGAGGAGGAGATTTTCACGAAATCAGAAAATACACACACATCTCACAAGATCAGAGAAGAATTGCTCCAGAGACACATTTCACGAGATCTGAGAAGACAACTCTCGCAAATCTCATTTTCCAGTTCTACGCTTCATTTTTGCTCTATTCGCGCCGTTGGTCCGTCTGAGCTGATCTCCTGCAAGAGTTAGTTGGAATTGCGTTCTTCAAGTTGTAATATCTGCCTTCATCAGAGGTATTTCTGTTTTTATATTTGTTAATATTTAATCATTGTGATCCATGCCAAAATTGCCCCATGTGATTTAATTTAGCTCTAGTGTCATTGTTGATGATGAACCACATGATTCCCACTTATGCCTAGTGCATCATTTTCTAAGCGGTGAAGATGGTCTCAGATGATTCAACCTCCCCCTTTCAAACCCTTTCAAAAACATTTTTCATTAGAACTACGTCGCTTTGATTCCCATTTGGGATACGTAGGAGCGAGTCACATTCTCGTCAAGCGCAACGAATAAAAATCCTTTTCGCAACCATAAACAAATCATTTCCATAAAACAAACAAAAGGAATTATTTTCAAACCCATTGTTGCTAGTAGCTCATCAGAGCCTTTGTTCGTTTAGCTATTAGTGGCAATGTCCTTTTTCTCCTAACTTCCCATCAATCGCTGGAGGAACTCGGCAAGCGATTCAGTTTGATTTACTCCGACATCAATCTGGAAAAGGCTTCCTTCTCGAAGACCGGCTTCCATGAAGAAAAATCGGAAAGAGTCATCGAGGTTCCGGACCTGAGTTGCTTCCTTATTGAACCTCTCGATATAGTCCCGGAGGGACTCGTTTTCCCCTTGCCGAATTGCTTGCAAAACTTTCCGAGATTTTGGCTTCATCTTGGAGTGGGCGAAATGGGCCGAAAACAGCTTCGCCAGCTGGCCCCACGAGGATAGTGAGTTCGGCTTGAGGGCTCTAAACCAGTCTAGTGCCAATTTCTCCAAGGTAAGAGGAAAAATTCGACATTTGATTTCCTCCGGGACGTTCCGGTATTGCATCATTGTGTCGAAATCATCAAGGTGACGATCTGGATCACCGGTCCCGTCATGCATCTTTAAACCTTCAGGGGGTTTTTCCAAGTGTTTGGGCACTGGGAAGTAGTCGATCTTAGCTATGAAGGGTCTTTTTCGCGCCGTCGATCTCTCCCTTGGGGGGGCTCTCTGGATAGGGCGCCTAACCGGGGACCTCGGAGAGCGAGGGCGCCGACGTTCATGCCTCGGGGGACTTCCCCGGCTTATAGAACGTCGCCTCGGGGAAGAGGATGCTAATGACAAGCTTGGATGAGAAGAGCCCTCGGGATAATAAGTGTCGTCCCGAGTCTCGCTTGGGTGAGTTCCTGATCCTCGTCTTCCTCTTCGACTGGGTGGCGAGCGATGGTGGTGCCTCCTCCAAGCAGGAGACCGGTGACGCCTTCTGCTGGACGTTCTTCTGCCGGGAGAGTAGTTTTGAGGAGAGGACCGATCCGGGAAGTCTCGGGCCCGGATCTCGACAATCTCGGTCTCCAGCTGAGAGTAGCGCTGACTCCTTTGCTGGTCAGCCTTGGCCTGCCTTGTCAGTAGTTGGACGAGCTGTTGAACAGCGTCGACCGGTACCGGGACTGTCTGGAGAGGAGGTGGAAGTTGGTTCCTGGCGGAGCTTATGGGAATCATCGCTCTGGACGAGTTGTTGCCGTGGGCCGAGCTTCGAGGGAGAGCGACCGCTACCCCCTCGGGCGTTTCTTGCTGTTGATCGGGTCTAACTACAACACTGGAGACGTTCCTATGTCGTAGTACTGGAGCCATTGCTGACCAAGGAGATCGGGGAGGCACTAGAGTATAAAATTCTCCTACTGTGGTCGCCAATGTTCGATACTGTATCCCTGACTTGGTATCCGATCTTGAATACCAGGTCTGATCCGAGATAGTTGGTATTTAAGTTCTTGGTCAATTCGGGCTGATGCTCCGATCCGAGGTGGGGTGGTACCTGCAATAACACTCCGACGCTCAAGTCAGTGAGTGAGTCAATTACAAGTGAGAGGATTGGAAAGTGTGTACCTTTAATGCTAGCAATAAATGCATATTTATAGGTTTAGGAATCCAGTGGGAGCCATTGGATTTAGGTCTGTAATCCCCACCGTCGAAAGGTGGGTTTGACTTTAATATTGGGTCTTAGTGCAAAGTGCTATAGTGGCCCAATCCATAACTATTATTATTATTATTATTATTATTATTATTATTATTATTATTATTATTATTATTATTATTATTATTATTATTATTATTATTATTTCTCGTTTCCGTGGAATCTTACTTTGAGCATCTGCAAACTCAAACCATGCATTAGTTAGTAATGAATTCAATATTATCATATTGAGTAGGGGTGGACACCGGTCGGATTTGGTCGGGTTCGGTCTGAAAATGGTTCATCCAAGAATAACCGAATACCAGAAACCCACATCCATCTCCGACCATTTGAAGCGGCGGTTACGGCGGGTGACGGTTTAGACGGGTGGCGGTTCTAGCGGGTGGGTAAGTTCGGTTTTAGCTTCTCTCTAGTGACTAATCTTTTCCACATTTTCTTCTGCGGTAGTCTCTCTTCCTCTGTAGAAAAGTTGCAGTGTTTTTTAAATGATGAAGAAGGAGCTTGCAAGGAGAAAGAAAGGTTGAAGAAAAGACATATCCCGTCAATATATATTTCTTCTCCCATCTCTCATTCTTTTATTAATTAAACTTATAAGAAAAATAGTATTTTATAAATCAAAGCTGTTGGGTTTGCGTGTATATGAGTCACAAGTTATATCCAAAGTCCCTATAAAATAGACTCCTGCACACTGCACAAACAGTACTATTACACCTTTTTAGAAAGAAACACAAAACTCTTTAATCTCAACCGTTCATTCAATGATCCTCGTCAAATTGTAAAATTGTTATCCAATGGATTAAAATGTTAGAGGAAATAAGAGACCATCACTGCTAAAAGAAATCACCATTAATAGTTGTTATCTCCATTGTTACTTGATGATCTCATCCTCTTCAGTTCCATAGCTACTAAGAAAATGTGAATATGTGCATTTCTTATTCTACTTCGGTCGGTTTCGGTCACCGACGGGAATTCTTATAGAAACCGAATCCGACCATTAACACCCGTGTTAAACTGTTTTGTTCAACCGATGATCCGCCAACCCGCATCTGTTCATCCGCGGCTCTGCATTTCAGTGTCGGGTTTTACGGTTTCGGGCGGGTCACGGTTCTGTGTCCACCCCTAATATTGAGTAACAAGCAGCCCGTGAAACGCGAGATTCCAAAAGATATCATTGCTAAATCCGACGTCAATCAGTCATTAAATTTTTTTATAACTGAGTCGTTTTTCTTTTGACGATATTATATCTGACTCGTTTTTCTTTGACGATATTATATCTAACTCGTTTCACGCATGACATATATATATATATATATATATATATATATATATATATATATATATATATATATATATATAGTAGTGCTGTTTAGTAAGAATTATTTTTGTAAGAAATTTAAAATCAATTGTAAAATATAGAGGATGACTTGCATACGGACAGGTGTTGTCGTATTCTTTTTATGAATGAATTTAGACAGTATTTAAATTGTGTAATATCCCCAATTTTCGCTATTTAAATTATCTGGCGTGAAATAATTTTTATTGATTTAAATGAGTTGATTGAAAAATAATTTGCTTGGATTGTCAATTAATTTAATTGGGTGCCAAATTGAGTTAATTGCATCATATTTAGTTTATTAGGAGTGAGGGAGTCATTAGGAAAGAAATGTTTAAGTGAGGGGCATAGTGGTATTTTTACCTAGCCTATATATATAGGTATACCTTCCAGCTGAAACACAAATACACTTCATTCCTTGTAAATTTCTGAAAATCAGATTAGAGAGAAGAAGAGAGGAGCTCGAGAGGGAGAAGGAAGAAAAGGGAGAGAGAGCTTCAGAAATCTCCAATGCATGTTCAGTTTTCTTTCACCATCTTGACCATCTCATTTCCCTCTTCCCATTGATACAAATTTCTGAACCAAAACCCTCCTCCTTCATCATCTTCCATTTTCGATTTTGAGCTCCAAGTTTAGCTATTAATGGGGAACCCACCTTGCATGTCATTCTTTTAAGGTTGAGGGTAGATTTCAGAGGATATATTGTTTATTTATGCAATTTGGAGGAAGGTTCAGTAGCTAGGAATCTGGGTTTCAACTTGTTCCGTCTGGAAACGGTTTGGTTGGAGAGTTCGTGAGTCGCCGTGTTCCGTGTTGCTAAGTCTTCGGTGCTATTGCTATTTGTCTTCTAAAGGTGAGTTCTATACTCACTAGGATTGTTAAATCATGTGTTATTGAGTTTGAAGGTGAATCGGAACGGACATGGGAACGATCGGAATAGAAAAGAAAACGCGGAAAACTGTTTTTCTGAAACACTGTTAGTCACGCACGGATCGTGTGTATGGGCGCACGGGTCGTGCGTGGTCTTCTGGAACCGCTGGTGCTTGTTTTGAAAACGCGCACGGGTCGTGTGCCAAGGCGCACGGACCGTGCGTATCTCTCTGATGCGACATTTTGAAATACGTCCTAAGTCGTTCCGATTGGTCCTAAGTCCCTTCCCATCCACTCCCCAAGGTTCCCCTAGGATGGGAACACCGTAATTCTACATGTTTAGCTTTGACTGAAGTGGTAGTATTGATCGGGAAGTAATTCGGGATCGGAAAGGAATGACAAGTTAAATGATGGACACGCACGGATCGTGTGTATGGGCGCACGGGTCGTGCGTGGTCTTCGGGTTGCCTCTTTTAAAAAGTGTTTTAAATCATTCCAAACGATTCCAATTGCTTTCTAATCCTTCCTTCCACCTTCCCCAATGTTACTATGATTGAATTGCCCTGAATTGAGTGGTAATTGACTGTGATTGGATCTAAGTTATGTTAGTACCATATGCTTGGTTGTGTTTGGATTACGTTCAGGTTAAGTGAATGCTCATGTGATTGACCATTGATTTCATGTTATGAATTTGTGTTTAATGTGTTGTGCTGGATTGACTGGTTTAGTAAGATTGATAAGATAAGTTAGCAAACCTTAGTAATCCATGAGAGATCACTTAATAATTAGACTTAGTTAGTAATTAGATCACCTTAGTAATAAGTTTATGTTCAGTTCAGTTCATTGTTCAGTTATGTTATTATCATGTTTAAGATCATTGTTGAGTTCAGTTCAGGTATATCATCATATATACCTTTTAGTCGGGGTGACGACCCTATTCAGTTTAGTGTGCTAGGGGAGAGGCAGTCATGAGCCTTATGAACCTAGGCCCCATTAGGGACCCAGCCGATTAGTGGGGACGGGTTCACCGGAAGCTTATTATGCCAAGTGACCGGTGACACGCTATAACTTTAGTTAGTGTTGTTTCTTGTAACCGGCTTGAGGGTTATAAGGACAACGTTTAGTTCAGTTTATGAGTTGCGTCTTGTAACCGGCTTAAGGGTTATAAGGACAACTTCAGTTAGTTAGCCACATGGTCAATTTTGAGGACTATGAGTCAGAATCAGAATAATGAATCAAGTATAATTGAACCGAGAGGTTTTAGTAAGGGGTCGCGATAGAACTCACTGAGACAAGTTGTCTCACCCAATCCATTGTTGTTGTTTTTCAGTTAAGCAGGGAAAGTTGAAGACCGTGAGGCACGGCTATGGAGACGCTTGAGGAGCTGCCGCTATCTTTATTTCTTTATGTCTTGTATTTCAGTTTCCCTTGTATCTCTGCATTTTGTATTCAGTTTCTTAGATGTACGATGGTACTACTTATGTTTTTAAGTTGTAAATCGCTTCCGCAGACTTTCGGTTTTGAGTACTGAACACTAGTTGAGGGTGTAAGGACCGCTTTATGTATATTATGTTCAGTTATGTAAGCGAACTTGATGGGTTTTTAACATCGAGTATTAGTATGTGTTCAGTATTTAAAAAGGAAGTTACTCTGATGTATGCCAGTAGTGCGCTTCGGTAATTTCTACAAGTTAGAAATTAACGGGGTGTTACAATTGGTATCAGAGCAGTTCGACCTAGTCGGACTTAGAATCATGAGTCTCTTAAGTCCTCTAAGTGTGATTCCTCTTAGTATGCTATTAGACGTTTAGCCTGATCAACTAAACACTTTGTGCATATTTCGCAGAATCATGGCTGGTGGAAGTAGGAGAAGCGTCCCTGTTGATCCAGATACCGAATGGATGCAGAACGTCATCGAAACGCAGCAGAAGATGATGAATGACATGATGCAAATGCAGCAGCAGCAGATGGCTCAAATGGCCCAGATGCATCAAGAGAGGATGGATCAACAACAACCGAATGTTCAACAACCTCCTCTGGAAGATCCGAATAGGGCTTACTTTCGTTTCCAGAAGATGAATCCCCAAAGTTTCAAGGGAGAACCTGAGGTAATGGTATCACATTTCTGGTTGGATTCGATGGAGAAGATTTTTAGGACTCTTCAATGCAGCGAAGAAGAGAAGGTTCTCTTTGCCGCCCATATGCTCGAGGAAGATGCTCAAACCTGGTGGACCAATGCTCATGAGTTGATGGTGAACCAGGGAACTCCTGTTACCTGGGTTAACTTCAAGGAGATGTTTATTGGTCACTTTTTCCCTCCGGTGATGAAGTTAAGCAAGCAAGCTGAGTTTATCAATCTGAGGCAAGGAGAGATGTCGGTGGGTGAGTTCACCGCCAAGTTCGAAAGGTTGTCGCAGTTTTATCAATTGGCAAAGCATGCTCCGAATGATGAGTGGAAGATGCAGATGTATAGGGCAGGTCTTCGTGCTGATGTGGCCCAAGGTCTTAGCTCTTATGCTATGACTAGTTATGCTGGGTTGGTGCAGCAAGCTTATGTTGCAGAGGCAGATCTCAACAGAATGTACGAAGAAAGGAAAGCTTATAGAAAGGAAAAGAAAAAGGCAGTGGAATTGCCAACCCCAAGTGAGGAGCCAAAAGGTAACTCCCACAAAGGAAAGCAAGCTACAGCATCCGAACTACTAAGGTCCGGTAAGTGTCCGAAATGCGGAAGGCCTCACACTGGAGAGTGTCGTTTGGGATCCACTGTGTGTTACTACTGCAAGGAAGAAGGGCATTATGCTAACGAGTGTCCGGCAAAGAAGAGGAATCGAGAGGAGAAATCTACTCCCGCCAGTGGAAGATTCTATGTGTTGGACGCTCAGAAGGGCAAAGCTGATGACAGTTCGGCGAAAGGTATATTGTGTGTTAATTGTTTTGATTGGTCCAATTTTGAGGACAAAATTTTTAAAAGTTGGGGTGATTGTAATATCCCCAATTTTCGCTATTTAAATTATCTGGCGTGAAATAATTTTTATTGATTTAAATGAGTTGATTGAAAAATAATTTGCTTGGATTGTCAATTAATTTAATTGGGTGCCAAATTGAGTTAATTGCATCATATTTAGTTTATTAGGAGTGAGGGAGTCATTAGGAAAGAAATGTTTAAGTGAGGGGCATAGTGGTATTTTTACCTAGCCTATATATATAGGTATACCTTCCAGCTGAAACACAAATACACTTCATTCCTTGTAAATTTCTGAAAATCAGATTAGAGAGAAGAAGAGAGGAGCTCGAGAGGGAGAAGGAAGAAAAGGGAGAGAGAGCTTCAGAAATCTCCAATGCATGTTCAGTTTTCTTTCACCATCTTGACCATCTCATTTCCCTCTTCCCATTGATACAAATTTCTGAACCAAAACCCTCCTCCTTCATCATCTTCCATTTTCGATTTTGAGCTCCAAGTTTAGCTATTAATGGGGAACCCACCTTGCATGTCATTCTTTTAAGGTTGAGGGTAGATTTCAGAGGATATATTGTTTATTTATGCAATTTGGAGGAAGGTTCAGTAGCTAGGAATCTGGGTTTCAACTTGTTCCGTCTGGAAACGGTTTGGTTGGAGAGTTCGTGAGTCGCCGTGTTCCGTGTTGCTAAGTCTTCGGTGCTATTGCTATTTGTCTTCTAAAGGTGAGTTCTATACTCACTAGGATTGTTAAATCATGTGTTATTGAGTTTGAAGGTGAATCGGAACGGACATGGGAACGATCGGAATAGAAAAGAAAACGCGGAAAACTGTTTTTCTGAAACACTGTTAGTCACGCACGGATCGTGTGTATGGGCGCACGGGTCGTGCGTGGTCTTCTGGAACCGCTGGTGCTTGTTTTGAAAACGCGCACGGGTCGTGTGCCAAGGCGCACGGACCGTGCGTATCTCTCTGATGCGACATTTTGAAATACGTCCTAAGTCGTTCCGATTGGTCCTAAGTCCCTTCCCATCCACTCCCCAAGGTTCCCCTAGGATGGGAACACCGTAATTCTACATGTTTAGCTTTGACTGAAGTGGTAGTATTGATCGGGAAGTAATTCGGGATCGGAAAGGAATGACAAGTTAAATGATGGACACGCACGGATCGTGTGTATGGGCGCACGGGTCGTGCGTGGTCTTCGGGTTGCCTCTTTTAAAAAGTGTTTTAAATCATTCCAAACGATTCCAATTGCTTTCTAATCCTTCCTTCCACCTTCCCCAATGTTACTATGATTGAATTGCCCTGAATTGAGTGGTAATTGACTGTGATTGGATCTAAGTTATGTTAGTACCATATGCTTGGTTGTGTTTGGATTACGTTCAGGTTAAGTGAATGCTCATGTGATTGACCATTGATTTCATGTTATGAATTTGTGTTTAATGTGTTGTGCTGGATTGACTGGTTTAGTAAGATTGATAAGATAAGTTAGCAAACCTTAGTAATCCATGAGAGATCACTTAATAATTAGACTTAGTTAGTAATTAGATCACCTTAGTAATAAGTTTATGTTCAGTTCAGTTCATTGTTCAGTTATGTTATTATCATGTTTAAGATCATTGTTGAGTTCAGTTCAGGTATATCATCATATATACCTTTTAGTCGGGGTGACGACCCTATTCAGTTTAGTGTGCTAGGGGAGAGGCAGTCATGAGCCTTATGAACCTAGGCCCCATTAGGGACCCAGCCGATTAGTGGGGACGGGTTCACCGGAAGCTTATTATGCCAAGTGACCGGTGACACGCTATAACTTTAGTTAGTGTTGTTTCTTGTAACCGGCTTGAGGGTTATAAGGACAACGTTTAGTTCAGTTTATGAGTTGCGTCTTGTAACCGGCTTAAGGGTTATAAGGACAACTTCAGTTAGTTAGCCACATGGTCAATTTTGAGGACTATGAGTCAGAATCAGAATAATGAATCAAGTATAATTGAACCGAGAGGTTTTAGTAAGGGGTCGCGATAGAACTCACTGAGACAAGTTGTCTCACCCAATCCATTGTTGTTGTTTTTCAGTTAAGCAGGGAAAGTTGAAGACCGTGAGGCACGGCTATGGAGACGCTTGAGGAGCTGCCGCTATCTTTATTTCTTTATGTCTTGTATTTCAGTTTCCCTTGTATCTCTGCATTTTGTATTCAGTTTCTTAGATGTACGATGGTACTACTTATGTTTTTAAGTTGTAAATCGCTTCCGCAGACTTTCGGTTTTGAGTACTGAACACTAGTTGAGGGTGTAAGGACCGCTTTATGTATATTATGTTCAGTTATGTAAGCGAACTTGATGGGTTTTTAACATCGAGTATTAGTATGTGTTCAGTATTTAAAAAGGAAGTTACTCTGATGTATGCCAGTAGTGCGCTTCGGTAATTTCTACAAGTTAGAAATTAACGGGGTGTTACAAATTGCCTGAACATTACCCCGTGAAAATAAAGAAAAATTTAAAGTAGATAAAAAAGGAGTTTCAAATAAAAAATTGATAAATATTAAAACTAAAAATGTAACATCCTGTGCCCTTTTCTTACTTAGTAGGCTACCCAGCGATGCACTAATGATCTTTACTTAGTAAGCTACCCAGCGATGCACTCATGACCTTCTCCACCCCCCTGTGAAGTTTTTGCCTTCCGTGGGAATCGAACCATGTACCTTGGGGCTCAACTACATGCTCAATGCATTCCCACTACCAATTGAGCTAGTAGTTTATCAATAAGAAATATTTATTTTAAATATTAATCAATAGTTTAAATAGTTGTTAAATATTATTGTTTTTTAGATAGTAGGTTTATAGTAGTCTTCAAAAAATTTAAATATTAATGACAAATATTAATCCTGTTTTTTTATATATTGGTGTAGTTATCCCGTGTGTTTTTATATATCATTGCAGTTATCTCATAGTTTCAATTGATTATTTGAGTTGATTAATAGATTATAGTAGATTATTACAGTTATCCCATGTTTTTATATTGGATTATTTGAGTTGATTAGTAGATTATAGTAGATTATTGCAGTTATCCCGTGTTTTTTTAGATAGTAGGTTTATAGTAGTTTTCCAAAATTATAATTATCAATGGTAAATATTAATTATATATTGTCAAAAAAAATTATAAATATCAATAGTAAATATTAATCCCGTGTTTTTTTAGATATAAATTGTCAAAATAATTATAAATATCAATTGTAAATATTAATCCCGTGTTTTTTTATATATCACTGCAGTTATCCCGTGTTTTTTATTTATCAGTGCAGTTATCTCGTAGTTTCAATTGATTATTTTAGTTTATTAGCAGATTATACTAGATAATAAAAGTTAGATATTAGATTATCAATAAGAAATATTTGTTTTAAATATTAATTACTAATTTAAATAGTCATTAAGTTTTCTTCTTTTCTAGATAGTAGGTTTATAGTAGTAGTCTTCAAAATTTTTAATTAAAGTAGTGTTTGTATAAATTAAGAAATTTAGTTAAAAGAATTAAAGTGAAGTGATAAAAGAAAGAGAATAATTATTTATGGAAAAAGTAAAGTAAAAAGAAAAAAATAAAGAAAGAGAGTGTAAAAGAAAAGTGAAAACGAGGAAAGAGAGTGTAAAAGAAAGAGAAAAAAGGAAGAAAGAGAGTGTAAGAGAAAAGTGAAAAGTAAGAAAGAGAGTGTAAGAATAAAGAGAAAAAAAAAGAAGAAATAGAGTGTAATGACATTTTTACCTTAAAAAATTTGAGGTGTCTTTTAGATTGAATGGGAGTATTGGTAAAATCATATGTGGTTTAGTTGTATAAATATAGTGTAGATCATTTTAAATAGTCATTAAGCCTTCTTGTTTTTTTAGATGGTAGGTTTACGGTAGTCTTCAAAAATTATAATTATCAATGGCAAATGTTAATCTCGTGTTTTTATTTATCAGTGCAGTTTTCCCGTGTTTTTTTATATATCAGTGCAGTTATCTCGTAGTTTCAATTGAATATTTTAGTTGATTAGTAGATTATGGTAGATAGTAAAAGAGAGATAGTAGATTACCAATAAGAAATATTTGTTTTAAATATTAATCAGTAGTTTAAATAGTCATTAAATCTTCTTGTTTTTTAGATAGTAGGTTTATATAGTCTTCAAAAAATTTAATTATCAATGACAATTACTAATCCTGTGCTTTTTTTATATATCAGTGAAGTTATCCCGTGTTTTTTTATATATCATTGCAGTTATCTCGTAGTTTCAATTGATTATTTTTATTGATTAGTAGATATCACCAGTGCAAAAAAGACATTTAGCGTCGGTTAAATTGGACATTTAGTGTCAGTTATCCCCCGACGCTAAATCGCCCGATGCTAAATGTCAGACATTTAGCATCGGGTGTTTAGATAACCGATGCTAAATGTCCATTTCATCACTGTTTTTGCTGTCTGAAAATGACATTTAGCATCGGTTATTTGAAACAACCGATGCTAAATGTCCTTAAAAATGACATTTAGCATCGGGTGTTTGAAACAACCGATGCTAAATGTCCTGAAAGTGACATTTAGCATCGGTTGTTCCAAATAACCGATGCTAAAAGTTATTTTTGATAAAAAAAATGACATTTAGCATCGGTTGTTTGAAAGCTGACAGTACATTTACAACATCAACATACAATTCATTTAATTTCAAACATGCCTCACAAACATCACTTACAACATCAATTCATACAAGCTTCAAGCCATTCATTCAATATGAGATAATTTCTCAAATATTCACATAACAACCACCATTTCAACAACTCATAAACATTCAATTTCTAGAATACAATAACTCTTAAAAATTGAAATTAAACTTAGAGGAAACAACAAAAGAAAACGAGGCATAAGCTTTATTTTACCATGACTTTAGCACCGTTTCCTAATACAATATCCGAAGTGAAATTCCTATCAGTTGAGTTGGCAGCAACAGTGAGCAACCAAGGTGCAAGATATGTAGTAGAACCAATTCTTGAGTTCAACTTTTGGAGGAGGTTCTTTATAGAAACTTGGCATTGGAGAAACTTTGAATGTCATCTTCTTTCTCAATTTCTTGATTTCTTTTTCCTAGCTTTCCTGCCAAAACCAGAAGAAACAATTTGTGAGAATAAGTTATAATCAGAAGATGAGCTGATAATGAGAACTCAAACTACATGGAACAAAATATCTACTAATTGGTTGTTTGCATTGATATTTAATACCTTTGATTTCTCTTGCTGGTTAGTTATTTCTGCTTCCTTTTCCTGAATTTTCTCTTCTAACTTTGAGAAGAACTAAAAGGAAAGGGATAAAATTAATATTAATATCTGTCAAATTCAATATTATTATCAATAGTAAGGTTAACAATAACCTCTTTTCTCTTTTCAGCTCATTCTTCCAATCTAAAGGAAAATCCAGAACCACTGTTTCTTCTACGAGGAGTAAGACTTCTGATAGCATATAAACAAAATTTTATGAATATTGTCAAAATATTGTCAATGCCACAAGTTCAAAATCCTAATTAGCAAAGACGACATATAAATATAATCTAAGACTGAGAGTGTATAATTCTTACTTCCATTGAATTCTGTTCTTGAGCCTCTTTTGCACCTGTAGACAAAGAAACATCATCAAGATAACTTTACGTAATCAGCATGGAATCTTTAGACCAGGAGAAAATGATACCCCCAATGCCGTCACTGCAAAAAAGTATAAGAATGCATAAAGAAAACAAATGTCTTTTAATTTCTATCACAAAATATATTGAGATGCTAGACTATGTATTATTAGACCAATAATTAACCTTGTGCTTGTATCTGACTTGTTTGACTCTAGTGAAAGGGAACAAATTTTCTCATCCAACTTGCTACTACTTTTCACAAACAAACCGTCAACTTTAACCATGTTTCTTTTTGCTTCGCTTTCCTACAAAAACAAAAAACAAAAACAAAGATTCAAAAGGACCTTCACAAAACAGTGTCAACTCATGTTCTCAAATGTGTAGTGAGTAATTCCTACAGATAATCCCTTTTTGAGTTCTCTGGTTTCAGCTAAAACCCGTATTTCGTCTATGTATGGAACTTTGCAGATGCCCTAAATGAGACACATTCTTTGTTTTAGTAAGTATACATTTGCATTGTGCATTAAAACATATCATGATAAATATTAGAACATTTTGAAGGGAATTGAGTAAGATAACCTGCCACATGAAGCGCTTTCCTTCTATGTCAATTTCAAAATCTATTACAAATCCAAAAACATAATAAGAACAAGAACAAGGACACATGTACAAATAATTACATACTTGAAGAAAGAAAAAACTTCAAACGAGATAAACTAGCTTACTTTCTGGATACATGTCATGTATACTTGATTACTCATCTAGCATCAGTTGTGCGTAGGCTTGTGGAAGTGCATAAGCACTGCAGGGGTGTGGAAGCAGATAATTTTACCATGGAAACAGATCCAAAACCCTAACCATTCGAAGATGAAAACTTAGGGTTTCGAGCGAGCAAGCGACAACGAGCAAGGCGACGGCGAGCAAGGCAACATCGACGATGAGCAAGGCGACAACACATAACGATGAAGAGTGGATGAAATCCAATACACGCAAAGCAAAACCAGAAGCAAAGAATTAGATACGATGAAGAGTGGATGAAATAAAAGGGAACCAACAATGAAGTTATGAAATTCAACAGACAAATACTTAGGGTTTATCCAACATTCACAAATCGAAAGGAGATTTGTTACCTTGGTGTATTGTAGAGCAGATGAAACCTAATCAGCTGCAAATATGATGAAGAAATCATAAGAAAGATGAAGAAATCAGAAGAAGTGGTAAAGAGATGATGAAATCAGAAGAAGCTCTGGACGGAGCAAGAAACGTATCGCCAGGCCAAAAAAGAGAGCGAAGATGCTTGAACAGTGCGTTTCAAAGATGGATTCTGGACAGATGCTTGACGATGTGCGAAGATAGATTCTGAACCTAGCTTGACGATGTGCGAAGATAGATTCTGAACCTAGCTTGACGATGGATTCTGAACCTAGCTTGACGATGTGCGAAGATGGATTTCTGAACCTAGCTTGACGATGTGCGAAGATGATTGATGCTTGACGATGTGAAGATGATTGAGTGTTTGTGCGAGGGAAGGAAGGGAGAGGATTCTGAACCTAGCAGAGTTCGCAAATAGTGCGTGAAAGGGTAGAGGCTTAGTGTTTGTGTGAAGGATTGACTAAAATGGGTTTCGACATTTAGCATCGGGTCTTTTAACAGCCGATGCTAATAGAGTGTAATGGCATTTTTACCCTTAAATTAGATATGTGTCTTGTTAATAAGAGATCCAAATTGGTAATTTCATAGGAGGTTTGTTTGTATAAATAGATATTAGATAGATTAGATTAGATATGTGTCTTGTTAATAAGAGATCCAAATTGGTAATTTCATATATATATATATATATATATATATATATATATATATATATATATATATATCAAGAGGGGATCAGAATTAGAACCTAAAAGAAATTAAAGAGACAGAGGAGAAGTAGGTAGCATACAGAATGCAACAATAACTAAGTAAATAAAAGACTGAAAACTATAACATAGATTAGGAGGCAAAGCCTTCCATAAAAGACAGTGAACTGTCTATGAGTTACAAGTTTGGAGATTGAAGATTGAAGAAGAAGAAGAAGAAGAAGAAGAAGAAGAAGAAGAAGAAGAAGAAGAAGAAGAAGAAGAAGAAGAAGAAGAAGAAGAAGAAGAAGAAGAAGAAGAAGAAGAAGAAGAAGAAGAAGAAGAAGAAGAAGAAGAAGAAGAAGAAGAAGAAGAAGAAGAAGAAGAAGAAGAAGAAGAAGAAGAAGAAGAAGAAGAAGAAGAAGAAGAAGAAGAAGAAGAAGAAGAAGAAGAAGAAGAAGAAGAAGAAGAAGAAGAAGAAGAAGAAGAAGAAGAAGAAGAAGAAGAAGAAGAAGAAGAAGAGTGAAGCGTAAATTGAAGCGTGTCTCTAACAAATGCCTAAGCACGCTTATATAGAAACAGATTGAAATAGTAACCGGTTACTAACCGGAATAAACAGTAAAGGACTACTATTCAGAATCCTATGACAGTTGACTTGAACTGTGCACTTAAGTGACCTGCACTGTGCACTGCTGACCTGTACTGTTTGGTATCCAAAGTCTTCTGACTTGGACTGTTCAGCAAGATAGAGGGGAGCCTTGGTTGGTGGCGTGATTGAAGGAAAACCAGATTCCTTGAAGAATATGATTGCTGCTTTTGCTCGGTGGGGGACAAAAGCAAAGATCATAATTGCATCTCCATAATTGGTGCTTTTGCTTGGTGGGGGACAAAAGCAAAGCCCATAATTTCTTGCCATGATAGGTGTCAAGGGTGGCCATTGACTAGATTGAGACAAGCTAACAAAAATTAAACATTTGTTAGTAAAACATAATAATAATTTTGAACAGTTTTTCATGTCACCACTGACATTACGATCACCGTGTCCAAGGGTGTTTGAACAGTTTTTCATGTCATCACTGACATTACGATCACCATGTCCAAGGGTGTTGTTGGAACAGTTTTTCATACCATTGCTGGTATTACATACCATGATGCAGGGTAGATGAGCAGTTTTTCCCACCAAGGGTGGTACAGTTGTCTTGCTTAAGGACAATTTCGAAAATGATTGAAAATAAAATCTCTTTGAAGATCTTAATTAATGAAGATCGTCAGAAGAATAATTGTCAGAGCAGCCTTCTTCGTTTTGATAGAATGAATCAATAGAAGAGGATGAAGAAGACAAGGTCTGGACCTGTTTCTTCTTGCTGTCTTTCTTTGAAGAAGAAGGGACATTTTTGTCCCCAGATTGATCCTGAAGAAGTTTCATGATGTTTTGAAGTTTTTCCAGAACATCTTCTTCAGAGGTAGAAGCTGCAAGTGCTGCAAAAATTCTAGCCTTTTGATTGAGGTATTTGCAGGTGTCTGGATCAGCCACTTGCAGAGACCTAGGATTACTTTTAAACCAATTGGTCACACTCTCAGGTGATGCCATAGAAGCATCAAAGCGAGGCCACCATTTGACAAAAGATTGTTTGTAAAAAGATAATATGGTTTTCAAATGAAAATCACCAATTTTGTATTGCCATGAGAAAATCCATGACAAGGAAAAAGTGGTAAAAAAGTTTAAAAGGATCGGGTAATTGTTGAGATCCTTATTGTATCTTTTTGAAAAGACTTGAAATCCTTCGTGGACTTCAGTAGGGATAATTTTTGGGACAGGATCAAAGAAATTCCACCACTGAAGAAACCAGTTTGGGAAGGAGTACTTGGTTGCCCTTTTGAAATAAATCAACCAAGAATGTTTGCAAGATTGATTTTGCAAGCCAAGGATAACGTAATCCCAAGCTTTGATATAGTCCCAGTAATTGTATCCAATTGGATCAAAGTTTGGGGAGAATTTTTTGGTTTTGTTGGGATTTTGACTAAAATCTGTAGGTGTTAACACCTTTAAGATTTGGAGGGTTGAGTGAGTGATAAAGGAATTGTCTTTGGGATCTCTATAATGTTTGATGGATACAGATTCCGTATCTATGAGAACAAACACTACAAGAAAATAAGCCATTAGCGACGGAAATTAGCGAGGGACTAATGGTCCCTCGCAAAAATTGGGATTAGCGACGGAATTTGCGAGGGAATAGGGGCTGTCGTATTTTTGAGAATTAGCGACGAAAATTTAGACATTAGCGACGGAAATTCTGTCGCTAATGGCTTAGGCGGGAAAATTAGCGACGGAATTTCAGTCCCTCGCTAATTCCCTCGCTAATTCCTTCCAGTTTTCAGATGATGGGACTTAGTGCAGGGGTTGGTAAATGTGCAACAATTAGCGACGGACAGTTCCGTCGCTAATTCCCTCGCAATTTTTTTTTACTTTTTTTCCTTAAATCCGTTTACACCCTCACTCTTCTTTCTCACTCACAACACCCTCACTCTTCTTCTCTCCTCTTCACCCTTCCTCTTCTCTTACTCTTCTTCTCACTCACACCACCACCACACCACCACCACACCACCACCACACCACCACCACGCCACCACCACGCCACCCTTCCTCTTCCCTCACTCTTCTTCTCTCCTCTTCTTCTCACTCACACCACCACCACACCACCACCACGCCACCACCACCGCCGCCACCACTCTCACTCCCCCCTCTCTCTCTCTCTCTCTCTCTCTCTCCCTTACTCTTCTCCTTCTCTCGCTACCATCCACACATCACCGCCACGCCACCTTCACCACCACCAACACCACGCCACCACCACTCTCACTCCTCTCTCTCTCTCCCCCTCTCTCTCTTTGGAAATAATAATAATAATAATAATAATAATAATAATAATAATAATAGTAATAATAATTAAAATAATATAATAATAAATATAAAAAAAAGCAGATTTAAAAAAAAGCATAACTCAGATAAGTAACCAACAGTTCAAAGTTAATAACTACATTCCTACTTCCACCATCTGGCTCTGATAACTACTATATATATCACTCATCATTTTTAATAACACTCCATGACTTTTAATAGTGATTTTTTAACCTCTAATAATACTTCTACGTGCTATTAAAAGATTATAAGCACTATCCTAACTAAATCATCGTGATTTTTAATAGCATTTTTCTTTTAATAATGTTTTTTTGACCTTTTATAGCACTTTTTTTGTTACTATTTTAGTGGTCTGCAGTATGCATCGACTTTGCTAATGACTTATATACGCCGAGGAAGTTTTCTGGGCAGGAGTACTCGGCTTTTTCGTCCTGTGTCGTTCTTCCCACCCAACATAGTTGTTGTACCACTCAATATTCGAATTCGAGACCTTGGGGTGGGATCCAAACTCAGTTACTGCTCGAACAAATCCTTGTTAAGCATTATTAAAAGTCTTTAAACGGTATTAAAAATTATGACGATTAAAAGTGATAAAAATACCTAGGAGACCAAAAGTAGGTAAATTTTTTTTTGTGGTATACTAAAACAGAAAAACCCACCTCATAGGGACCAAAAAGATATTCGGTGCCATGCGTTAACTTGGTATGATCATTTTGTAAACGGGTTCAAGTATCGCTTGTACTCCTATATTATATATTTTCTTTTAAAAAAGTAGTGGTTGGGGTTATAGACTATCTAGAGCATCAAGAAACGATCAGGAGTGTTGTCAAAATTTGGACTAGCCAAGGATCGGCTAAGATTTTGAACGTGGTGATTTCTTTCTTCAAACGATTACACTAAGGAAGGAACTGTGTTCCTCAATTAAGAATTCCCTAACTACTCTAAACAGCGTTAGGATTAGGCGTCGGAAGACAGTAAACTAGTCTACACTGCTTATAAGAGGCATTGCATAAGGTAAAAGAAAAGTAAAATGCTTGAAAATAGATGTTTTCAATTGATTGTCATGTGTTTACATATTTACGAGCTATATATATATATATATATATATATATATATATATATATATATATATATATATATATATATATATATATATATATATATATATAAACACACACACAAGGGTATCTGTTAGCCAAGATTACTAGTCTACAGCTAACCACCGTTGGATCGGCTAAGATCAACATACAAGTGCTTACACGCCCTAAAACCTAGGAACACCGCTTCATAAAACCCACTAGCATAGCAAGTTGGTAGAAAACCTTCTCTTCCTACTTTTTAGGCGCCTTGACCAAGTTCTTTTCAATCGCTCCACGTCTCAACGTATTTTCCCACGTGGTTTAGTAACTTGCTCCCAAAACAACTCCTTTGTATCTGCCACGATATCCTCGGGTGCAAAATCATCAAAAACTATGGCCTCAACTGGACACCCCACTACTGAGTTACTCCATCAAGCAAGGGCTTCCTCTAAGCAGTTTTAGCATGAGGATTGAGCCTCACTAAAATTTGGGCTGATATTATAAACCTGTCAACCGGTGAACTTAGGATCTAATTTGAGTCCTCTTATCTTATCTCTTTCGAATTCATTTGTATGAGGAAAAACCTTAACAATATTTATTGGAAGACAAGGCCGAAAGTGCTAACTAACATATAACTGAGGACCAAAAGTTGAAGAAAAATTTATCGTGGACTAGCAGACCACATTTTTAATTTACTATTATGTTAAAATAATTCGCCTTGCTAGCATGTGCAGCGTTGTAGTTATTGATAATACTAGTATTATTTGCTGGCTTTGGTTCAAGAGGAGTCCAGATATATATTTTTTTCTATTTAATAGAATCTCTATTTGATCCAGAGTTGTACATAGCAAAACTAAAACAATTTAATATTAGCAACGTGGTTATTTTATTATAGAGCATATCTATTAATCTATTATATACTTGATCACCGATACAGATCAATAATACTTATGGGGTTCAACTTGTCCAAAAAAATACTTATGGGGTTCAAACCTGCCTTCATATATAAATATATAAAGCATTATCCTCCAATGTTGTGATCAAATTAGGGAAGGAAAAGAGAAATATGGGCTCAGAAACCACTCCAACGATTCCAATTATTGACTTCACTAACATCAACTTGGAAGGCAATACCAATAGCCCCAATTGGGAGTCAGTGAAGTCCCAAGTCCATAAGGCACTAGTAGAGTATGGTTTCTTTGAAGCAATTTTTAATAAAGTTCCCTTAGATCTTCGCAAAGCCACATTTCCTGCAGTTGAAGAGCTCTTTGATCTCCCTCTGCAAACCAAGCAACTCAATATTGTGTCATCTAAGTCGCCCCTTCATAGTTACGTTGGCCAACATCCTTTTATGCCACTTTATGAAAGCATGGCCTTTCACGGTGAAAATGTCTCCGAGAGAGTAGAAAGCATGACTAACATCTTCTGGCCTAATGGAAACTCAAGTTTTAGGCACGTACATTTAATTATACTTTCATATATTAAGCTTTGTAATCTGACTTTTCTTTATTTTTATTTTGGAGCTTATATCATTTTAAAGGTGAAATATATTTTTAATATATTCGTATAACCCTTTTAATATTTGTTTTTTAATTTGCAGCAAAACTATGAATTCCTTCTCTGAGCAGCTATATGAGTTGGATCAGATTGTTAGGAAGATGCTTTTCGAGAAGTTGGGTGTTGAGAAATATTTTGACGAGCACAACCAGTCAACCAATTATGTTCTTCGAGTTACAAAATACAAAGGTCTTGAAACTAGTGACTCAAATGTAGGCCTCGGCTCGCATAGGGACAAAAACTTTGTGACCATATTGTACCAAAATCAAGTGGAGGGTTTGGAGATGCAAACCAAAGATGGAAAATGGATAAGTTATAATCCTTTCCAAGACAACTTCATAGTCTTAATTGGTGAATCTCTTCGGGTAAATTCAACTCACCATACCTCGCTAAAAAATAATTTTCAAATTTCATATTTATGATAGAACCAATATCACAGAGTAAGTTTGGAACATTTTTTTCATTTTATTAACATAGCAAATAGAAATTACTATCAATTGCACACTAACAATTACAAATCCACACAGAAATCGAACAAGTGGATTTCGAGAGTCCCTCTTCTCTCCCTCACCAGAATTTCTCTTCTAACAAGATAACTAGTCTAGACAGTAGTGTTTCCATTTATTTTCACACACCAATTGTTACTTATAAGAGGTCCAACTATTTAATAATATGATTTGCCTAAAATTTTAATTTGGGTCACGGTCAAGATCGCGTTTTAATCTTTGGTATTGTGGAGAATCGTTTCCAAATACAACTGAAGCAGTCTTAGTACTCAGTTGCAAAAAATCCAAAATTTTGAGGTTACAGTCAAGACCGCGGCTAAACACTACTTTTACAAAACACTATTGGTCTCTTTGGTACATAACTGTACTCGTTACTACACATGTACAACTACTATTCAATAATGTTGAAAATTTATCATATGAATCTTGCAGGCATTGCTTAATGGCAGGCTACATTTGCCGCTTCATAAGGTGGTGGTGAATAGTAATGAGGTGAGATACTCTATAGGGCTGTTCTCTCTTCCCAGAGAAGGGTGCATTGTTAAAGCCCCAGAGGAGCTGGTGGATGAAGAACACCCTCTTCTCTTTAAGCCTTATGATTATGCTAAGTTTGCTGAATATTTTTACTCTAAAGAAGGCATTGTTGATCCCTTTCCTCTACACACTCACTGTGGTATTTAAGCTAGATGATGTCACTGAGGGTGTGCCATAAGACCCATAATTATGTCATGTGTTCAATGTTTCCTAGACAACCTACATTGGTCTTTGTAAAACTTTGTTGTATGTGTTTGCAATCATTTTCTTTGTTCCATAATGGTGTTATGTGTTCAAATGTTCCCAAGAAAGTTTTCTTGGACATATAATAAAGCTCTGCTAATGTTTGAAGTTGAATTGAAAAGGGTTGCATTAGATGATGATCACAACTAATAAAAATTTTAATATCTTATTAATACTAGATATAATTACCCTGTGCATTGCACGAGTTTGATTATATTTTCTTTAATTATTTTTATGGAATATCAGAAAACTCTACATATTAAATATATATAAAAAATTAATGAAAAATTCTGAATAAATTATTGTTGACTTAAATCATTCTCAAAAGGTATGCAAAATAAGCTTTTATTAGTTACACCTTATTATATAATAAATAAAAGGGTAAATTATAGTTTCATTCCCCTATTTTCACAAATCCGGACTTTTATTCCTTTAAAACTTAGACATTAAGTCCTATTTTAAAAATTCTGAGATTTAGTCCAAAAGAGGATTTCTCAAAAAAAAATTGCTGATGTGGCTACCTATAAAAAAAGGCTTATGTGGAACTCATTAAATGACGTAGCAGCTGACAAAGCTTGCACACGTGTGTCCCACGTCATTTAATAATCCACGTGTACATGCATGTCATATTAAAATAATTTGAACAATTTAAATGATTAATCAATATTAAAACATTTTTTTTGGTTACAAAAAAATTTAGGACGTGGGGATGACGCCCGATAATTACATTTACCTCACCCCAATGGGACTATTTGGAAGTTGAACCCGGAATCTCTCGGATACAACTTCTGTCATGTTCTACTAGGCCAACCCCCTTGGATGACAAAAAAACCACTGTGACACAAAAAAAAAATACTAAAATAGCACACATTTAAATTTATTTACCAAAGTAACACACTTTGGTTTTAATGTTGAGAAGTCGCGTCCCCCATGGGGACATCTTGGGGGACATCTCAACATGAAATTTTTATGGGGTATGTGTGCAACTTCTCAACATTAAAACCAAAATGTACTACTTTGGTAAATAAATTTAAATGTGTGCTATTTTAATTTTTTTTTGTGTCGGTGGTTTTTTTGCCCCCTTGGGGTTATAAATATTAAAACAATAAATTAAAAACAAAATTAAAACATTAAATTTCTAATCTCTTCTCACTATGAAGCCCGGATACGGGATACGATACGGGATACGACACGATACGGATACGGGGATACGGGAAAATTTTGAAAACCAAGATACGACACGGCTGGGATACTTTAATAAAAAATTAAATTAAAATTTAAATATATAAAAACATAAGCGAAAAAATAAAATAGAAAAAACAAAGATGAAAAACTAAAATATTGCATTTTATAGATATGAAAAAAACCATGCCTAAATAGATAAAAAAATCAAACAGAAAATATACAGATGAAATGAAGAGGACAATCGACACACCTATGTATGAGTGACTAGTCATAAAAAGTAAGGGTGGACAAGTAACTGGGACCACCTGAAATCGTATAATCTGAATAGTCAGTGGCAAAAATAGATGACTTTTTATAGATTAAGATATTCAAATTAGTACGTAGTTGCTCAATAAAACATAATCATATTAAATTCAATATATGATCATCACATTGTAGAAATAAATACATGTGATCATATCAAGTAGAGATAGTTACATGTATTTATCTCACTCATATCACAATGTATTATTTCTTCTATTATTGTATTACGAAAAAACATATAATTTTGTCTTTTAGTTATTGAGGTATTAAAGTGTATCATATATGAGTGACAATCATGTGCTTAGTTTGTAAGAGGTATCGAAAAAGTATCTGAGAAGTATACTTAGTTGGTAAAAAGTTTCAAAAATGTATCTGAAAAGTATCGAGTCAAACATTTTTTAAAAAGAATTAAAAAATTATTGGATACTCTTTGGGTACGTATCGGGAAGTATCGGGTGCGTGTCGGTATCGGATACGTATCCGACACGGATACGTCTCCATTTTTGAACTATCGGGCTTCATAGCTTCTCACCCTCTCAGAATCATAATCTCATTCCTCAACAACAACAATAACAATCCTTCGAGCCCTAACATCTCTACTCACCCTCTACTTCATCTTCTTCTTCTTCAATAAACCCAGATATGACTCTCCTCTGGTTCCCATCTTCTTCTTCAAACATTCGTGTTGCATAATAAACCCAGGTCCCTACTTTTTCCCTTCCGAGCTCGAGATGGTTCAAACTTGCAACAACAGAAAGGATCACAACTAACGTTAAGCTGTTACAAGGTACCTATCAGAATCTTTAAAGCATTCAATTGCTTCAGCTGCTTCCCAAGCCTCACGCCATAAGCTATTGATCATATCTTTAAAGCAATCAATAGCTTCCCAAGCTTCACCTGATTGGAGATATAAAGACAAAGTTTTGTTCCACACAATAACATCTGAATCATCATCAAACAGAAACAACTTGGTAGGATTCTACGAGAACGACGAAGGATTCTACGAAAAATAAAATTAATATCTGAAAAAAAAATCATTGAAAGCCGTAATATCTGAAATGATTACATCTGAAATGGTTATTCAAAGCCATCCTAAAATTAAAATCATTCAAAGCCACAAAACACACATCTAGGGAGGAAGAATAAGAACAGATCCAGATCCATTTCCCTCTTCTCACTTCACCGATTCTTCTCGGTTTTGATTTCTAGATCCATTTCAGAAATCAAAACACATATCCATTTCAGGGAGGAAGAATAATAGAGAAGAAGAAGAGATTGGGTTTGGGATTTCCTCGGAAGTGGGAACGTTGGATAATGATATGGGATTTGGGTTTCTGATTTTCTTTACATCTTCTGTTTTCATTTTAATTTAAGTTTTTCTTATTTAATTTTAGTTTTAATATTCAATCAATTAAATAATTATGTGGCATGTACACGTGGCTCATTAATTGACGTGGCAGTCACGTGTGGAGCCTACGTTAGGCGCCACGTCAATTAATGAAGTCCAACTCAGCGTTTCTTTAAACATATCCAGATCAGCAACAAAAAATTGAAAAACTCCTCTTTGAATTAAATGTCTGAGATTTTCAAAATTTGGGGACTAAATATCTGAGTTTTAAGATAGGGGGACAAAATGTTTGAATTTATAAAAATAGGGGGACCAAAACTATAGTGTACCCTAAATAAAAATAATCAAATTGAAAGTTTATATTAAATATCACAATTATATTTAGTTATTATTGGTGGATATTGTAATACCCAAAGTAGTTAAATACTCCTCTGAATGTTACATTGATTGCTATCTTTACTTAATTTATATGTCTTAATGCTTGATTTAGTTTACTCTATATTATTAATTGAAATAGATTGTACTAGAATAATTGACCCATGCCATGCACGGGTATATGCTATTGAAATTGTTGTCGAATAATTTATATTTTGTAAGTTGGTAGCAAAATGCATGTATAAGTAAATAGCGGTATTTTTTGTGATTTGAAAATAATATTTAAACTATAAAAACTTCGTATTAATTTGTTATCTTTAAGTAGTTTCTTTCGTCACTGTGTTCTTGTTTGTTAATCAATGTGTATAGTTTGTTCATGTTTATTTTATTAAGTGTTGTTTGTGGTTCCTCTTAATCAATGCTCTATGTAGTGATTATTCACTGTGTTCTTGTTTGTTCTTTTTTGTGGTTCTTATTACTAAGTCTAAGTAGTTTCTTTCTTGTTTGTTCTGGTTTGTTCATGTCACAGGATATAAAAATGACGGATGCTGCTGGTAATTCCTCACTGCCTAGTTCACAAGAAGGTGAACATGATCCAACTCAACAAGAAAGTTGCCACCCTCCAATTAATGTTGAATCTACGCCAGCACCTCAAGATGTTAAGACAGGGCAAACTTTGGAGACAACAGCACAAACAGAGGCACAAATGCAAGCAGAAACAGATGTAGTCAAAAAGGATAAGCGCAAAAGTATTGTATGGAAGCATTTCACATTGATAAAAGTTAACGAACAAGACAAAGCTCAAAGTAATTATTGCAAGAAACTGCTAGGTGGAAGTTCAAGAAATGGAACGAAACACTTGCATACACACATGGATACATGTGTTCCAAAAATTCTTATGGAGAGAAAGCAGGAGCTAGGTGCTGGAACTTATAATGCTGAAAATGCAAGAAAATAGCTTGCACAAGCAATAATTATGCATGACTATCCACTTTCAATAGTGGATCATGTTGGTTTTAAGAGATACTCAGTAGCTCTTCAACCATTGTTTCAAGTTCCTTCGAGAAATACAAAGAAAGAGATATTCAAAGTTTATGAGTATGAGAGATCAAGCACTATGAAGTTATTAGACAGTCTTCAAGGAAGAGTGTCAATTACATCTGATATGTGGACTTCGAGCAATCAAAAGAGAGGGTATATGGCTGTGACGGCTCATTATATTGATGGATCTTGGACTTTGCAGAGTCACGTTTTTATTGAGAGCTATCTTGTAATTCAATGTTTGCTACTTTTACTGTTTGTTTAAATTGAAATATGCCTTTTATTAACTCTAGTGTTATGCCATGTTGGCAGCCTATGTGGCAATTTAGTCTAGTCACATGACATGTGTAAATACTGGATGTATATAGTTGACATTCAACCATAATAAAATCAGCACCATTCATTTTTCACACTTCGACAGAATCCTTTTTCTCTTTCGACAAACCTCGTTTTTCTTCTCTCTGCAACTCATCTTTCTTGTTATTGTTTATCCTTCTTGATCAAGATTCAACAAATTGGTATCAGAGCGATAACGATCCTTAAAAGTTCCTTCCAATGGCGACGCGAGACAACGGTGGCGGTGGGATTCTGTCGAACCTCCCTATCTTCAATGGAAAGGACTACGAACGGTGGTGTGGGCAGATGAGGGTCCTGTTTCGTTTTCAAGATGTACTTGAAATCGTTGATGAGGGTGTTCCACCACTGGCAGCAAACGCCACTGAAGCGCAGAGGAACAACCACCATGCATTACGGAAGAGAGATGGAAAAGGGATGTTCTTGATCCACCAAAGCGTTGATTCAAACATTCTGAATTTGATTGTTGACTGTGACTCCGCGAAGAACGCGTGGGACATCCTCAAGAATGCTTATGGAGGAGCAGATAGATTGAAGAAGATTCGTCTGCAGTCACTCCGAAAGCAATATGAAGCACTGAGGATGAAAGATGGAGAATCAATTGGTGAATTCATTACAAGGTTAGTAGCTTTAACCAATCAAATGAAAAGCAATGGTAAGACTGTATCTGAAACAAGTAAAGTAGAAAAAATCCTTAGATCTTTAACCCTAGAATTTGACTATGTTGTTACTCTAATTGAGGAATCCAAAAACCTAGATGAAATGAAGTTAGATGAGCTTCAAGGTTCTTTGGAGGCACACGAATTGAGAATTAGACAAAGAAGTTCAGAAAAGGATTCTGAACAAGCTTTGTTATCTCAATCCTCCAAAAAGAATTGGAAGGCAGGCAACAAGAAAGAAAAGGGAAAATGGAAGAGTAAAGATAAAGATCCTGGTAACAAGAAAGATGAACATAAGAACTCTGACAGTAAAAAATCTGATCTGAGTAAGATCCAATGCTACAACTGTCAGCAATTTGGGCACTATAGGAACAAATGCAAGAACAAGAAAGTTCCTAGGGATAGAGATGCAGAAGCCAAATTTGCAGATGATGATAACTCTGACTCTAATTCGGATGGATTGGTACTAATGGCAGCCATAGATGATGAAATTGAAGAAGACATTCATCGCAATGAAATTGTTGCTGAGAGTAGTGAGCAAGACAGTGGGAACACTTGTGACAGTGGAAACACTTGTAATGCTCAAAATACTTGTGCAATAGTTGTGGGGCAAGGCAGTGGAGACACAGGTGATGAATGCCAGCAATGATGATGAATGCTTATCCCTCTTGACAGTCACTGATACGGAATTGCTACTGCTGAAAGCAGATACAAATGAAGAAGATGAGAAATCTGATGAATGGTATTTGGATACAGGCTGCTCAAATCATATGTGTTGTCACAAGAAATGGTTCATTAAAATGAAGCAAATAAGCAAGAGGATCAGGTTTGCAGATAACAACAAAGTCATGGCAGAAGGCATAGGCACAGTGAAGATCTTAACAAAGGATGGAAAATGGTACTATATCCAAGAAGTGTTCTATGTGCCAAAGATGAGAAGCAACCTGCTTAGTCTTGGTCAGATGATAGAAAAGAAGTATTCTGTTGCAATGGAAGATGATCATCTCAGATTGTTTGATCCAAACAAGAGACTGATTCTGAAGGTTCCAATGCTGAGAAACAGAACATTCAAGGTCAAGTTGCAAGTAATTGAAGAGCAATGCCTCACAACCACTGTTGATGATGAGAATTGGAAGTGGCACAGAAGATTTGGTCACCTAAATTTCAAGAGCTTGAGTACCTTACATGATAAAGGGATGGTATATGGCCTGCTAGCAGTAAAGATACCTGGTGAGGTATGTGAAAAATGTTGTGAGTCAAAACAACCTAGGAAAGCTTTCAAGACAGAAACACCAGGGAGAGCAGAAAAGAAACTAGAAGTGATATTCTATGATGTGTGTGGTCCATTTGATGTCAGGTCATTGGGTGGAAACAGTTACTTCGTGACATTTATTGATGAATACACTAGAATGACATGGGTGTATCAAATCAAGAGAAAGAGTGAAGTGCTTGGAATTTTTAAGAATTTCAAGACAATGATTGAAAAAAAAAGTGAATGTTCAATCAAGACTCTAAGAACAGATGGAGGAGGTGAATATAACTCACATGAATTTGCAAAATTCTGTGAGAATGAAGGCATCATTCATGAAGTAACTGTGTAACGCCCCAAAATAATTTAATTATTTATTTAATTAAGTTATTTAAGGCTTACAATATTTATTTAATTTAATTAACTAATTCGGAATTTAATTTAATTTATTTTTATTTCATTTGTTTAGGAGGTGTGGTCACGAACTAGGTGGTGTGAATGGGGGCCCATGATCCACAAGTAGGCCCATGACCCATTGGATAGTCATAGGACTCGACTCACTTAGGGGTCTTGTGAGTTAGTTTTCATTTTACTCAATTGTGCAAAAGAAAGAAAAAGAAAACGTAAAAAGGAGAAGTGAGAGGAGAGGTCGCGAAGAGAAGAGGAGAAGGAGAAGAAGGGCGAATCACTCAAGGAGGAAGAGAAGGCTTGTTGGTGTCTTGCAATTCCTTGGAGCTTTGCTTGGTGGTTTCGAATTCTAAGAGGTTAGGGGGTCCTCTTTTTATCTTTAATAGCTTATGTGATGAGAATTGTCTAGGGTTAGGTTTTAGAATGATTTTATTGAATGAATTGTGTATTATAATGTTGTTGCTATGCTGAAATTGAATTGTGCAAAAATGTGTTTAATTGGTATTGAAATGGATATAGTGCGCAATATGCATGCTAGGGGTTTGATGTTATGACTGAAGGAATTTTGGTGGTAAATGTCTTGGTTAGTGTTTGTATTGATAGATGGTGTTGGTGATTTAATTTGGTGTAGTTATGTTAAGAGGAACTCAAAAATTGATGGAGCCTTAGGCGCCTAGGTGTGTGTGCGTGTTGCTGGAAATTCTGTTGGGCGCCAAGAGCTGTGCTGCCACTGTTGTGTCTGTTGCTGTTCCAGGCGCTGGGTGCCCTCCTGGGCGCCTGTGCCACTGTGTTGCCAGTTTTGGCGCTAGGCGCCTTGTGCCATGGGCGCCAAGGGTCCCAACTTTCTGTTGTCCATTTTGCGAAAATTGATACTGGGTTTTCATGTCCAAGTTAAATGGCTCGTGTAAAACAATTTTTGGAGTCATAGGAGTTGTGGTCTGTTCTGGCCTTAGGCGCCTAGTCCATGGGCGCCAATGATGCGTGTCACATTTTGCCAAAATTTTTGCTGGGTTCCCATATTCTAAGTATTTGGCTCGTGAAAAATTAATTTCGAAGTTAAAAGAGTTTTCTTGCGTGTTTTGCCAAGGCGCCTTATGCATGGGCGTCGTGTTCCCCTGCGCCAGTTTGCCTGCGCCAGTGTCTGGGCGCTAGGCGCCCTGCGCCAGTTTTTCCTGCGCCAGTGTCTGGGCGCTAGGCGCCCTGCGCCAGTTTTTCCTGCGCCAGTGTCTGGGCGCTAGGCGCCCTGCGCCAGTTTTTGCTAGGCGCCAAAATCAGGATGTTGCCCAAATTTTCCCAAACTTGTTTTTAATGTAACTTTTGACTCGGTTATCCAAATTTAACGGTTCAAAATGCGTTTCGAAGCTAATTTCGGTGTCTATCCAAATATTCTGGTTTTATGAAAAAATGGATTATTTTACTGGTAGTTCTGGACTGAAGTTGTTCAAGGTGTCTAATTTCAATTTTTATTCACTTTCTCCCATCCCGTGTCAATATCCTAAAACGGTTTAATTAAATTGGTACTGATTTATTGGTGAGTTTTATTGGTGAGTTTTATTGGTGAGATTTATTGGTGAGATTTATTGGTGAGTTTTATTGGTAAGTTTTATGGGTGAGTTTATTGGTGAGTTATGGTGAGATGATTAAATGTGAATTGGTGAATTGTGTGGTGTGTTGTGGTGCATTGTCATGGCGTCTCATGAACCATGTGCATTATCGGTGAGCAGAGGCTTCGGCCTAATTTTAAATGGTGAGCAGAGGCTACGGCCTAATTGTATTTGGTGACGGATCCGACATGCATGTGCCCGTGGAGTTTGGGTTGCATTTCATGCATAACCATACCTTTTGTATTGTTGTTTGGAGATTGTAATTGTGATGTGGTTGCTTCCTTGTTGTGAATCGGTGTGCCTAGTTACCTTTCCTATGCAGTGCTTATTCCATATGTTATTAATTATGAAAAGAGACTCACCCTACTGCTTTTATGTTGCTTCTTATGTCGGCAACGTGCAGGTAATAACGAGTGAAGGTTACCCTTATGCCTTCGTCTGGTAGGAAGTGTCATGCTCTGATACGTAGCACCGGGGGGGGCGTCTTATGCTTATGTGTTATTGTCTTTATACTGTTAGACTATTATTGGTGATGTATTGGTTTTGTTTTCGAACTTATTATTATTCCGCTGCGGTAGTGACTGTATTTGGTTGATGTGATCTAAACGGTATTTCATGGTGCTATGTATCTTGCGGCTTTTAGCCGAACCATGAAAATTGAAGTTGTTGATTTAATGGAGTAAGTGTAGCACTCGCTTAGATTGTTTTCAAAAAAAAAAGAAACTCTGATTTTATTAAATAGTAAGGTTATTAGAAAAGGGGTGTTACATTAGTGGTATCAGAGCAGTTCGGTCTGTCCGGCCAAGTCGTCCTGTCATAGTGTCTTATGACGAATAGGAATTGTTAGATTAGTTCTAAATTTCTGTTTGTGCTGCAGTGATAATTTGAAATGGCTGGGAGAAACGATGCTGCTCTTGCTGCTGCTCTGCAGGCTATGCCTCAGGCTATTGGGAACCAGCAAAATGGTGCTGAAAATGCTGGGACTCGCAGTTTAGCCACGTTCCAGAGGGAGAATCCACCCGTTTTTAAGGGCAAGTATAATCCAGATGGTGCTCTAGCATGGCTAAAAGAGATTGAAAGGATATTTCGTGTCATGGATTGTAATGATGCGCAGAAGGTCAGGTATGGTACCCATACGCTGGCAGAAGAAGCTGATGATTGGTGGATGGAGGTTAGGCAGAGATTAGAAACTGCTAATGAAGAGATACCTTGGGCTGTTTTCCGTAGGGAGTTCTTACGGAAGTATTTTCCAGAGGATGTGAGGGGAAAGAAAGAAATAGAATTCCTTGAGCTCAAGCAAGGAAACATGTCTGTGACGGAGTATGCTGCCAAGTTCACTGAATTGGCTAAGTTTTACCCCCATTATGCTGATGCTGATTCTGAATTTTCAAAATGTATTAAGTTTGAGAATGGACTGAGGGCTGATATAAAGAAAGCTATAGGGTACCAGAAGATTCGGGTATTCGCTGATTTAATCGACAGTTGCAGGATATTCGAAGATGACAGTAATGCTCACTCCAAGGTCATGAGAGATCAGAGGGGTAAATTTCAGAACCGGGGTAAGCCATATGAGGTTCCGGCTGGTAAGGGTAAGCAGAGGTATGCTGATAATAAGAAACCAAGTGGGGGAGATGCCCCTGCGAAGGTTGTGTGCTACAGGTGTGGCAAGCCGGGCCATAAGAGTTTTGACTGTTCGGATAATAAATGTTTCAAGTGCGGTAAAGAAGGACATGTAGCTGCCAAATGTGAGAAAGGGATGTGGTGTGCTACAACTGTGGGGAAGTAGGTCATATTAGTACCAAGTGTACTAAGCCGAAGAAAGAGAAGTTCAGTGGAAAAGTGTTTGCTCTCGCAGGGTCAGAGGATACTAATGAGATTAGAGGTACATGTTTTATTAATGGTATTCCTTTGATTGCTATTATTGATACTGGTGCTACACATTCATTTATTGCTGCTTTATGTGCTAAGAAATTGGACCTTGTATTGTCTTCTATGATGAGGGAGATGGTTATTGACACTCCAGCTAAGGGTTCAGTAACTACCTCTCTTGTGTGTGCTAAGTGCCCTCTGTCAATCTTCGGCAGATATTTCCTTGTTGACCTTATTTGTTTGCCGTTGGGAGGGTTGGATGTCATTCTTGGTATGGACTGGTTAGTAGTTAACCATGTGCATATTAATTGTTTTCAAAAATCTGTGAGTTTCCTCCCTCCCGAAGAAGAAGAATCCGTTTTGTTGCCTGCTGGTCAATTGCATAAGGTAATGAAAGAGGGAGTTCATCTGTTTGCTTTGATGGCATCATTGTCTGCTGAGAATCAGGCGATCATTGAAGGGGTGCAAGTAGTGTGTGAGTTTCCTGAAGTGTTCCCGGATGAAATTCCAAGTGTTCCGCCAGAGAGGGAGGTTGAGTTTGCTATTGATCTTATACCTGGTACTAGGCCTGTGTCTATGGCACAGTACCGGATGTCAGCCTCAGAGTTGTCTGAATTGAAAAAGCAACTAGAAGATCTACTTGAGAAGAAATTTGTAAGGCCAAGTGTGTCACCATGGGGTGCTCCGGTATTGTTAGTGAAAAAGAAGGATGGGAGTATGAGACTTTGTGTCGATTATAGGCAATTGAACAAGGTGACAATAAAGAACAGGTATCTGCTCCCCAGAATTGATGATTTGATGGACCAGTTGGTAGGTGCTAAAGTGTTTAGCAAAATCGATTTGAGGTCGGGTTATCACCAGATCAAGGTAAAGGATGAAGACATTCAGAAGACCGCTTTCAGAACGAGATATGGGCACTATGAGTATTCTGTGATGCCGTTTGGTGTTACCAACGCGCCGGGAGTGTTTATGGAGTACATGAATCGTACCTTCCATAGTTACTTGGATCGGTTTGTAGTTGTGTTTATTGACGACATTCTGGTGTATTCTAAGACAGAAGAGGAGCACGCAGAACATTTGAGGTTAGTACTAGAAGTGTTGAAAGAAAAGAAATTGTATGCAAAGTTGTCTAAGTGTGAGTTCTGGCTGAATGAAGTAGGTTTCCTTGGTCATATTATCTCTGGTAATGGTATAGCCGTGGATCCAGCCAAGATTGATGCTGTGTTGCAATGGGAGAGCCCGAAGTCAGTTACAGAGATTAGAAGCTTCTTGGGACTAGCTGGTTATTACAGGAGGTTTATAGAAGGTTTCTCGAAGTTGGCCCTTCCGTTGACTCAATTGACGTGTAAGGGAAAAGCTTTTGTGTGGGATGCTCGCTGTGAGGAGAGCTTCAATGAGTTGAAGAAGAGGTTGACCACATCGCCCGTTTTGACTTTGCCTGTTCCGGATCAACCGTTTATGGTGTACTGTGATGCTTCCAAGATGGGTTTGGGAGGTGTGTTGATGCAAGAAGGTAAGGTAGTAGCTTATGCGTCTAGACAGTTGAGGACCCATGAGAAGAACTACCCTACTCATGATTTGGAGCTAGCTGCAATTGTGTTTGTGCTGAAGATTTGGAGGCACTATCTGTATGGTACTAGATTTGAGGTGTTTAGTGACCAAAAGAGTTTGAAATACTTGTTCGATCAGAAGGAGCTGAATATGAGACAGAGACGTTGGTTAGAATTGCTGAAGGATTATGATTTCGACTTGAACTATCACCCCGGCAAAGCTAATGTCGTGGCTGATGCTTTGAGTCGGAAGAGCTTGCATATGTCGGCTATGATGGTGAAAGAATTAGAGTTAATTGAGCAGTTTCGGGATATGAGTCTAGTTTGTGAAGTGACACCGCAGAGTGTCAGATTGGGAATGTTGAAGATTGGCAATGAATTTTTGGTTAGTATTCGAGAAGCCCAAAAGTCAGATGTAAAGTTGGTGGACTTGTTAGTTGTGAATGATCAAGCTGCGAATGGTGATTTCAAGTTAGATTCCCAAGGAGTATTGAGATTCAGGGATAGGATCTGCATTCCTGATGATGCTGAGATGAAGAGAATGATTCTTGAGGAGAGCCATAGAAGCAAGTTGAGTATTCACCCAGGGGCTACGAAAATGTACCAAGATTTGAAGAAGTTGTTCTGGTGGCCGGGTATGAAGAAGGATGTGGCCGAGTTTGTGTATTCTTGTCTGACTTGTCAGAAGTCTAAGATTGAGCATCAGAAGCCCGCGGGGTTGATGCAACCATTGGAGATTCCGGAATGGAAATGGGATAGCATTTCCATGGACTTTGTGACTAGTTTACCTAGAACCGTGAGAGGATTTGATGCTATATGGGTGGTTGTGGATAGGCTGACGAAGTCTGCTCACTTCTTACCAATTGATATTACTTATCCAGTTCCAAAGTTAGCAGAGATCTACATCAAGACAATTGTGAAGTTGCATGGCGTTCCGCTTAGTATTGTATCTGATAGAGATCCAAGATTCACTTCTGAATTTTGGAAAAGTTTGCAAGAAGCTTTGGGTTCTAAGTTGAGGTTGAGCTCCGCTTATCATCCGCAGACAGATGGTCAGACGGAGAGAACTATCCAGTCGTTAGAGGACTTGTTGAGAGCATGTGTTCTCGAGCAGGGAGGTTCGTGGGATTCTCATCTTCCGTTGATTGAGTTCACCTACAATAACAGTTTTCATTCTAGTATTGGAATGGCACCGTTCGAGGCGTTGTATGGTCGGAGATGTAGGACTCCGTTATGTTGGTATGAATCTGGAGAGAGTGCAGTGTTGGGGCCTGAGATTGTGCGAGAAACAACTGAGAAGGTAAAATTACTCCGTGAGAAGATGAAAGCGTCGCAGAGTCGACAAAAGAGCTATCATGATAAGAGAAGGAAGGATTTAGAGTTTCAGGCCGGTGATCATGTGTTTCTGAGAGTCACTCCGGTGACTGGTGTTGGGCGTGCCTTGAAATCAAAGAAGTTAACTCCCCGTTTCATTGGTTCGTATCAGATTACGGAGAGGGTGGGAAGTGTTGCCTATAGGGTGGCCTTGCCGCCTAATCTTTCGAACTTGCATGACTTGTTTCACGTGTCACAACTTCGAAAGTATGTTCCGGACCCGTCTCATGTAATTCAGATGGATGAAGTAGAGGTACGGGATAATCTCACGGTGGAGACTATGCCTGTGCGAATTGAAGATAGAGAAGTGAAGATTCTGAGGGGGAAGGAGATTCCTTTGGTAAAAGTGGTTTGGTTAGGAGCTGCTGGTGAGAGTATGACTTGGGAGTTGGAGAGTAAGATGCGGGAAGCATATCCGGAGTTGTTTGATTCAGGTAATTTCGAGGACGAAATATTCTAAGTGGGGGAGGATTGTAACGCCCCAAAATAATTTAATTATTTATTTAATTAAGTTATTTAAGGCTTACAATATTTATTTAATTTAATTAACTAATTCGGAATTTAATTTAATTTATTTTTATTTCATTTGTTTAGGAGGTGTGGTCACGAACTAGGTGGTGTGCATGGGGGCCCATGATCCACAAGTAGGCCCATGACCCATTGGATAGTCATAGGACTCGACTCACTTAGGGGTCTTGTGAGTGAGTTTTCATTTTACTCAATTGTGCAAAAGAAAGAAAAAGAAAACGTAAAAAGGAGAAGTGAGAGGAGAGGTTGCGAAGAGAAGAGGAGAAGGAGAAGAAGGGCGAATCACTCAAGGAGGAAGAGAAGGCTTGTTGGTGTCTTGCAATTCCTTGGAGCTTTGCTTGGTGGTTTCGAATTCTAAGAGGTTAGGGGGTCCTCTTTTTATCTTTAATAGCTTATGTGATGAGAATTGTGTAGGGTTAGGTTTTAGAATGATTTTACTGAATGAATTGTGTATTATAATGTTGTTGCTATGCTGAAATTGAATTGTGCAAAAATGTGTTTAATTGGTATTGAAATGGATATAGTGCGCAATATGCATGCTAGGGGTTTGATGTTATGACTGAAGGAATTTTGGTGGTAAATGTGTTGGTTAGTGTTTGTATTGATAGATGGTGTTGGTGATTTAATTTGGTGTAGTTATGTTAAGAGGAACTCAAAAATTGATGGAGCCTTAGGCGCCTAGGTGTGTGTGTGTGTTGCTGGAAATTCTGCTGGGCGCCAAGAGCTGTGCTGCCACTGTTGTGTCTGTTGCTGTTCCAGGCGCTGGGTGCCCTCCTGGGCGCCTGTGCCACTGTGTTGCCAGTTTTGGCGCTAGGCGCCTTGTGCCATGGGCGCCAAGGGTCCCAACTTTCTGTTGTCCATTTTGCGAAAATTGATACTGGGTTTTCATGTCCAAGTTAAATGGCTAGTGTAAAACAATTTTTGGAGTCATAGGAGTTGTGGTCTGTTCTGGCCTTAGGCGCCTAGTCCATGGGCGCCAATGATGCGTGTCACATTTTGCCAAAATTTTTGCTGGGTTCCCATATTCTGAGTATTTGGCTCGTGAAAAATTAATTTCGAAGTTAAAAGAGTTTTCTTGCGTGTTTTGCCAAGGCGCCTTATGCATGGGCGCCGTGTTCCCCTGCGCCAGTTTTCCTGCACCAGTGTCTGGGCGCTAGGCGCCCTGCGCCAGTTTTTCCTGCGCCAGTGTCTGGGCGCTAGGCGCCCTGCGCCAGTTTTTGCTAGGCGCCAAAATCAGGATGTTGCCCAAATTTTCCCAAACTTGTTTTTAATGTAACTTTTGACTCGGTTATCCAAATTTAACGGTTCAAAATGCGTTTCGAAGCTAATTTCGGTGTCTATCCAAATATTCTGGTTTTATGCAAAAATGGATTATTTTACTGGTGGTTCTGGACTGAAGTTGTTCAAGGTGTCTAATTTCAATTTTTATTCACTTTCTCCCATCCCGTGTCAATATCCTAAAACGGTTTAATTAAATTGGTACTGATTTATTGGTGAGTTTTATTGGTGAGTTTTATTGGTGAGATTTATTGGTGAGATTTATTGGTGAGTTTTATTGGTAAGTTTTATGGGTGAGTTTATTGGTGAGTTATGGTGAGATGATTAAATGTGAATTGGTGAATTGTGTGGTGTGTTGTGGTGCATTGTCATGGCGTCTCATGAACCATGTGCATTATCGGTGAGCAGAGGCTTCGGCCTAATTTTAAATGGTGAGCAGAGGCTAGGGCCTAATTGTATTTGGTGACGGATCCGACATGCATGTGCCCGTGGAGTTTGGGTTGCATTTCATGCATAACCATACCTTTCGTATTGTTGTTTGGAGATTGTAATTGTGATGTGGTTGCTGCCTTGTTGTGAATCGGTGTGCCTAGTTACCTTTCCTATGCAGTGCTTATTCCATATGTTATTAATTATGAAAAGAGACTCACCCTACTGCTTTTATGTTGCTTCTTATGTCGGCAACGTGCAGGTAATAACGAGTGAAGGTTACCCTTATGCCTTCGTCTGGTAGGAAGTTTCATGCTCTGATACGTAGCACCCGGGGGGCGTCTTATGCTTATGTGTTATTGTCTTTATACTGTTAGACTATTATTGGTGATGTATTGGTTTTGTTTTCGAACTTATTATTATTCCGCTGCGGTAGTGACTGTATTTGGTTGATGTGATCTAGACGGTATTTCATGGTGCTATGTGTAACACCCATTTTCTACCCGTTAATTTGTTTATAAAAATCAGAGTTTCAAAATTTTAGTCACATCACAAGGGATGTCACACTTACTTCGTTGAACATTACACGCCAATTTACTTGCTTTCGAAAACAGCATTATAATTCTTTCAAAAACGTCATCGTCAATTAACATACAACTTCACAGCGGAAAACCCAACAAGTTTAATCATAAAAGGCATTGCAACTATGCAAGACTCACAATAGCAAAATCCAACAACAACAATGGTCATAAGTAACTTAAACAACGTCATTCCCCCCTAGTGTTACATTATCAGAGCAGACGACCCGACTCGAAGTAGTGAAGGTACCTTGTCCTTCACTCGCAATCACCTGCACGTTACCGCATAGGGGTAACATTCAAACAGAAGGGTGAGTCCAATTCAATCCATATAATAAATCACATGATAAGCAATAAGTCAAGTCACAGCTCTAAAATAATCACATCACAATCATCAATCACATCACTACAATAACTCATCACTATGTCATGTAGGCATATGAAATGCAACCCACTCGCGGGCATATGCATGAGGTACCTTTTCACAAACGTCGCTTAGCCATTATGGCCTCATCGTCACTTAGCCTTTCGGGCCTCAAAACGTCACTGGGTTTATGCATATGAGAGGCATGAGACACTATGACATGCACCACGCACAAACACACAATCACGGTCAACTATGTGACCCATCACTTACCAACTTGCCAAATAAGAGGCACAGCACCTGTCAATTCACAATTTACACACAACAACGTCACTTAGCCTTTTGGGCCTGATCATCACTTAGCCTTTTGGGCCTCAACGTCACTTATTTTCATCGTCACTTATTCGTAAACATCATCAACTCAAAACAATTCAACGTCACTTATTTTCATCGTCGCTTATTCATAAACATCATCAACTCAAACAATTCAACGTCACTTATTTTCATCGTCACTTATTCATAAACATCGTCAATTCAAACAATAGCCACTGAGGGAAAAACCGTCATTTAACTAGCCACTAAGGGCGTCACCGTCATTTACACATCATTATAAATAATATTAACCGCTAAGGGCAAAACAGTCATTTAACTAGCCACTAAGGGCATCATCGTCACTTACATATCATTATAAATAATATTAGCCGCTAAGGGCAAAACAGTCATTTAACTAGCCACTAAGGGCATCATCGTCATTTACACATCATTATAAATAATATTAGCCACTAAGGGCAAAACAGTTATTTAACTAGCCACTAAGGGCATCATCGTCATTTACACATGATTATAAATAATATTAGCCACTAAGGGCAAAACAGTTATTTAACTAGCCACTAAGGGCATCATCGTCAAAATTATCACTTTTGACACTAAAACGTTAAGACCATTGGTTATACACAAAAGGGGATTTTTAAAGACATCAAAACGATTTTCAAGGTCACAGCAACGACCACCCGGAACAGCCACTTGGGCGCCCAGCAACCTGCAGAATTTATAAGTTTTTATTTTTAAAAATGGGACACACAGATAGACAACTGAAAAAGCTTCCCAACACTTTTTGAAACGTTTAAAACGGATGTCCGAGTCAAAAGATATAGCGAAAACAGTTTTCGAAAACATTTTGGAACATCCTGAAAAACTGGCGCCCTGGGCGCCCAGCGCCCAAGCACCTGGCGCCCAGCGCCCAGCAAAACGCAACACACCCACACGGGCGCCCAGCGCCCAGCGCCTTAGCGCAACACGCAACACGCAACACACGGGCGCTCAGCGCCCAGCGCTTTGCGCCACACGAAACACACGCACACGGGCGCTGAGCGCCCAGCGCTGGTACCCAGCGCCTGGCGCAACACGCGCAACACTGCACACAGCGCACACGGGCCCCCAGCGCCCACACACACACAGCAACACGCAGGATGGCACACGGCGCCCAGGAGCAGGGCGCCAAAACCTGCACAACACCGAAACATAAAAAGGCACATCCTTTGGCTACGGCGCCCATGCCCAGGGCGCCAAACACAGCCACACACACGAAACCACCACGCCACATAATTGGCCACGGCGCCCATACACAGGGAGCCAAAATCAGCATCCATGAATCATAAATCAACACACATATAATCGCATCACCAAATCAATTAAATTCGCATAGGCAAACAATCAAACAACAACCATACAACTATCAAACAGGATCATGGCAATACAAATCTAGGCCAACCCTACCTTAAAACCTATCATACAACTCATTATATAAATCGATAGGACATCCCCTTACCTCGAATCTGAAGAATAGAAGTCCTAGAGACAGACACGAGCAGAACCACAGCAACAGATCACGTCCCTTCCTCCTCCTTGGGCTCGCGCCCTTCTCCTTCCTCTTCTCCTCTCTACGGCCTTCGCACTCCTCTCTCTCTATTCTCTTTCTCTCAATTCGCGAATGCTAGCACCAAAAACCCTAGCCTCACAAGACTTCCCACTTCGCATAACACATGGATCACGGGCTTGGGCTTTTCACTTAAGCCCAAGTCTAGCTAAATGGCGCCTCCATCTCCTAATACCACCTACCCAATTTTTTTTAATATAATTTCCAATAATTAAATTATATCCAATTAATTAAATTAAATTCCTAAATACTTAATTAAATAATTTAATTAAATATTTAGGGTGTTACAACTCTCCCCCACTTAGAATATTTCGTCCTCGAAATTCACCTGCCAACCCCAACACTCTCCTTCTAAGGCCACCTAGACAACTAGGGCTATCTATATGCTGATTACTATTGCTTTGATTACCAGCGGTAAGTGCTTGGGCGGCCGTCCCTCCTACTTGTTCAGCCAGGTAATTTCAAGCAGTAATAATCAGGCTCACTCCCTACTCCGCTGCGCCACTCTGATAGACTAACTTGCATGCCATCTCACTCATCTATCCTCATGGGTACGCACACAAACAGTCTGCTAATGGTTTGGTTCTATGACAACATTACTACAACAACGCATTTTATCATCACAGTCAGACTCCGGGATCATCTATCGCTCATCAACAATGGCCATAGGCCCACAACAACAAACCAGCAATCACAACAACGAAACCATGTGGGCCATTCGGCGATACCCACGACAGAACATCGACACAACTCGGGCCATTCGGCGATACCCAAGACAATACGGCAACAATATTACTATCAACATCATTAGTAACAACATCATCAACAACAGCAATATTAACAACTCAGTCACAACAATCGGGCACTAAGGCACCGGCAACAGCTAACAACATAATAGAAAGAACCAGACACACGGAACGGTCAACAATTACAATAGACACAACTCATAAAAGTAGGAGCAGTGCACAAAATCAGGGACAGTAACAGTAATTTTTTTCCGAAAACAGCAGGAAATCAAAGACCAAGTTCAGTAGCATCAATCTCTAATTCACGAAAATGACACCAACAATCTTTTAGAGTAAATGACATCCATCCCACATAGTTCAGCATAGGGGAAAATAATTTAACTCAGGGAACAGCAGTTAGAGTATTAAAACAGCTAGAAAGGTCATTCCATGGGAACGTCAATTCATAGCTAACGGCACACATACGAAAAGGTACAATCACACGTATGCACGATTACTTATTTAGAATTTTCGACATGGAAGATAAATCACGTTATGGAAACTGATTTTCTCTCTACAAGATTAAACATCAACTTTAACAATTTGAACAGAGCATTCTTAAGAACACACGGCAATAAAAGCTAACTCAATGAAATACACAAACCGTGCCAATGCGCATTTTAAATGTTTATGGTTTCTCAAAATCACGTAACACCAATTATAAAGAGTACAACAGCCAAAACAAAATCAGGGACAATCCAGTGTAGGAATTACAGCTCACGGTCATGAAATAGTTCGCAAAGATTCGGAGTTGGAAACATCACATGTCGAGGAAAATTAGGAGGGTAACTACAACATAAAATATAGTCCACTTTTCGAAATCATCTCACGGGTTGTGGAAATAGGAGACAACAATAGTTGTAGCTTTCGAACCAAACTTTATCATTCACAGCATAATTAGCAAAACCACTCTACACGGCACTTAGCGCGTAACATAAATGCGAAATCAAAACCATACTGTACTAAAGTCTTTATACAAAATCAGCGTTAATTTGTTAAAATAAATTTCATACCAATATTAGCACTTAACCACAAAATTGTTTTACAGGTGTCTATAAACAACTTCAGAAACCACTTTATTTTTCAGATCTCAAAACCACATAACACAATTCAAGAAGTAACGACCAAAATTTTTCATAAAATCCAAGCGTACAATATCAAACTCCAAGTAGCATGGAAATTGCAAAACAATTCATGGAGACCCTAAACTTACAACACTGCATGTCAAAACAATCGGGGACAACACCCAAAAATAAACAACTAACGCAAAAGATGTCATAATTGTTTTCAAATAAAATTAACAATTCTCTCCTGATAAGTAAAAGATGTCATAGTTCCTTAAAACCAATATAAACAGTCTCATAATGGAAAACAATCATAATTCAAGGAACATCAAAACTCAACATTTTTAAGCATGGAAGACATCACTTAGCGTGATCAAAACATTTTTGTGTGTCGGGTAACAGCTTGACGTAATTTACCAAAACAATTTTCCCAATACACTTAGACTCCACATCAAGACACACCACCCAAGAGTTCATACAAGACCTAGTGTCGAAACAAATTTAAACCAGTCGAAACACACGTAAATATTCAACAACAAGGTAGGTTATTGAAAAACTACACAAACGAAATCAGAATTCGTTCCACAAGAAAGTTAAAGAACAACAACCAACAACAGGGACACAAAGTTCACACACGGAAATGCAATACCACACAAAGTACCAGTAGGGGCATCTCCCCCACTAGTTCACTTACCATTAGCAACCCTTGGCTTACCTGCAACACAAATATTGGTCAGCACTTAAAGACAACAGTTGGTCGTACACCGACACAACGACTCGACGACTTGGCCGGACGGACCAACCATTGCTCTGATACCACTAATGTAACACCCCTTTTCTACCCGTTAATTTGTTTATAAAAATCAGAGTTTCAAAATTTTAGTCACATCACAAGGGATGTCACACTTACTTCGTTGAACATTACACGCCAATTTACTCGCTTTCGAAAACAGCATTATAATTCTTTCAAAAACGTCATCGTCAATTAACATACAACTTCACAGCGGAAAACCCAACAAGTTTAATCATAAAAGGCATTGCAACTATGCAAGACTCACAATAGCAAAATCCAACAACAACAATGGTCATAAGTAACTTAAACAACGTCATTCCCCCCTAGTGTTACATAATCAGAGCAGACGACCCGACTCGAAGTAGTGAAGGTACCTAGTCCTTCACTCGCAATCACCTGCACGTTACCGCATAGGGGTAACATTCAAACAGAAGGGTGAGTCCAATTCAATCCATATAATAAATCACATGATAAGCAATAAGTCAAGTCACAGCTCTAAAATAATCACATCACAATCATCAATCACATCACTACAATAACTCATCACTATGTCATGTAGGCATATGAAATGCAACCCACTCGCGGGCATATGCATGAGGTACCTTTTCACAAACGTCGCTTAGCCATTATGGCCTCATCGTCACTTAGCCTTTCGGGCCTCAAAACGTCACTGGGTTTATGCATATGAGAGGCATGAGACACTATGACACGCACCACGCACAAACACACAATCACGGTCAACTATGTGACCCGTCACTTACCAATTTGCCAAATAAGAGGCACAGCACCTGCCAATTCACAATTTACACACAACAACGTCACTTAGCCTTTTGGGCCTGATCATCACTTAGCCTTTTGGGCCTCAACGTCACTTATTTTCATCGTCACTTATTCGTAAACATCATCAACTCAAAACAATTCAACGTCACTTGTTTTCATCGTCACTTATTCATAAACATCATCAACTCAAACAATTCAACGTCACTTATTTTCATCGTCACTTATTCATAAACATCGTCAATTCAAACAATAGCCACTGAGGGCAAAACCGTCATTTAACTAGCCACTAAGGGCGTCACCGTCATTTACACATCATTATAAATAATATTAACCGCTAAGGGCAAAACAGTCATTTAACTAGCCACTAAGGGCATCATCGTCACTTACACATCATTATAAATAATATTAGCCGCTAAGGGCAAAACAGTCATTTAACTAGCCACTAAGGGCATCATCATCATTTACACATCATTATAAATAATATTAGCCACTAAGGGCAAAACAGTTATTTAACTAGCCACTAAGGGCATCATCGTCATTTACACATCATTATAAATAATATTAGCCACTAAGGGCAAAACAGTTATTTAACTAGCCACTAAGGGCATCATCGTCAAAATTATCACTTTTGACACTAAAACGTTAAGACCATTGGTTATACACAAAAGGGGATTTTTAAAGACATCAAAACGATTTTCAAGGTCACAGCAACGACCACCGGGAACAGCCACTTGGGCGCCCAGCAACCTGCAGAAATTATAAGTTTTTATTTTTAAAAATGGGACACACAGATAGACAACTGAAAAAGCTTCCCAACACTTTTTGAAACGTTTAAAACGGATGTCCGAGTCAAAAGATATAGCGAAAACAGTTTTCGAAAACATTTTGGAACATCCTGAAAAACTGGCGCCCTGGGCGCCCAGCGCCCAGGCACCTGGCGCCCAGCAAAACGCAACACACCCACACGGGCGCCCAGCGCCTTAGCGCAACACGCAACACGCAACACACGGGCGCTCAGCGCCCAACGCTTTGGCGCCACACGAAACACACGCACACGGGCGCTCAGCGCCCAGCGCTGGCACCCAGCGCCCAGCGCCACACACGCACTCACACACACGGGCGCTCAGCGCACAGCGCTGGCACCCAGCTCCCAGCGCCTGGTGCAACACGCGCAACACTGCACACAGCGCACACGGGCGCCCAGCGCCCACACACACACAGCAACACGCAGGATGGCACACGGCGCCCAGGAGCAGGGCGCCAAAACCTGCACAACACAGAAACATAAAAAGGCACATCCTTTGGCTACGGGGTCCATGCCCAGGGCGCCAAACACAGCCACACACACGAAACCACCACGCCACATAATTGGCCACGGCGCCCATACACAGGGAGCCAAAATCAGCATCCATGAATCATAAATCAACACACATATAATCGCATCACCAAATCAATTAAATTCGCATAGGCAAACAATCAAACAACAACCATACAACTATCAAACAGGATCATGGCAATACAAATCTAGGCCAACCCTACCTTAAAACCTATCATACAACTCATTATATAAATCGATAGGACATCCCCTTACCTCGAATCTGAAGAATAGAAGTCCTAGAGACAGACACGAGCAGAACCACAGCAACAGATCACGTCCCTTCCTCCTCCTTGGGCTCGCGCCCTTCTCCTTCCTCTTCTCCTCTCTACGGCCTTCGCACTCCTCTCTCTCTATTCTCTTTCTCTCAATTCGCGAATGCTAGCACCAAAAACCCTAGCCTCACAAGACTTCCCACTTCGCATAACACATGGATCACAGGCTTGGGCTTTTCACTTAAGCCCAAGTCTAGCTAAATGGCGCCTCCATCTCCTAATACCACCTACCCAATTTTTTTTAATATAATTTCCAATAATTAAATTATATCCAATTAATTAAATTAAATTCCTAAATACTTAATTAAATAATTTAATTAAATATTTAGGGTGTTACACTATGTATCTTGTGGCTTTTAGCCGAACCATGAAAATTGAAGTTGTTGATTTAATGGAGTAAGTGTAGCACTCGCTTAGATTGTTTTCAAAAAAAAAAAACTCTGATTTTATTAAATAGTAAGGTTATTAGAAAAGGGGTGTTACAAACTGCACCATACACACCTCAGCATAATGACATTGCTGAAAGGAGAAAAAGGACCATCCTAAACATGGTAAGAAGCATGATGAAGGAAAAGGAATTACCTCATTGTCTATGGGGAGAATTAGTAGACACAGCAGTGTACATTTTGAATAAATGTCCAACTAAGAAGCTAATTGGGAAGACACCTGAGGAAGCTTGGCTAGGAAGAAAGCCAAGTGTCAAGCATCTCAGAATAATTGGCTCACTATGTTACAAACACGTGCCTGAGCAACTTAGAAAGAAGCTGGATGATAGAGCACAACAAATGGTTCTGTTGGATATCATCCAACAGGAGCATACAAATTGTATGATCCTATACAAAAGAAAGTTGTAAAGAGTAGAGATGTTATAATAGATGAATACAAGAGTTGGGACTGGAATCAGCACAATGCAGAAAGTAGTAAAAGGACTACTGTGATAGACTTTGATGAAATACAGGAACATGTTAATGAAGTGCCAGTGAGGAGGTCATTGAGAAATAGGCAAGTGCCTGCAAGACTAAATGATTTTGAGTTGATATCAGATTCAGCCATCTATGCAGAAGGCGAACTTGTACACTTTGCACTGCTTGCAGAAGGTGAACCAGTGAGTTTGGAGCTGGCTTTGAGGCATGAGCAGTGGAAAGAAGCTATGTTAGATGAGCTAAGGTCAATTGAAAAGAATAATACATGGGAACTTGCTGATTTGCCAAAGCAAAAGAAAGCAATTGACTTGAAATGGGTTTACAAAACCAAGGTCACACCAAATGGTGAAGTGACAAGATACAAATCCAGATTGGTAGCAAGAGGTTTCTTACAAAAACCAGGACTAGATTTCAACGAAATTTTTGCTCCTGTTGCAAGAATTGAAACAGTAAGGCTGGTGGTAGCATTGGCTAGTGGAAAAGGCTGGTCTATGCATCAGCTTGATGTAAAATCAGCTTTCCTCAATGGACCATTGGAGGAAGAGGTGTATGTTGCACAACCACCAAGTATGGTTTGAAAAGAAAGCTCTTAAGCTGAAGAAAGCCTTGTATGGTTTGAAGCAAGCTCCTAGAGCATGGAACAAGAGAATAGATACCTTTCTCTTAAACTAGAAATTTACAAGATGCACAACTGAGCATGGTGTGTATGTAAAGAACTCAACTAGTGGTGATAAACTGGTGCTGTGTTTTTATGTTGATGATCTGCTGGTGACTGGCAACAATGAAGCTGACATAAGCTCATTTAAGAAGGTGATGATGTCTGAATTTGAAATGACTGATTTAGGTCGTCTGTCATACTTTCTGGGAATGGAGTTTGTGAACACTGATAAAGGTATATTTCTGCACCAAAAGAAGTATGCAAAAGATATCTTACACAGGTTTGAAATGGCTGATAGCAAGCCTGTCTCTACTCCAGTAGATACAAGCAACAAACTTGAAAAGGATGGTGAAGAGAGTGGAACAGATGCCACTTTCTACAAGCAAATTGTGGGCTCACGTACATACCTCTGCAACACAAGGCCTGACATTGTATATGGTGTGGAATTAATAAGTAGATTCATGGAAAAGCCAAAGGGTTCTCACTTGATGGCTGCAAAGAGGCTGCTTAGATACATCAATGGTACACAAGACTATGGAATTCTGTATTCAAGGCAAAAGGACACAGTCACTGCTACTGAGATCTTTGGCTCTACTGATTCAGATTAGAGTGGTGACAGAAATGACAGGAAGAGCACTGGAGGCTATGTTTTCATGTATGGAAAAGCACCAATCTCATGGTGCTCAAATAAACAAAGTGTAGTAGCTCTGTCCACCTGTGAGGCAGAGTACAAAGCTGCTTCTTTTGCAGCTTGCCAAGCATCATGGCTAAGCATGCTGCTGTATGAAATTGGTCTGTCCAGAAACACTGAGATGAAGTTGTTAGCAACAAATCTGCCATAGATCTGGCCAAGAACCCTGTAGAACATGGTCGCTCAATACATATTGATACAAAGTATCACTTTCTTCGTGATCAAGTAAACAAAGGTAAGCTTAAATTGGTCCACTGCAGAACTGAGTTACAACTGGCAGATGTGATGACAAAATCACTGCAGAAAAGAAGATTTGAAGAGCTAAGGACATTGCTTGGGATGGATTCACTCAGCAACATGAATTAAGAAGGTGTATTGAGAGCTATCTTGTAATTCAATGTTCACTACAAGAATAACCTTGATTTCCTACGAATTTTTCCAACGAACCACATTCCGTCGCTATTTGCGACGGATTTCCGACGGAATTTCCGTCACAAACGTTCATTAAAAAAGGCGTTTATTTTCCTGCGTGAGTTTCCGACGAAACCGTAATCCGTCAAAAGTTTCCGATGGATATATTCGTCGCAAAACCCCAATTTCCGTCGCAAAGTAACAGATCCCAAATTAAAAGGAAGCTCTTCCCAAGAACCCTCTCATTTCACGCATTCCACTCTCACTTCTCTCTCAGTCGCGCTCCCTCTCGTCTTTCACCCTCCATCTGCCTCCGCCATTGCTCAGCTCGTCCTCCGCCGCTCACCACCACCATTTCGTCCCACCCTCTTCAACCGCCAACCATCTCCATCACTCAGCGAAGCAGAACCGCTCCACTCCACTGCCAATCCAAACCCAAAACTAGACAACGACTTCTTCTTCCTCAATGATACGTTTTCTTCTTCTATTACACTTCTATTATACTTCTATTTAACACAAAGCCCCTAATTTTTGATTAACTCAAAACCCTAACCCCCTTTTCCTAATTAGTCTGCTTCCATCTGAACCCTAAGCTTCCTTTGTCCCTATATGTGAATCTGAACATACTGATTTTGATTTTGATTGTGATTGTGATTTTGTTGCCGTTTTCCCTATAGAACTCAATAAACTTCCTAGAAATTTCCATCTCCGTGAACACTTGGGAACGATCGTGAATATAGAAACACTTGGGAACACTTCGAATTTGGTTCCCATATTTTTTAATTGCACTTTTGATCTCTCGGTAAGTGGGTTATTGCAATTTTAATTTGAAAAATCAAGGATTTTGAAAAACAAGATGACCAAAAGGGCCTTTGTATCTTCATTGTCCTCCCTGCTCAATAGAAATTAATGATTAAACATTAGTGCTGAGATTTTGTTAAATGACATTTGTCTGAAGTTATTTGATAAGAAATCTCAGATAACATGAATTGATTTGTTTCCCAATTTTGCCAAAGAGTCATTTTGCTTTATGTTGACAAAGTGACGAGATTGACATTCTGAGTCTAAATCCTTTCATATCTTTGTTGTTGATTGTTTATGTGTGGTGCACTATTTTAGCAAAATAAATCAATTAGTGTGTACCAGTAACATCAAAAGTTAAAGATATGGTGTGGGATTACTTTTCCGCTGTGGCTATCAGTGATTTTTGGTAATCAGATTAGGTTGACGCCTTTCTTTTTTCTGTTCTCTTATAGTTCTCACGTAATGTTATTGCTATCGGCCTAATTGTCAGTGTTTTAAAAACCGGCTCGGCCCGGCCGGTCGGACCGGTCGAACCGGGAACCGGGGGGGTAACCGAACCGGGCACGGTTTTGGATCGGCCATGCAGCAAACCGGTAGGAACCGGTGTGGCTCGGCCGGTTTTTGGAAAAACCGGTGACCCGGCTCAAACCGGACCGGGTTATGCATTTTTTTTTTATCAAATCTTTGAACTGTAATTGGGAGGGGCCGCACAAACGCAGGCCCCCACTAGTGATTGCCATCTAGGTAAGTATGTTTCCCATTGACATATGCCTTGCTTTTATATCTCATTCTCCTCCCTGTTCCGTTCATTCTATCCGATGTGGGACTATTTGTAAACTACTTAAAACAAAAGAGACTAAAAAAAACCCTCAACAAAATGCCATTAGTGGGGTTTGAACACCTGACCTGTTGAAAGCAAATGCTAAGCGCTACCATGAGGCTACCAATCTTATTGAAGATATTATTCATTTCAAATATATATAATTGGTACCTCTTTTCCAAAAAGTCAAGTACGCTCATCCTCATGGCATTAACTTGTAATATTAATATTATGTTTCAACAAACTTATTTAATATTAAGTATTTTTTTAAAGATTTATTTAATATTAAGTTGTTAACTTATGAAATTTGTTCTAAATATTTATTGAAGCATGATATGAACTTTTAAAATTTATTTAATATATACCAAGCAAATAAAAATAAAAGAGGCATGGTGTGTAATTTTAGCAAATTAAGTTTTACAAGTATGAAATATATAGGTCCAGAAAATTTGGAAATTTTTTATATTTTAGTAGATATAAAATAAACATTGTTATTAATTTTACAGGGACGAAATTTATATTATATACTATATAGGTATTGAAAATTTTCGAAATAGAGACCGGGTCCGAGTCATCCGGTCCCGGTTTTGGTCATGCGGTTCAACTATCGACCCCTCGGTCCGACCATTGACCCAGTGACCCGGTACCTTCACCGAGTCGGTCACCGGTCCGAGTTTTAAAACATTGCTAATTGTTTTTGATCCCTGCGCATTCACATTTTGTGTTGGTTTTCTCAAGCTCTTTTCTGCAGTATTTGATGGTATTATCTCTGGTTATTAGTATCCCGGGAACAATGTCTGAGAAAATCACAGCTGAAAACCTCCTTCACCACATTGCGGACACACTTGCTGAGAAGAAAAACCATGTATCATTCTTTGAAGAAGACAAATCAAATCCAGTGAGCTCCCAGATCAACAGACTATTTGGACGCGAGAAACCTGTTCACTATATTTTAGGAGTTGGAAAATGTATGGTATTTATAGTCAATTTAATTTTACATACGATTTATATTATTGACATCAAATATAACATTTAAATAACATTTTTCTATATTTTCTTTTGTGTGATTGAATGCCACAGCTGCGGATTGCTTGTTATGGAGGAACAGGAAGATTTCTGCTAGTTTTTTAACTGGTGCAACAGCAGTATGGGTGCTTTTTGAATGGCTTAATTATAATTTTCTTAGTCTTGTATGTCATGCCTTGGTTTTTGGCTTGCTTGCACAGTTCGTCTTGTCAAATGCTTCTGGCTTGCTTAACAGGTGACTCATGCAACATTACATATGTTCTTTCTCTCTTTTTGGGAACGATTTAGATGCCTTTTAGGTAGGAATGGTGGTGTATCTGAGTCTTGCATTTTGTTTTAGCATTGCGTACTTATTTCCCTGGCTCAATATATATGGGTTAAGTGGATGCCCCTGTCAATGCTTAAATAAATAAATAAATAGGAGTTTGTTAGTTCTTGGGAACTCGTCTAGTTCTTGGGGTTCGGGAACTCCTACATTTCCATTTCCTGCTATATTGTTGAATATCAGTGTTGTAACCAATTTAGATTACTTTCTAGTTTATAAAATATTTTTCAATTCAAAAAAGACTCAGTATTTTCTTTGGTTGGAGGTCTAAATTTGATGGAAGCAAGTTTTTTGGGATTCATATACATGCCTTTTTAGTAGAAGTGGTGGTGTTTTTGCGCCCTCAGCATTTTGTTTTAGCATTGCTCACTTACTTCCCTGGCTCAATACATATGGGTTAAGTGGATGCCACTGTCAATGCTTATATAGATGATGATGATTAGGAGTTTGTTAGTCCTTGGGAACTGGTGTAGTTCTTGGGGTTTGGGAACTCTTACATTTTTATTGCTGGCTATATTGTTGAATATCAGTATAGTAGGATCATATTTAGATTAGTATGTAGTTTGTTAAGAGTTCATCTTTCTGACGAGTATGACTTACAACACTAAGCAAATTTTTAATATTTTTTACTAAATGGGTATTTTGGTAATTTGCTTATTAAATTAAAAGATGGTAATCAATGACAGTAGATAAATGCAGCCGAAATCTTAGGGATATCAAGCTAAAATCATGGAAGAGTTTAATGGAAAGAGAAATATTAGGGATGTCAATCAAAAACCAAAAATCATGGGATTGTGGATATTTTTCATTATACGACTTCTTCTTTATACGGCTTCAAAAGTTTAACGACTCCAGACTCTCTTTTGTTCAATCTCTCTCTGGTTCCATCCATCTCTTTTGTCATATCCGTTCACTTCGCCGTCGCCGTTGCCGTCGCACAAAGGGTCTGTCGCCGTTGTCATCTCCGTCGTCTTCGCCGTCACACATATACGGAACCACCGACACCATCGCACATAAACGCTGAACAAAGGTAGTACTCTGGTTATTGTAGTTCTCTTGTAGTTTTCTGGTGATTGTAGTTCTCTCGTCGCACGAGACCTAACCCTAGTACAGTACTTCTCTGGTTATTGTTGAACTCACCAAACTTTTCAATAAATTGGTTAGTACAATAATAACCAACGTACAGTATTCCACTGGTTTTTATTGTAGTAGCCAAACTTTTCAAGCATTTGGTTAGTACAATAATAACCAAAGTACAGTATATCCTTGGTCTTTATTCTTACTATCACGCCAGACATTTGATTTCTTGATTGTGAAACCCGAGGACTTGGCGTAAGAGCTATAAAAATCATATGCTTTCGGCTCTGTGCGGAAAACAAGACCTTTCCAAGATTTAACATTAGAAGGATGATGATTAACTCCTGCCAAACAAAATAATAAATACCATTATCCAACGAACAAAAACATAAAAAATAAACTATATAATACAAAAACATTGTGCAACCTGCATCGACATCATCATCGAAGTCGTCGTCGCCACATCCCACATTTGTCTCTGGATACAACATATCACCACATAGGTACGAAACATTGGTTAATCGTTACTATAACCATCGAATAACATAACTTCGGTTAGTCGACTACTAGCCACAGACTCTAACAATTTTGGATAGTTGGTTCAAACCACCTAATTACAGTACATTGGTTAGTACCGTCTAACCACATAAAAACATGACTTCGGTTAGTCGACTACTAGCCACAGAATCTAACAAGTTTGGATAGTTGGTCCTAACCACCTAATAACAGTACATTGGTTAGTACCATCTAACCACCTAAAAACATAACTTCGGTTATAGAGGTCTAACCAGCTAATCAGAGAACTATGGTGATTACGCGCAAGTAACCGTGAAAAACTGATTTTAGTCCCATCTTCATCAACTCCATAATGAGACATCAATGGCGTGAAGGAAGAGCGTGCTTCAATGGCGTGGATCAACGGTGTCCGTTTTTGCAACAACTGTGGGCGTCCTATTTCTTTGCGTTAATGCGTTTTTGAGACTTCCCTTTGTGTGATTTAATGGCGTGCGAAGAAGAGTGTGGAATAGATACCAAAAATCATGAAGAAGAAGAAGAAGGACGTGAAAGAAAAAAAAAGTGAAAAATAAAGAAGACGAGTGTTAAAGAAAGAGGATACGTGAGAGAGAAAATTGTGGAAGAGAAAATAATGGGAAAAAAACTGATTTGTTAATTAAATTGTCCCTAAAAAATGGCACATTTAATGGTTAATTGAATAAAATTAATTAATGTAATTAAAATAAAAAAATAGACTGTGACACAAATACCCTTACACAATACTATCCATTAGATTGTGTTTCATTGAAATTTTGTTAATCCAATGGCTACTATTTATTTAGTATAAATTACTAAGTAAAAGGCTTAGTATCACAAGCCATAGCCCTTTCTGACAATCTAACAATAAGTGCTTTTTCTGAGAAGTTTATCCAAATTTGCCTCAACTTTTTAGATGATTCTCGAATGTACTCGATGCAATGAAAAAAGGCATTGACCAAAGGAGCAAGAGCTGGTGATGAAGATAGATTGTATAATAATATTTTGAGTTATATTTGCACCTAATGAGGGGTTGAAGACCCAAATTAGAATATAGTGGTGCCCTTTGTATTTTGCTTATTGTGCTACTATGTTCGGTGTATCTTGAATGCTTTAGCCATCTTCGTCTGTGCATTGTAACATTTTATTACTCTTATGTCTTGTTTGAATGTGAATTGTCCTTTGTGTGCAACTTGTTCTTGTTATCGTAAAATTAATCACCTGCTTTAGCCTTTAGGCTGCATATCCTGTTATCAAACAATGAAATAATTGAAAAGTCACATTGCTGACTCTGCTGGTTTTACATGGCTGCCTTGGACTCAGACTCAGCACATCAAGGGTCCTTACCATTTGAGGTAATCTTCAGCTTCAGCTTATGTTTGCTTTGTAGTTTGTAGTTACACCTCACAAAGTTAAGAATAGGAACCCCTGTTGGTGTTTGATTATGCCAAGTGGCCTCACGATCGTGGTTACTTTATAATGGCACATGTTGGAAATGGAACACTCACTGAATTCAACTGTACTAGTGAATTACCCTTCAAGGAGGTAATCTATCATCTCTGGCTCTATAAACGATATATCAAGTTGTTCCTTTATATAACTGTTGAAGTGTTTCACTATTGATAATTACTTCATAATCACAAGCCTATCTGCTTTAGGTAAGTATTAATAAAGTGAGAATTGTTATTGTTACTCGAGAACTAAGAGAAAATATTGTCGGATGCCTTATTTTCCCATATTTGCAGGATTACACTGGTGAGTACGTGACAGCTGAGAAGCTATATGCGGTTATTTTTGGAGACAAGAGTAAAGTAAAGGGTGGAAGTGGCAAAGTAATTAATAGCAAACCGGAAGACAGGATATTTATATACTACTCTGATCATGGGGGCCCAGGAGTTCTTGGTAATCTCTTGATATTTCTTTTATACTAACAGATTTTCATTTCATAATGTCACTGCAAAATTGCAAGGTTTAATAGTTTGTGTACACTTTGTAAGACTTAATACACTTTTATTGCATTTAACAAATTCCAAATAACACATTCATAATGCACATTTACTAATGGCACTAGTGTAAAAATGAGATTAGAATTAGACATTTAAAGTCAGGCGCTCAGATGCCTGACTACATAAGTAGACACGGTGGCAAACTTGTAATTAAGAGGAAAAACTCGCGAGTTTTAAAGTCAAGCGGATACACGCCTGACTTCTAAAGTGAACAAATAGAGAAAAAATTAGACTTTAGAAGTCAGGCGTGTATTCGCCTGACTACATAAGTGACGCGGTGGCAAACTTGTAATTAAGAGTGAAATTATTTTTTTCAATTTTAATACTTTAGAAGTCAGGCGTGTATTCGCTTGACTTCTAAAGTACCAAAATTGAAAAAAAAAATTTCACTTACGCCTCACTCTCAGAACACTCTCCCATCCATTCTCACTCTCTCACGCGAACTCTAAATCCATTTCCTCTACCCCCGTCGAATCTCCCCCCTCTTATCCCTGATCCCCTCACTCTCTCTCTCTCTCAGAACCCTTCACCATCATCCTTGACACCGTTTCTTCTTTCGCTCTCTGGTTTTCCTTGCGCCGTTCTTCTCTTCATCTTCTTCACATAGCTCAGCTAGGATTTCACGATCTCAAACTCAGATGCAACGATCCAAGCTCTGCCTGTTCACGGCGTCACGGAAGGCAATGGGATGCGAGGAGATGGTTCCGAAGGAGCTGAGGCGGAGGACGGTGGCGAGGTTCTTGGAAGATTTCGGATCCGTGATTTTTAAGGAGAGAGATGCGATCGATGACGCGATTGTGGACGTGACGTAATTTTTTTCTTTGTTTTTCGTTTTCGTTTGTGCAAAAGCTTCTAGAGGTCATAAATGCTACTGATTGTTTTCATCTGTGGATGGCAATTTGATGTCCTACAATATCTAGGGTTTAATGGTGCTTGCAAATCGTGCATAATTGTAAAATCCCCGATTTTTCGCTATTTAAATTATTTGGCGTGAGATGATTTTTATTGATTTAAATGAGATGCTTGAAAATAATGTGTTGAAAAAAAAATGATTTGTTTGGATCATCAATTAATTTAATTGTGTGCCAAGTTGAGTTAATTAGGAGAGATTTAAGTGGACATTAGTGAGGGGGGCATTGTGGTCTTTACGCATGATAAGTGGAGGGTAATTCAGTCTTTGCACCCTAAGTTAAGTGGGCAGCTGAAGCCCCACCCCCAATACCCCCTACCCCTTCATTTTGTCACAAACCAGAAACTGAAATCAGAATAGGATAGAGAGAAGGGGGAGAGAGCTCACGAGGGAGGAGGAAGAAAAAAGGGAGAGAGCACCATGGAAATCCTCATGCATGTTTCATCCAAGACCTGAACATCATTCCTTTTTCCTTCACCTTTCCATTCATGCTCATATGAAACACTAAATCATCACCTCCTTTGAGTTACCATTTTCGCACCCACCTCCATCCAGGAAGAAATAAGATCTGCAGGAAAACTGTTGATACCACCTTCGGTAATTACGTCGTATCTCCCTGAGCACGACTCCGATCATCGTGATTCTTGTCCCTCTGGAAACTAGACACAAAGATCTTCATTTTGGGCACAAGAACCGCATGATTTCATTGAGAAATGAGAGAGATATCACCTTCACAACTTTCGGATTAAGAATCGGCCACTGTTCCGAAGCAGTCCTCTTGTTTTGTTAATATCTCCCAAACCACTGGTTGCATGCAAGTCAATCTTTCTCCATCAGAGAGTAGACAAAATTCTCTTCACAATGGGCACTGATTCTAAGGATTTTGGTTACGTATTGACCTAGCTATGCTCGTTGCAAATTGACGGTTTGTTGCTGGAAGTAGCTGGAGCGGATGCGTGGGATCGCCGTTCGTCCGAGTTCGCAAAGCTTCGGTGTTGGAAGCGATTGTCATCGCCAAAAGGTGAGTTCTATACTCACTAGGGAATATAATTGATGTGTCATGTATTCTGAAACGAGTCACGCGTTTTATGAAAAACCGGTGTCAAATCGATTTCGAAAATATCGTTCTAAGTCATGGAGTCGTTTGATCGTTGGACTGAAATTGTGATTAAAATTGCATGATTGATATGTGGATTGTGATGATTGGATTATGTCTGGAATTATGTGTATAAACTCTGTTTGAAGGTTGGATGTCGATCGGGTTACGGATTAGAAACGATCGGAAAGCGAAACGGAACGAAAGAGGACATTATTCTGAGTTCACAGGACGCACGGACCGTGCGCCCCTGGGCACGGATCGTGCGCCCCCTTCGGGTTGCCAATTTGAGAAAAGTAACAGGACGCACGGATCGTGCGCCCCTGGGCACGGATCGTGCGCCCCCTTCTGGTACCGTACTCCTAAATTCCGTTTCGTCGCTCCTTTCGGTTCCAAACCTCTTCCGATCTCCTTCTCAACCAACTGTGATGATGTGACCCTATTAATACCATTGTGTTATTGATTCTAACTCGCTCTTGAGGATATGACCCTGATTATGAGATTGTTATGCCTAAGCTAAGTTCATGTTATGAGACCGATTATTATGTTATGATTATGCTTTGTGATTGATGTATTGTGCTGGACTGACTGGTTTAGTAAGATTGATAAGTTAAGTTAGCGAACCTTAGTAATCCATGAGAGATCACTTAATAATTAGACTAAGTTAGTAATTAGATCACGTTAGTAATAAGTTTATGTTAAGTTCAGTTCATTGTTAAGTTAAGTTAATTGTTATGTTCAGTTCAGTTTATTGTTATATTATTGTTATGTTTAAGTTCATTGTTGAGTTCAGTTCAGGTATATCTTCATATATACCTTTTAGTCGGGGTGACGACCCTATTCAGTTTAGTGTGCTAGGGGAGAGGCAGTCATGAGCCTTATGAACCTAGGCCCCATTAGGGACCCAGCCGATTAGTGGGGACGGGTTCACCGGAAGCTTATTATGCCAAGTGACCGGTGACACGCTATAACTATAGTTAGTGTTGTTTCTTGTAACCGGCTTGAGGGTTATGAGGACAACGTTTAGTTCAATTTATGAGTTGCGTCTTGTAACCGGCTTAAGGGTTATAAGGACAACTTCAGTTAGTTAGCCACATAGTCAATTTTGAGGACTATGAGTTAGAATCAGAATAATGAATCAAGCATAATTGAACCGAGAGGATTAGTAAGGGGTCGCGATAGAACTCACTGAGACAAGTTGTCTCACCCAATCCTTTGTTGTTGTTTTTCAGTTAAGCTGGGAAAGTTGAAGACCGTGAGACACGGCTATGGAGACGCTTGAGGAGCAGCCGCGATCTTTATTTCATTATGTCTTGTTATTCAGTTTCATTTGTATTTCGGTATTGTTATTCAGTTTCTTAGATGTATGATGGTACGACTTATGTTTTTAAGTTGTAAATCGCTTCCGCAGACTTTCTATTTTGGTACTGAACACTAGTTGAGTGGTGTAAGAACGCTTTATGTATTTTATGTTAAGTTATGTAAGCGAACTTGATGGGTTTTTAGCATCGAGTATTAGTATGTGTTCAGTATTTAAAAAGGAAGTCACTCTGATGTATGCCAGTAGTGCATTTCGGTAGTTTCTACAAGTTAGAAATTATCGGGGTGTTACAATTTGTATCAGAGCAGTTCGACCTAGTCGGACTTAGAATCATGAGTCTCTTAAGTCCTCTAACAGTGATTCCTCTTAGTATGCTATTAGACGTTTAGCCTGATCAACTAAACACTTTGTGCATATTTCGCAGAATCATGGCTGGTGGAAGTAGGAGAAGCGTCCCTGTCGATCCTCAATCTGAATGGATGCAGAACGTGATCGTGAATCAACAACGGATGATGCAGGACATGATGTGGATGCATCACGAACTGATGAGTCAGCAGCAGCAAGCGTATGTTGCAGAAACAAATCTCAACGGAGCGAATGAGGAAAGGAAAGCGAATGGAAAAGGGAAAAAGAAGGCATTGGAATTGCCGACCCCAAGTGATGAACCGAGGAATGCCTCCATCAAAAGAAAGCAAGTTGTGGTAGCTGAAGTTCCGAAGTCCGTTAAGTGTTCGGTGTGTGGAAGGCCCCACAGCGTAAGGTGTCGTCTAGGATCAACCGCGTGTTTTTATTGCAAGGGAGAAGGGCATTATGCTAACAAGTGCCCAGTAAAGAAGAGGAAAGAGGCTGAATGGTCCACTCCGGAAGAAAAACCAAGAGGTGTCTCCAGTAAGGGTAAGCAAGTACAGGCGTCGGAATTATTAAAGCCCGCCAACTGTGGCAAATGCGGAAGGCCCCATGGAGGAGAATGTCGTCTGGGAACGACAGTGTGTTATAATTGCCAAGGCGAAGGGCATTACGCTCGCGAGTGTCCGGCGAAGAAGAGGAACCGAGAATGGAATGCTAACTCTGCAAGCGGAAATGGTCTTTGTGTTGGACGCTCCGAAAGGCAAGGCCGTTGATGAATTCGGCGAAAGGTATATTGTGTGCTAATTGTCTTGACTGGTCCAATTTTGAGGACAAAATTTTTAAAAGTTGGGGTGATTGTAATATCCCCGATTTTTCGCTATTTAAATTATTTGGCGTGAGACGATTTTTATTGATTTAAATGAGTTGCTTGAAAATAATGTGTTGAAAAAAAAATGATTTGTTTGGATCATCAATTAATTTAATTGTGTGCCAAGTTGAGTTAATTAGGAGAGATTTAAGTGGACATTAGTGAGGGGGGCATTGTGGTCTTTACGCATGATAAGTGGAGGGTAATTCAGTCTTTGCACCCTAAGTTAAGTGGGCAGCTGAAGCCCCACCCCCAATACCCCCCTACCCCTTCATTTTGTCACGAACCAGAAACTGAAATCAGAATAGGATAGAGAGAAGGGGGAGAGAGTTCACGAGGGAGGAGGAAGAAAAGAGGGAGAGAGCACCATGGAAATCCTCACGCATGTTTCATCCAAGACCTGAACATCATTCCTTTTTCCTTCACCTTTCCATTCATGCTCATATGAAACACTAAATCATCACCTCCTTTGAGTTACCATTTTCGCACCCACCTCCATCCATGAAGAAATAAGTTCTGCAGGAAAACTATTGATACCACCTTCGGTAATTACGTCGTATCTCCATGAGCACAACTCCGATCATCGTGATTCTTGTCCCTCTGGAAACTAGACACAAAGATCTTCATTTTGGGCACAAGAACCGCATGATTTCATTGAGAAATGAGAGAGATATCACCTTCACAACTTTCGGATTAAGAATCAGCCACTGTTCCGAAGCAGTCCTCTTGTTTTGTTAATATCTCCCAAACCACTGGTTGCATGCAAGTGAATCTCTCTCCATCAGAGAGTAGACAAAATTCTCTTCACAATGGGCACTGATTTTAAGGATTTTAGTCACGTATTGACCTAGCTATGCTCGTTGCAAATTGACGGTTTGTTGCTGGAAGTAGCTGGAGCGGATTCGTGGGATCGCCGTTCGTCCGAGTTCGCGAAGCTTCGGCGTTGGAAGCGATTGTCATCGCCAAAAGGTGAGTTCTATACTCACTAGGGAATAAAATTGATGTGTCATGTATTCTGAAACGAGTCACGCGTTTTATGAAAAACCGGTGTCGAATCGATTTCGAAAATATCGTTCTAAGTCATGGAGTCGTTTGATCGTTGGACTGAAATTGTGATTAAAATTGCATGATTGATATGTGGATTGTGATGATTGGATTATGTCTGGAATTATGTGTATAAACTCTGTTTGAAGGTTGGATGTCGATCGGGTTACGGATTAGAAACGATCGGAAAGCGAAACGGAACGAAAGAGGACATTATTCTGAGTTCACAGAACGCACGGACCTTGCGCCCTTGGGCACGGATCGTGCGCCCCCTTCGGGTTGCCAATTTGAGAAAAGTAACAGGACGCACGAATCGTGCGCCCCTGGGCACGGATCGTGCGCCCCCTTCTAGTACCGTACTCCTAAATTCCGTTTCGTCGCTCCTTTCGGTTCCAAACCTCTTCCGATCTCCTTCTCAACCAACTGTGATGATGTGACCCTATTAATACCATTGTTTGATTGATTCTAACTCGCTCTTGAGGATATGACCCTGATTATGAGATTGTTATGCCTAAGCTAAGTTCATGTTATGAGACCGATTATTATGTTATGATTATGCTTTGTGATTGATGTATTGTGCTGGACTGACTGGTTTAGTAAGATTGATAAGGTAAGTTAGCGAACCTTAGTAATCCATGAGAGATCACTTAATAATTAGACTAAGTTAGTAATTAGATCACGTTAGTAATAAGTTTATGTTAAGTTCAGTTCATTGTTAAGTTAAGTTAATTGTTATGTTCAGTTCAGTTTATTGTTATATTATTGTTATGTTTAAGTTCATTGTTGAGTTCAGTTCAGGTATATCTTCATATATACCTTTTAGTCGGAGTGACGACCCTATTCAGTTTAGTGTGCTAGGGGAGAGGCAGTCATGAGCCTTATGAACCTAGGCCCCATTAGGGACCCAGCCGATTAGTTGGGACGGGTTCACCGGAAGCTTATTATGCCAAGTGACCGGTGACACGCTATAACTTTAGTTAGTGTTGTTTCTTGTAACCGGCTTGAGGGTTATGAGGACAATGTTTAGTTCAGTTTATGAGTTGCGTCTTGTAACCGGCTTAAGGGTTATAAGGACAACTTCAGTTAGTTAGCCACATAGTCAATTTTGAGGACTATGAGTTAGAATCAGAATAATGAATCAAGCATAATTGAACCGAGAGGATTAGTAAGGGGTCGCGATAGAACTCACTGAGACAAGTTGTCTCACCCAATCCTTTGTTGTTGTTTTTCAGTTAAGCAGGGAAAGTTGAAGACCGTGAGGCACGGCTATGGAGACGCTTGAGGAGCAGCCGCTATCTTTATTTCATTATGTCTTGTTATTCAGTTTCATTTGTATTTCGGTATTGTTATTCAGTTTCTTAGATGTACGATGGTACGACTTATGTTTTTAAGTTGTAAATCGCTTCCGCAGACTTTCTATTTTGGTACTGAACACTAGTTGAGTGGTGTAAGAACGCTTTATGTATTTTATGTTAAGTTATGTAAGCGAACTTGATGGGTTTTTAGCATCGAGTATTAGTATGTGTTCAGTATTTAAAAAGGAAGTCACTCTGATGTATGCCAGTAGTGCATTTCGGTAGTTTCTACAAGGTAGAAATTATCGGGGTGTTACAATAATGCTTCTGCTTCTTCTTAGGTACTTGACTGCTTGACTGCTTTATCAACCTCTGCTGAGCTCCTCTTCGATCGATCAGTTTCTAAGCGATTCCCTTCTCAGTTACTTGACTGCTTTCTGATTCTTTTTCTTTTTAATCTTTTATGTTTTGCATTGTGTATTTGTGTTTGTGTTTCTGAATGAGATGAAAGACTCACTCACTCCAGTATTAGATGCTTCTCTACTATATTGCTATATCATCGATTTTTTTTTATTTGACCTTTAATCTTTATTGCCCCCTTTCTTGTACATCTTTGAATGTTCAATTTGTGTGAATGATTGGTCATGTTTTTAATTTGAATTTGAATCTTTGGTTTTTCAATTGAGACTTGTTTGGTAGTATTCTTTTGGAAGCAGAAGGACATTGATGGAAACTTCACATTGCTTGATTATTATGTGTATCAAACTTTCTTCTTGTTTTTCAGCTTGCAAAGAAGCTCCATCCAGACACAAACAAGGATGATCCTAAGGCTGAAAAGAAGTTTCAAGAAATTTCAATGGCATATGAGGTGTACGGTTGTTCCTATTGTTGTTTATGATACTACCTAGAGGTCTGCTTTAAATTTGCATGATTTGTGAACTGGCTGCTGGTGTCTTGACCTTTCCCCCCTTCTTTGGGTTATTGCATTGTAGGTTTTGAAGGATGACGAAAAGCGTCAACAGTATGATCAGGTCGCATATCTTTCCACATATTATTTGTCCAGTTCATTTGTTGATCATTTTTTTGTTACTGTATTGGGATAAACTGTTGGATAGATGATTTATTTTATGCATGAGAAAATGTAAATTCTAGATTAGTAATAAACTGTTGGATAGATCATTTTTTTGTTACTGTATTGGGATAAACTGTTGTACATTTGTTTGTGTTCAACCCGTTTCATTTGATTTCGTTTAACATGGTTATGTAGGCTGGCCATGATGCTTTTGTAAACCAACAAAGCAATGGTTTTGGAGACAGCGGTGGCTTTAATCCATTCGAGCAGATGTTCCGTGGTCATGTAATGACTTACTGGTTTCTTCTTTCTTTTTATGATTCTCAAGTCTTTTACTTGCATAAATTTCACTTTTGAAGACTAATATATGTATATTGTTTAATTAATATAACTAATAATTAATTCTCTGATAATTCTCTCAATGGCAATCAGGATTTTGTCAAGAGCTTTTTTCATCAGAATATTGGAGGAGAGGATGTCAAGGTTCTTTCTTTTTTCATATTTGGACATCGTTAATTATGCTAAGGACTTCTTATAGGCAATAAATCTTAATCTATTTTTCAGACTTCCATTGAACTATCCTTTATGGAAGCTGTCCAAGGATGCAATAAAACTGTTACATTTCAAACAGATTTGCTTTGTAACACTTGTGGTATGCTCATAACTTAATAAACATCTATTTACTATGAATTTTGCGGTCACTACTCTCCATTCAGTTTAGTTTGTTTGGACTATGCACCTTGATGGTCACCTTTTGACCTCAATGACTTCCCTCAACTATCAAGTTGTCCTGGTTCTGCTGGGGGCTCAAGGACAATTCAGTGTGTGATGGAATTTTTTTTTATTTAAAATATTGTTCACCTTTTACAATAAAGAATAATGTAAACTATATATATATATATATATATATATATATCCATGTTTATGATATTTATTGATTGATCTAAATCTGTTCTCAATCTTATCTGCAGATGGGGAGGTCTGCTGGTTTCAGTTTGGGAGGTTCTTATTCATCACATCGAACACAGCAGCAACAGCAGCATGCTCCTTCAGTCAGTAACAGTGGTGTTTCTTTTTCTTCCGTAAACAATCAAGATCTTCATATGCATGAGTCAGATGTTTTTCCGTCTTCACATTCTACCTATCATTCCCAGGTACGTGATTTTCCCTACTTCTGTAAATCAGGCACTTGCTTTTTGTATGGGAATTCATCTCGTCAGCACACATGCACATACAAATGTTCACAGTTCACACACAAATATTTTCAAAGTCTGTTGATCATATCTTTATTTGTCTGTTGGTGTCTCACCTGTCATTTGCAATATTTCCATTGGGCTAAAGTAATGATTCTAGTGAACTAGGTGGAAGAACTTGACATCATAATTGGATTGGAAACTAATATACACGATTTTATACCTTTCCACGATTAATGGTTGTGTAGTAGTAAAAATATGAGTTGTATAAGACTATGTCATCAAAATGAAACATCAGCATCCACATCATATAATGTTGAAATCATTGTTGACCACTTATTGTGACATCGTTGTTCAGTTAAATGAGTCATTAATTGATTTAATCAAGATGCTCATCAAGACGTGAATGTTTTCGGTTGTAGGTAAGATATTTGAAGATCATTGAGAAAAGTGGGTATCAGGCTCTTCCATGGGTGAGATACATAACAATGGCTGGAGAGTATGAGCTGAGGATGCTTCGGAACACAAATAGGATGCTTGCTAATTGTGGAAGGTTCCCATGTTTTTTCTATAGAAGTAGCTTCAATTTTGAATAATGCTCCTTCTAGATACAGAGGAACTATATGTGTCTTTGGAATTAGACATTTTGTACTTAAGTGATGTATTTTGTACTTAAACTGATTCCATAATCTTATTGACTGTGTTGTTCTGTATTTTGTTCTGTTTGAATGTATTTTGTACAATGGGATGAATTTTAGCTTTGAATTATAGTAGAATGTGCTGAATGACCAATAATGCTTAATGCTTGGTATAATCAGGGTGTATAGAATGTGAATAATTATAGTAGCATGTGATGAATTTCGTATAACCAGTGTATAGATTAAACCAAAATTTGAAAAAAGTCAGGCGCAATAATGCTTGACTTTAAATCATACTTACGAAGTCAGGGAAGAATAAATGCTTGACTTTAAATCATACTTACGAAGTCAGGCAAGAATAAATGCTTGACTTTAAATCATACTTACGAAGTCAGACAATAATAAATGCTTGACTTTAAAACTGACTTACGAAGTCAGGCGAAATAAATGCTTGACTTTAAAACTGACTTACGAAGTCAGGCGAAATAAATGCTTGACTTTAAATCAGACTTACGAAGTCAGGCTATCGCTTGACTTTAAAACTCCTAACATACAAAGCCGACTTAATAAAAGTCAAGCGGGTGCCTGACTTTAAATCCCCTTTTCGCCTGACTTTAAATCCCTTTTTTGCACAAGTGTGGATTGTATAAATTAATTAACAAATTTAAGACCTCTGTCCGGAGGTAGCTATTTGTACATTAGAGAAATAAATTAAAGGTGAATCTTCCCCTTTTTAATTGTAGGGATGCCAAATATGTCGTATTTTTATGCAATGGATTTTATTGATGTATTGAAGAAGAAACATGCATCTAGAGGTTAGAGGAAGATGGTAAGTATTTCATTTCATAGGTAGATGGTGACCTGAAATGATGTGACTTTATGGTGGTAAGAGTTGTATGCCTATGTGGTTTTGTAGGTTATATACGTGGAAGCTTGTGAAAGTGGTAGTGTTTTTGAGGGCATAATGCCCAAGGATCTTAATATTTATGTGACAACTGCATCCAATGCACAAGAGAGCAGTTATGGAACTTACTGTCCTGGGATGGATCCTCCTCCTCCTTCTCCAAAGTACATCACTTGTCTTGGGGATTTGTACAACATTGCTTTGATGGAAGACAGGTATCCTTCGCCTTTTCTCTTTGAAATTATTATTACTGTCGAGACTCTAGAAAAAGGTTTTACACCGCGATTTGGGTTCGACCACAACTTCATTGTGACTGCCATCAAGGTCGATTTTATGTCATTTCATATCAACAACTAGAGGTGTTATATCTATAAACTGAATATGACTTTATGGTAGTTCAACTAGTAAGAGATGAAAGTAAAACTTGCCTCTGATGATGGACCACTTAAGAAAACTTGCAAACTACTAAAAACTAATCAAAGTCCTAATATATATTATGAGAATAGATAATATATACCATCTACCTGTTCATCCTATGGATGCAGAGCCGTAGGCAAATCTGACTGTTATGCTTTCATGGATTATAAAAATGGACAGAGTATAAAAATGTGCTTCCGAAATGAATTATAAGCAAAAAGTTACTAATTCACACTGATAAAGATTGTTAGTTAATCACACTAATAACATTAGTTAATCACATTTTTATACTCTGCCTATGTTGCATTGCATTCTACATAGATTGCATTGCATAGCCTTACCTAGTAGGGAAAGACTTTCTTTGTTGTTGTTATTGCTGAATGCATTTTTGCATAGATTGCATTCTATTCTTTGTGGTAAGAAAGTTTAGCTCATGAATCAATTCTGATGCTAAGCGAAGTGTTTCCTGTTTCTGAATGGCCTGGAAAGTAATAATAGATAATTTCATGTTTTAAATGATTGTCAAATTGTTGTAGTTAAAAGGAACATTGAGTAGCAAGAAGTCAGCATTTAGTTTTCTTGGGCTACTGTTCTGTAAAATATTGCTGCGTTGGAGCAACATTTTGATGCCTCGCCCTCTGATCACTGAAGCTCTATAAAATTGGATTGTTGTTAGATCTAGTTACTTAATATTTTCATGATTCAATTGGATGTTTATTTGCTTGCTCATAATATTCGTAATAGTAGTCACTCTCTTCTTGACTTTATTAGCTGGCTAGTTTGTTGGCATAGATGACTGAAGAAATATTAATGACCTCAGGTACTATTCTCTTGGCTTGCAGGTAGCAAGCATATTTGTTCCTACGGTTGTGGCTTTGTCATTAATCATTATTGACACTATCCAGTGCTCTTTCTAAGGGGTGTTCTTGTGTTGAAATGGCGTATTTTGAATTGGCATTCATCTGTATAAGATATATTTTTTATATAATGTTCTTGTAATTATCAATCACATGCTATTATTGGCATATTTAGTTATGTACTTTTCTTAATTAGTTTTTTTTCTTAATTATAGTCTTTGCTATGAAGCTAGTATGTACGTATAGATACAACTAGTAAATAGTATTTTGGATGTATAATTTAATTTTTTTTTTTATTTTTTAAAATTTGCGACGGATTTGCGACGAAAAGGTGTCAGAGTTTGCGATGACTTTGCCACGGATATTTGCGACGGATTTCCGACGACTTTGCGACGGAGTCATTTGCGACGGAAATCGCCGTCGGAAATCATCGATTTTCTTGTAGTGGTTTGCTACTTTTGCTGTTTGTTTAAATTGAAATATGCCTTTTATTAATTCTAGTGTTATGCCATGTTGGCAGCCTATGTGGCAATTTAGTCTAGTCACATGACATGTGTAAATACTGAATGTATATAGTTGACATACGACCATAATCTCATTTTTCACACTTCGACAAAATCTTTTCTCTCTTTCGACAAACCTCATTTTTCTTCTCTCTGCAACTCATCTTTCTTCTGTTACTGTTTATCCTTCTTGATCAAGATTCAACAGTTTTGAGGTAATAATATTTTTATATTTATTATAGTTTTAATAATCATATATGACATTAAATATTGTTTTATTTTATTAGGTTCATTTATGATCCAGCTCCTCACACTAGTGATAGACTTAGTAATGCCTTGGTTGAATGTTTGATGGGTTGGAACATTGATACAAAATTGTCCACTATCACTCTAGATAATTGTAGCAGAAACGACGCTATATAAGTTGAACTTAAACACTTTGTTAAGTGAGGGGTCCTTACTTCATATGCGCTATTGTGCGCATATATTAAACCTGATAGTGAAAGATGGGTTGGAAGTGGTGAAGGATGGCATAGAAAATATTAGGGATAGTGTTGCATATTGGACTGCGACACCTAAAAGGAAGGAAAAATTTGAAGAGACAGCCAGACAATTGCGAGTTACATGCACTAGAAGTTTGGCTTTAGATTGCCAAACCAGATGAAATTCAACGTACAAGATGCATGATATTGCCATTTCATATCAGGAGGTATTCAGTCGTTTAAAACAACGTGAGTCCCAATACACTTGTTTGCCAACTAGTTTACAATGGAAATTTGCAAAGAATGTTTGTGAAAGATTGAAATTATTCAATACTATCACTGAAGTTGTTTCTGGCACTAAATATCCCACTTCAAATTTGTATTTTTCTAAGATATGTGATGTCAAATTGGCAATTTCCAAGTGGATTGGTGAGTCTGATGCATTGATTAAACAAATGGCTGAAAAGATGTTGGCGAAATTTGATAAATATTGGAATGTTATTCCTGAAATAATGGAGTTGCTAGTGTCTTGGATCCTAGATTCAAAATGGATTTGGTGGAGTATTATTATGAGGAAATGTATGGGCATGATTCTTTTATTGCTGAAATTCAAAAGATCAAAGATTTGTGTTATGATTTGATTTCCGACTATCAATCTCAAATGAATCAAGGATCCAACAATGACTCTTCAATGTTGGCTGCTAGTGGTGATGATGCTCTTGATGATTTTGATGCATATATGGAGAGGGAAAAAAAAGCAAAAAAAATCATTTGTGAAGACTGAGTTGGACCATTATTTAGAGGAAGATGTTTCCAAGAAAAAATTCAGATTTTGATATTTTAATGTGGTGGAAGTTGAATGGTGTCAAGTATCCAACACTCCAAGCAATTGCGAAGGATGTGTTAGCATTTCCTATTTCTACCGTAGCTTTTGAATCATCATTCAACACTAGCGGTATTATCTTAAATTTCCATCACAGTCGACTTCATTGGACTACTTTAGAGGCTTTGATGTGTGCCAGAAATTGGTTATGGAGTGTTGAGAAGACAAGTATGTATTAAATTATTCATTCTAATATCTATATAAATGGCAAACATTTTTATATAATTTAATTAGGAATTAGGAATTTCTTATAATATAGTATATTTGATATTAACGGGTGGTTCTAATTCTAAATAATCCAATGCATATACTACTTTATTCAATGAAATGGAGTCTGATGATGAAGGTATTCTCTACTTTATTTGCTTCAAATTTTATAAGGCGAACTTGCAAGCTCTGTTATAACCCATTTTGAAGAATGAAGATGATCGATAGATGTCTTGTCAAGTGATAATTTTCTTTTTGAAGATGCTAATTTGTAACACTTGTCTACTTGTTAGTCCGTATTTTGTAATGTTGGTTGTTTTGATAATTTAGACCTTGGTTTGGTTGTATGGTGACAAATTAGTATTGAGCTTATTTTGTAACCAAAATTTGGAGCCTACTTTGAACACCTTGAATGATTTTGTTTCAACAATTTGGACACAGGTACTTATAATTAGGTTTGAAAACAGGTACTTTTCCCCAATGAAATTGGGTTTGGGGTCGGGTTTTTCCCCGCGGGATGGAAATTTGGCTTTTTACTCAATAGTGGAGCGGGGACGGAGACGGGGACGGGGCGGGGAAACCCGACCCTCATTGGGGGCGGGTATGAGGATACATATTTCATGCCCGGCGGGTTTGGGGTCGGGGTCGGGGTCGGGGAACATGTAGTATGGTGGGGTCGGGGACGAGAGAGTAAAAACCGACTCCACCCCGTCCCGTTGCCATGCCTCAATGAAACTCATATTCTATTCAAATATAGAGTTTGTAACTCTTAATATACACCCCCAACAACATCCAGAGAGAGAATGTAATAGTGATATGATTGATGTAATAGAAGAATTGTGTGATTAATGTTAATGAGAAGGTAATAGTGATACACCCCCCAACAACAAAGAAATTGATATGTTAAATAGATTTTGAAAAATGTGGGTATTAAAAAATTGTGGCTCATTTGATTAATGTCCACGCATCCCATGTGAAATGATACAAAATATCAAAATTATTTTTGTATAAAAAGGAATCCCGTGGACCTCGTGATTCTGAGTCTTGACAGGTCGATTGGGCTTGTTCATTCAACTATTTATATATACTAATTAAACTCATATATATTAATTAAAAAGCAAAAGCAATTAAATTTAAGCATTGGCGATTGGGAAACGAAAGACCATGATCTATCCTATCTATAAATCTATAAATAAGAAGGAAAGCAAGTGTAGAATTGAAGAAGAAAAGAGAGCTGAATTTAGTGTTTGTATTATTAAGCCATGGATCGTATTGAACAGCCTCTGAAACTTCACGTCATTCCGTACCTATCAGATGGGCACATGATCCCTCTATGTGACATTGCCATACTCTTTGCCTCACGTGGTCACCAAGTCACCATAATTACCACTCCTTCCAATGTCAAAACCTTTCAGAAATCCCTCCCTTCCCACCTTCACCAATACCTTCATATTCACACTATTCCATTCCCCTCCCAAGAGGTTGGCCTCCCTGAAGGCGTTGAAAACCTCTCCGGCATACCTGACATGGATAAACTTTCTAGATATACCCAAGCCATGACGCTGCTCCAACCCCTCATTGAGGAAGTCGTTGAGCATGACCCACCCGATTGCATTGTGGCAGACTTTATGTACCCGTGGGTGGAAGAGTTGGCAAACAAACTTCGCATTCCCAGACTAGCCTTCACTTGTTTCTCCCTTTTTGCCATTTGTGCCATGAAGTCTGTCATGGCTTCATCAGTCCATGGCGGCTCTGGATCTTTCCTCATCCAAGGTCTTCCTCACCCCATCAGATTAAACGCAACACCACCAATGACTTTGAGGGAAGGCAACATGAAAGAAATACTAGATATACAACTTAAAAGCCACGGTCTCATTGTCAACAACTTTTCCGAACTTGACGGAGAAGAGTACACTGAGTACTACGAAAAAACCATCAATCACAAGGCTTGGCATATTGGCCCAGCCTATCTCATTCGCAAAACTGCTCAAGAGAAAGCCGAGAGGGGACAAGGGAGCACGGTGAGCGTGCATGAGTGCATGAGTTGGCTCAACTCAAAGCGAGATAACTCAGTTCTTTACATATCCTTTGGGACTATTTCTTATTTACCCAATAAGCAGTTATATGAGATCGCAAGCGCGCTAGAAGCATGCGGTCATGAATTCATTTGGGTTGTTCCAGAGAAGAAAGGTAAGGAGGATGAGAGCGAGGAGGAGAAGGAAAACTGGTTGCCAAAGGGATTTGAAGAGAGGTGTATTGGGAAGAATAAAAAGGGGTTACTTGTAAAAGGGTGGGCCCCACAGTTGTTAATCCTAGAACATTCAGCTATCTGTGCCTTCCTAACACATTGTGGGTGGAACTCCATTGTGGAAGCTGCTGCTGCAGGGGTTCCTATGATAACATGGCCGGTGCATGGTGAACAGTTCTACAATGAGAAGTTGGTAACTCAGGTGCGAGGGATTGGAGTGGAGGTGGGTGCAACAGAGTGGAGCATACTGGGTATATTCGACAGAGAGAGTGTGGTGAGAAGAGAAAGCATAGAGAAAGCTGTGAGGAGGTTGTTGGATGGTGGTGATGAAGCCAAGAAAATCAAGCAGCGTGCTCGTGAATTTGGGGATAAGGCTAAGCGGGCTGCTCAAGAAGGTGGCTCATCCCATAGAAATTTAACCGCCTTAATTGAGGATCTTAAAAGATTGAGAGACAACAAGTTTTGAGGGGAATGGATTCTCTCCATCGAACTTTTCACTGACTGTGTCAAGTGTTAAATCTCCACCATTCATCTATCTTTCTCAAGTTTAATAATGTTTTTCCCTTACCCTTTCTCTTTTTTACCCTTTCTCTTTTTCAATGTGAAGCTTAGATTTCATTGCACGATAAAGTCATTTGAGTTGAACCATTCTGAGTGTTGAGTGTTACTTTTACTTACTCCCTTTGTCTCATAATACAAGTCGGCTTTTAAGAATAAATTATTTCATTTTACTTATTGTTTTTAAAGATAACTGCATTATTATTCAATTGTTTTGTCTAAAATAGTCTCAACTAATTATTGTTTAGAGATAAATAGGTAGTAAGAAACTTATTAACTTTCTATATATGTATCTGTAAATAACTATAAAATTAATGACATGTATTGTGATAAATAGGAAGTATTTGTTTAATTTACCAACTTCCAAATATAGTTTCTATATCCTTTATTTCATAAAAATATAACCATCGGCCACGTTACCACATAAAAGTGTCCATATATTAACCAATGATTGGTGGCTATTTTCTTAAAATATAATTTTTCAGCCTCACAAACTAATACTTTGATTAAATACACTTTAACACGTTTTGTTTGTTGTGCGTTTCACGTCTTACTTTCCATGCTGGATATTTCTAAAACACTCGGCGTGATTTTGTTGGATGTGTATAAACTTTAGCACACTTATAATTCCATGCTGGTTGTTTCTAAAGGACCGGCGTAGTTTCTTTTAAAAGGATCTAAAACATTACAACGCTACATTTTCCTAGGTTATTATTTTCTTAAACATCGTATCGTTTCCTTGTTTTTGCTTTTCGCTCCTACACTATACCACACATACTCTGTTCTCTCTTGTACTCCACCGTGTTTTTGCTCTCGCACCTATCTCGCCAAGGAATCTGTGTTGCTTTCAATGCTCGTCGTCATTGCCGTTGGTGCTCGTCAATCCATTCTTGCTCGTTGACGTCGTATTGTTCGTGATGGTCGCCTCACCCCGTGCTCGTCGTTGTACCTTTACATTTGCGTTTGCTCCATACTATTCAATAAGTTTTCTTCTTCAAGATGAAGATTGTATTTTGAGTATTTGCTACTTGTTCTGCATGTATGTTGAAGCCTTCACTTTGTGTGTATATATTTTGTTGATGCATGCTCTTCTTACGTTTGTGTATTCATGTTCTTGTTTTATTAATGAACTACGGTGTTTTTCTTTCTATTCTATTAAAAAAATATTATTTCACTTAAAAAAATTTGTTATGTACTTTATTGTTATCATTTAGCTTCTATTGAAAGAAATTTTTAATTCTGTTCCGGATCGGCTAAACACTTGTAGGCCCAATCTAGTAAAGCTCATAATCCACTTAAACCAACGATGCAGATGCGTTCTCATCATCCAGCGGTCCAGGCGCACTCATAAAGCACCTATCATAACGTGCGACGTACCGGCTCTAATTCCTATAAAAGCATTGTCCCATCATTGTCACAGTACGCATTTATTACCTCACATCACATATTCCTTATGTTGAATTAAGCATCGCAATGGGTGCAGGTACCACCCCTACCTTGCCGGATCAACGTGAGTAGGAATTTCTAGGTAAATGACTTGGAGCGAGCCATCTTCTCAGCTTGGTGAGCATGTCGGCCCTTAGCCCGACCGAGACTTGCAACCACTAAAGTTGATTGGCGACCACAGTGGGAAATCATCTCAACTACTTTTGAATCCGCTCCAACCATCCTGATGCCTCCGAAGCGCCAACCCCAACCGCGCAAGAACCCTGTTAGAACCACCCCCAGACCCTGCCACTGGAGAATCTCCATGATAAGGAACCCCAACCCGTAGCAACCATCGTTGCAGCAAGACCTATCCAATTTGGAGCTCCCACAATACCAATCTCTACGGGGGAACCGTTGGTGCCTCTCACGGCCTATGCTCTCTAGAACCTAATCGCCCTAATCAGCGACGAAGTTAGGAGCCTTGCTGATCACAATGCTCGAAGAGTCAACAAAGAAGGAAATGCCATAATGATCCGAGCCAACACAGCTCCCGACCTTGGAAGAAGTCGACCACGGTCCCCGCCACAAAAAACAATGGCCTCAAGGCGCCATCGTTCTCCTCGTCCAAGACATTGATCTCGCTAATTTGCGTGGGACAGTTCCCTTGCTAATTCCCTCGCTAATTTTGACTGCCACGCGTCCCATTTCCCTCGCTAATTCCCCCGCTAACCTGACTGCCACGCGTCCCAGTTCCCTCGCTAATTTCCATGTGATTAATTTTTTTTTGATAAACCTTCTTTTATACCTGCTTATTTTATTAATAAATAATAAAAATTAAAATAGCTAAAACAATTTACCTAAAAATTCCAAGTATAAAATATTTGAATAACATAAACTCCGATCAACATAACTCTGTCTAAAATGTTAGAACAAAATACTGAAATGTCAAACTGATAATACAACAACTATATTCCTAATAGTTGCTGCTATCTGAGGACTCCTCCGGTTGCCCCTCATCTTGCTCCCCACCATCTTGCTGGATATTCTAAAAATACCTCAACATTAGTTGTTGCCTACGGGTCACCTTCGCGAAGTCTTGCTGCATCTTTTTCATAGACTCGGTAGAGGTACTGACCTCCTACCGAGTGGTCTGCAGCTCCTGGCGCGTAGTCTGCAGCTCCCGCTGCTGAGCCTGTAGCCGCTCCGCCTGAGACTGCACAAGGTGCCTGAGCTGCTCTGCCTCCGCAGCTGAAGGAGTAGGAGCTGATCGATTGTGTCCTCTACTTCTGCCAGCCCCAAACTAGCCCATACCTGGAGCCAACCAACTGTCTTCTCCCAGTTGTTGTTTGCCAGATCTATCATCTTAGGATTCAAGGTTCTAGCTCCCCTGAGTCACCTGAATCATCAGCTCATTATATTCCTCCTATTTTGCATAACCAAAAAACATTGCATAATTAGCCCTCCATTTTTAAAAAGCAACATTATATAATACAAATAAAGTTGTACATTTACCTAAGTCATTCTCGAGGGCTCATCAACATAATCCTTAGTCCCCTTTCTCACATTGGTGGCGCTGTGCAGCTCAGGAGCAGTGATAGGGCGTCTCGCCTTCTTACTCTGTAAATGAAACACATTTTCAACGATTGCTAACTAATTAACTAATGTAAAAAAACACACAGATTTTTAAAATAATTTACCAATCTAAGAGTATGTTGAGCCTGGTTGATGGACCCGGAACACTAAAGCGAGCCACCCTTTTCTGAGTTTCTATTATTCTTGGCTTTTGCAGATTTTCTCTTCAAGTAGCTCACCATCGTTGTTACCTATTCGGTAGATTCTCGATCGACCAGAATTAGCTAGATGAATGATCAAATGGACCATCGAACTCTCGAAATTTGGAGTCAGGTACGAGACATGGGTCGCCTTAAAGGCACAAGAGCTAGCTGATTTTCTAGCATAAATGACCTTGGCGGCCCTTTTCGAGCCTGAGGACACACTGTGGACAATCCATGTCCACAAATCTTCAAAAAGTTAAGGCAGTGGGGCTAGCCTCATAGTCGATAACTGAGACGGAATTGTGGTTGAGGTTTCCCTAACATTCTCATTCTCACCATCAAATAACCAAGCCGAGTATGAGGTGTGCATTGGCAGGTTTTAGTTAGCCAAGGATTTCAATGCTCGACGAGTTGAAATACTGGCCGATTTCATTTTGGTCGTCTCGCGAACCCGAAAAGAATACGTTTCTAAACACTTCATCTTGCAACGGTACCTCAAAAAGGTAACAGAATCAATGAGCCAATTTTCGGTGGTCAATATTTGACATGTACCTCTGAACGAGAACACAAGAGCAGATGTCTTCTCAAACTTAACAAGAACCAAAACCTCTAGGAATCTCAGGTATGTTATCCAAGAAACTCTCTCGCAATCGAGTGTCTCTTTGAAAACCGTGTCGGTCTCCAAGGTAAACTCAATGGCCTAAGCGGCCACTTGGATGGATCCTATCATCAAGTACATAGAGTTCGGAGACCTTCCAGTCGACACCCAAAAGGCAGCCCCTTCCTATCCGGTAATCAAAGTGGGGCTGCACCACCCTCAAGGCTGACTTCACTCACTTCACCACGGCCCTTCACCTGGTGGGGGATCGACTTAATGGGACCCTTTTCGATTGCTCCAGGTCAAATCAAATATTTGATCATAGCAGTCAATTATTTCAAAAACTGGATTGAAGCTGAACCCCTCTCAAAGATCACAGCAAAAAATGCCATGAATTTTTTTTAAAAACTCTGTCATGGTCAGATTTAGTATTCCAGAAGTAATTGTCACCTCCAACGACACACAGTTCGCAGACAAAAACTTTTGAAAGTTGATGGTTGATCTCTCAATCAAACATCAATTCACATCGGTAGAACACCCACAAACAACTAGCCAGATCGAGGCTGCTGTAACACCCATTTCTACCCGGTAATTATCAATAAAATATCAGAGTTTTCGCAAACAAATGAGCGTCACATTTTTCGACTTAAAAAAAACCTTAAACGGATACATAACACTCATCACTCGGATGAACCGGCAAACAACATTTTTAGTCTTAAAAACAAATCAACTCTTACTCATTCACGCAGCGGAAAATCATAAGGGTTCAACTAAAACAAACGTAGTGACCATGTAAGATTTATAACATCAAAATCCACAAAATAACATAAACAATATAAATAGTGTTCATCCCCCCGAGTGCTACGTATCAGAGCGACGACACCGAACTAACGAAGAACTATGGTCTTCATTCGAGATCACCTGCATGTTACCAACATAGGGGTAACATTCAAACAGAAGGGGTGAGATATCAAACAATATAAAGAATCGTATGAAAGACCGTATACACAGTTCAGAATATCAGATAGTCACCACAGACAAATATCGTCACAACAGTCAACAGGTCAACAACATCAGCACAACAAGCATATATCTTCACAACAACATCAAATTGCAATCACCAAGAATCATCACCAATGTCATGAGTAAATGAATGAGAAGCAACCCACACCAACGGGTATATGCATGTGGTACCAATCATCACCAAATAAATAGCCAATAAGGGCATCATCACCTATATCATTACCAAGTTTTTGAGCATCATCATCATCACCTATAGCTCCAAGGCCGAAGCCTTCATCACCAAAATAATGCATATGAAATGTATGCGACACCATGAACAATGCACTAGAGACAATCAACAACAAAGAGCATATCTTAGCACAACAACGACATAAGACTCGACACTGACCATAGGCCTTCAACACAAAAATTCATCTACAGTTTGGGCCATTCGGCGATACCCTGAACAAAACAATGTGGGCCATTCGGCGGTACCCACCACCAAACAATGTGGGCCATTCTGCGGTACCCACAACAAAGTCAACAACAACATTTAACAACATAATCAACAACACGACAATAACGACAACAACATCAACAAAACAACATCATCTAGGCCAACGGCTCAGCCACAACAATAGGCGCTAAGGCACCCGCAACAAATAACAACTATAGGCGCTAGGGCACCAACAACAAGCAACAACTATAGGCGCTAAGGCGCCGACACGGAACGACAACAAACATAGGCGCTAATGCGCCGACACGCAACATCAACAATTCAACAATTGCCACCGGCCTACAACAACAACTTCATGCCTAATGAGGCAATCCAACAATGGCCACCGGCCGACAACAACAAAATCAACAAGACAACAGGGCGCTCAGGGCACCAACAACCACCCACAAAAATAGGGACAGCCAACAACCACCCCAAAATAAGAATAGCCCACAAAATAGAAACAACACATATGATTTTCAGCAAACAGCAACATTAATTTTCAGCAACAGCAACATTAATTTTTCAGCAACAACAACATTAATTTTCAGCAACAGCAACATGATTTTCAGTAAACAGCAACATTAATTTACAGCAACAGCAACATGATTTTCAGTAAACAGCAACATTAATTTACACCAACAGCAACATGATTTTCAGTAAACAGCAACATTAATTTACACCAACAACAACATGATTTTCAGTAAACAGCAACATTAATTTACCGCAACAGCAACATGATTTTCAGTAAACAGCAACATTAATTTACAGCAACAGCAACATTAATTTTCAGCAACAGCAACATTAATTTTCAGCAACATACCTCTACTTCGGTGAATTAATTAACCTATTAAACGACATCGAAACTTAGCAAAGGACCCCTCTATGGAAAGCTAAGAATGTCTAGTTCACGACTATAATTTTTATTTTGCAAAATAATGGTCCAATTCGTACAGTTTTAGTAAATAAGCAACAAGGTTCAGAAAACAGGACAGCCACCATGACCTAGCTTGTGACACCTCTAAAATTATCAAAACTCAGTCAAATGACATGGGACTTGAGCCTAACCCGAAAAAAATTGAGTGCAGTTTACAATGTATCAAGAATCATTCAGAAAGGAATTCAAACGAAAACGTTATACACGAAATACCGAACCTATATCCAGATTGTTTCCAGAATTTTAACCTAACTTGTGACACCTATAACTCGAGCTATACAACTCCAAATGCAACCAAAGTTGTGCCAAATTAACAAGCATTAAGTCTAGTTTCTGAAAAGGTAAACCACATAATTTTTGAACCCCTAGATTGTTCCCAGTTACTGTATAACCGAACCTATACCCAGTTTTCTTTGCGAATTAAAAACCCCAAATTGATTTCCAACCTCCACAACATATTCAAACATCAACAAGTGATCTCAAACATCAACAAATAGGTTCAATCATCAACAATTGGTTCAACAAGGGAACACAAACATATAATCATACATGTGATAAATCATCATACCCTAACCCCCACATGCAATCACCAAACATAGTATTAGGGCATGGGAACATCAATTACATGGCAAAATCAACCAATATAGCATTCAAAGCATTTTATCAAACACATAATAAACATGATACACATATGATGACTACCAAACCCTAACCCACATACAACCCTTCATACCAACCCTTATAAAGCATGAACCTCACCCTTACCTTAGCCTTAGATGAATACACAACCCTAGCTTGATGGATGATTCGAACCCTAGCTTCTTCTCTCTCCTCTTGATTCACGTTTTCTCTCCTTCTTTCTCTTGTGCTAGCGCCGCCCCCTCCTAGCTCTCTCTTCTCAATCCTTATTTTTTTTTTCTTTTTCCTTCTAATGACAACAAAACTCTAACCTAGCCCTTTTATATTTTTATTTGGTCTTATGGGCTTTTTCATCACTTATTCGAATTACTCATGGGCCAATCACTTAAAATCACTATTACTAACCCCTAATGGACTAATTATTAATAACATATAATTATATTATTATTTCTACCACACAAATCCTATTAAAGGGGTGGGTCTTGACTATAGCCATTGGAAAACCTGATCCTCGTGGTCGTGTACGAGCAGTTGGTAGAGCGGTGGGTCTATCAAAATACTTTGGACCTACTTCACGTACTAGCGTCACCTCAGATAATGGGAAACTAGCTGCCATTAAGCAAGAGTTGAAGTAGGAGTTAACAAAGGAGTTTGAAAAGAAACAGGAGGAGTTAACAGAAAAGTTTGCAAAGAAACAGGATGAGTTAACACAGAAGTTTGAAAAGAAACAGAAAGAAATAGTCGAAGCATTGACAGAGGTATATATATATATATGAACATTAACATAGTTTATGAATTGATTTTAGTAACTTTGTGAATATGAAGCTATAGTTATAGTTATGGATATGAAGTTATAGTTATAGTTGCTTTAAAAATTGATGGATATGATAAGGCTGAAACTACATTGTCTGATTGTTTGATTATTTTGATGGATAGTAGAATAATTGAATAGATAAGGCTGAAACTACATTGTCTGATATTCCCATGCTAATTTTAGGTTTAAAACATTAATTCTTTTGCACATTAATTCACAAGGTTTGATTCTTTTGCACATTAATCCTGAAAATGCTTATAACATTAAGTCAGCCTTATCCTGGACAGTTAGGTAATTAACATGGCCAAACTCTTATTTTGTGTCAATCCTGAAAATGCATATAACATTAAGTCAGTCTTATCCTGAACAGTCAGCCTTTTGCACATTAATTCACAAGGTTTGATTCCTTTGCCTGGATTTTTTAGATTTAGTTGTAAGAATGATCTCAATTCTCAACCAGTGTAATTTATCAAACTATGACCTTTGAATCTCTCAAAGATTGTTATTTAATTCTATCTGAAATTTTTGATTGTGTACACTCATTAGGCATTACAAATTTTTTCCTGAAGCCCTTTATCTTAAGCTTTGTCGTCAAATTCCAATTACAATTGTATAATTGTTTAGCCTTATATTACTATTTCGTGATACTATCTTATTATTGAATTTGATTTTTTCTGTGCTGTCAAATTCGTTTAATGATGTTTGAATGCATGATTGATTATATTGTAAAATTCTTTTATATTACAACAATGCATCAAACTTTTGTTTTGACACAATAATGCATCAAACTTAAGATAGAAAGGAAGGAATAATAAGATAGGGATTGTTAGTGCTGTTGGCTAATAATATTGAGAGGATTAGTTAGATAAATAAACAGGGGGGTTAAGGCTAGTGATATCATTCAGATTTGTTAGCAATGTAAATAGAACTGTCTGCAGGAATTCTCCATCTGTGAATAACATTTAATAAATATATTTGATTTGCAGAAGTGGGGATCGTTGCGTAGCTGTTCACCATCTCAAAAAAATACAATCGGATCTAAAGCTAGCTGTTCACCATCTCATGTAGAGGAACCGCCCAAGAATGACTGGTTGAAAGAGTTGCATTTTTTAGCTTATGAGATTTCAACAAGTGTCAAGTTGGACTTGGACCATGAGCACCAGGAACACTTCTACATTGGATATAAAGATATTGTAGAAATGGTTCAAGGTAATGAGGAACTTGAGATGAGCCATTTGGCAATATGGTGCACGTAAGTATATATTAGTTATTTGTAAAACTTATTCCAAATACTTCAATTATAAATAGTTATAAATACTGAACAATTTGTTTTCAATATCTTAGGTATTTGCATCGCGAATGTATAGCAAGGGAAATTAGTGATATGTATGGATTTTTAGATCCATACAAAATTTGTGGTAGTTATGGCTACAAACAAGAGACCGTCCAATCATATATCCAGAATAAGCTATTTGAGCAGAACAAAACATGCTTTCTAGCGCCATATTTGTTCAGGTACGGTAAAGTATAATTTGTCCATATTGATATCACTACAACAGATTTCTTAATAAGTAGCACTTTTTTTTTCCCATAAGTAGCGCTTTCGGGCGCTACTGATGTTAGCGCTACTCTTGGATGTTTCTCTTTGGTGGCGCTCAAGAAGCGCTCCTGAAAATTACGCATGAGTAGCGCTTCCTAAATAAAGTGCTACTTATAGTCCTCAGCGCATTACGCATAAGGAGCGCTTTTTATACAAAGCGCTCCTCATGCCTAATGCGCTGAGGAATATCAGTAGCGCTTATGTTATTAAAGCGCTCCCTATTCCTAATTTTGTTTCAAATAAGTAGCGCTTATTCTCTTAAAGCGCCCCCTATTCCTAAGTTTTTTTCAAAAAAAAGTTTTGCGTGTTTCTTCTATTGCCAGTATTACCAATTACCAATTCTCAGCTTCCCTGCAACCAGCAACCAGTTTTCCAGCATACAGATATCTATCCAACATATGTTTCAAACCAAATTCTATAAAGAAGGGATGTCAAGTACCAAAATTCAACAAAATGCTCATGTACCAAAATATCAACAAAATTTACAACATATCCAATGAGGTACTATAAAATTTACATCAATTTCGATTTGCATGAATCAAATTGATAACATGACGACACCACTCTCCTCTGACCTCGGTGATTTCCTCATCAGACATTGGAGCTCTAGACACATATTCAGGAAAATACTGAAAAAAGAAAATAAACTTAAAATTAGTTAAATATCAATTAAATATTTAATTACTTGTTAAAAAACAAATTATCAAATTACATACATTGTTTGGGATTGTCATTTGTTGACGAGTGATGATATCCTTCATAAATTTCATTACATGGTACCCGCAATCATCGCCATTTGATTGTTTGGGACCCTATGAAACAAAACATTAGTTATTAAATTTAATTAAATAACATATGCATAAAATATTAATTATAAACTTACTCTTATTGCTTTCCATTTTGTAGAAGATGTTGATTTTCTGTACGAAGTCCTGATATTACGCAATCCCCAATAAGTTGCTAAAGCACTGAAACAACATCATATATATATATATATATATATATATAACTATATTAATCGAAATACATAGATAAACTAAAATATGAAATATGCGAAGGATCTAATAACAAACCTATTAAATACTCCCACCAACTTGGGGTACTTGTTGTAATGTCCCAGCAGTGAATCCAAATAGCAAATCAGGTCTTTTTTGGGATCAATCACCAACAATATCCAATGATTCCTATAAAATTTTTGAATAATCAAATTAATAACAAGGATTATTTCACAAATACATATTATATACTACTGATAGAGATTAAATCACTCACCCTAAGTTTATGGGTGCCAAAAACAAAGAATCACAGTTTAATTCATGCGATAGCGCCAAGCGTCGATCGATATTGGCTTTCACTTCTACCTTGTTTCTTTCCATTTGTTCCTTGCACTTGTCTATATAGTCTTGTGACATTGTTTTATCCAGAGGGATGTTAAGTAGAAAAGTAGTCTCAGGGCATATGAACACAAATCTTTGTGTTTGTTCCGTTGGGACCAATATCTCATAGTACAAATACCTTTAATAAAAATGTATACAAATTAAAATAATAATAATAATAATAATAACAACAATAAAAACATCAATAGATAAGTACCTGATATATGCTCTAATACTAGTCGCACTTACCCACTCATGATCATATACCGCCTTGAGTTCCTCTTGATTCAAAGTTAACACTTGCTCCTCTCCAAAAATCCCTCTATCCATAAATACCTCGATCATGGCGTCACTATCCAAGTGGTTTAACACATGAATTTTTAAGTAACTGATAAAGTCCATGGCATTGCTAGAAGATCTGCCAGCAATAGACTGGGAAGGTCGGGATTCAATCTCTTTCCCAGAAGCTTTAGATTTGCCAACATTCCCACTAACTTTTGACTTGCCAGCAATAGAAGGGGGTTGGGATTTACCAAGATTCCCACTAACTTTGTTACCATTTCCGGCAGTAGAAGAGAAAGGTCGAGATCTTTCAACATTCCCACTAACTTTAGATTTTGTCCATTGAGATACCTATATTTTTGAAAAAACAACTATTTAGTAACAAGTATAGTTGGAAATAAATATATTTGTTAATAAATTACTAACAAATATACTGTCACTTACATTAATAAGGTTTACTGGCCATGCCACAAAAGTACCAATTGCATCATCCACAGTCATGATCCCTATACTGTTTACTGGTACAGGCAAGTTTGCATCCCACACAATTGCAACGTCAACTCTGACTCTTACATGATTTTCGGGAATGGGTAGATTGTGCAATAAGGTGCCCATTTCATTACAATTTAAACCCCTTGCAACTAATTTAGGAGGGTTTGATATATATAGTTTACAATCATTATTGTTACCCTAAATCAATGATAAACAAAAATTAGAATATGAATAAATTGATGTAATATGTACAAAGAAAAGAGAATTTAAAGATAAATACCTCATTAGACGCAATGGTACAACTATCTCTGAAGCTATCTAGCTTAGGGGATGGTTGATCAATCCTTGGTCCAACTCTATCTCTTAAATCGGCAACTTCATCCATTAGCTTGAACACCAATTGCTCCAACTGTCTTTCTTTAGTTTCCTTTTTTTTAGGCCTATTTGGACCCCTCACACGACCCGAATACTCTTCAAGTTCCAAAGCACGGCTAAGGATGTCATTCCCACCATCAAAATCAGTTGTTTGTCCTTGTTCTACTGATTGTGATATGGTCTCCTAATTCACAATAAGTATTAAACATTATTAGACATTATAACTATAATCAAAATTACGAAACAATTTTAATTTTATCGTACTTACAATTCTTTGAGACACCTCTTTCGTTTTTGGATCTTTAATCACACCATCTTTGCTTACTCGGGCTTCTAGCCACAAAACATGCCGGTCAACGGATTCTTCAGTTGGATCTTTCCCCACCTCCACTAGCTGTTAAAATTTACCAATTGTTAATAAATATATCAAAAGACTGATTAATAATAGTGAAAGTTGAAATAAAGGATGTTATCCTTACCATTCTTTCTTCAATGTCTTGATAACCCTTAACACCGCCTCTATAAGGGTAATCAGGACTTTTTGCTCTCTCTCGATTTTCATTGCATAATGTCTGTATAGACACATAAATATACATTAATTAATGCATAATAATTGTCAAATATAGTTAAGTTAAAAGGTAATTGTACAAACCAAGAAGTCTTCATCTTCGGTGCGTTTGGTTATAAAGACATTCCAATCCTCCTGTTTTATAATCTCACTGTATAGTGGTGGGGGATGGTGTAAGAGGTTCCCTTCATCATCTGTCATCCATTTATTCTTTAGAGTAGTTCTGAACTTCCTATGTAACTTTCCAGCTTTCATAAGACAGAATCCTTTCCGAGACTCATCAACATCAAAATAAGTCTGCTTACACACAACAATGAAAATATTATCAATATATGGTTACATAATTATATAAGAAGATAACTATATATATTCAAAATTATATACCTGAATCATACACCATAGTTCCTCTTTGAGTCTTTCCAAAGCGAGATTACGTTTATCATTCCATGTATTGATTGTAATCGGTACCGTTTGCTTCACTTTAGTACCAATGAAAGTACTCAACTGTTTACCATTTCGACCAATTGGTTGGCCTTTAACATTCCATTGGACCTACATTATTACTTACGTAAATTAGATAACAAATAGTTTAAACTAAGTTATAAATTTAGTTAATTAGTATATATCTTACCGGAAGTTTTGGAAGTCCTTTACTTTGCCGGTTGATGATATTCTTTTTTACGGTCATTCCACGGCGAGTGGCCTTTTTGGGGGGCTCATGATCACTCTCATCAGCACTATCATGCCCACTATCATGGCTATGCAATGTCATCTAATCTGCGATATATTAATGAAAAAGTAACTTAATATATACAATTTGAAGATGAATAAAGAAGAGACAAGCAAAATAAGTCTAAAAGTAAGTTAGATTACCTTAGTATCAAATAAGTTTATTTCAGAAGCAGTACTTTGTATCACTGTATGTACTCTGCAATTCCATATATGCAAAAATGGCATAGCAAATTCAAATTAAAATCATGATAAAAGAAAGGTGTAACTGAGAGGTTGATTTTTAATTTCTAGTTGGTAGGGCTAAACCGGACTAATCATAATACTGTGGCACTATTATTTGTCTACAACATTCTATTAAATTAAGCTGAACAAATGTCTACAATAGTCAAACTTAGGGTCCACCACATATTCCTCACTATTTCACAAAAAAAAAACTTTCATTTTCATACAAGGGCTTCTAACTTTTATTACACATAACATGAGACACATGACATGAGGCAATAGGGATATATAAATAAATATTAAGGGGTATGGTTAAAACTTAAAAGATAGTGTCTGCAAATATATTTTGGTAATGTTTTGGATTTAAAGATGGTGACAATTTTCAAGTGGATGGTAGCGAAGGCATAGACATACATACAGTGATACAAAGTACACACATTACAGTTGCACAGAGAAAATAAAAGAAAAATTATCAAAATAATGTGAAAGTTAAGAGTAACTTACGAGATAGCAAGGGAGGACGAGCTAGGTGCGAAGGTGCAGCAAGGGGCGTCGTTGGCTTTGTAACACCCTAAATGATTTAATTAAGTAATTGATTAAATTATTTAAAGTGTTGCACTAATTTTGATTAAATTATAATATAACATTTTATTTAATTGAAGGGGATGGCATTGGAAATACCGGAACTGCAAGTAATGGCCCAAGAAGCCCAAGCCCATTGGCTTAGGCGCTCCTTAGGCGCTGGGGGTCTAGGTTTCGCCTCAGTTGTGCCAAAAGAGAGAAAGAAATCGAAGGAGAGGAGAAGAGAAAGAAAAGGGCGATCACAAGCTAAGGAGTTAGGGTTTCGTTCATCTTGATTCTAGGTAAGAATTCCTAGTCCTTTCTTATTCGATTTTCCTTCTCTTTCAAGTGTTTAAGTTTTCGATTTCCTAACCCTTACTCTTGTTGATCCTTCGTGATGGTCCAAGAGAGAGAGAGGGAGGGCGCGATCGTGGGAGAGGGAAGAAGAAGGAGAAGATTCTTTGTTGCGGTGGTTTGTCGGTGTTTCGGTGGAAAGAGCTCTATTTTCGGCATAATCAAGGTAAGGGGAGTCTCACTCTATAATAGAGAGTATAATAGGTTGTATGTAGATCATAGGGTCTTATTTGATGTTATTTGATAATTGTTTGATTGTTTGGATTGGTTGAAATTGATGAATTGTATGATGGAATCGAATTCCTATGCTAAGGTTAGGATTTCATATCTTGATTTTGTGTCTTGTTGTGTTCTTAATGTATAAGTGTGAAATTGAAGTTGTTGGTATGAGCATAACATGTTTTATGATTGTTGTTGTGATTTTATTTGGAAAAGAAATTGGGAATTTGATGTTTGGTGGGTGTTGGGACGCATGGGGCGCCAAGTGCCTAGGGAAATGGCGCCCTGTGTACTGTAGCAGTGGGTTTGTGTTGTGTTGCGTATGTTGTTTGCTGCCTGGGCGCTGTTCTGGTTGCTGGGTGCGTGTGTGGTCTGTGCAGGGCGCCAATGTGGCTGCCCTGTGGCGCCTGGGGTGGCGCCAAGGTGCTGCCTGTGTCTAGACATGGCGCACAAAAGGTGTTTTTGGGTAAAACTCAGTTTTCTAAACATATTTCCCCGAGCCAAATTTGGTATTCACCTGCCCAAATTACATTTTAAACATTTTGGCTAAAGAATTTTCAGTTTTGCACGCGTCGTTTTGAAATGGTCCTATTGGGCATAGTTTTAGCTTGTGTAAAGGGGGCTTTGCGTGCAAATCAATTTCTGAGCATATTTTCCCGAGCAAAATTTTGTATTCACCTGCCCAAATTGTATTTTAAGCACTGTGGCTAAGGTATTTTCAGTTTTGCACGCGTTGTTTTGAAAAGGGTCCTATTGGGCATAGTTTTAGCTTGTGTAAAGGGGGCTTTGCGTGCAAATCAATTTCTGAGCATATTTTCCCGAGCCAAATTTTGTATTCACCTGCCCAAATTGTATTTTAAGCACTGTGGCTAAGGTATTTTCAGTTTTGCACGCGTTGTTTTGAAATGGTCCTATTGGGCATAGTTTTAGCTTGTGTAAAGGGGGCTTTGCGTGCAAATCAATTTCTGAGCATATTTTCCCGAGCCAAATTTTGTATTCACCTGCCCAAATTGTATTTTAAGCACTGTGGCTAAGGTATTTTCAGTTTTGCACGCGTTGTTTTGAAATGGTCCTATTGGGCATAGTTTTAGCTTGTGTAAAGGGGGCTTTGCGTGCAAATCAATTTCTAAGCATATTTTCCCGAGCCAAATTTTGTATTCACGTGACCAAATTCCATTTTGAATATTTTGGCTAGAGCGGTTTTAATTTTTCAGGTGGCCTACTCTGTTTGGTCCTTGTGAGGGGTTCTAGTCCTCTAGTTGAGTTTAGTGCTAGAGACGTGATTGAGATGAGATAATAAATGAGTTGATTGATGATATCATGGGGATATGGGCCGTGGGGGGGCCAGAGTCATGGGGACTCAATTGATTGATGATGAGGCCATGGGGGCTATAACTAAGATTAATAAAGAGGTGATATATGATGTATGGACTGTGTCGTTAAGAATTGTGATTGTGATCTTTGTCATGGAGTCTCATGCATACATAAGGCTGAGGTCTGAGTTCATATTATGATGATAAGGCTGCGGTCTGAGTTCTATATTGTGATGATAAGGCTGCGGTCTGAGTTTGATATTATGATAATGAGGCTGCGGTCTGGGAAAATGGTACCACATGCATAACTGTATTGCATACATTCTCATGATAAGCATGTGAGTTGTTGGTTGTAGGAACTATGCTGCTGTGTGACTGTATGAATGTGATACTATGATAAAATATACTTCTTATTATAGTCTTTATTATGTGGTTAGAGACTCACCCTTCTGTTGTTGTTTACCACAGGTAGCCCTGAGTGAAGGCTTACTCCTTCCATTCCCGAGTCGGTCTGCTCTGATACGTGACACCTAGGGGGTGGGCTTAGGATTCTAGTGTTATTCCTTTTGCTGTTGAACTATATATGTGTTGATTTAATGATTTTGATGAGGCTGTTGTTCGACACTTTTGAGATTTTGGTATTTTTCGGCCGTGTCACATTCATTTTCTAGTGCGTGGATTTTATTGACGAATTCTTGAGTATTCCATCCCATTTAAGGGTGTTGCGTATTATAAAGATGGAATGAAAGCTTATGCTGATTTTGTCGTCGTTAGATTAAAGTTATGTGTAGCATTCCATTGAAAATGAAATTTTGAAACTCTGATAATTATGATAAATAGCCGGGTAGAAATGGGGTGTTACATTAGTGGTATCAGAGCAAAAGTTCGGTCTGTCCGGCCAAGTGTGTCTATCTGTCATATTGTGTATGACAATTAGGTGTTTTTAATTTAGTTCTGAATTGTTGTTTATGCTGCAGTGATAGGTTGATATGGCTAGAAGGGATGATGCTGCTTTGGCTGCTGCTCTGCAAGCCATAGCCCAAGCTGTTGGGAATCAACACACTGCTGCTGATATGAATGCCCGTAACCTGGCAACGTTTCAGAGGGAAAACCCACCCACCTTCAAGGGTCGGTATGATCCCGATGGAGCCTTGTCGTGGTTGAATGAGATAGAGCGGATCTTCCGTGTTATGGAGTGCACTGCTGCCCAGAAAGTGAAGTTTGGGACACACATGCTGGCGGAAGAGGCTGACAAGTGGTGGTTAGGGATGCTGCGTAGGTTGAACACTGCTGGTGAAGAGGTTACTTGGGAAGTCTTCACAAGGGAGTTTAAAAGAAAGTATTACCCTGAAGACGTTCGGGCCAAGAAAGAGGTAGAATTCTTAGAGTTGAAACAGGGAAATAAGACGGTGGCTGAGTATGCGGCCAGATTTGAGGAGCTGGCCCAATTTTGTCCTTACTACGCCAATGATGCTGATTCAGAGTTCTCCAAGTGTGTGAAATTTGAGAGTGGCCTGCGACCTGATATTAAGAAGGCAATTGGATATCAGGAGATACGAGATTTTGCTAGACTAGTTGACAAGAGTAGGATTTATGAAGAGGACAGTTCTGCTGCCTACAAGATAGGGAAAGAGAAAAGGAATACTCAGTTTAGGGGAAAACCCTATGATATGGCTGGAGGTAAAAATAAGTGGAAGGCAGGTGCCGGTAAGAGATCTTCTGAGGGTAAGAAGCCTAGTGGGGGAGATGCTCCCGCTGATATTGTGTGTTTCACGTGTGGCAAGCCGGGTCACAAAAGCTTCGAGTGCAGGACTGGAGTAATGTGTTTCCGTTGTGGGAAGAAAGGTCATATGGCGTCTGACTGTGATCGTAAGGAATCAGTGTGTTTCAATTGTGGTGAAGCTGGTCACTTTAGTTCTAAGTGTACCAAACCAAAGAAAGAGAAGTCCAGTGGAAGAGTTTTCGCGCTAGCAGGTTCAGAGGGGCCCAATGAGATTAGAGGTACTTGTTTTATTTATGGTACCCCTTTAGTTGCTATAGTTGATACTGGTGCTACGCATTCTTTTATTGCTGCTGTTTGTGCTGAAAAGTTAAATTTAGTATTGTCTGCTATGAAGAGGGAAATGGTTATCGACACTCCAGCTAAGGGTTCGGTGACTACTTCTCTATTGTGTGCTAAGTGTCCTCTGTCAGTCTTCGGCAGGGATTTTCTGGTTGACCTTATATGTTTGCCTTTGGGTGGGTTGGATGTTATTCTTGGTATGGACTGGTTAGTAGATAACCATGTGCACATCAACTGTTTCAGCAAGTCTGTGAGTTTCCTTCCTCCTGAGGAGGAAAAGTCTGTTTTGTTGTCTGGGGATCAGCTGCATAAGGTAATGAAGGATGGTGGTCAACTATTTGCTTTGATGGCGTCTATGTCTGCTGAAAACCAAGCTATAGTTGAAAGGTTGCAGGTGGTGTGTGAGTTCCCTGAAGTGTTCCCTGATGAGATTCCTAGTGTGCCACCAGAGAGGGAAGTAGAGTTTGGAATTGACCTTGTGCCTCGTACTAGGCCTGTGTCCATGGCACCGTACCGGATGTCAGCTTCTGAGTTATCTCAGTTGAAGAAGCAGTTGGAAGAGTTACTTGAAAAGAAATTTGTGAGGCCTAGTGTGTCACCATGGGGAGCTCCGGTTTTGTTAGTAAAGAAGAAAGATGGAAGTATGCGCCTGTGTGTGGATTATAGACAGTTGAACAAAGTGACTATCAAAAATAAGTACCCTCTTCCGAGAATTGATGATCTGATGGACCAGCTGGTGGGTGCTAAGGTTTTTAGCAAAATTGATTTGAGGTCAGGGTATCATCAGATTAAAGTAAAAGACGAAGACGTCCAGAAGACAGCATTCCGAACGAGGTATGGACATTATGAGTACTCTGTGATGCCGTTTGGTGTCACCAATGCACCAGGGGTGTTTATGGAGTACATGAACCGTATCTTCCATAGCTACTTGGATCGGTTTGTGGTAGTTTTTATAGATGATATTCTGGTATACTCTAAGTCTGAAGAGGAGCATGCAGAGCACTTGAGATTGGTGCTTGAGGTGTTGAAAGAGAAGAAGCTTTATGCTAAGTTGTCCAAATGCGAGTTCTGGCTGCGTGAGGTAAGCTTTTTGGGTCACATTATTTCTAGTGATGGCATAGTTGTAGACCCAGCCAAGGTTGATGCAGTGTTACAGTGGGAAAGCCCAAACTCTGCGACTGAGATCAGGAGTTTCTTGGGGTTGGCTGGTTACTACAGGAGGTTCATTGAGGGTTTCTCAAAGCTAGCCCTTCCGTTGACTCAATTGACGTGTAAGGGGAGAGTTTTTGTGTGGGATGCTAAGTGTGAAGAGAGCTTCCAAGAGTTGAAGAGGAGATTGACAACATCTCCGGTGTTAGTGTTGCCCGTGCCGGACCAACCGTTTGTGGTATATTGTGATGCTTCCAAAATGGGCTTGGGAGGCGTATTGATGCAGGATGGGAAGGTAGTTGCTTATGCGTCCAGACAGTTGCGGACACATGAGAAGAACTATCCTGCTATTGTGTTTGTGTTGAAGATTTGGAGGCACTATTTGTATGGCACTAGATTCGAGGTATTCAGCGACCACAAGAGTTTGAAATACTTGTTTGACCAGAAGGAGCTGAATATGAGGCAGAGGCGTTGATTAGAGCTGCTGAAAGACTATGATTTTGGCTTGAACTATCACCCCGGCAAAGCTAATGTCGTGGCTGATGCTCTAAGTCGAAAGACTTTGCATATGTCAGCAATGATGGTAAAGGAGTTGGAGTTGATTGAGCAATTCCGTGATATGAGTCTGGTTTGTGAAGTGACACCGCAGAGTGTTAAGCTGGGTATGCTGAGGATTGGTAATGACTTCTTGATTAGTATCAGAGACGCCCAGAAATTAGATGTGAAGCTGGTAGACTTGTTGGTTGCGGGTGATCAGGATGTGGATGGGGATTTCAGGTTGGATTCCCAAGGTGTGTTGAGATTCAGAGATAGGATCTGTGTTCCCGTTGATAATGAGATGAAGAAGGTGATCCTTGAGGAGAGTCATAGGAGCAAGCTGAGTATTCATCCAGGGGCTACAAAGATGTATCATGACTTGAAGAAGTTATTCTGGTGGCCTGGTATGAAGAAAGATGTGGCACAGTTTGTGTATGCCTGTTTGACTTGCCAGAAGTCAAAGGTTGAACACCAGAAGCCTGCGGGGTTGATGCAACCTTTAGATGTTCCGGAATGGAAATGGGATAGCATTTCCATGGATTTTGTGACTGGGTTACCAAGAACCGTTCGGGGATTTGATTCTATTTGGGTGATTGTGGATAGGTTGACGAAGTCTGCTCACTTCCTTCCTATCAACATCACGTATCCGGTATCGAGATTGGCCGAGATATATATTCAGGTGATTGTGAAGTTGCATGGTGTCCCGAAGAGTATTGTATCTGACAGAGATCCGAGGTTTACTTCGGAGTTTTGGGGGAGCTTGCAGGAGGCATTAGGGTCCAGATTGAGGTTGAGTTCAGCCTATCATCCTCAGACTGATGGGCAGACAGAGAGAACCATTCAGTCATTGGAGGACTTATTGAGATCGTGTGTTTTAGAGCAGGGAGGTGCGTGGGATACACATCTTCCGTTGATTGAGTTCATTTACAACAACAGCTACCATTCGAGTATAGGGATGGCTCCTTTCGAGGCACTGTATGGGCGGAGGTGTAGAACTCCTTTGTGTTGGCATGAGTCTGGCGAGAGTGTTGTTCTTGGACCTGAATTGGTGAGAGAGACTACAGAGAAGATAAAAATGATCAGGGAGAAAATGAAAGAGTCTCAAAGTCGGCAAAAGAGTTACCATGATAGAAGGAGGAAAGACTTGGAATTTCAGGCTGGTGAGCATGTTTTCTTGAGGGTCACGCCTATGGCTGGTGTTGGGCGTGCACTGAAAGCAAAGAAGTTGACTCCTAGATTTATTGGACCGTACCAGATCACCGAGAGGGTCGGAAAGGTTGCTTATAGGGTGGCTTTACCGCCTAACCTTTCGAACTTGCACGACGTATTTCACGTGTCGCAACTTCGGAAGTATATTCCGGACCCGTCTCATGTGATCCATATGGATAATGTTGAGGTGCGAGATAATCTCACTGTGGAGACTATGCCAGTGAGGATTGATGATAGAGAAGTGAAGGTGCTGAGGGGGAAAAACATTGCTTTAGTAAAGGTGGTGTGGTTGGGAGCTTCTGGTGAGAGCATAACTTGGGAGCTGGAGAGTAGGATGCGGGAATCCTATCCAGAGCTATTTGACTCAGGTATGAATTTCGAGGACGAAATTTCCTAAGTGGGGGAGAGTTGTAACACCCTAAATGATTTAATTAAGTAATTGATTAAATTATTTAAAGTGTTGCACTAATTTTGATTAAATTATAATATAACATTTTATTTAATTGAAGGGGATGGCATTGGAAATACCGGAACTGCAAGTAATGGCCCAAGAAGCCCAAGCCCATTGGCTTAGGCGCTCCTTAGGCGCTGGGGGTCTAGGTTTCGCCTCAGTTGTGCCAAAAGAGAGAAAGAAATCGAAGGAGAGGAGAAGAGAAAGAAAAGGGCGATCACAAGCTAAGGAGTTAGGGTTTCGTTCATCTTGATTCTAGGTAAGAATTCCTAGTCCTTTCTTATTCGATTTTCCTTCTCTTTCAAGTGTTTAAGTTTTCGATTTCCTAACCCTTACTCTTGTTGATCCTTCGTGATGGTCCAAGAGAGAGAGAGGGAGGGCGCGATCGTGGGAGAGGGAAGAAGAAGGAGAAGATTCTTTGTTGCGCTGGTTTGTCGGTGTTTCGGTGGAAAGAGCTCTATTTTCGGCATAATCAAGGTAAGGGGAGTCTCACTCTATAATAGAGAGTATAATAGGTTGTATGTAGATCATAGGGTCTTATTTGATGTTATTTGATAATTGTTTGATTGTTTGGATTGATTGAAATTGATGAATTGTATGATGGAATCGAATTCCTATGCGAAGGTTAGGATTTCATATCTTGATTTTGTGTCTTGTTGTGTTCTTAATGTATAAGTGTGAAATTGAAGTTGTTGGTATGAGCATAACATGTTTTATGATTGTTGTTGTGATTTATTTGGAAAAGAAATTGGGAATTTGATGTTTGGTGGGTGTTGGGACGCATGGGGCGCCAAGTGCCTAGGGAAATGGCGCCCTGTGTACTGTAGCAGTGGGTTTGTGTTGTGTTGCGTATGTTGTTTGCTGCCTGGGCGCTGTTCTGGTTGCTGGGTGCGTGTGTGGTCTGTGCAGGGCGCCAATGTGGCTGCCCTGTGGCGCCTGGGGTGGCGCCAAGGTGCTGCCTGTGTCTAGACATGGCGCACAAAAGGTGTTTTTGGGTAAAACTCAGTTTTCTAAACATATTTCCCCGAGCCAAATTTGGTATTCACCTGCCCAAATTACATTTTAAACATTTTGGCTAAAGAATTTTCAGTTTTGCACGCGTCGTTTTGAAATGGTCCTATTGGGCATAGTTTTAGCTTGTGTAAAGGGGGCTTTGCGTGCAAATCAATTTCTGAGCATATTTTCCCGAGCCAAATTTTGTATTCACCTGCCCAAATTGTATTTTAAGCACTGTGGCTAAGGTATTTTCAGTTTTGCACGCGTTGTTTTGAAAAGGGTCCTATTGGGCATAGTTTTAGCTTGTGTAAAGGGGGCTTTGCGTGCAAATCAATTTCTGAGCATATTTTCCCGAGCCAAATTTTGTATTCACCTGCCCAAATTGTATTTTAAGCACTGTGGCTAAGGTATTTTCAGTTTTGCACGCGTTGTTTTGAAATGGTCCTATTGGGCATAGTTTTAGCTTGTGTAAAGGGGGCTTTGCGTGCAAATCAATTTCTGAGCATATTTTCCCGAGCCAAATTTTGTATTCACCTGCCCAAATTGTATTTTAAGCACTGTGGCTAAGGTATTGTTAGTTTTGCACGCGTTGTTTTGAAATGGTCCTATTGGGCATAGTTTTAGCTTGTGTAAAGGGGGCTTTGCGTGCAAATCAATTTCTAAGCATATTTTCCCGAGCCAAATTTTGTATTCACGTGACCAAATTCCATTTTGAATATTTTGGCTAGAGCGGTTTTAATTTTTCAGGTGGCCTACTCTGTTTGGTCCTTGTGAGGGGTTCTAGTCCTCTAGTTGAGTTTAGTCCTAGAGACGTGATTGAGATGAGATAATAAATGAGTTGATTGATGATATCATGGGGATATGGGCCGTGGGGGGGGGGGGGGGGCAGAGTCATGGGGACTCAATCGATTGATGATGAGGCCATGGGGGCTATAACTAAGATTAATAAAGAGGTGATATATGATGTATGGACTGTGTCGTTAAGAATTGTGATTGTGATCTTTGTCATGGAGTCTCATGCATACATAAGGCTGAGGTCTGAGTTCATATTATGATGATAAGACTGCGGTCTGAGTTCTATATTGTGATGATAAGGCTGCGGTCTGAGTTTGATATTATGATAATGAGGCTGCGGTCTGGGAAAATGGTACCACATGCATAACTGTATTGCATACATTCTCATGATAAGCATGTGAGTTGTTGGTTGTAGGAACTATGCTGCTGTGTGACTGTATGAGTGTGATACTATGATAAAATATACTTCTTATTATAGTCTTTATTATGTGGTTAGAGACTCACCCTTCTGTTGTTGTTTACCACAGGTAGCCCTGAGTGAAGGCTTACTCCTTCCATTCCCGAGTCGGTCTGCTCTGATACGTGACACCTAGGGGGTGGGCTTAGGATTCTAGTGTTATTCCTTTTGCTGTTGAACTATATATGTGTTGATTTAATGATTTTGATGAGGCTGTTGTTCAACACTTTTGAGATTATGGTATTTTTCCGCCGTGTCACATTCATTTTCTAGTGCGTGGATTTTATTGATGAATTCTTGAGTATTCCATCCCATTTAAGGGTGTTGCGTATTATAAAGATGGAATGAAAGCTTATGCTGATTTTGTCGTCGTTAGATTAAAGTTATGTGTAGCATTCCATTGAAAATGAAATTTTGAAACTCTGATAATTATGATAAATAGCCAGGTAGAAATGGGGTGTTACAGGCTTGCTGCGTTGTTCAAGGAGAAACAGAAGCAGCAAACGAGACAGAGTGAGTGAACTGGGGAGGGAGGCGTCGTTGGCTTGGTCGACGACGCTGTTGACGGCGGCGAAGAGGAGGCGATGAGAGTGAGCGAACAGAGGAGGGAGGCGCGCGACGTTCAACGAGAAAGCGTAGCAGCAAACCAGAACGAGTGAACTGGGGAGGGAGGCGTCGTTGCTTGGTCGACAGCGCTGTTAACGGCGGCGAAGGGGAGGCGATGAGAGTGAGTGAACAGGGAAGGGAGGAAAACAATGAAATTAGGTTTCAACGGGAAGGAGGAAAAATAAGGAGGAAAGGGGGAAAAACGATGAAATTATATTTTAGAGATAGGGAGCGCTCGCAAAACAAGGCGCTACTTATTGTGGAGGACGCGTTAGACATAGGGAGCGCTTAAACCACGAAGCGCTACTCATTGTGGAGGACGCGTAAGACATAGGGAGCACTCAGTAAAAAAGCGCTCCTCATTGAGTTTTCTTCAAGTTATAGGGAGCGCTCAATACAAAAGCGCTCCTCATTTGGCTTCCGTGTTAAAAATATGGAGCGCTCAACATAAAAGCGCTCCTCATTTGGCACTCTCTTTAATCTATTCTGTTGTAGTGTATGTCAGAGTTATTAAAGCATGCTTTCTTGTTAAGAGTTATTCAACACTGTGATTACTATATAGATAACCAACAGTTTCTGCAACTTATAGCATAAATGTGATTTTAGCATATCATGTAACTGATAACATATCTTATTTGATTTTAGCATATCATGTAACTGACATATCTTATTTGAAGATGAGCTAGCTGACCTTGACCATATTGTTGTTCAATTCTGCAGTAAACATTGGCAATTGTTTGTCGTCTGTCCTTCTGTTAATACAATTTTTTGGATGTGTTCGCTTCACCGCCCTCCAAACGAGACCCTGGTTGAAATAGTTGACAAGTAGGTTTTCTTTAATAATTTGTTCTCACAACTTTATGATTTAACATGCTTTAGACTTGTAACTTACTATTTGATGTTACCCTACAGAGCTATGGATGGATATAATAGGATGAAGGGTTTAAGAAAAACAAAACCTCACTGGGTGACACTTAAAGTAAGTATTTAATACATTAATTTTTATTTTCATTTTATACTACTTACCGTAAATTATATTCAATTTTGATATTTGATATTCATTTATAGGGACCGAAACAAATTGATAGTTATTCTTGTGGCCACTATGTGATGATAAATATGATGACCATTGTCTCCGCAACTATCACTAATAATTGGAAGAAGGTAATATAAATTTTCAACTTTTATAGGGTGATTATGTTAGAATGGCAGTTATTTGTGTTACTTCTATTGCATAGTCTTTTCTGTTATTATAGGATGATTATCTTTTGTTATTCTGTGACTTTGCATGGTCTTTGCATAGTAGTTATATTCTGTTATTCTGTGAGATCAGTTTGCATGAACTTCTGTTATTCTGAGATCATTGTAAAATTGGTCACTTGTGGATATTCTTGTACTAATATTCTGAGATCAGTTTGCATGAACTTCTGTTATTCTGTATTCTCTTATTCTGTTTTTCCTCTGATATTCTGAACTTCTGATATTCTGATATTCATTTCCATTGTTTTGATATTCTGATATTCTGATATTCCTTGCCATTGTTTTGATATTCTGCATGAACTTCTGATATTCTGAGATCAGTTTGCATGAATATCATTGCCATTGTTGCATGCTTTTCTGTTTTTCCTCTACTGATATTCTAATTTAAATTGTTGCATGCTTTTCTGTTCTTCTGATATTCTAATTTAAATTGTTTTTGAAGATGTTTAATTCGAGTTGTCCGTTCATGTAACACCCCCTTTCTACCCCTTTTATTTTAATTAAGAAAATCAGAGTTCAAAAATCATTTTTAATTCTACCACGAGGGTGTCACACATACGTCAAAATAAAACCTCAAGTCTCAAATAAAATAGTACGTCGTCAAAAGTGCAATACATAGCACTCCACAATAGGGAGACATCAAAACATCGAAAACTACGTCATAAAATCCAACGACAACGCAGCGGAAAAGTAAATCAACTCATCAACAGTATAAAAATCTAAGTACATCAGCAAAACCTCAAATACATCCCCCCAGGTGCTACGTATCAGAGCATGACGACTCGACTCAAGAAGTGAAGCTAAGGCATTCACTGGGAATCACTTGCACGTTACCAACACGGGGGCAACATTCAAACAGGAAAGGGTGAGCATCATTTCAATCCATATAATAGAAAATATGACAAGTACTAATCATAGGCTACGCACTAGAACAATCAGCATCCAAAACACTAAATATTCACATCACAGTCATCATTCACATCACCACAATAACTCATCACTATGTCATGTAGGCGTATGAGATGCAACCCACTCGCGGGCATATGCATGAGGTACCTTTTTACAAACGTCGCTTAGCCATAAAGGCCTCATCGTCACTTAGCCACTCAGGCCTCAAAACGTCACTGGGTTTATGCATATGGGGCATGAGACACTATGACATGCACCACTCACAAACACACAAATACTCAAATGCACAAATCGCAGTCAACTATGTGACCCATCACTTACCGGTTTGCCAAATAAGAGGCACAGCACCTGCAAATTCACAATTCACACAACAACAACATCACTTAGCCTTTTAGGCCTTAACATCACTTAGCCTTTTAGGCCTTAACATCACTTAGCCTCTCGGGCCTCAAACGTCACTGGGTTTCATCATCACTCTTGCACAGATGTCATCAACTCACACAATAGCCACTGAGGGCAAGAACGTCATTTACTAGCCACCAAGGGCATCATCGTCATTTACACGTCACTATAAATAATAATAGCCACTAAGGGCAAAATAGTCATTTACACGTCATTATAAATAATATTAGCCACTAAGGGCAAAACAGTCATTTACACGTCATTATAAATAATATTAGCCACTAAGGGCAAAACAGTCATTTAACTAGCCACTAGGGGCATCATCGTCATTTACACCCCATTATCAATAATATTGGCCGCTAAGGGCAAAACCGTCATTTACTCGTCATTAGAAAGAATATTAGCCACTGAGGGCAAAACAGTCATTTAACTAGCCACTAGGGGCATCATCGTCATTTACACCCCATTATCAATAATATTGGCCGCTAAGGGCAAAACCGTCATTTACTCGTCATTAGAAAGAATATTAGCCACTGAGGGCAAAACAGTCATTTACACGTCATTATAAAATAATATGAGCCACTAAGGTCAAAACAGTCATTTATACGTCATTAGAAAATAATATGAGCCACTAAGGTCAAAACAGTCATTTATACATCATTAGACAATAATATGAGCCACTAAGGGCAAAACAGTCATTTAACTAGCCACTAGGGGCATCATCGTCAAAAGCATCATTTTGACACTAAGTCGTTAAAATCACTGGTCGTACGCAAAGGAGAGTTTTTAAAGACATCAAAAATATCTTTTCACTGTCACAACAGCGATCACCGGGAACAGCCACTTGGGGCGCCCCAGCAACCTTCTGAAATTATAAGTTTTTATTTAAAAAAAGGGAACACACAGATAGGCAACGAAAAATGCTTCACAACGCTTTTTGAATCGTTCAAAACGGATATTCGAGTCAAAAGATATAGCGAAAACAGTTTTCGAAAATAATTTGGAACATCCTGAAAACTGGCGCCATGGGCGCCCAGCGCCCAGGCACCTGGCGCCCAGCAAGGCGCAACACGCAACGCAACACACACGGGCGCTCAGCGCCCAGCGCCTGGCGCCCAGCGCCTTGGCGCAACACACACACATGCGCATGGGCGTTCAGCGCCCAGCGCTGGCACCCAGCGCCCCAGCGCTCCAGCCACACACGCACAGCAACACACACAGCGCCCTTGGCGCCCAGCACAGGGCGCCTGGCGCCCAGGAACAGTACCAGCACCAGATTTTTGCCCAATTTCAGCACAAAACATTATTTTTCTCAAAAATTTCCACATGACCAACACAACCCAAAATTCCAACCACCAAAAATCAATACTTTATTTTAAAAATGATCAAAATTCTATTGGGCACCACACACACATCACCATGGCACCCTAGGCGCCCATACCCTCAAACACCTCATATGCGAACACCATCAACATCCAATACCATCATCATCAAATTAATCGCATAAATCACATAATACTCGTGTCCCTATTACAATTCACATGCGCATACATGAAGTGCATATATATTGAAAATTAATAACAACATCAACATATCAAGAACATCAAGAACAACATCAACATATCAAGAACATCAAGAATAGGGCATGCATCAAGGATCTAGTTCAACAACCTAGATTAAGACCTATCATGGTATTCTATTTGATGGAAAGGAAGAGCTCCCCTAACCTTTTCAAGAAGATGATTCGAACCCCTATGCACAGACACCCACGGAACCACAGCAACTGGAGTTCTTCTTCTCCTTTTCCTTCTCCCTTTAGCGCTCAACCCCCTTCCTCTTCCCTCCATGAGCTGCGCACCTCTCTCCCTTCTCACTCTCATGTTACTTTCTTTCTTTTTGACAAAAACGTGAAATGCCCAAGACCCTAGTCAAACCCTCCTCAACTTCGCCTAGCTAGTGGGCTTGGATCGCGGGCTCCCTCCACAGCTTAAGCCCAATTACTTAAACACCACCACTCCCTAATTAAAAATACCACACCTTAACATAGTTACTAATATTATAATTATATCAATAAATAATTATTTCGATTATTAAAATAAACTCTTACAACTTAATGTTTATCACTCCTACCACCCAAGTCCTATTTAATTAATGAAATAATTAACGGATAATTTTTTTTGGGGTGTTACAGTTCACGCATGAAGACTTGACACACGTCAGGCAACTTTGGGCAGAGTTTTTTATAAAGTTGTATGCAGAGCGTAAACCCACTTCAAAGGAAGAACGAAGAAAACAACTTAAGTGATGTTTATGATGTAGAATGTAAGTGACTGTGTTCTGTAGAATGTATTTTTTTGTACTTAAACTCATCAATCATGTGACTGTGTACTTAAACTTATTGACTATACATGTTTCCCTCATTGAATGTATTTTGTACAATGGGATGAATTTTGTACAATGGGATGAATGTATTCTGTAGAATGAATTTTGTACAATGAATTTTGACTGTGTTTCCCTCATTGAATGAATTTTGACTGTGTTTCCCTCATTGAATGTATTCTGTAGAATGAATTTTGTACATTGGAATGTATTTTGTACTTAAACTGATATGGATCTTATTGACTGTGTTTTCATTGGGATGAATTCTGTACAATGGGATGAATTTTAGCAGGAATTATAGTAGATTAAATGTGATGAATTCTGTACAATGGGATGTATTCTGTAATGGGAAGAATTTTAGTAGATTAAATGTGATGAATTCTGTAAGTGATAATTTCGTACAATGAGATGAATTCCGTAACTGATGAATTTCGTAACCAGGGTGAATAGATTATTAAACCCAAAAAAAAAGTTTTAAGGTCAGGCGGAAAATGCCTGACTTTAAATCATACTTACGAAGTCAGGCAAGAATAAATGCCTGACTTTAAATCATACTTACGAAGTCAGGCAAGAATAAATGCTTGACTTCAAAACTGACTTACGAAATCAGGCAAGAATAAAAGCTTGACTTTAAATCATACTTACGAAGTCAGGCAAGAAAATGCTTGACTTTAAATCATACTTACGAAGTCAGGCAAGAATAAATGCTTGACTTCAAAACTGACATACGAAGTCAGGCGCAATAAATGCTTGACTTTAAATCATACTTACGAAGTCAGGCTATCGCTTGACTTTAAAACTCCTGACATACAAAGTCGACTTAATAAAAGTCAAGCTGGCGCCTGACTTTAAATCCCCTTTTCGTCTGACTTTAAATCCCTTTTTTGCACTAGTGAATCGACAATTTCCGATCATACCAAGAGCTTCTTGGACTTTGGACTTGGTTCGAGCATGAACTATATCCTGTGTGTCAAAACCCATTCCCCGAGGAATAAGCTCGTCGCATCGTTGGAGAATTCCCAAGTTCTCTCGATCCTCCTCGTCCAGACTTTCCTTACTCAGATTATATGAACCAGGAGATCGGTTGAAATGTGCTTTCGACCAACCAATCGGAAACTTGGTTGACACACCAGATCCCCTTGATCGTTGTACCTTCCCACGAATTCGACAACATCGGCACTGACCATATCGGGTCGTACCAGCGATGCGCCGAGCTTATTCCTCGGGCATTTTCCTTGAAAGTAGTGCTTTTTCCGGTTTTCTTTGAGAGAATCGGAGTAGCGTCGGAATACCTTGAGGTTTCTTTTGGAACGAAGGCTCACATGCCCATATCGGGTCGTACCAGATTCCTTCTCATGCCTTCGATCCACTTCGAACATATGAAAGAATAGGGCCGTCAAAAAGGTCTGATCCAAGTGCTTCATTACTAATTCGAAGGCTCGGGAAAAGGCCCACCCATTGGGATGTAACTGTGAGGGGGCGACTTGCAGTAATCTCAGAATTTGTTGCTGGAAAACGAGTAAAAGGAGGTTGAATGTGCATGGTTCTCATTGTGATGAGATACATGGAAAATTTTAACTCTGCGGGAAAACTCGCAACGTGCTCGCTGTCAAAAACACCTTCTAGAAGCTATACATGTTCACCTTTTCCGACGAGTTTTCGATACATGGACAGGTCGATATTATCAGTGTATACCGATCGAATCCCTCTAACACTCTCTGAAACTCAAGAGTAGTCTCGGGGAGCAGAAGGAACGATTGGCACATTGACATGACCAGAAGATTCCCTCGTGCCTTCCTCTCCTTCACGAATTTCGACGTCCGATCTAGTGGCCTCCTAGGAAGCAGGATCGCCTTCAACTATCTTATCCAATTCTTCGCGGAGTTGACCGTGGGTTTGCACCGAGTCTATTTGCAACCTTTCATTAGGGGAATGAACATTATCCGGGGTATTAGTCACAGAAGCCTCCATCTTGGCTAATGGAGGGCGATCTAAAACTGCAACCCTAATAGTTTGCTTCGTCCTTGCCAGTTATCTCCTGCAGGAGTGGGGGCCAGTTATCTCCTCGTCAGAGCAAAATTCTCCGCTTTGTAAACAGAAAAGTGAGGGATCCACCACTATATATAGTGGGCCAAAGAAGAGGGATTGGGCCAAAGTCGAATCGACGAGTCCCATCAATAGCATTTATTGCAGGCGCTGGCAACGAGGCGTCATCATAGCTATTTGCCTCGAGCTACTAAATAGGCGTCATTATTGTCTGACACCTCGAGCTTCTCAACAGGCACGTCAATCATTTCAAACAGTAAATGACGTGACTATGCAGTTTCTTTCCGATATTCCGATATATGGGGTAAAACTGTCGGTGGTATATGCCCAATATTTGCGAATGGATCTATCATACGAGCCTCGGATCTTGGACCTGTTCAAGTCTGGATCGTTCTCTTAACTGATCCGACTTGGGGGGCAACTGTTCCGGATTGGGCTTAACGACTTGGACCTCTTATGGTCCACAGTATTGAGGCCCATTATCATTAATGGACCGTTACACCACCAACGGCTACAATTTGTCAGTTACAAATCGGAAGGTTCCGTGATGATCATAGACGTCATCCTACCCCCCTATAAATAGGGGAAAACACTGTTTAACCAGGTACAAACATTTCTAAACTAGTACTTGAAAGAGGTTTCACTCTACTGACTTGAGCGTCAGAGTGTCTTTGCAGGTACACCCCCTTCCGAGGTCCGAGCTGGTCAAGAATGATCTACCAACTATCGGATCTTGTGATACGGTACCGAACAATAACCATGAGTGTCTTGGATATTTATATATGCAAAAATAATTACGAACTCCACTAAGCATCCCCTAGGCACGTGGTAGTTCCAGTTAAGCTGGCCACTAGGCATGTGCAAATATACTAAAAAATTACAGTTGCAAATTTAGATGCATCGTCATGGTTTGAAAATCTGGGTTCAGATCCTGTCCAGTTACTGAACAGTTACAGTAGCAGAGAGATAGACTCATGAAATAAAATAATATTATTTGTTTTTATGCGTCTATCTCTCTCCTACTAAAACTGTCCGGTGAATGGAGAGGATTTCAATCCTAAAAATCCGAATTATAAACGAAAAATAGTAAAATAAATTTAAAAACCCGAGGCACATGGTAATTCCAGTTGAGCTGGCTACTACGCATGTGGCAATATACTAAAATACAATAGATAATTCAGCTGCACTCTTGTTTAATTATTGTTTAAAAGACCAAGCATGAAAAAATTGACATATCCAATTATTTTTCCCATACATAACATATGTTTTAACATTTTAGTTTGGTGTATAAAAATCAAGGATAATTTTTTATCCTACTCATCATATAATTGCTTTATCAATTCAATTATCGATCTAATATTTGGTATAAATATATTTTTTCGTCTCTATAATATAAAGGTTTTTGTATTTCAAATATAAAAGTATATTTTTGTTTTTCTGGCTTAAAATATAGAATTTTTTTATTTAAGTAATTCGTGTTATGTTTTGTTTTTGTCTCTAAAATATTTTTTATTTTTGGTTCTAGATATTTAAATGAGAAACTAATTCGAAAATTAGATATTTAAGAAAGAGACGAAAGTAAAAAAATAATTTCAGAGATGGAAAACAAAATTTAAAAAATTACAAAAATGAAAAGAAAAAAAGAAATTTCAAGGACGAAAATAAAAACCATCTTATTTCATGGATGAAAAACATAATTAAGTCTATGAGAAAAAACGATAGTATTTTTAATGTCATACTTATATATATAGCATAGTTTGTTTTTGTTTTTTTGATAACCTATATAGAATACTTTGTATTTTTGGTTGAATTTTTAGAGCTCTTATTTAAATAATGTAGACACAATACCAATGAGTCTATATTTATTAAAAGTAAAATTTTTAATGTATACTGTGTAGCATATTAATTCTTCCAATGTCCCTTACTTTTAGTTGTCTTGATTATATCAGTAACATGCGAATGTCAGCTTCCGGGTTTGAATCCAGTGTGAGCAGTAATAGTATATGTGTTTAGTATTTATTTATCATTTTATCCTGTACACCAAAAAAAATATTAATTGTTCCAACAGTATCCACTCTTTAAAAATATTAGCAAGGTAAAATAATAATTCAATAATTTTGTCACTTACGGTTGAATTGCAGAGGTGCAAGAGAACCCGTCATGTGCAACAATATGTTAATTGCCACGTTGTTCATATTAAAATGTTTTCTTTTTCCATGAATATTAACTACAGATCATAAGGACATTATATTGTATAGAAAAAATATCTTGATTCCACTTGAATCAAAGGTAGCAAACAATACTAGTGTTATTAATAAGTAGAATGCTACCTGCCACTCACAAATAGTAATAAGTAGAGTTAAATATGAATTTGTACTTTCAAAATATGTGGTTTTAAATTTTAGTCTTAGTAAATTTTGCCTCCAATTTTTGATCTCCATTTGTTATTAGTACTTTTTGTCCTCACACTTTAATGATCACGATGGCAAATAATTTTGAATTGGTAAATAAATTAGTATTCTATAGCGCTTAAAAGGTCTAATAAAAGTGTTTTTAAAAGTCATAAAAAATTAAAAGTATTGACGAAGGAAAATGTGGGGATTAAAAGTGCGTGAAATTCTTCATGAGAATTAAAAACAAAATTTACAAACATTATATATAAAGACCAAATACATAATTTTCCCTAGTAATATTATTGATTAGTTTTTTGTCGACAAAATATTATTGATTAGTTTTAGTGATAAACTTATTTAAATAAATTAAAAGGTATGTTGTGTACGGTGAAATATCTTTTATACATTCTTTTTTGTTCGAACTATCGCTGGCTACTCATGGAGTTTCCCAACGCTTTTAACGAAAGATTAATTTTCGCTCGTGCTTAGGATCAAACTTCGCACTGGCCAACACCGAGTTTGTCCACTGCGAGAATCGAACCCGGGAGCACCGAGTCGACCCGAATATCTTTTATACATTGACCACGAATAACTAGATCATATAGAGATTCTATTATCTGGACACATGCTGATCACGCGGCTTATTTTAAAATAATTAAATGTATTATTCTTTAGTTTTTGTGATCAAGTTATGTAATAGATTGTTAGATTTTCTCTATTGTAAAATTGCCACGTTGATCATACTAAATTGTTTCTGTTTACCATGTACAACTATAGAGAATAATTCATAGATCATATAATTATTGGGTTTAAAACATAATTGGAGTTTACCAAGTGATGATGATTATATATTTTAAGGGTTAAATATGTTTTTGTTCCCTACAAAATTTTGGTTTTTTGTTTATAGTCCCTCAAAAAAATTACAACAATTTTTGGTCCCAATAAAATTTAGATTTTCTGTTTTTAGTCATTTATTACTTTTAATAGCGCTTCAAAACTTTTAATAGCGATTTTTTTACATTTTATAAGCGCTATAATACTAGTAGGCAAAATATCTCCCGAGTTCCCTTAACTTTTTTTTTTTGACAATTAAGTCCCTTAAGCTTTAAAAACATTGAGTCCTTGCCTTTTTTAACGTTTTGGTTTTAACTCGGTTCACTGACTGATTTTGTTTCTATTTGACTGCTAACTTGACATACTAAGTAGGATAACTAATAATTTCATTATTTTACAATTATTTTTAATTAAAAAATTAAAGAAATCAAAACCGAACAATAGCTTTTTCATCTTCAAGATTTTTGTTCTCTTCCTTTATTCCCAGATCTATTCCACCAACAAATCAAAACCCAGACATCAACAGTAACGCCATTAACAAGATTCGAGATTTTAAGCTAAAGTCGGACATTTGAAACGAAACAACACAAACACCAACAGGTTATCTCAGTAATATCAAGAGATCTACAATTTTCAAGTACTGTCAGTAACTTGATGAATGAAATCATCAGAGGCTTGCTTGAAAAGATAGAGTAATAACATCTGCAACATATCAATACTTGAGAGAAACCAAAGCACCACGAATCTCTATTCTAAAAACCCATGCTGATGTTATTACTCTATATTTATTTGTTTATTATAGATCTTGCGATTTTTAGGGATTTTTAACACTTGCGATTTGTATTGTTGTTGAAGAAATCATGGGTTTGTTGTTGAACAAAAGAGAAAATGAAAGAGAAGAAATCTGAAATCAGAACTGGAAACCATGGAATCTGAAATCTGAAATCTGAAATCTAAAATCTGGGTTTGTGTTGTTGTTGAAGAAGGAAGAATGAAAGAGAGAAGATGAGGAGGATTTTTTTAATTAAAAATAATTATAAAATAATGAGTCATCAAATAAAATTACCATGTAAGCACAAAAAAAAACCACATAAGCACTCTAAAAGCGGTTTTTGTAACTGGGTTAAACAAAAACTGTTAAAAGGGACAATGGGGTTAAAACTTAAGGGACCTAATTGTTACAGCAAAAAGTTAAGCGACATATTCGTTACCTAAAAATAAATTAAGGACCTTTGGAGATATTTTTCCGTACTAGTATTATTTGCCAGTTTTAGTTCAAGTGAAGTCCGGATATTCTTTCCAAGTTAAGCGACATCCGGAGATCTTTTTATAGTGTATACTTTTCTTTTTTTGGTGAAAATTATGATGTATACTTGTACATGGTAAACGAAAACAATTTAATATCATTAACGTGAAAATTTTACCATTGAGATTTGAGCATATAACTATTGTATTATATACCTTGTCAGAAAAAAATGTATTATTTACCTAAAAAAACAATGTATTATATAAGTTGATCACAACAACTAAGGAATAATACTTATAATTATTTAAAAAAATTCCGCGTGAACAACATGTGATCCATTCTATATATTATTATTAGTATTATTTGCTAGCTCTTTGGTTCAAGTGAAATCTAGATTACTTTTATATTCAAAATAAAAGAAATCTAGATTACTTTTTTCAAATATGTAACAGAATCTCTCTATGATCTAGTTATACGGCGTCAACTAAAACAACTTAGGCTTTTTTTAAGCCCCCCTACCATATCCTGTACCAACCCCCTCCCCCACCCACCCAAGTTCGCCAAACGAACGATTTTACTCCTGATTTCTCAAAAAAAATTCGGAAACACATAATTCAGACTTTAGTTTTTTTTTGACAATATTCAGACTTTAGTTTTGAACTTCCGAAATCATCTCAAAAGAGGTGTTTTAAAAAAGTCAAAATTGACTTTTCGGAAATATCTCTTTTGAGGTGATTCCGAAAAGTTCTAAAAATTAGTTTTCTTTTAAATTTTTGAGGGGTATTTTGGGGATTAAATGGGTTATGGGGGTATAAGTGAGAAGAGGAGGGATACAAAAAAAAACCAACAACTTAATATCATCATCATCAAGATTGTTTCACCGGAGAGCATACTTATTAATCTATTGTTTCCCTATGTCAAACTCTTATGTCCTAACTGTGGGTTCGGCCAGAGGTTTAAACAAGTGTTTTGATTCCTTTGTTCTTCAAGCGATTGCGCCAATGAGGGAACTCTGCTCATTGACTGTGGGTATCCTGACTTCTTTAGAAAGGGCCAGGTTGGGTGAGGGGTACTGCGAGGTTTGGATTATACTACTGGATAATGCATAAAAATAAAGATAAAAATGCGATAAAGAAGATAGATAAAAATAAACGTAGAGTTTGGGTTTGATTGATGTGTTCTATTCTGTACAATGGCTCTCCTATTTATATACATAGGCCCTGTCGGCCACTACTATAGCCAACATTTGTGTACCGTAGGATCAATCTAAGATCAACGACTATCATCGTTCCTAAGCCCTAAGGAGGCGGAGTCACTACCCACGATTTCACTAGCACGGATAGTGGGGTGTAACTCCCTCACTCCGCTTTTCAAGGCTTCGCTCCTTCGCTTGATCTTCAATTGCTCCGATGTTCTGTCTTCGTGCTCCCTCTTACTTGCCTTCCAAGGAAGCCTGCCTTACCTCATCCACTTGGCTTGCTCAGCTAGCATTCGTCCTCATACAGTAACTCAGGCACCCGAGCCCACCTTGGTCGTGGCACTCTATAGGTTGAGGCTTTGCTCTCCCTCGGCCTTGCTTATTGCTCCTCGGGCTGACCCCGGGGAGTTGTCTTGTGGTATGCCCCGAGGGCTTCTCTTGAGTTCTTCTCTCTGGCAATTATCTCTCAAACCTTTGTCAAGTGGCTTGCCTCAGCACTCCAATTCTACTCCCTTCCTTCACTCAGCCCTCGGCCTGTGACCTAGTTATTTTTGGGTGTTAACAATTGCCCCCCTTTTTGTGCTGTCGTATGGCCGCGAGGACGTGACTGATAGCGCAAAAACCCTTTGACATGACTTGATGTGACCGTTTGAAGTGACTAGCCTTCCGTTTCACGACACTTGGTGTTTTGCTGACTCTCAATCATATGATGTAAGTTATGTATTTTTAGGACCAATTGTGCAGGTTTTTCATTGTATCACAGTCATTATCTGGGGATTTAGCCTAGTTTTAGATAATTGTAGTAGGAAGTTCATTTGTAAGTAATTCCTTCACTTTTGGAGCTACATGGGACTTGAAGACCTCTAATTGGTTGTGGCATCATTCGGCGAACCAGACACTTGCCCGGAAATGCAGCAAAAATGGAGGGATTTGATTTCTGTTCAATATCGCGTCGCGACCAGGAGGAATTTTACAAGCCAGGACTTTCTGTCTTATTCCGCGTCGCAACCAGGAGGGTTCGCGACGCGACCTGGGGCAGTTTTGCGAAGCCAGATGTTTCTGTCTTATTTCGCGACGCGACGGACACGGGCCGCGTCGCGATGGTGCGTGAAAATTAGGGTTTTTAAAGCAGTTTCAGCAATTTTTCAAGGGACTTCGTCTTGGGATCTGAGCCACATTTTGGAGCAGCTGGAGGGTGCGATTTTGGGGCCTTTTCACCACTTGGGAACAAGGGATTGAAGGTTCTAATGTCTTCCTTTATGTTTGTTTTCTATTTTATGTTGGTTTTTACTCTTAGGATGGATTGTAACTAATTTGCTTAGATTAGGGAGAGATGAGTCTCCCAACCCTATCATGTGAACCATTGTTCTAATCAATTCATTTGTTATTCGATTTACTTGTCTAAATACCTATGTTCTTAATGCTTCTCAATTACATATGATAATTGTGATGATCTAGGCTAGTGATTGCATAGGAATATGAATTAGTAGCTGGAAATTGGGTAATTAGATCATCTGCTAGTAATCAGCATAGGGATATGTGATGGCTTAGGTGAATTCGCGTAAAATTCTCAATCGTAATGCATTACCCTTTGGCATGTCTCACCTAAGGAATTAGGGTCACTCTTAGGGTAATAGGGGTCTTGAGGCAAGGAATTGCCCTTGACCTTAATTAGTGAATTGAATCTAGAAATTGCATAATTAACTTGAATTGGCTAAGGTTCATGTGATAGGCGAGGTGAGAGGATTCGATCCCTAGTCGTTTTTCTCGTATTATTAATTCACGTTTGTATTGTTACTGATCACTCAAATTACCAAACCTTTACAATCTAAGAATTTACAATTTTGCTATTGTTGTCAACGCGCAATCCCTGTGGAATCGACCGGTTACTTACCGTATTTTATTACTTGCAACGACAATTGGTACACTTGCCAAAATTTTTAACAAGTTTTTGGCGTCGTTGCCAGGGATTGTTGACTTTGTTGTCGACAAGGCAAACGAGTTGATTCTAGATTTTTTTTTTTTAGTTACTTAATTTTGCTACTTGTTAGTTTCTTGAATTTGTTGACGTTTGCTTCAGTGTTTCAGAGATTTGTGCATGCGGAGCAAGGGTCCACAAGAACTCTTGTTTGACCCGGAAATTGAAAAACTAGCAAAGGCAAATCGAAGAAAGGCTAAGCTTACCAAGCAGCAAGCAAGGGAATTGTCACAGGTACAATCAACTTCTACCTCGGTACCGGAAGAATTTTCGAGTGAGGAGGAAGAGATGGCTGATCCTCCACCTCCACCCCGACGTACTCTAGGTGACTTCGGGCGAAGAAATCAAGGTGCCCAAGCATTAGCATTTCAACCAGTGGGCGTGGCCCAGTTTGATATCAAATCTTCTGTGCTCACAGCTTTGAAATCAGAGCAGTTCTCTGGGTCGGATGCCGAAGACCCTAATCAGCATTTGTTCCAATTCTACGAGATATGTGGGACTACACACCCTGAGGGAGTAACCGATAGTGCAAAGAAGGTCCGGCTGTTCCCTTTCACTCTCACAGGGAGGGCCAAGGATTGGCTGAATACTCTCCCAGGGACAATCAACACTTGGAATGACCTTGAGAACAAGTTCTTGGAGAGATTTTTCCCAATCTCCAAGTTCATAAGGAAAAGAGCTGACATCTCCAATTTTACACAGGGAGAGTCCGAATCGTTGTATGATTCTTGGGAACGATTCAAGCTACTACTCAAGAAGTGTCCCGGCCATGGCATAGAAGATTTCCTCCAGTTACAAACCTTTTGCCATGGGCTGAGACCACAAACAAGAATGATGTTGGATGCCTCAGCTGGAGGATCCCTAGGTACCAAGACTTGGGAAGAAGCCAAGCAGTTGGTTGAAGACATGGCTTCCAATGAGTACAGGATCCAAAATGATAGGGGGGCTGTAGGAAAGAAAGGAGTGCTGGAGCTTGATTCAAACAGCGCGGTGTTAGCCCAACAGAAACTTATGACCATGCAAATCGAGGCTCTCACTAAGCAATTAGCGGCAGCATGTGAAGTAGGTTCCAAAGCCCCAGCAACAGTACAAGCAGTGCAAGCAGGTGGGTGCAATTATTGTGGTAGGGAGTCCCACGAGGGTGATTGTGCAGCTTATGGAGAAGCATTGGAACAGGCCAACTATATGGGAAACTTCCAAAGACAAGGCGGGAATCCATTTTCTAACACCTACAATCCAGGGTGGAAGAATCATCCCAACTTTTCTTGGAAGAATAACAATGAAGGCACGAGTTCCACCCAACAACAGTCTCAGGCACCTGCCAATCAACAACAGAAACCACCTTCTCGGTTAGAGGATGCACTGACACAGTTTATGCAGATGGCCAAAAATACCTTCCAAGCTCAAGAGCAGGTAATGAAAAACATGGAGAAAAACCATGAAGCATCAATGAAAAATTTGGAGGTACAGATTGGTCAGTTATCGAAGCAACTTGCGGAGACATCCAAAAGTGGCTTCCCTGCCAACACTGTGGACAATCCAAGGAAGGAGAATTGCAATGCGATCTATCTGAGAAGTGGTAAGGAGTTGGGACCGTCTGAAGTAATCAAACCCCGGGAAAAGAAAGCAAATGAAAAGAGTGAGGGAGCGGGGAAAGACAAACCTCAATTGGAACTCGAAGAAACACCATCGTACATGAAACTGCCCTATCCTCAGGTAAGCAAGAAAAATCAGAAGGATGAGCAGTTCTCCAAATTCATGGAGGTGTTCAGAAGCCTCCAGATCAATATACCTTTTGCTGACGCCCTGGAAAGGATGCCGGCCTATGCGAAGTTCATGAAACAGTTGTTGACCAAAAAGAAAAGGTTTAAGGAGAATGAAACAGTAGCGTTAGCAGAGGAGTGCAGTGCTATCATTCAAAACAAAATTCCCCCTAAGCTGAAGGATCCAGGAAGCTTCACCATTCCCTGTGCAATTGGTGATGTGACTATAGATAAGGCCCTCTGTGACTTGGGGGCAAGCATAAACCTAATGCCCTTGGGAATGTGGAAAAAGCTTGGGGGAGGTGAAGTCAAATCGACTCACATGACCCTGCAACTGGCTGATAGGTCAATAAGGCATCCGTATGGAATTGTGGTGGATGTCCTAGTAAAGGTGGGAAAATTCCTCTTCCCGGTAGATTTTGTGATTTTGCGTTTGGATGGTGACACTGAGGTTAAAAGTTCAATGGATGGGGAAAATGACATCCCTTTCATTTTGGGAAGACCTTTCCTAGCCACCAGTAGAGCTGTCATAGATGTGGCAGATGGGACTGTGAAGCTGAGAGTGCAAGATGAAGAGGTGACCCTAAAAGTGATCAAGGCAGCAAGAAAGGATGAGAAAAAGGAAGGGTGCTATAGTGTTGAGGAACCCCATTTAAAAGCCAAAAACAGAATGCACACTCACTCGCCACCAGATAAGTCATCTAGCGAGTGGGTAGATCTAAAAGAAGTGGTGGGCGAGCCTAGTTGGAAATTCAATGGAGAAAAATCTGAAGGAGCTGTGAATGGGGCATTTGAGAAGCAAATGGCTCCACCTGGGCCAATGTGAGACATCTTCTGAACCGTCAAGCTAGTGACGTTAAAATAGCGCTGAGTGAGAGGCAACCCACTTAGGTACCAAGTCTTTAATTCAATTTAAATTTACGTCTTTAATTTACTTATTTTGCTGTTAGTCTTGGGCATGAGAAGAAAATTTTTGTGTTCGGTCAAGTTCGTGTCGCGAAAGGGAAGTATTTTCAAAGAAAATGTTTCTGGGTTATTTCGCGTCGCGAACCAGTGATGTCGCGTCGCGATGGGTTGAAAATTTTTTCAAGAAAAAGGTTGCTGTTTGATTTCGCGTCGCGAAAGAGGCGTGTCGCGTCGCGATGCTTCAAAATTTTGAAAACTGGAACGGTCTCTGAGTAATCTCGCGACGCGAAGCACACGGGCCGCGTCGCGATTGGAGCCTTTTTAGTGTAAAACTGGGCAGTCCGAACACAAGAAAAAACAAATTTTTCAAGGCCTCTATTTTTCCCCTTCTGTGCACACTACGAATTTCCCTCCCCATTACTGTTCTTGCTCGCATTTGATTGTGAATTCTTACTACCGTGCGCGAGTTCCTCACCACCAACATCCCCAGGTATTAATCTTAACCTTGTTCTTTAATTAGAGTAGAATATTTTGAATGGTTTTTGATGGTTGTTGGGGTGATTTTTGGGTAGGAATTGTGGGGAATCGAAGTCAAATTAGAAGAGTAGGATTGTTCCCTATGATATTGTATTGCATGATTGTTGCTTGTTGCTAATGTTGGGGAGAGCATGATTGAATTGGGGGTAGAAACTAAGTTGATTTTGGACATACACAAGGTGTTTGATGAAATGCCAAAATGAAAAAAATCTATGTAGCCAAGGTGTTTGTGAAATTGCTCCAATGAGTTTTGGCTAAGCAACCCAAATGTTTGTGGAAATGTCTAAGTGAAGTCTGTTTTGGGGTTGCTGGCCTAGTCCTAATTTTGCACAAATTCAAAACCTTAGGGTAGATGACTTTGAGTCCAGAAACTATGCTTTGGCTGTTGATTATTTTTCTCTGCTGGAATGGGGCCCGCACCCGGGACCCACCGAGAACTAACAATTTGCACTGGGTTCTGGTTATTTGCTTGCAGGAAATTCTTCTTAAACAGGTGCTACCATGGACAAAAGAGCAAAGACTGGCACATCTAGGAAGAGGAGGGGGGCCTCTCCATCAGAGGTTGACAGATTCAGGTCCCCCGTCCATGAGGAGAGGTACCAGCAGGTTGTCAAGGGCAAGAAGATCAATCCGGAGAGGGCTTTTGACCTCTCCACAGATGAGTTTCCGATTATCACTTCCACACTGCGGGAGTTGGGATGGCTTCCATTCAATGCAAGAATTAAGCAGGCTAACCAGAGCCTAGTCAGGGAGTTCTACTCAAACGCCTATTGGGAGGAGGAGCAGGACAGGTCTACATCCGTCTATGTTAGAGGCAAGACTGTGTCCTACTCCGCGGATAGCATCAACAGCCTGTTGGGGCTACCTACAGCACAGTACTGTGCTATGTGCCACGTTGCAGTTGATCCCAAGAGCATTGATTATGAGGGGACTTTGAGAGAGCTGTGTCGTCCGGGGGCACAATGGGCCCCATCCATGCACCTTCCACGCCGTTTCTGCAACATGGGGCTGAAGCCAATCCCAAAGGCCTGGAATGCATTTTCAATCAGTCGATCATATCCTGTTCTAAATCTACAGATGTGAAGGTCAAAGTGGCCATGGGATTATTGGCTATCATGAGGGGCGAGCGGGTAAACCTGGGCAGAGCTATTTCTGAGAGCATAGCTGAGATTGTCAGATGTCCGAGGACCAGATTGGGGCATGCCTCTGTGATTCATGCCTTGTGTGCACAACAGGGGTGTCCTGAATACTCGGACGACTTGCTAGTTGATCCCAGGGAACCTATCACTGCCGCTTGGATTATGAAGCAGCCCGATGGACCCATGGATGGAGGAGCACCACAGCAGCCAGCACCTCCAGCACCGCAGCAGCCACCAGGCCCATCTTACCGGGAGCAGTTTCAGACCGACTCCTCTTTCCAGTATGACCTCCTCATGGCCAGCTGGTGCGGGTCTTCTTTGTCATTGCAGCAGCAGGGCAGAGATACTTCACATCTGGCATCATACAGAGTTCACCGTGCTGCTGAGGAGTATATGGCAGAGAACAGAGCAGCCGCCGCTTCATCTTCATCAGTACCCCATGCAGAGCAGCAGCAGGTCCCCCAGGATCCACTTCTTTCAGGGGATGAGTATTTGGAGGAGCACATTTCATTTCCTTGAGCAGGAGGCTCAATTTATTTTACTGTTTTATTCAGACATTTTTACTCGCACTTTTGATTGTATTTTGCCCTATTTTGACTTTATTTCGCACTTTGGTCTGTACTTATTATTATAACTTACTCTGTGATATTGGGGCACCACTGCCCTATATTTTGTTTTTGTTTTGTTAAAGCAGCTTCAATAGTGATGATGTGTGGCATTTGGGGTCGCATGTTTGCATTTTTCCTTTTGACACTCGCACTTCAAGTTTTATCATCAAGTAATAGCAGGGGTCATGACAAACGTTGCGGAAGTCTTTATCATCTGTGAGCAGCATCTCTCAAGTTCCATCTCTATGATCCCAACTGTGAGGTTTGAGCCTAGACACGTTCTTATTTATATTGTGTGTATTCCTTGCCTGCATTAGTCTGCAGAACTTGACATTGTGCTTAATTGTTTTTGCATTTGATTTTCATACACACTGAGGCATTTCTTTTGGCACCCCTGAGCCTTTCAAACCACACCTAATTAATGTTTATCCTCTGCTAGCCCCTCTGAGCCTATTGTAAAAAAAAATTGTATGCTGTTTCTCTGAAAATCATAGCCTAGTTAATTCTTAACTTGGAGTTAGGTAACAAAAGCTGTGAGAGTGGGGAAATCTTTAAGTTTGGGGTTGCTCGTGGAATAGCAACATCATCAGTTTGGGGTGGTATACAAGAGAAGGAACAAGAAAAGAAAAAAAATATATATATATATATATGTATATATATACATCAAAAACAAAAAAAAAAAGAGAAAAATAAATAAATAAAATCCTTCTCTTGTTTTGTTGAATGCTTTGGGAAAATGGGTGAGTAAGTGAATTGACAAAAAGAGAGGTAGGCCTAACTCCAAGTTCAACCTACTTATCCAAATGTATCCACCCTTACCTAAGCCCCGCTATAACCCTTAAAGTCCTCAAAATGTGTGTATGCATTTCATTTGTATAGAATGATATAGAACTCTGTCAAGCCTATGAAACGATGATGCAGGTACTGTGAATTGAGTGAATACCCGAAACACCTCAAGAGTGAAACACAGGTGAGATGTGCGTACAGAGAAAACTTGAGAATGCTGCCTGCTTATGATTCGGTATTTCCAATTCAGTTGTCCTGCCACTATATTAGGTTGATGATGATAGTTGATGTGCTGACGTGTTTAAGGTTGATGTATTATATGTAACAGCTAAATAGAAAAACAGCCGCAGTCTGAATTGATTGTTTGCTTGAGGACAAGCAAAAGTTCAAGTTTGGGGTTGTGTTGACTCTCAATCATATGATGTAAGTTATGTATTTTTAGGACCAATTGTGCAGGTTTTTCATTGTATCACAGTCCTTATCTGGGGATTTAGCCTAGTTTTAGATAATTGTAGTAGGAAGTTCATTTGTAAGTAATTCCTTCACTTTTGGAGCTAAATGGGACTTGAAGACCTCTAGCTGGTTGTGGCATCATTTGGCGAACCAGACACTTGCCCGGAAATGCAGCAAAAATGGAGGGATTTGATTTCTGTTCAATATCGCGTCGCGACCAGGAGGGTTCGCGACGCGACCAGGAGGAATTTTACAAGCCAGGACTTTCTGTCTTATTCCGCGTCGCGACCAGGAGGGTTCGCGACGCGACCTGGGGCAGTTTTGCGAAGCCAGATGTTTCTGTCTTATTTCGTGACGCGACGGACACGGGCCGCGTCGCGATGGTGCGTGAAAATTAGGGTTTTTAAAGCAGTTTCAGCAATTTTTCAAGGGACTTCGTCTTGGGATCTGAGCCACATTTTAGAGCAGCTGGAGGGTGCGATTTTGGGGCCTTCTCACCACTTGGGAACAAGGGATTGAAGGTTCAAATGTCTTCCTTTATGTTTGTTTTCTATTTTATGTTGGTTTTTACTCTTAGGATGGATTGTAACTAATTTGCTTAGATTAGGGAGAGATGAGTCTCCCAACCCTATCATGTGAACCATTGTTCTAATCAATTCAGTTGTTATTCGATTTACTTGTCTAAATACCTATGTTCTTAATGCTTTTCAATTACATATGATAATTGTGATGATCTAGGCTAGTGATTGCATAGGAATATGAATTAGTAGCTGGAAATTGGGTAATTAGATCATCTGCTAGTAATCAGCATAGGGATATGTGATGGCTTAGGTGAATTCGCGTAAAATTCTCAATCGTAATGCATTACCCTTTGGCATGTCTCACCTAAGGAATTAGGGTCACTCTTAGGGTAATAGGGGTCTTGAGGCAAGGAATTGCCCTTGACTTTAATTAGTGAATTGAATCTAGAAATTGCATAATTAACTTGAATTGGCTAAGGTTCATGTGATAGGCGAGGTGAGAGGATTCGATCCCTAGTCGTTTTTCTCGTATTATTAATTCACGTTTGTACTGTTACTGATCACTCAAATTACCAAACCTTTACAATCTAAGAATTTACAATTTTGCTATTGTTGTCAACGCGCAATCCCTGTGGAATCGACCGGTTACTTACCGTATTTTATTACTTGCAACGACAATTGGTACACTTGCCAAAAGTTTTAACATGTTTCTCTTTGCACGGGATAGTAGGGCGGCGCAACGGTTCCTAAGGTTTGCGAAACCATAAATAGCAACAGCCACACAAGACTGTTCACTTCTCTTGAAACGTTTCGCTTTCCTTTTTTAGTTTCTTCTTCCCCGAACCAAGACCCTTCTCTTCCATTGTTATCACCACTTCGTTCCACCATGTCTTCAAACTCAGACTCTCAAAACCGTGAACACAGCTATGGTGGAGATGAAAGTCAGCCGAGTTCTTCTTCCTCTGGTCCATCCTTGGCAACCATTCCCTCTGAAGTTTCCCCACAGGATATCCTTGTTGCCGTTTCCGGCGACGTTACAGTGCGGCCTACTATCTCTGCTGTCCGCGACGGCTTTAACCCTTTCAAACAAAGCTTCGGCGCTTCAGCTTGTCTCGGCATACCAATCACCCAAAATTTGTTCACCGTTGATGCCAAGGTGTCAGAAACCAGGGGTTAGGCCAAACCCACCGAAGACTACCATGCCAGGTTTGACAGGATCCATCCTGTCAAGAAAGATGATTGGAAAGCGTGGGGCCTTTGTGACGTGATCGCTCTCTCTACCTTCGCCATTCCCCATAATTTTGACGTTCTTTTGCCTCTCTTGGCTGCTGCTCTTCAAACTTCAATGCCTTTATATTCCCTTGGGGCATGGTCACCCCACCATTATGGACGTGGCCGCCATCACTGACCTACCCGCATTTGGCTGAAGCGTCCATCCTGCAAGATTACCCAGGAAGGTGATCTTAGGCCATGTCCATGCTGGAGGGGTTACTCAAAATTTCTGATTGCAAATTCTACGTCTGAGGCCAATATTACCAACGAGGAACACACTGCTTTCCTCATGTACTTCTTTTGCAGATTCTTCTATGGCACCAAGAATATTACCAAGAATTGCAGCCCTTCGTCGCCTTGATGGCTAGTGGGGAAGTTTGCGCCTGCCCCCCTTATTTTCTTGGCGAGCTCTACCGAGGAATCCAAGTCATGCTCGACCAGATTAGGGACTACGACCGAGTTTCCATGATTCAAGGTCCTGTGTGGTTTCTTCAGTTGTGGGCCACTCTCTATTTCCCTCATATTCTATCGGTTGGACTGACTATCCCCAAGTCACCGACCACTAAGTGCTTGGGCCCTCAACTCTCGTCCACCCCCTGCCATCGGCTGACTGCGGTTCAAATTATGAAGGAGTTTCTGATGACAAATGTTGCTGAGATGACGTGGTGTCTTGTGCTGGACATGAGGTGTGGTCATACCTAGATCTTTTCTCCTCAAAGAAAAGAAGATCAGCTTTCTCTCTCAGAGCGCAACACTGCTCCTGATTATTGGCGGTCCGCTCTGGTATCCAGTGACTTGCCAATTGGCTATCTGGCTACCTCCCGTTACATCAAGGCCCTCGTAGAGTATTATTACCCCAACTTTGTCTATAAACACTTCGGGTTGATGCAGCATGTCCCTCTGCCTTACCAACCTGTGGAGATCCTCGCCGTCAGGAAGGTCTGACGGATGGCCAGGTGTGTAAAATGGTCACTGGAAATTACTACAAGGTCACCGAGAGTGTGTGGGCATACTACGAGGTGTGTCCGGGGGAAACCGGTGCCTTTACCAATTGGTGGCTTTGTGTTAAAGATCTAGTTTTTCCTCGGGCGCTTGGTGATTATCTTTCCAAGTACCTCGGTCGTCATCACACAGCTCCAGCCCCCTTTTCAGCACTGGCCTGTACCTGCTATCGTTTATAAAACACCTAGGCCTCCCACTTCCATTCGGCGGCCATCCACTCGGTCGCAACCAGCCGCAGGTATGTCTTCTGTTCTTCATGGTACACACGTTATTTCCCCCCCTTGCTTTTCCTCTTATCTCATCCTCGTCCTCCTTCTAACTGTAGGGTCTTCTGCTGATCGTAATGTGGAAGAAGATGATGATGATGCTTCCATTACCTTCAGGCGATCGTCTGCTCGGCGTGCTCCAACAGACGCTCCTTCGCAGCCAGCAGCCAAGAGGGCTGCTGTGGTGGCAGAAGACACCCCTAGACCCTCTAAGAAATTCAAGGTATGATGTTTTCCGCTCTCCTTCTTCTTATTTGTTGGCACCTTAGATCTCGCTCATAGTTATTTTTACCTGCACACGACCGATCCCCTGGTTCCGGATGCACCTTTGATTACAGTTCATTCTCCTTCTCTCCCTCCTCAATCAGATCCCAAGCCAGTGACTGAGGTGGAGGTGGCTCAATACTTCGCCTCCCAGAGTCAACCTCAAGTAGTCCCCCCTTCGGGAGAAGAATTACAGAAACTGGAGGATGCCCTCTGGGGACGAATTGTTACTGATCCTACCCTGGTCTCACATCTGAGGTCTCTAGCTTTCAGGCTATCTTTCAGAGATTTCTCGGGCCTATTCGGCATCCTACGCTGCTCAGGACGCTGCCCAACAAGCACTAAATTGCCTGAGTGCCCTACAGGCAGAGAAGAAGATGTACCTCTCAACCTACAGTGAGAAAGAAGTGGAACATCGATTGGTGCTAGCCGAGGAGGAGATGACCAGACGCCGAATTGAGGAGATTGAGTCCCTTCTAATAGGGTTCCAGTTAGAATTACAGGTTTTACGTCCTCAGCAGGAAGAGGCGACCAAGAAACTAGCCTTGGTCACAGCAGATCAAGCTCGCTTATACAATCAGAGCAAGCCCTTAGATCAACGCATCAAGGAACTAGAGTCTCAAAGAGGGGTCTTCCTCTATGACAAGGAGCGCGGTAAAAACGAAGTGTTATCTGCAATAGCTTCATGGGAAAGGCTTCGTCTCCGTCTGGCAAACCCATCCACTGTCGCCCCTGATTCAGCCACCCACTCTTCTGGTCAAGAGGTACCTGAATCCATGGAGGGGGAAGGCTCTGCAACAGCGAGGAGGTAGCCTGTCCACGTATTTGATTTGCTTTTCCACTAGGCCGCCGGTGTGTGGCGAGCCACCCTGACAATTTCCTTTATATAGTTACCAATTTTCTTTCCCTTGCATACTTTCCCATAGACTTGGAGAATATGCTTTGAGATATTTGCCATTGATTTTTGTTTCGAACTCTTCGCCGTCGAACGTAATCAAACGGTATGCCCCACCGTCGTATACTTCACTTACAATGTAGGGCCCGTCCCAATTTGGGGACCACTTGCCAAACTGAGGATCTTTCCTCCCAAGTGGCAGAATAGTCTTCCACACGAGATCACCCTCAACAAACTTCTTTGGCTTGACGTGTTTGTTGTAGGCTCGGGACATTTTGGTTTTGTTCATCTCAATTCTGTTGAGGGCAGCAAACCCGTCATCGCCCACCGAGTCCAACTCCATTAACATGGCTTGTTGGTATTCATCTATGCCAAGGGCATGCTGCCGAGCCACCCTTAATGATTCCACACTGAATTCCAATGGTAATCGGTGGCCACAATACTGTAGTTATGGCCCTTTGAGCTCAGAGGGTATATCTTGCCAATTAAATCCATGGCCCACCCTCTGAATGGCCAAGGTTTGACAATGGCATGAAGCTCATCTGCAAGGCACTCTCTGGATTGGTCCATGCAGCTGGCAAGCCTCACATCCCTTTGCAAACAAGAAGCAATCGGTCATGATCGTCGGCCAATAGTATCCATGTCTGTATATCAGCCATTTCATGATGGGGCCAGACCTATGTGCACCACAAATTCTTGCATGGATCTGTGCCATCACCATATACGCATCCTTTCTTTTGAGGCATCGTAACAACACCCCATTGGTGCTTCTTTTATATAGGTCGTCCCCAATCAGAATATACTTCAACTCCTTTTGCTTGGTTATGAAGTTAGTGTCGACCGTTGAATTACGGAGGTACTCTGTCAATACTCCAATCAAAGCATCGGCAGGGTCCTCCTCGGCTGAAGTATGGGTATTTTGTTGCAATACCTCAACCACAATTTTTTTGTAACCCGAGGCTTGTTGGGCTAAGTCGTTAGCCTCTTGGTTTTTGCTTGTGGGGACATACATGATGACTGCATCGGCGAACAACTTTAACAAGTTATGCGCTGAGGCTCGCAATTGTTTAAGTTTCGTGTTATAACACTTGTATTCCCCACTGATTTTCTTGATCACCAGTTGTGAATCCCCCTTGATTTCCACATATTGAGCCTTCATGGCGGCCAGGATATCAAGTCCCATTATCAAGACTTCATACCCGGCCTGATTATTGGAGGCTTGATCCCTTATCCTGCACATGAGTCTCCACGTTTGACCATAGGGACTGGTGATGACTACTCCAATGCCTGCCCCTGTTTGGGTCCTCGATCCATCAAACATGAGCACCCAAGTCTTTAGGCCCAGATAGTTAATAGACTCGGCTGGGGGTGTCGTGTATTTCCACGCAAGGGTGTTGAGCCAAGAAATCGGCCAAGGCTCGTCCTTTGATAGCACTTGTTCTTGTGCTACAACATCTAATGCTATAGCATCAAAAACTGTTTGCTTTTGTTCTTCAACTTCTTGTGCCATTAACGATACCTGATCATTTTCATCTTCTTGTGCCAATTTTGCATCCTCAGTGTGACCTTCTTTCTTTGTATTTTGAGGACATTGATTTCTCTAATGACCCCACTTGTCACATTTGTAACACTATTCATTGCTCTTATCAATCTTTGAACCTTTCCCTTTGCCCCGATTGCTGCCAGCAACACCTCTCGCACTGCTTAGAGAACCTTGATCACCACCATTCTGCCAAGAACCTCCTCTATTACCCTAGTTCTTCAATTTTCCCTTTCCTATTGAGTTATTGCCTCAATTACCCTTCTGTTTTACCTGCAAGGCTAATTCAGAGGCCTTATCATTGCTTAAGGTCCTCTCATTCATTCTTTGTTCAAGTGGCTCCAATGACCGTTGCAACTTTTTTTAAGCAAAAGAAAGGGATATGGAGCCTTGTTAAAACCTTATGATGCAAAACCCTCCTCCTTAGGAGAAAAACATCAAGAAGGAAAAAAAGTACTTCCCCTACATTTTATTGATAAAAACGAAAAATACACAAAAACAAGGGGGGACTAGACCAAAACCCATGAGGAAAAACAGGATTACAACCAAAAGGAAATAAAAACAATCCTTTAAAGGTGTGCAAAAACATCACTATAATGACTCTCATCCCAACTAGGTTTGCACCAAAGCCATTACCAATCATATGCAGCACACCAAAAAAAAGGAAGCAAGAGGAAAACCCAATCCATCAAAAGGAAAAGCATAGAACCCAAGAAGGAGATTAGCAAAATATGTAGCTAGGCAAGCCTAACCTATTCCAGGAAAAGTCCTCAGTAATGAAACTAGGAATAAAATCCCACCAAACAAAACCACTTAAGTGGGTTCCATGACCTGCAAGCTTATCAAATGTGAGTGCAAACGAAATTCATTTGCCTAATCAAGTGTAAACCGTTATTCCATCTTTTTCTAAGCTTCCAAGGAACAATTTTGCAGTTCTAGAAAGCAGAAACCACTAATTGAGAATCACATTCTAACTACAAAATCTTCCAACCTTTTTCAAAAGCAATCTCAATCGCAACATAGCCCCTATGATTTCAGCATGAAGCGCATAGTTGTTGCAAATGTAGGCAGAAAAACAACCAAGGATGGCAGCACTATTGTCTCTAAGAATACCGCCACAAGCAGCAGGACCAGGACACCCTCTGGCAGCACCATCAGTTTTGCATTTTATCATGTAAGGGGCAGGGCGTCCAAATAACCTCTTGAATGTTTGAAGAATTCTTGTAATTACCTATGACATTGAAGGCCTTTATAGTCATAAACTCAGCAACAAAGGAAGATATAGTGGATTTTGTAACACCCTAAATATTTAATTAAATTATTTAATTAAGTATTTAGGAATTTGATTTAATTAATTGGATGTAATTTAATTATTGGAAATTATATTAAAAATTGTGTAGGTGGTATTAGGAGGTGGAGGCGCCAAACTAGATGGACTTGGGCTTAAGTGAGAAGCCCAAGCCCATGACTCTTGTCATATGCGAAGTGGCCAAGGCGCCTAGGGGTTAGGGTTTTTGTTAGCATTTTGCGAAAATGAGAAGAGAGGAAAGAAAGGAGAAGTGCGCCGTAGAGAGAAGAGGAAGAGGAGAAGAAAAAGTCGCGCAACCAAGGAGAGAAGAGGAACGGGATCTTGTTGCTGGGTTCTGTCCGTGACTATCTCTAAGGCTTCTACTCTTCGAATTCGAGGTAAGGGGATGTCCTATCAATTTCTATAATAGGTCCTATGATAGGTTCTAAGTAGTGATGGCCTAGATTTAACCATGATCATGATGATGTTTGCGAATTCATGCTCTTGTTGTTGATATATGCGTGATTCCATGTTTGTGCTTGGGATGTTATTGAATTTTGATGTTGGATAGATGGTTTTGATGATTTTACAAGTGCTCATGAATTGTTGTAAAATGGGTTGTGATTGGTCATGTGGAAATTTGAAGAAAAAAAATGTATATGAGAAATTGTGCTGAAATTGTGTTGCTGAAGGTGTCTGGGCGCTGGGCGCCCATGGGTGCTGTGCGCTGTGTTCAGTGTTGCGCGTGTTGCGCCAGGCACTGGGCGCTGGATGCCAGCGCTGGGCGCGGAGCGCCCGTGTGTGTGTGTGTGCGTGTGTTGCGCTGGGCGCTGGGTGCCAGCGCTGGGCGTTGAGCACCCGTGTGTGCGTGTGTGTGTTGCGCTGGGCGCTGGGCGCCAGGCGCTGGGCGCCAGTGTGTGTGCGTGTTGCGTCTTGCTGGGCGCCCAGGGCGCCAGTTTTTCAGGATGTTCCCAGAATTTTTATGAAAACTGTTTTCGCTATATCTTTTGACTCGGATATCCTTTTGAACGTTTCAAAAAGTGTTGGGAAGATTTTTCAGTTGCCTATCTGTGTGTCCCATTTTTAAAAATAAAAACTTATTATTTCTGAAGGTTGCTGGGGCGCCCAAGTGGCTGTCCCCTGGGGTCGTTGCTGTGATATTGAAAAATCGTTTTGGTGTCTTTAAAAATCCTCTTTTGCGTATGACCAGTGGCTTTAATGTTTTAGTGTCAAAAGTGATGATTTTGACGATGATGCCCTTAGTGGCTAGTTAAATGACCGTTTTGCCCTTAGTGGCCAATATTGTTGATAATGATGTGTAAATGACGATGATGCCCTTAGTGGCTAGTTAAATGACCTTTTTGCCCTTAGTGGCCAACATTGTTGATAATGATGTGTAAATGACGATGATGCCCTTGGTGGTTAGTAAATGACGTTTTTGCCCTCAGTGGCTATTGTTTGAATTGATGATGTTTGTGAATAACTGACGATGAAACCCAGTGACGTTTGAGGCCCGAAAGGCTAAGTGATGTTGTTGTGAGTAATTGTGAAATGACAGGTGCTGTGCCTCTTGTGGGCAAATTGGTAAGTGACGGGTCACATAGTTGACCGTGATTGTGTGATTTGTGCGTGGTGCATGTTATAGTGTCTCATGCATCCCATATGCATAAACCCAGTGACGTTTTGAGGCCCAAAAGGCTAAGTGACGATGAGGCCATAATGGCTAAGCGACGTTTGTGAAAAGGTACCTCATGCATATGCCCGCGAGTGGGTTGCATTTCATATGCCTACATGACATAGTGATGAGTTAATATAGTGATGTAATTGATGATTGTGATGTGATTGTTTTAGAGCTGTGACTTGACCTATTATTTATCATATGATTTATTATATGGATTGAATTGGACTCACCCTTCTGTTTGAATGTTACCCCTATGCGGTAACGTGCAGGTGATCGCGAGTGAAGGACTAGGTACCTTCACTAATTCGAGTCGAGTCGTCACGCTCTGATATGTAGCACTCAGGGGGGGGGGGGGGACGAACTTAATGTTATGAATGATTTCGGTTGTTATGTTTTGTTGATAATTCTGTTTTATTTTGTTATTCCGCTGCGTAGTTGGTTTTAGTGACGTTAAGTTTTATTTGCGATGATATCTGTGGACTTGAGACTCTCCTTTTAGTGACGTGCTACGTGATGCATGATTATTATGTTTTGAGCTGTTTTATTGAGAAGCGTTGTTTTATTGAAGTATGTGTGACATCCTTTGCGATGAAAATTTTTTTTTGAAAACTCTGATTTTTATAAATAAAATAACGGGTAGAAAAGGGGTGTTACATTAGTGGTATCAGAGCAGTTCGGTCTGTCCGGCCAATGTTGTCCTGTCATAGTGTCTTATGACAATAGATTAGTTCTGAATTTTTGGTTTGTGCTGCAGTGATAGTTCGAAATGGCTGGGAGAAACTGTAACAGCCCAGGTCCACCGCAGCGGCCACCCCGGTCCCACTGTTACCTCACGGTCTTCTCTACCTCTCTTGTAGAATTTTTGCCTTCCGTGGGAATCGAACCTTGCACCTGAGGCATAAGTGAAAGTTAAACCCCCTTCCCACTACCAATTGAGCGCGCGCTCAATTGGTAGTGGGAAGGGGGTTTAACTTGCACTTATGCCTCAGGTGCAAGGTTCGATTCCCACGGAAGGCAAAAATTCTACAAGAGGGGTAGAGAAGACCGTGAGGTAACAGTGGGACCGGGGTGGCCGCTGCGGTGGACCTGGGCTGTTACATAAAAAGGCGCGCTCAATTGGTAGTGGGAAGGGGGTTTAACTTGCACTTATGCCTCAGGTGCAAGGTTCGATTCCCACGGAAGGCAAAAATTCTACAAGAGGGGTAGAAAAGACCGTGAGGTAACAGTGGGACCGGGGTGGCCGCTGCGGTGGACCTGGGCTGTTACATAAAAAGGCGCCTTTTTATGTAACAGCCCAGGTCCACCGCAGCGGCCACCCCGGTCCCACTGTTACCTCACGGTCTTTTCTACCCCTCTTGTAGAATTTTTGCCTTTCGTGGGAATCGAACCTTGCACCTGAGGCATAAGTGCAAGTTAAACCCCCTTCCCACTACCAATTGAGCGCGCGCTCAATTGGTAGTGGGAAGGGGGTTTAACTTGCACTTATGCCTCAGGTGCAAGGTTCGATTCCCACGAAAGGCAAAAATTCTACAAGAGGGGTAGAGAAGACCGTGAGGTAACAGTGGGACCGGGGTGGCCGCTGCGGTGGACCAGGGCTGTTACAGAAACGACGCTGCTCTTGCTGCTGCATTGCAAGCTATGGCTCAGGCTGTGCAGAATCAGCATAATGCTGGGGAGAACGCTGGTTTTGGGAGTGTGACTACTTTCCAGAGAGAGAATCCGCCCACATTTAAGGGCAAATATGATCCAGATGGTGCTATGGCTTGGTTGAAGGAGATCGAGAGGATTTTCAGGGTGATGGACTGCACTGTTGAGCAGAAGGTCCGTTTTGGTACCCACATGTTAGCCGAGGAGGCCGACGACTGGTGGTTGGCTACTAGGCAGAGGTTGGAGGCTGTGCAGGAAGAGATTACTTGGGAGGTATTCAGCAGGGAATTTCTGAGAAAATATTTTCCTGAAGACGTCCGAGGGAAGAAAGAGATAGAGTTCTTGGAACTAAAGCAGGGTGGTATGTCTGTGACTGCATATGCGGCGAAGTTTGTGGAACTGGCAAAATTCTATCCACATTACAGTGAGGCTACAGCTGAGTTCTCAAAATGCATCAAGTTCGAGAATGGGTTGAGGCCTGATATTAAAAAGGCCATTGGTTATCAGAAGATTCGTGTGTTCGCTGATCTGGTTGACAGTTGTAGAATCTTTGAGGAGGACAGTACTGCTCATTATAAAGCTACGTCTGAGAAAAAGGGTAAGTTTCAGAGTCGAAGCAAGCCGTATGAGGTCCCTGCGGGTAAGAATTATCAGAAGGCTGCTGGAGGTAAGAATTCTAGTGGGGGAGATGCTCCTGCTAGCATTGTCTGTTATAAGTGTGGCAAGCCTGGCCACAAGAGTACTACATGCAGGTCTGATGAGAGGGTTTGCTACCGTTGTGGTAAAAAGGGTCATATGGAGGCCGAGTGTAAGGTCAAGGATGTGGTGTGTTTCAGCTGTGGTGAGTCTGGGCATATCAGTACGAAATGTACAAAGCCGAAGAAGGAAAGGTCCAGTGGGAAAGTGTTTGCATTGGCAGGAGAGGAGCCTGATGAGAAGGATGGTCTGATTAGAGGTACGTGTTTTATTAACGGTATTTCTCTAAAATCTCTTATTGATACTGGTGCTACCCATTGCTTTATATCTGTTGATTGTTGTAAAAGATTGGGTCTTGTTTTATCTGCTATGTGTGGGGCTATGGTTGTCGATACTCCTGCGAAGGGGTCGGTGATTACTTCCCAGGTGTGTTCTCAGAGTCCCGTGTCGATCTTCGGCAGGGACTTTGTTGTGAATTTTGTTTGCTTGCCATTGAGAGGTCTGGATGTAATCTTGGGCATGGACTGGTTAGAGGATAACCACGTTCATATCAACTGTCGTAGCAAGTCGGTCAATTTCGGGGAAGAAGATTCTGTTTTGGTATCTGCTGGTCAGTTGAAGAAGTTGAAGAAGGAAGGAGTTCAGCTATTTGCGTTGATGGCATCGTTGTCTGCTGAGAGTCAGGCTGTTATTGAAGAACTGCAAGTGGTACGCGAGTTCCCTGAGGTTTTTCCTGATGAAATTCCGGGTGTGCCACCGGAAAGAGAAGTTGAGTTTTCGATTGATCTTGTACCTGATACGAGGCCTGTGTCTATGGTACCGTACAGGATGTCGGCGTCGGAATTGTCTGAGTTGAAGACGCAACTCGAAGAATTGCTTGAGAAAAAGTTTGTAAGACCGAGTGTATCACCGTGGGGAGCTCCGGTATTGTTGGTAAAGAAGAAGGATGGGAGTATGAGGTTATGTGTGGACTATCGTCAGTTGAATAAGGTAACTATCAAGAATAAGTATCCGCTTCCGAGGATCGACGATTTGATGGATCAGTTAGTGGGTGCCCGTGTTTTCCGCAAAATTGATTTGAGGTCCGGATATCATCAGATTAAAGTAAAGGATGAAGATGTTCAGAAGACAGCGTTCAGGACAAGGTATGGGCATTATGAATATTCAGTGATGCCGTTCGGTGTGAGCAATGCACTTGGTGTATTTATGGAATATATGAATCGTATTTTCCATAATTACCTAGATCGGTTTGTGGTGATCTTCATAGATAACATTCTAGTTTATTCTAAGTCGGAGGAAGAGCATGCTGAACACCTGAAGACAGTATTGGAAGTCCTGAAAGAGAAAAAGTTGTATGCTAAGTTATCAAAGTGTGAGTTCTGGCTGAAAGAGGTGAGTTTCCTTGGGCACGTGATTTCTGGTAATGGTATTGTGGTTGATCCGGCAAAAGTGGAAGCAGTATTGGAGTGGGAAGCTCCGAAGTCCGCAACAGAGATTAGAAGCTTTTTGGGTTTGGCTGGGTACTACAGGAGGTTCATCGAGGGTTTTTCCAAGTTGGCCCTTCCGTTGACTCAGTTAACTTGTAAGGGTAAAGTTTTTGTTTGGGATACTCGGTGTGAAGAAAGTTTTATTGAACTGAAAAAGAGATTGACAACGTCACCTGTTTTGACGTTGCCTAATCCGGAGGAACCGTTTGTTGTATATTGTGACGCTTCGAAGATGGGTCTGGGTGGTGTGCTGATGCAAGATGGGAAAGTCGTTGCGTATGCGTCGAGGCAGTTGCGGGTTCATGAGAAAAATTACCCTACGCATGATTTGGAATTGGCTGCTGTGGTATTTGTGCTTAAGATTTGGAGGCACTACCTTTATGGTTCGAGGTTTGAAGTGTTCAGTGATCATAAGAGTCTAAAGTATCTGTTCGATCAGAAAGAGTTGAATATGAGACAACGCCGGTGGTTGGAGCTCTTGAAGGATTATGACTTTGGTTTGAATTATCATCCCGGCAAAGCTAATGTCGTGGCTGATGCTTTAAGCAGAAAGTCTTTGCATATGTCGGCAATGATGGTGAAAGAATCAGAGTTGATTGAGGAATTCAGAGATTTGAGTTTGGTTTGTAAAATGACACCTCGCAGTGTCAAGCTGGGAATGTTAAAGATCGATAATGATTTCCTGGGCAGCATCAGAGAGGCTCAGAAGTCAGATGTCAAGTTAGTAGATTTAATTAATGGAGTTGGTCAATCCGAAGATGAAGATTTCGAGTTAGATTCCCGTGGTGTGTTGAGGTTCCGAGGTAGGATCTGTGTTCCGGATGATGCGGAGATGAGAAAGGCAATTTTAGAGGAGGGTCACCGTAGCAAGTTGAGTATCCATCCTGGAGCGACGAAAATGTATCAAGATCTGAAAAAGATGTTTTGGTGGTATGGTATGAAGAGAGATGTGGCACAGTTTGTGTATGCCTGTTTGACCTGTCAAAAGTCGAAGGTCGAGCATCAGAAGCCTGCGGGGTTGATGCAACCGTTGGAAGTTCCAGAGTGGAAGTGGGATAGTATTGCGATGGACTTTGTGACGGGATTGCCGAATACAGTTAGGGGTCATGACGCTATTTGGGTGATCGTTGATAGGTTAACGAAGTCTGCTCACTTTATTCCTATTAATATCACTTATCCGGTGTCGAGGTTGGCAGAAGTCTATGTCAAGGAAATTGTGAAGTTGCACGGTGTTCCGAAGAGTATTGTGTCAGATAGGGATCCGAGGTTCACTTCTGAGTTTTGGACGAGTTTGCAGAAGGAATTGGGTTCAAAGCTGAAAATGAGTTCGGCATATCATCCTCAGACAGACGGTCAGTCAGAGAGGACAATTCAGTCGTTAGAAGATTTGTTAAGAGCTTGTGTCTTGGAACAAAGAGGTTCATGGGATTCCTACCTTGCGTTGACTGAGTTTACCTATAACAACAGTTACCATTCCAGTATCGGGATGGCACCATTTGAAGCATTGTATGGTCGAAAGTGTAGAACGCCATTGTGTTGGTATGAGTCGGGAGAGAGTGTAGTGTTGGGACCGGAGATTGTCCGGGAGACTACAGAGTCGTGAAAAGATGAAGGCTTCGCAGAGTCGTCAGAAGAGTTATCATGACAAGCGGAGGAAAGATTTAGAGTTTCAAGAGGGTGAGCATGTGTTCTTGAGGGTTTCTCCTATTACCGGTGTTGGTCGAGCGTTGAAATCGAAGAAGCTCACTCCTCGATTTGTTGGTCCTTATCAGATTTCTGAAAGAATCGGAAATGTGGCTTATAGAGTGGCTTTACTGCCAAATCTTTCGAATTTGCACGACGTGTTTCATGTGTCGCAACTTCGGAAGTATGTTTCGGATCCATCTCATGTGATCCATATGGATGATGTAGAGGTGCGGGATAATCTCACTGTGGAGACGATGCCCGTACGGATTGAGGATCGTGAAGTGAAAGCGCTTAGAGGCAAAGAGATTGCATTAGTGAAAGTGGTTTGGCTAGGAGCTGCCGGCGAGAGTATGACTTGGGAGCTAGAGAGCAAGATGCGAGAGTCCTACCCAGAGTTATTTGATCAGGTAAATTTCGAGGACGAAATATTCTAAGTGGGGGAGAGTTGTAACACCCTAAATATTTAATTAAATTATTTAATTAAGTATTTAGGAATTTGATTTAATTAATTGGATGTAATTTAATTATTGGAAATTATATTAAAAATTGTGTAGGTGGTATTAGGAGGTGGAGGCGCCAAACTAGATGGACTTGGGCTTAAGTGAGAAGCCCAAGCCCATGACTCTTGTCATATGCGAAGTGGCCAAGGCGCCTAGGGGTTAGGGTTTTTGTTAGCATTTTGCGAAATTGAGAAGAGAGGAAAGAAAGGAGAAGTGCGCCGTAGAGAGAAGAGGAAGAGGAGAAGAAAAAGTCGCGCAACCAAGGAGAGAAGAGGAACGGGATCTTGTTGCTGAGTTCTGTCCGTGACTATCTCTAAGGCTTCTACTCTTCGAATTCGAGGTAAGGGGATGTCCTATCAATTTCTATAATAGGTCCTATGATAGGTTCTAAGTAGTGATGGCCTAGATTTAACCATGATCATGATGATGTTTGCGAATTCATGCTCTTGTTGTTGATATATGCGTGATTCCATGTTTGTGCTTGGGATGTTATTGAATTTTGATGTTGGATAGATGGTTTTGATGATTTTACAAGTGCTCATGAATTGTTGTAAAATGGGTTGTGATTGGTCATGTGGAAATTTGAAGAAAAAAAATGTATATTAGAAATTGTGCTGAAATTGTGTTGCTGAAGGTGTCTGGGCGCTGGGCGCCCATGGGTGCTGTGCGCTGTGTTCAGTGTTGCGCGTGTTGCGCCAGGCACTGGGCGCTGGGTGCCAGCGCTGGGCGCTGAGCGCCCGTGTGTGCGTGTGTGTGTTGCGCTGGGCGCCAGTGTGTGTGCGTGTTGCGTCTTGCTGGGCGCTGGGCGCCCAGGGCGCCAGTTTTTCAGGATGTTCCCAGAATTTTTATGAAAACTGTTTTCGCTATATCTTTTGACTCGGACATCCGTTTTGAACGTTTCAAAAAGTGTTGGGAGGCTTTTTCAGTTGCCTATCTGTGTGTCCCATTTTTAAAAATAAAAACTTATTATTTCTGAAGGTTGCTGGGGCGCCCAAGTGGCTGTCCCCTGGGGTCGTTGCTGTGATATTGAAAAATCGTTTTGGTGTCTTTAAGAATCCTCTTTTGCGTATGACCAGTGGCTTTAACGTTTTAGTGTCAAAAGTGATGGTTTTGACGATGATGCCCTTAGTGGCTAGTTAAATGACCGTTTTGCCCTTAGTGGCCAATATTGTTGATAATGATGTGTAAATGACGATGATGCCCTTAGTGGCTAGTTAAATGACCTTTTTGCCCTTAGTGGCCAACATTGTTGATAATGATGTGTAAATGACGATGATGCCCTTGGTGGTTAGTAAATGACGTTTTTGCCCTCAGTGGCTATTGTTTGAATTGATGATGTTTGTGAATAAGTGACGATGAAACCCAGTGACGTTTGAGGCCCGAAAGGCTAAGTGATGTTGTTGTGAGTAATTGTGAAATGACAGGTGCTGTGCCTCTTGTGGGCAAATTGGTAAGTGACGGGTCACATAGTTGACCGTGATTGTGTGATTTGTGCGTGGTGCATGTTATAGTGTCTCATGCATCCCATATGTATAAACCCAGTGACGTTTTGAGGCCCAAAAGGCTAAGTGACGATGAGGCCATAATGGCTAAGCGACGTTTGTGAAAAGGTACCTCATGCATATGCCCGCGAGTGGGTTGCATTTCATATGCCTACATGACATAGTGATGAGTTAATATAGTGATGTAATTGATGATTGTGATGTGATTGTTTTAGAGCTGTGACTTGACCTATTATTTATCATATGATTTATTATATGGATTGAATTGGACTCACCCTTCTGTTTGAATGTTACCCCTATGCGGTAACGTGCAGGTGATCGCGAGTGAAGGACTAGGTACCTTCACTAATTCGAGTCGAGTCGTCACGCTCTGATATGTATCACTCAGGGGGGGGGGGGGGGGGGGACGAACTTAATGTTATGAATGATTTCGGTTGTTATGTTTTGTTGATAATTCTGTTTTATTTTGTTATTCCGCTGCGTAGTTGGTTTTAGTGACGTTAAGTTTTATTTGCGATGATATCTGTGGTCTTGAGACTCTCCTTTTTGTGACGTGCTACGTGATGCATGATTATTATGTTTTGAGCTGTTTTATTGAGAAGCGTTGTTTTATTGAAGTATGTGTAACATCCTTTGCGATGAAAAGAAATTTTTGAAAACTCTGATTTTTATAAATATAATAACGGGTAGAAAAGGGGTGTTACAGATTTAGAGGCATTGGAATTAATTAAATTGATGGCTAAATGTTAGGGGATCTTATGATTATCAAATCTAGCACGTTTTCTGCAATACCAAATTTCCCAAAAAATGTTAACAATCACAGCAGAAACAATATCACTCAATTGGGAGCTCCAACCATGCGAGGTCAAGGATAAAATGCTCTGAAAAGAGGAAGTATCAACATTGATGCTCGGTATACCTCCCAACCAATTCTATATATGTTTGGCAAAAGGGCTAGCAAGGAAGAGGTGTTGAGTGGTCTCTAAAGCACTACCACAAAGACCACACATAGAAACAACGGTGCAACGTCAAATCCAAAGTTGATTATCGGTAGGGATTTTATTATGGACAGCCCTCCAAAGAATAAAGGATTTAGTGGGCGGAATAACAATTTTCCAAACAATCTTAGTCCAAGGAACCACTTGGCCAGCAGGGTTATGGAAGAGAAAAGAATCCTTGAAAGTCAAATCACCATAATCAGAACAATCCCACATCAATTGATCCTCCACCGAAACATCGGGGATAACAATGTCATGAATTTCAGAGTGAAGCTGAGGGAAATGAGTAATGAGATCCGTAGGAATAGACCATTTACCGTTTATAATAAAGTCAATCAAAGTAGCTTTAAAGTCTCTATGCAAATTAGATGGAATGCCACTAATATCCACGATAGGCCTAGAGAGCTAATAATTTGTCCAAAAGTTTATCCTAACACCATTCCCAAGCTTCCAAGTTGAGTGCTCAAGAATCTCAGAAATACAAGATTTAAAACCAAGCCAAATAGAGGAGGAGACATGACAATTCACCGGCTTATTATTTTTATAGACTATTCGTCATAGAAGAAGAGATTACTGTAAGTTGGTAGATAAGAAATGCCACCCAAGCTTTAACAGGTCAGCCCTATTGATAGCTTTGATAGATCTCAGACCCAAACCACCTTCTTTAAATGGCTTGCACACCTTACTCCAAACAACCGTGACAATTTTCCTAGAATTAATATCACCAGACCACACAAAATTTCTAATCCAAGTGGCAACAGTATTTAGAAGGTTAGTAGGCCAAGCATCAATTCGAAAGTTGTAAACCAACATGCTTAGAATGACATAGTTAACCAGTTGAACTCTACCCATGATAGATAATGATGAACCTTTCTTGGAAGATAATATAGCATTAATTCTCTTAGCAATAGGCAATAAATGAAGTCTCCGAGGCTTTCCTTTGAATAAAGGGACACCAAGATAATTAAAGGGAAAAGAACCCCAAGAGAACCCAAGTAGAGCAAAGATGGCTGAAATACGGGAGTGAGATACACAGCCAGAGAAAAACTTAGATTTCTCTTTGCTAATAACCTAGCCAGAGACTTGCTCATAAGAGGAAAAGAGGTCCAACAAACTAGAAAGACTCTTTTTAGAAGCTCTACAAAAAATCATAATATCATCAACATATAAAACATGACTGGGCATACGGAAACCTCTAGGGCCTACCACAAGCTGAAGCCTCCCGTCTTCAACAAGTTTGGAAATGTCTCTACTAAGAACACCTTCAGCCAAACAGAAAAGATGAGGGGACAAAGGATCTTCTTTTCTAACACCCTTCTTGCAGCCAAAAAAACCAACAGCAAAGCCATTGACAGATAAAGAGAGCTTAGCCGAGTGAAGAATAATATTTATCCAAGAACAAAATTTATCATTGAAACCAAAAGCAGCCAAGACTTTAGGTAAAAGGTTCAGGTCTATAATTTCAAAAGTTTTTTGATATCAATTTTCAAAGCTAATTGACCACCAAAAGCCTTGTTCAGGAGCAAATTAATAGATTCAGAGGCAGTGCAAATACGATCAGAAATATTTCTACCTTTCACAAAACCCCTTTGATTTTCGGAAATAATAGAAGGAGCAACAACTTTAGGAATCAGAGCGACAACATTAGAGTTAAAATTAGGGAACATCCAACCTTGTTGAAAAAATTGTAGGACAACATTATATACATCTTGAGTAACAATATCCCAGTAAAGTTGGAAGAAGAAACCTCCAAACCCATCAGGACTAGAGGCGCAATCTCCATTAAGAGAAAAGACAGCAGATTTAACCTCATCAATAGAGGGTAAATTAGTGAGCATAGCATTGTCTTGTTCCGAGACTAAGGAAGGAATAACATCCCTGATAAGATTATTGGAGCGACAATCATTTTTCACAGAATACAAATTCTGATAATAGTCCAAAATATGATTCTCAATATCACCGGCATCAGAGAGAATATTGTCACCATCCTTCATAACAGAAACTTTCTTAGTAACGTGTTTTATCTTGGTCATTTTATGAAAAAAAAAGCAGTATTTCTATCTGATAAGCTTCAATTTAGTGCATTTTTAGAGACACTTTTGAGTCATTTTTAGAGCTATTATTACTATCCAAAAAAATAAGTGACTCAAATTGTTATTTATTTTGTAGGAAAGAAGATAAATAAAGAAGCTGTTTCAATGAGTTGTTTGAAGCAAAATGGAGGTGTCATTAGCAAAAGAAGCATGTGGCCCAAGTGTGGAAAAATAAAGTCCAAGCCCAATTCCAAACAAACCTAAGCGTGAATAGTAAGAAAAGAAAAGAGCTTGGAATTGAATTGAGGGATAGCCGCACAACAACAAAGGGAGTTATTTTTGATAATTAAAAGAAGTCTTGGATATTTGACACAGTAGCCGCACAGAGAGAAAAACGGGAATTCAAGGAGAATAGAAACCACGCAAAGCAACAGTACCGCCGGCTTGGAGAGAGGGAGTTTTGGGTACCCGTTCTTGACACCGTGAGAGAGCTCTGGAGCAGAAAAAGGAGACTAAATTCTCAAGATCAGAAATTTCTCTATCCGGGTTATTTTTATCTCTGTAATTTATGACTCCTAATTTTATTCCAATGTTCTTGACTAGTATGGATAGCTAAATCCTCTTCTAGGGTCTTAGGTGGATCTTGCATGTTTAGAGACCTTTTTATGTTCTAATTTCATATCTGAATTCCGGTGTTTATTTCAATTAATATTATCCTATTGTTTTTATCACATAATTAGGATTGACAACCCTTTGCATGTTCATAATCAATTAGTTGATCAGCGACCGTACTGCAATTAGTTGGTGGACCTATAGGATAATTGAGACTAAGATTAATGCATGACCAAACGTTAATTTAGTCTTCCAATCATTCAACCTTTTTGTTCTTTATGCTTTTCTTGGATTTAAATTCTTGCATGACCAAACAAGGGTTAATTTAGGAAAAAGAATATTAATCGCGAATGACCAAACGGATTAATAGTTTTAGTAAAGGGATTGGTAATTGAATAAAACAAGGAATTCAGGTAGAATTAGACATAGAGGAATCGAAGCTTGCAAGTGAAACCGTGACCCTAGACCTCTCCCCATTGGTTAATCTTTACATTTTAATTCTTGCTATTTATTTCTTTTTATTTTTAGTTTCTATAACCACCAAATATTCGTTCGTCTAAATAATAATGAATCTTAAGTAGTTTGGTACTTATTAATTAATCCCTGTGGAGACGATATTTTTTATACTACTTCTGCGATAGAGTACACTTGCTCTAAGTGTGTCTTTGACGCAACAAGTTTTTGGCACCGTTGCCGGGGATTAATTTAATAATATTAAACGAAAAAGATTTTTTATGTCTTTAGACATTTATTTCATTTCTTGTTTTAATTTAATAAAAAGAAAAAAAAATTATATCTAGTTTTATTTTATTAGTTAGTTTTATTTCTATTACTATTACTTGTGGATGCTCACCCGCTCCCAGGAGCCTATTTTGGTTTTTGATCCAGACATTGAAAGAACTACTCGAAGGATAAGAAAAGAGACAAGAGTGATGGCTGCCAATCCGAGAAGAACTCTTCGGGACTACTTTACGCCGACAGCAAATATCACTACAAGCATAGTCAATTGATAGGCTCGCAAGTGCACGAGTCGTATCGCGTAATAAAAGAGTTATCGATCCACAGGGAGAGCCTAGGTGAATACCAATTTAATTTTTCAAAGCTGATTAACTGAAAAGAAAGTGTTTTTAGAAAGAAGGAATGTTTTAGTAAAGTCTACTCACTCATGATCATTGTAGACAAAAGAGGAGAAAAGAAAATAAATGACTTGGAAAATAAAGGGGCAAGAAAGTAAATGACTTGGAAAATAAAGGGGCAAGAAAGTAAATGACTTGGAAAATAAAGGGGCAAGAAAGTAAATGACTTGGAAAATAAAGGACTTAGAAAATAAATTGCAAGAATTTAAATAGCAAGAAAATAAATGACTTGGAAAATAAAGGGCAAGAAGGTAAATGACTTGGAAAATAAAGGGGCAAGAAAATAAATGACTTGAAAAATAAATGGGCAAGAAAGTAAATAACTTGGAAAATAAAGGGCAAGAAAATAAATGACTTGGAAAATAAAGGGGCAAGAAAGTAAATGACTTGGAAAATAAAGGGGCAAGAAAGTAAATGACTTGGAAAATAAAGGGCAAGAAAATAAATGACTTGGAAAATAAAGGGGCAAGAAAGTAAATGACTTGAAAAATAAAGGGGCAAGAAAATAAATGACTTGGAAAATAAAGGGCAAGAAAATAAATGACTTGGAAAATAAAAGGCAAGAAAATAAATTGCAAGAATTTAAATAGCAAGAAAGTAGAAGAAGATGAAGAACATGAAGAACATGAAGAACAATCTTTAGAGAATTTTTGAGATGAACTTTGTCACAAAATTCAAATCCTTTACAAGTGAGGATCAAGGTCCTATTTATAGGAAAATATGAGGGAGGGGCAAAATAGTAAATTACAAGTTTTGGCAAAGATGTGGTCATCAACAAGTGGGCAAGGCAAAGCCATCAACAAGTGGGCAAAAATATCCATCAACAAGTGGAGAAAGCATAGCCATCAACAAGTTGACAAAGGGCTTAGGTTGAGGGCAAAATGGTCAAAAAGAAGAAAAAAATCAAGTTGGCAAAGGTGGCCATCAAAAAGTCGCCGTAGCCAAATTTTCCAGCATTTTGGCGCCCATGGCGCCCATGCCTGCGCCAGTTCCTGCGCCAATTTCTGTGTTGCGTTTTTGGCGCCCATGGCGCCCATGGGTCCCTGTCTTGCGCCAGTTTGGCCAGTTTTCTCCTGTTTTGGGTTTTTGGGGCCCTTGGCGCCCTGGGGTCCCTGTCTTGCGCCAGTTTTGGGTTTTTGGGGCCCTTGGCGCCCATGAGGGTGTCTAGTGCCTTAAAAATTGCTCCTCCTCAAATATTTCCCTTTTTCTTCATTTTAGCTCATATTTTCTCTTTTGCTTCAAAATAAAACCTGAAAATAAAAAGTAAACATTTGCAGTAAAATAGATCAAAAATATAATTAAAATACTAAAAAGACTTAATAAAATAACTATTAAAAAGACTCTAAAAATAGACTTATCAAACTCCCCTATGCTTGAACCTTTGCTTGTCCTCAAGCAAAAACAGTGTAAATCTTTAGGCCAATTCTGAAGGAAAATTATTTTCATATCAAAACCTTAAGTGAACTGTGGGGCAATTCTAACACTTTGATTTGAGAGCTACTATTTTGGGCTTCTTGTGGAATTGAGAGACAACTTTAAAGTATCAGTACTCTAGAGAGGATATCAATGTCATCATAGAACCGGTTCCCCAACATTCTTAAGCTTGGGTCCTCCATTTACTAAGACCAGGTCTCAAAGGAGGGTCTTTATACGTTGGGTATTCAAGCTTTTTTTTTTCTTTTTGATTTTATATGCTAACCATTTATTTTGACATTTAAAATGCACTAACTTTTGCATTTTTGAATTGGTTTTGCATATATATATATATATATATATATATATATATATATATATATATATATATATATATATATATATCTATTTTTTTTTGCTTGATACCCCAACTCAGACGTTTTTCTCCAGTAACCGCGCATCTAGTAAATGTCACCAAGAGAACCAGGTTACTAGTTTCTTTTCAGTCCCTCTAATTGTATTAATAACTGAAAACAGTCTCAATAGTGTGTGTGTGAAAAAGCCCTAGAAGTAGAAATCGAACCATGATACAATTTTGTTGTTCCCAACCAGTCCACCTAGATGATTGCTAATGAAAAATTGAAAAATTATTTTTGTCCAGAAAAGGCTTATCTAAAACATGCTTAGGGTTCACAAAGTTTCGTGATGGCGGGAGCAGATACAACTCAAAGTACAAAAAGATAAAAACTCGGCAAAGCAATAAAGACATTCCTAATAAAAGTAATAAAATACCCCCCCATGCTTGGACTAGGCATTGTCCTCAATGATTTTTCAAATAAAACAAAAGGGGTTAGGAGAGCTCACCTGGCTGTCTGGTTCAGGATACTCGGCCCTGGGGTATTTTATTTTTCAACAAATCGAAAAATACATTAAGCCGTGGGTTGCCTCCCACGCAGCGCTCTTTTAACGTCACTAGCTTGACGATCAAAATTTCAATTGGGATCTTGTAGAACTAAACTAGTTTCTTTTTCAATTGGGTCACCAATTAAATAATTTTTCAACCTTTGACCATTGACTTTAAACGATCCGGTTTTCTCGCTCCAGATCTCTACAGATCCGAAGGGGTAAACCTTACGGATTTCAAAAGGACCGGACCATCTTGACTTTAATTTTCCCTGGAAAAATTTTTAGCCTGGAATTAAACAATAACACCAGGTCACCCTCCTTGAATTCTCTACGAATGATACGCTTATCATGCCAATTTTTTGTTCTTTCTTTGTAAAGTTTGGCATTCTCATAAGCATCCATTCGCAGTTCTTCCAATTCGTTTAGTTGGAGTTTTCTTTTTTCTCCGGCTAATTCCATGTTCAGGTTAAGGCGTTTAATTGCCCAGTAAGCTTTGTGCTCTAGTTCTACCGGAAGGTGGCAAGACTTCCCATAAATTAATTTGAAAGGAGTCATTCCTATGGGAGTCTTGTACGCAGTCCGATAAGCCCAGAGAGCATCATCGAGCTTTACCGACCAGTCCTTTCTTGAGGTCGAAACAGTTTTTTCTAAAATACTTTTAATTTCTCTGTTCGATACCTCAACCTGACCGCTTGTTTGAGGGTGATAAGGCGTTGCAATTTTGTGCCTTACTCCAAACTTTTGCAGTAACATTTCAAAATGTTTTGAGATGAAATGGGATCCTCCGTCACTTATGACAACACGAGGGACCCCGAATCTTGGAAAAATTATTTTTTTGAAAAGTTTTATGACTACCTTTGCATCGTTTGTAGGAGAAGCAATGGCTTCGATCCATTTTGACACATAGTCAACGGCTACCAGAATATATTGGTTTCCAAAAGAAGAAGGAAACGGTCCCATGAAATCGACACCCCAGACGTCGAAAATTTCAACCTCTAAGATATTATTTAAGGGCATTTCATTTCTTTTTGAAATATTTCCTGGTGCGTTGACACTGGTCGCATTTAGAAATGAATTGATGCGTGTCTTTAAAAAGGGGCGGCCAATAAAAACCAGATTGTAGAATTTTCGTAGCAGTTTTTGAAGAACTGGCATGGCCGCCATAGGAAGAAGAATGACAATGGTATAGAATGTTACTTACCTCTTCTTCCGGAATGCATCTTCTGAACACCCCATCTGCTCCCCTTTTAAAAAGCAGTGGCTCGTCCCAGTAATACTGTTTAAGATCATGGAAGAATTTCTTCTTCCGCTGATAATTTAAATCTGGGGGGAGTACTCCTGCTGCAAGGTAGTTTACAAAATCTGCATACCATGGTGCTTCAGATTTGACCAATGAGAAGAGTTGATCATCCAAAAATGTATCATTAAGCGGCAACTCTTCTTCTTTTGTTCCTTGTAGACGGGACAAATGATCAGCCACAACATTTTCAACGCCTTTTTTATCCCTTATTTCAAGATCAAATTCTTGTAGGAGTAAAACCCATCGGATCAATCTCGGCTTGGCATCTTTTTTGTTTAACGAATATTTTATGGCCGAGTGATCAGTAAAAATGATGATTTTTGAACCTACCAGATATGATCGAAACTTATCAACGGCAAAAACTACCGCCAATAATTCTTTTTCAGTTGTGGCATAATTCATTTGTGCCTCGTCTAAGGTCCTGCTTGCATAGTATATGGCATGCAATTTTTTTTCTTTTCTTTGTCCAAGGACTGCCCCAACTGCATAGTCGCTTGCATCGCACATTATTTCGAACGGAAGATTCCAGTCTGGTGGCTGTATGATCGGGGCAGTAACTAAAGCCTTTTTCAACCTGTTAAAAGCTTCAAGACAAAGATCGTTAAAAATAAATGCTGCATCCTTAAGGAGCAGACTTGTCATAGGTTTTGAAATTTTTGAGAAGTCTTTTATGAACCGACGGTAGAAACCCGCATGGCCTAAAAAGCTTCTCACCTCTTTTACTGAGGTGGGAGGTAGCATTTTTTCAATCACCTCAATTTTTGCACGGTCTACCTCAATACCCCTATTAGAAATTAAGTGTCCTAGGACAATTCCTTCATTAACCATGAAATGACACTTTTCCCAGTTTAGAACTAGGTTCACCTTCTCACATCTTTCTAAGACTTTTCCAGACTGGCTAAACAGTTTTCAAAATTTGACCCATGGACGGAAAAATCATCCATAAATACTTCCATTATGTTTTCAACAAAGTCTGAGAATATGGACATCATACACCTTTGAAAGGTAGCAGGAGCATTACATAGACCAAAGGGCATCCTTCTATAGGCATAAGTGCCAAAAGGACATGTGAAAGTTGTTTTTTCTTGGTCGCTAGGGTGGATGGGAATTTGGAAAAATCCCGAATAACCATCCAAATAGCAGAAATGTGAGTGCCGTGCTAACCTTTCTAGCATTTGATCAATGAACGGGAGAGGGAAGTGATCTTTCAGGGTAGCTTTGTTAAGCTTTCTGTAATCAATACACATTCTCCATCCTGTGATTGTCCTTGTGGAAATGCATTCATCCTTTTCATTTTTAATAACTGTTAAGCCTCCCTTCTTAGGTACTACTTGAACAGGACTAACCCACTTACTATCGGAAATAGGATATATTATCCCAGCATCAAGGAGTTTTAAAACTTCCTTTTTAACAACCTCTTTCATGTTTGGGTTTAATCTTCTTTGATGCTCGATAGAAGGTTTATAGTCCTCTTCCAGTAGTATTCTGTGTATGCAGATTGATGGATTTATTCCTTTAATGTCCTCAATAGTATACCCTATGGCTTTGGGATACTTTTTAAGAACATTAAGCAATTTTTCAGTCTCATTTTGTTTTAGATCTGCATTTACAATTACTGGAAAAGTAGAATTAGGGCCAAGAAACTCATACCTGAGAGATGATGGTAAGGGCTTCAGTTCTATTTTTGGTGTTTCTTTTGGGAGAGGTCGAGGCTTTTCCTCACCCAAAGTTTCAGTACCCAATTCTTGTGATGGTGGATTTTCATCCAAAAGTTTTATGTAGAACTGGGTTTCCCCTGCCGCATTTGTATTTGTGTTGCCTAAAAGGCAATCTTCCAGACTATCTTGTGAAGATGATGCTAAAGAGCAGCCTCGCACGCAATAGTCTACAATATCAATCCTGCAGCACGAGTCTTTTACAGATGGACTCTTCATGACGTTTGAAACTTCAAACTCAACCTTTTCATCCCCCACATTAAAAACCAACTTACCGTTTTTAACGTCAATTATTGCCCCTGCAGTAGCTAAAAAAGGCCTCCCTAGAAGAATAGGAATTTGGGAGTCTTCTTCAATTTCCATTACAACAAAGTCCACCGTTATAAAAGTTTGCCCTACCTTGATAGGGATATCCTCTAAGATTCCAGTGGGGTATTTAACGGAACGATCTGCCAACTGTATTGTCATTTTTGTGGGTTTAAGTTCACCTATCCCTAGTCTATTGCAAAGAGAAAGAGGCATCAAACTTACACTGGCTCCTAGATCGCACATCGCTCTGTCTATAGTTTCACTTACAATCACACAAGGTATGGAAAAACTACCTGGATCTTTGAGTTTTGTGGCAGCTTGTTCTGGATAATTGCACTACATTCCTCTGTTAATGCAATCGTCTCATAGTCGTCTATTTTTCTTTTCTTGGATAAAATTTCTTTCTAAAATTTAGAGTAAGACGGCATTTGAGACAATGCATTAGTGAAAGGAACGTTGATGTAAAGCTTTTTAAGCAAGTCGACAAACCTTTTGAATTGCTCGTCAAGTTTGTTTTTTGCAAATCTTTGGGGAAAAGGAATGGGTGGTTTGTATGGTGGTGGGGGGATGTGTGGTTCTTCTCTTTCTTTTTCTGGTTCTTTCTCTTTTTCTTTCTCTTCTTGCTCTCCTGGTAAATTATGTTTTTCACTCACAATTTTTTCTTGGTTTGCTCTTGGTTCCTCTAATTGTTTTCCGCTCCTAAGGGTGACGGCATTTATTTGGCCTTTTGGATTTTGTTCTGGTTGCCTAGGAAATACCCCTGAAGACTTAGAGGATGAAGCCACCTGTGTTGCCACTTGAGTTATTTGATTTTCAAGCATTCTATTATGAGTGGCAATAGAGTCGACTTTTGATACTAATTTGATAAGTGTGTCATTCAAATAACCAGTTTGATTTTTGAATTCTTCATTTTGTTTTGTTTGAGATGACACAAATTTTTCCATCAAAAATTCCAAGTTCGACTTTTGCGGGTTGTTTTGTAGGTTGTTAAAAACCCTTTGATTTTGAAAGACAGGAGGTGGTCTAGGTGCTGGATTGGGTGGAGGATTTTTATAAGAAAAATTTGGATGATTCCTCCACCCAGGATTATAAGTATTTGAAAACGGATCTTCCTTTTGAGCATAGTTAATATGCTCGTTTCCAGCACTAGATGCCTCAAGCTGGCATTCAGCTCCAATATGGCCAACAACCCCACATAATTCACATGGTGGAGTAATAGGAGAAGAAGTTTGTGAGACGGCACTTACATTTAATTTTTCAAATTTTTGAAAAAGTGCGTCCACTTTTGAGGTAAGATGATCAACAACAGATATTTCATACTTACCTGGCTCTTTTGATGAGGCTGGTTTATTCGCTATGGCTCGCTCACTTGTCCATTGACAATGGTTTTGAGCCATATCTTCAACGAGTGCATAAGCTTCGGTAAAATTTTTGTTCATTAAAGCTCCACCTGCAGCTGCATCAATAGTCATTCTTGTTGCATATTGTAATCCATTATAAAAAGTGTGAACAACGAGCCATTTCTCTAGTCCATGATGGGGGCATAGCCTTAACATTTCTTTGAAACGTTCCCAAGCATCATAAAGAGATTCCCCGTCGTTTTGAGAAAATCGAGTAATTTGATTTCTCATTTGAGCTGTTTTACTCGGGGGAAAGAACTTAGCAAGAAAAGCTTGTTTTAACTGGTCCCAGCTGGTAATGGATTCCGAAGGCAAAGAATGTAGCCATGCTCTTGCTCTATCCCTTAATGAAAAAGGGAAGAGTTTTAGTCTTATGACATCCGGAGGTACCCCGTTTAATTTGAGAGTTCCACAGTATTCTAGAAAAATTGAAATATGAAGATTTGGGTCCTCCGTGGGAGAACCAGAAAATTGGTTTTGTTGAACCATTGAAAGCAGAGATGTTTTGAGTTCAAAATTATTTGCTTCCACATTCGGATGTACAATGGCAGCCGATGGCTCTGCTGAAGGTGTTGCGTACTCTTTGAGAGCACGATTTTCATTAGCCGCCATTTGGTTATCGGGAATTTCTCTCCTCCTTCTATGTAAGAACCTTTCGATTTCGGAAATTTGTTGAACAGTTTCTCCGAAACTTCTGGTTCTTCGCATTCGAGGGACAAGAGAAGAAAAAGTAAAAATAAAGAAAATAAAACTTCAGTCTAACCGATTTCGAAAAACTTAATTAATATCACTGCCTCCCCGGCAACGGCGCCAAAAACTTGATAGGCTCGCAAGTGCACGAGTCGTATCGCGTAATAAAAGAGTTATCGATCCACAGGGAGAGCCTAGGTGAATACCAATTTAATTTTTCAAAGTTGATTAACTGAAAAGAAAGTGTTTTTAGAAAGAAGGAATGTTTTAGTAAAGTCTACTCACTCATGATCATTGTAGACAAAAGAGGAGAAAAGAAAATAAATGACTTGGAAAATAAAGGGGCAAGAAAGTAAATGACTTGGAAAATAAAGGGGCAAGAAAGTAAATGACTTGGAAAATAAAGGGGCAAGAAAGTAAATGACTTGGAAAATAAAGGGCAAGAAAATAAATGACTTGGAAAATAAAGAGGCAAGAAAGTAAATGACTTGAAAAATAAAGGGGCAAGAAAATAAATGACTTGGAAAATAAAGGGCAGGAAAATAAATGACTTGGAAAATAAAAGGCAAGAAAATAAATTGCAAGAATTTAAATAGCAAGAAAGTAGAAGAAGATGAAGAACATGAAGAACATGAAGAACAATCTTTAGAGAATTTTTGAGATGAACTTTGTCACAAAATTCAAGTCCTTTACAAGTGAGGATCAAGGTCCTATTTATAGGAAAATATGAGGGAGGGGCAAAATAGTAAATTACAAGTTTTGGCAAAGATGTGGTCATCAACAAGTGGGCAAGGCAAAGCCATCAACAAGTGGGCAAAAATATCCATCAACAAGTGGAGAAAGCATAGCCATCAACAAGTTGACAAAGGGCTTAGGTTGAGGGCAAAATGGTCAAAAAGAAGAAAAAAATCAAGTTGGCAAAGGTGGCCATCAAAAAGTGGCCGTAGCCAAATTTTCCAGCATTTTGGCGCCCATGGCGCCCATGCCTGCGCCAGTTCCTGCGCCAGTTTCTGTGTTGCGTTTTTGGCGCCCATGGCGCCCATGGGTCCCTGTCTTGCGCCAGTTTGGCCAGTTTTCTCCTGTTTTGGGTTTTTGGGGCCCTTGGCGCCCTGGGGTCCCTGTCTTGCGCCAGTTTTGGGTTTTTGGGGCCCTTGGCGCCCATGAGAGTGTCTAGTGCCTTAAAAATTGCTCCTCCTCAAATATTTCCTTTTTTCTTCATTTTAGCTCATATTTTCTCTTTTGCTTCAAAATAAAACCTGAAAATAAAAAGTAAACATTTGCAGTAAAATAGATCAAAAATATAATTAAAATACTAAAAAGACTTAATAAAATAACTATTAAAAAGACTCTAAAAATAGACTTATCTTCAATCCACCCGTACAAGCTACTAACTTTGAGCTTAAACCCAGCTTGATTCAAATGGTTCAGAATTCAACTATGTTCAGAGCTGCACCAACAGAAGACCCGCACACCCATCTTAGAAACTTCTTGAGGGTGGCAGACTCAGTAATTTGTAATGGTGTCACTCCTGATGCCATTAGAGTGAGATTGTTTCCATGGTCATTGGCTGACAAGGCATCTGCTTGGCTAGACTCTCAACCTGCTGAGTCCATTACCACTTGGGATCAACTGAAGCAAAAATTCTTGACCAAATATTTTCCTCCAGGTAAGACTACTAAGATCCGAGGTGCAATAATGAGCTTTGCTCAACTCGAGCAAGAATCTTTGAATGAAGCTTGGGAAAGATTTCAAGACTTACTCCGAAGTTGTCCACATCATGGATTTGAGAAGTGGCAATTCGCTTGAATATTTTTGCAACGGATTATCTTCTCAAAATAAGGGAATTATTAATATGGCTTGTGGGGGCTCTCTAATGAATGGGGAATCTGCGACAGTATATGACTTAATTGCAGAGATAGCAGCCGATAATGCCGAATGGGAGACAAGTGACAGACACATTAAGAAATCAGCTGGGATCTACAAGGTTGAAGATGACACTAGTGTTAACATAAAGCTGGATGCTCTCTCTAAACAGATGCAATCTTTGATGAAGGTACAAGCTCAATCTACTCCAATAATTACCTCCACTAGTGACATCACGAATAACCTCTGGGAGGCCTAACTGAAGAAGTCAACTATCTTGGTCAGAAGAAAAGTGAGTTAAGGCCTGGTATGCAAGAGGCTTTAGTTAGATACATGGAAAAAGTTGGACACCCGTGCATGGGTGTTTTATCCAATTACATGGACCGGACTGATGAGAGGTTGCAATCCATTGAAGAACTGATAAAAGCACAGGGTCGGCCAACAACCTCATCTGAAGAGGCCAATTATGTTCAGAATTCCAACCGGACCCAAAATGACCCTTATTCAAACACTTACAATCCGGGTTGGAGAAATCACCCTAATTTCTCTTGGGGAGGACAACAAAAGGAGCAAAGCTCGAACTCCTATAAGCCTCCACATGTGCAAAGGCAAGAGGAGAAAAAGTTGGATACCAATGATGTGTTGACAAGGTTTATGCAGCAGACAAATGAAAAATTTGGAAGCTTGGAGGGAGCCATGAACAACAAATTTGGAAGCCTGGAGGGCCAAATCTCAAATCTCATTACTGTGTTGTCTCAAAGGCCTCAAGGCTCACTGCCTACCCAAACTGAGCCTAATCCAAGAAATGAGCATTGCAAGGCTGTCACTCTTAGGAATGGCAAGGAGCTGGTTCAAGAAAACAATCAAGATGGACGGGCGCCCGAGAAAGAAATACAAGCTCCTATTGAGGGGAGCACTTCTGAGGAAAGCAAAAAGGAAAGGGAAAAATATGAGCAAGCAAAGGTAAATGTTCCTTATCCTCAAAGACTTAAAAATGAGCAGCATGATAAGCAATTTGCCAAATTTCTTGAAATATTTAGAAAATTGCATATCAACATCCCTTTTGCTGAAGCTATTGCTCAAATGCCTAAATATGCCAAATTTTTAAAAGAAATTATTTCTAACAAAAGGAAGTTAGAAGGCTTTGAGACAGTTAGGCTTAATGAGGAATGTTCTGCTATAGTTCTAAAAAAGTTACCACCTAAGCTTAAAGATCCAGGTAGTTTTACTATCCCTTGTACAATTGGTAACTCTCATTTTGAAAAGGCTTTATGTGATTTAGGGGCAAGTATAAATTTGAGGCCTTTTTCTGTTTTTAGAAAGCTTGGTTTGCAGGAACCACATCCTACTAACGTCACTTTGCAGCTAGCTGATAGATCCATTGCCCACCCCCGTGGAGTGGTGGAAGATGTTTTAGTTAAAGTTGATAATTATTTTCCCTGCTGATTTTGTTGTATTGGATATGGAAGAAGATGAGGAAGTCCCAATTATTTTGGGGCGTCCTTTCTTAGCTACAGGAAAAAGCTTAATTGATGTTCAGCAAGGAAAATTGACTTTGAGATTTGGAGATGAGGAAGTTGTATTTCAAGTCTTGAACTCATTAAAAAATCCCTCCTCATTTGCTTCTTGTAATTTTATTCAAGTTATCGATATTAATGACGTGGTTACCTCTGAAAGTTTTGATGATTTTAGAATTCAGGACCCTCTAGAAAAAGTACTTACTTTGTAGGGACTTGGCATATTGCAGGGTGGTGAGGAAGAAGAGTTCTTAATGTTTTTGCAGGCTCACCACCCTCAGAAAAGCTGGAGTAACTATAGATTTGGGGAATTGGAATGGGGTAATACTCCAAATCCCAAACCTTCAATTGAAGAGGCTCCTGAGCTTGAATTAAAGCCTCTTCCTTCAAATGTAAAATATGCTTTCTTGCATCCCCCTTCCTCTTTACCTGTGATTATTTCTGCAGATTTGACAGATACCATGGAGGATAAGCTTTTGAGGGTATTAAGGGCCAACAAAGAAGCCTTTGGATGGTCTATTCATGATATAAAAGGCATTAGTCCCTCAATTTGCACTCACAAGATTTATATGGAGGATGATTACCAACCTCGGGCACTACCTCAACGCCGCCTCAATCCTAACATGAAAGAGGTGGTAAAAAAGGAAGTGATTAGGCTTCTTGATGCAGGTATCATCTATCCTATCTCTCATAGTAAATGGGTAAGTCCTGTTCATTGTGTTCCTAAAAAGGGAGGTACTACTGTAATGGAGAATGATAAAAATGAATTAATTGCAGTTAGGAAAACTACCGGGTGGCGTATGTGCATCGATTATAGAAAATTAAATGATGCCACCCGAAAAGATCACTTCCCCCTTCCCTTTATTGATCAAATGCTTGAGAGAGTGGCAGGTCATGATTATTATTGTTGTTTGGATGGATATTCCGGTTATTTGCAAATACCAGTGGCTTCTGAAGATCAAGAAAAAACTACTTTTACTGGCCCATATGGAACATTTGCATATAAAACGATGTCATTCGGCTTATGTAATGCCCCTACCACTTTCCAAAGATGCATGATGGCTATTTTCTCTGACTTGGTTGAAAAATGCATTGAGATATTCATGGATGATTTTACCGTCTTTGGATCCTCTTATGAGGATTGTTTATATAACCTGAATTTAGTGTTGCAGAGATGCAGGGATACTAATTTAGTGCTCAATTGGGAGAAATGCCAATTTATGGTACAAGATTGCATTATTTTGGGACACAAGGTGTCCACTAGAGGCATTGAAGATGATCCCGCAAAGGTGGAGGTAATTGCAAAGTTGCCCCCACCCAATTCTGTTAAAGGGGTTCGTAGCTTCTTAGGCCATGCTGGTTTCTATAGAAGGTTTGTTAAAGACTTCTCAAAAATTGCAAAGCCTATGACTGACCTCTTGGTTAAGGAGGCCACTTTTGATTTTTCCGACACTTGTTTGAAGGCTTTTAATTGTTTAAAGGAAAAATTAATTACTGCCCCTATTGTTGTTGCCCCCGATTGGTCGCTTCCCTTTGAAATTATGTGTGATGCTAGCGATACTGCTGTGGGGGCTGTTTTGGGGCAAAGAAAGAATAAGGTATTTTAAACCATTTACTATGCTAGTCGTACTCTTGATGATGCTCAAAGAAATTACACTACCACAGAGAAAGAGTTACTAGCTGTAGTATTTGCATTTGACAAGTTTCGTCATTACCTTGTTCTTTCTAAAGTTATTGTTTATACTGATCATGCTGCTATTAGATATTTGCTTGGAAAGCAGGATGCAAAACCCAGGTTAATCAGGTGGATTTTGTTGCTACAAGAGTTTGACTTGGAGATTAGAGACAAGAAAGGCTCAGAGAACTTTGTAGCTGACCACCTCTCAAGGCTTGACCATAGTGTGATGCAGGCCTCAAATGATGGGGGGATCAAGGAGGTTTTCCCTGATGAGAGATTTTTAGCTATTTCTACTATTCATTGGTTTGCAGACATTGTCAACTATTTGGTGGGTAAGGTTGTTCCCCCTGATTTTTCTTTTCAGCAAAAGAAGAAATTAATTTCTGATGCTAGACACTACTTGTGGGATGACCCTTACCTATTTAAAGTATGTGGAGACAAGGTTATTAGGCGTTGTGTGCCTATGGATGAGGTAACTTCTATCCTTGAACATTGTCACTCTAGAGAGGTAGGTGGCCACTTTTGCCCAAATAGAACTGCATATAAAGTTTTACAATGTGGTTTTTATTGGCCTACTATATTTAAAGATGGTCATGAATTTGTGAAAGCTTGTGATAATTGTCAAAGGAGTGGCAATATTTCTAGGCGTCAAGAGATGCCTTTAAACAACATTTTGGTTTGTGAGATATTTGATGTATGGGGTATTGACTTTATGGGGCCCTTCCCTAAATCTTTTTCAAATCAATATATTCTTGTTGCTGTAGATTATGTGTCTAAGTGGGTGGAAGCTGTAGCCTTACCCACTAATGATGTTCGAGTGGTGGTAAAATTTTTAAAGAAAAACATTTTCTCCAGATTTGGCACTCCCCGAGCAATTATTAGTGATGGTGGCACCTATTTTTGCAATAAACAATTTGAAAATCTTTTGAGCAAATATGGTGTCACTCATAAGGTGACAACTCCTTACCATCCACAAACTAGTGGCCAGGCTGAAATTTCAAACAGAGAGCTGAATTAGGGCATAAAGCACTTTGGGCCTATAGAACTGCTTTTAAAACCCCCATTGGGATGTCTCCTTATCGTCTTGTTTTTGGAAAATCATGTCATTTGCATGTTGAATTAGGGCATAAAACACTTTGGGCATTAAAATTTCTAAACTTTGATGCTCAGCTTACAGGTGAAAATAGGTTGCTGCAGCTCGATGAATTGGATGAGCTCCGCCTGGGAGCTTATGAGAATGCCAAGTTATATAAGGAGCGGACTAAAATGTGGCATGATAAGCGCATCCAGCAGCGTGAATTCCATGTTTGTGAAAAAGTTTTAACTTATAACTCATGTTTGCGTCTTTTTCCAAGAAAGTTGCGCTCAAGGTGGTATGGACCCTACACTGTTACTCAAGTTTTTCCTTATGGAGTGCTTGAGGTATCTCATGAAGATGGCACCATTTTTAAGGTCAACGGGCAGCGTGTGAAGCATTTTGAGGAAGGGTTGAGTCAAGTGAGCTATGTCACTGCCCTCAAGGACTGACTCTAATACCGTCAGGCTCGAGACGTTAAACTAGCGCTTTGCAGGAGGCAACCTGTGTTTTATTTTCTCTCATTTTTGTTTTGTTTTGTTTTTAGGGGTAAGCTCGGACTACAAGCTCTCTCAGGGAAGTCACTATTACTCTCTCTCTCTCTCTCTCATTTATTTCTTTTGGTTTCTATTTGATCATTTTGCATTGAGGACCATGCTTCATGCTAGTGTGGGGGAGGTGAGTTTATTTGTTTGTCACTTGATCTCTATTAATGCACCTACCCACCATATATGTTGATAGCATTTTTTCTGGCTTGTTTTGAATGAATTATGCTTAAAGTTAAAAAAAATAAATAGAGATTTTGCCTTTAGGGGATCCCATAATTAATTTACTTGACAGACTTGTGCTTGATTGTAACTGTGAGGATGTCCTTAAGAAGCTGATAATTAGCAATTGTCCTTGTTGAGTACTTTTTGTGAATTAGCTTCTAAATGTGAGATCTGAGCCTTCATAAGGGGATTGATACTAAATCATAAATTTGTACCCCTTTTCTTTCTATGAGTGTGTTTCCCAATTTGCTACATTCTAGAATTTGCCTTTTGACCATTTCAAGGCGAAAATTGATTTGCATCATGTAAAAAGATTTGGGTAATTTAGGTATTTTTCTGGCCCCAGAGTTGTTTATTGAATTTATCCCTTAGTTGCCCCCTTTGAGCTTAATTGTTATATTTTTTTTCTTTGGTACCCAGATATAATTTTTCTCTTTTTTTTTTGTTTTTTTTGTTTTTTTTTTTGCTTGTGGTAACCATTTGGAATTAAATGTGGAGCAACTATTAAAAATTACAATTTCGTCCTATATTTTTAGTTGTCTATATTGTTAGGACTGAAACTTTGTCCTATTCTTTAGTTGTCTATTTTGTCAGGAAAAAAAAGAGAGTGAATCATGTACTTACCTTTTCCTACAAAAAAAAATGAAAAAAAAAATAGGAAGAAAATTTGAAAAAAAAAAGGAAAGCAACAAGGAGGAAAAGACACATCAAAAGAATGAAAGAGTCAAAGGGCAAATCCAAAAAAAAAAAGAGTCTTAAGAGCAAAAAGCAAATCAAAAAGAGCTGACTTAATAGAAAAAGGTGAAGAAGGAAGTGATATTAACTTGGAGTTTGGACAAAATTTGTAAAATAAATAGGAGCTCCATATTTGGTTTCAAAGGTTACTATTTGTTTCTTTTTTTGTTAGCCCTTTGATTATCCCTTTCTTCTTATATCCTACCCCGCATGAATTCACCCTGGCCCCATTACAACCCCTAACACCCCATCTTTTGCATGCATGTGAACTATTTAGTGGAGATTTGGTCAAATTACAAGCGTATGGTAATGTGCATTTTGTGGAAACTTGAGTGTATATTTCCCTAGTCCCTAAACACTTAGAGAGATTGTGAGCGAGTGCCTTTGTTCACAGAAATGTATTCTTCAGGGACATGAGCCTCTAATTGGGCAACCTTTTGACACCTCATATGTGCTATATTGTCTATTGTCTGTCATTATGCTTCTAATTGGGGATCTCTTATTTGGCTGCCTCTATTTAGTTGCAAAATTTCTTGAGCCAGAAAATTTGCTTGAGGACAAGCAAAGGTTAAGTGTGGGGGAGTTGATAAGCTCCAATTTAGTGCATTTTTAGAGACACTTTTGAGTCATTTTTAGAGCTATTATTATTATCCAAATAAATAAGTGACTCAAATTGCTATTTATTTTGTAGGAAAGAAGATAAATAAAGAAGCTGTTTCAATGAGTTGTTTGAAGCAAAATGGAGGTGTCATTAGCAAAAGAAGCATGTGGCCCAAGTGTGGAAAAATAAAGTCCAAGCCCAATTCCAAACAAACCTAAGCGTGAATAGTAAGAAAAGAAAAGAGCTTGGAATTGAATTGAGGGATAGCCGCACAACAACAAAGGGAGTTATTTTTGATAATTAAAAGAAGTCTTGGATATTTGACACAGTAGCCGCACAGAGAGAAAAACGGGAATTCAAGGAGAATAGAAACCACGCAAAGCAACGGTACTGCCGGCTTGGAGAGAGGGAGTTTTGGGTACCCGTTCTTGACACCGTGAGAGAGCTCTGGAGCAGAAAAAGGAGACTAAATTCTCAAGATCAGAAATTTCTCTATCCGGGTTATTTTTATCTCTGTAATTTATGACTCCTAATTTTATTCCAATGTTCTTGACTAGTATGGATAGCTAAATCCTCTTCTAGGGTCTTAGGTGGATCTTGCATGTTTAGAGACCTTTTTATGTTCTAATTTCATATCTGAATTCTGGTGTTTATTTCAATTAATATTATCCTATTGTTTTTATCACATAATTAGGATTGACAACCCTTTGCATGTTCATAATCAATTAGTTAATCAGCGACCGTACTGCAATTAGTTGGTGGACCAAACGTTAATTTATTCTTCCAATCATTCAACCTTTTTGTTCTTTATGCTTTTCTTGGATTTAAATTCTTGCATGACCAAACAAGGGTTAATTTAGGAAAAAGAATATTAATCGCGAATGACCAAACGGATTAATAGTTTTAGTAAAGGGATTGGTAATTGAATAAAACAAGGAATTCAGGTAGAATTAGACATTGAGGAATCGAAGCTTGCAACTGAAACCGTGACCCTAGACCTCTCCCCATTGGTTAATCTTTACATTTTAATTCTTGCTATTTATTTCTTTTTATTTTTAGTTTCTATAACCACCAAATATTCGTTCGTCTAAAAAATAATTAATCTTAAGTAGTTTGGTACTTATTAATTAATCCCTGTGGAGACGATATTTTTTATACTACTTCTGCGATAGAGTACACTTGCTCTAAGTGTGTCTTTGACGCAACACTATCCCCAAAATTATGCTAGTTGACTCTAGATTTCTCCTTCCAATAAGCCTCTTCATAATTTAAAGTTATCTGTAAATTGGTTTTAGCCTCCTTCTCAAGAGAGAAAAACGAATTAGATGCTCCCAGATTATTCTCCTAGATATAATCAAGCTTGACCAAAGCCTCATTAACATTGGTAAAAACATTGCCGAAAATGGAAGTATTCCTGTCTTTGAGCTTCGCCTTCAAGTTTCTCAATTTCTGAGATAAGACATGCATGTGGCAGCCAACAATAGGAATATCTAAAGCCTCTAAGACACCCATTTTATAGTCAGGATGTTGGGCCCACATTTTCATAAATTTAAAAGAAGAGCGCTTGTGAAGAGTCTCCTTTTTCTAGTAAGAGTGGAGCTATCCACACTGTCCCAAAAATTTAGCCAATCCTCATTACATATGGACCTGTCAAGTCTCTTTTCAGTATAATTACTTCCAAGTCTTCCATTAGACCAGGTGTACTGAGAGCCTCTCATAGGAATATGGATCAGATGATTCACATCCGTCCAGGACTAGAACTCGCCACAAGAAATAGCAGAAGGAAGCCCTTTTCCTCTATGCTCATTAGCACCCATAACTGCATTAAAATCCCCTATAAAACACCAAGGAGCGGAATGGTTCAGCTACAGGTGACACAGCATAAATAGTGGAGAAAAAGAGAGTTTGATTTTCCCCAATAAAAGAGAAAGCCATTTGCTGCCTAGTAGAAGAAATAACGATGGGACTATAAGCATTAGTGCAAAAACACCAAAGATTAGAGGACAAAGACTCTCTATGAGATTAGAGATAAAAAAAGAGTTTGTTCTGGACTGGACCAAGAGGCCCATTCAGCAATTGAAATGGATTTTACCAATAACTATTGATCCACATCCACTTTACGCAAGCCCAATTATGACTCTCATACTTTGATGGCTCAGATCAACTCTATCAATCTGACGGCTCATAAGGGGCACGATTCCGTATAAATATTGTCTCACATTGCCATAAAGAGGTAGATATGCAAGCCCAATTATGACTCTCATACTTGGATGGCTCAGATCAACTCTATCAATCTGACGGCTCATAAGGGGCACGATTCCGTATAAATATTGTCTCACATTGCCATAAAGAGGTAGATTCTCATTCCTAGCTAAATCACCCACCTATTCTCAATACTGACTTGAGCGTCGGAGTGGCTTTGCAGGTACCCCTCCCGGGCTCGCACTAATCTCCGGCCAGGCAGCAGCTGACCTACCAACTGCAGTACACCCAACACTGCAAGGTACAGAACAGAGTTGAAAATCAAGTAGCTGATCATTTATCAAGGCTCCCTGAAGATGTTGTTGGGGGTAATCATTGAGAAATCAAGGAATCATTCCCCGATGAGCAGCTGTTAGTCATTGGGCTATTAAGAAAAATTCTGCAGAAAGTGTTGTGACAGGTGTTGTGACAGGTTCTATATAAGCTTCTGCAGATGCCCCCTGGTATGCTCATGGGGTGCATTATTTGGTGAGCAGAACTGTTCATGATGATTTCAACTTTCAGTAGAGGAGAAGATTTATGCATCAAGCTAAGGAGTACTTTTGGGATGAGCCATTCTTATACAAGCTATGTTCAGACCAGATTCTTAGAAGGTGTGTGGCTGAGGCAGAAATGCAGAATATCACACAGCACTGCCACACAGAACCTTGTGGAGGACACTTTGGTGGCACCAGAACTGCACCGAAGGTGCTGCAAGCAGGTTATTTCTGGCCTACTCTTTTTAAAAACCGTCATGAGTTTGTAAAAGGGCAGGGAATTTGTCCAATAAATAAGAAATGCCCCTAAATTACATTTAGAAGTGGAATTATTTGATGTTTGGGGTATGGACTTCATGAGACCTTTTCCCCCATCCTTTGGCAACTTGTATGTTATTGTGGCAGTCAATTCCGAATGGATAGAGGCTGTGGCATTACCCTCAAATGATGCAAAATCTGTGAGTAAGTTTTTGCAAAAGAACATATTCACAAGGTTTGGCACACCAAGGGTAATCATTAGTGATGAAAGAACCCATTTTTGCAATAAATTGATTAAAACCTCTTTTCTAAAATATGGGGTCAAACATAAGATTGCCACAGCCTATCTTCCTCAAACAAGTGGGCAAGGAGATATATAAATAGAGAGATTAAGAAAATCTTAGAGAAGGTTGTTAACCCCTCAAGAAAATATTGGTCTCTTCACTTGGACGGTGCATTGTGGGCCTACAGGACTGCATTCAGAACCCGTTTGGGGATGTCACATTAGAGACTAGTCTATGGTAAAACTTGTCACTTGCCCATTGAGCTTCAACACAAGGTTTTTTGGGCTGTGAAGTAGCACAATTTGGATTTGCAAAAGGCTGGTTTTGTAAGAATGTTGAAGCTCAATGAATTGTAAGAACATAGGCTTTTTGCCTATGAGAATGCTGAGCTTTACAAGGTGAAAACAAAAGCTTGGCATTACAAAAGGCTACAACCTAAAAATCTAGAGGATGCTACCGAAGTTTTATTAGTCAACTCTAGATTAAAGTTGGTCCTTAGAAAGCTCAAGTCCAGATGGTCCGGCCCTTTACAGGTTCCACGGTTGTTTACGGTTGGTTGGTGATTTGTTTTAATTTTGGGGTTAAATTGTCATTGCTGATAGAGCAATTCCCAGCACCTCCAAAGAAAAGAAGAATCAAAAGAGCTACAAACAAGGTTAGGGGGAGGCTGGTGCAAAGGCCTGAATCTGAACATGAATCTTTCCTAAAGGACTTTGCTGATGCTGGCAGTACCAAATCTTAGGTGCCTCCACTAGAGAAGAAAGCACGACTTGAAGAGGAGGTGACTACCCAACAAGAGAGGATCAGTGTCTCTAATGACTCTGATCTTGATGACATCCCCATCTCCAAACTTCCAAAGAATATTACAGCAAGCGCTCCAGCAAGAAAAGAGTGTTAGGCTTCAAGCAGAGGTTTTCTTCTCTAACTCCTAATCTGCAGTAGGTGCTAACAGCACCCTGGTAGCACCCGCTGCAGTTTTGTGTTGTGTGTCGACATTAGGTTTTTAATGTTGTTTGTTGTCTCGACCTCTCTCTGAGTTGATACCTATTGCAGTGAGGACAATGCACGGTCTTGAGTTGGGGGAGGGTCTTTATGTTTTATTATTGTTATGTTTCTGGAGTCTAGGCATATAAAGTTGTATGATTGTATCAAAAAAAATATAAAAAAATGTTTCTAGGTGGGCCAAGCTTAATGTAACATCCTCAAAATAGTTAACCGAATTATTTGGAGGTTAACCCAATTGAATTAATTTAGTACTTAACTGGTAAATTTATCGAGTGCTAAAATTATTTATTTGTTGTCATCGGATCGTTAACCGGATAATACGGACCAAGGAAGTTTTGAAATCGAAATAGGAGATTTCGATCAATATGGTAATTTGACCGCGTTACGGCTTATATATTAAATAAATATATATATGTGTACGTGTGTGTGTGTGATAAAAAGAAAAGAAGAGAATTAATTAAAAAATGAAAGAAAGAGGAAACGAAAGAAAGGAAAGAAACAGAGAAAGGAGAAAGGAGAAAGGGGGTGGGGCGAAGAGGAGAGGTGAGGAGAAGAGGGGGAAACTTTCATCAAACTTCTTCTTCTTGGTTTCATTGGAATCCACTCACCTTCCTCTCCATTTTGGCACCAAAAAGAACATCATCCATCAACTCTCACACAACTCACCATTTTCGATTTTGAGAAGGTTTTGAGGGTTGAAGTTCAAGGGAAGCTTAGGAGGGTGATTGGTGTTCCATAGGAGCCATATTGTTGATTGGGTAACTTAATCACCCAAGTTTTGGAGCATTTGGGGGGAATCAAAGCTTAGGGTTGAAAATTTGGGGTATATGTGAATAGTGGCTTGAGGTGAAGAAGATGATGAATAGTGCCCATGGAGAATTTCGGGAAATCGGTATTTCGGTCAAAAAGCGGTTTCGTGATCAAGCGGAAAGTTTTGGAAGCGGATTGGAGTGACGTCGGAACGGAAAGTTTATGCGGGGAATGTTCGTGTGGTTACTCGGTGATTTTGAAGTCTCGGAGTCGGTTCACGCTTCAAGGGTGAGTTCTACTCACGCTTAGGATTTTATGTTTCGAATTAATTAATTAACTGTTTTACCGCTTTCGCTGGACTGGAATATTATTTGGTAATCGAGTTTGAGAGATTTTGGGTTGAAAACCGATAATTGGAAAATATGTCGCGTTTTGATACAATTCGTTTAAAATGAGTTTTTGATTGACTGTGTGACTTTGATTGGGACTGTTTTTATGTTGGGACTGGACTGGAACAGGTATCGGAATTGGTCAGAACTACAAAAAAATGTGAAAGCGGGATAAAATGCAATGCTGTCAAAAGCGCACGAGTCGTGCGTCTCAGACGCACGGACCGTGCGTGTTATTCTGTTTGTTTTCAAAACGGCAGTACAGGGCGCACGACCCGTGCGTGTGGGAGCACGAACCGTGCGCTGTGTTCTGTCCAAATTTTACAACGTTGCCCGAAACGATCCCGATCGATTCCAATCCTCTTCTAATCCTTTCCTAACCCTTTTCCAATGATATTAGGCTTATAACGCCATGATTTTGAGTATAATTAAAAAGGGATTTATAAGACGCTTTGCAGATTTTCAACAGTTTTTCACTGATTTTATTTTCGCAATAACTTTTGATCCGGGAACCCGATTGAGGTGTTCTCAGGGGCGTCGGAAAGCTTATTCAAAGATCTATCCATTTATATAAATTAAATGGCATAATGGACTGTCATTGAAATTGTAAACTATTTCGAAAAACCGAATAATAGTACTCGTGTGCGAACATATGTTTTATTAATAATAAAGCGGACTATGAGTCCTACGTGATATGGTATAACTGACGCGGGACGATTATTATTTATTGTCTACACCGGTCTACGATTCACGATATATATATTATATCGACTATAGGAAACGGCCCAATGCGAGTATTATGTTCGACTAACTGTCAAATGTAGATGGACTAACTGTTCATTGAGTATAGGTGAACTAACAGGTCATCGAGTGTAGATATATTTAATATATATTTACGTGGTATGGGTGACGACCCATGTTGACATACTAGGAGGGGCAGTCATGATCCCCCACCCTAGGCTCCGATGCCAATAGTTAAACTATTATTGGTAAGGGGTTCGCCGGGATTACCATGTCTGGGGTCGGTGGTGTGTCAAAGATTAAATAACGCGGTTCATCGGGATTACCATGTCTGGGGTCGGTGCCGTGTTGTGTAGTGCGATTCATCGGGATTACCATGTCTGGGGCCGGTGTCGTACTAGGTTTAATTGTGTGGTCTATAAAATTAACTTCAAGAAAGAAAGTTCTATAATACGGTTCACCGGGATTACCATGTCTGGGGTCGGTGCTGTGTTAAGGACTAAATAATGCGGTTCGCCGGGATTACCATGTCTGGGGTCGGTACCGTGTTATCTAGTGCGATTCATCGGGATTACCATGTCTGGGGCCGGTGTTGTGCTAGGTTAAATTGCGGGGTTTATAAATCAAACTCGGAGATAAAAGATTTCATAACTGGACCGCGAGTGTTAGTAGGGGTCTCGGTAGAACTCACTGAGATTGTATCTCATTGTTTATATGTTGTGGTTTTACAGATAAACAGGGAAAGTGGAGATCCAAGAGGCACGAGTAGGTGGTGCTCGGATGGTTGCTGAAGACTTAGCTTTTATGCTTAAGTTATGTTCTCCCTTGTTAATTATGTATCACGACATTATGGCTTTAACTGTTGTAAAAGTTATGTATTTATTTTCCGCTTTCTTGTAAGATATTGAACACTGTGTTCCACTGATGATTTATGGTCTTACTTATGTTTAAGACTGTTCTGTTGTTATTCAGTGAAAATTTTATGGTGGTGTTCAGTATTTAAACAGGAAATATATCTCTGATGATTTTGTAATTGGTACACTTGGGTATTTTTACTCGATAAAAATACCGGGGTGTTACAGTTGGTATCAGAGCAGTTCGACCTAGTCGGACTTAGTTTAGGGTTGAGTCGATTCCTTGCTAGTCCTTTTTGTAATTACACTTGTGATGCTAAGAGACATTGAGCCTGATCAACTTAATACTTAGTGCATCATAAGCGGAATTATGACTGGATGATCAAGACGCAGTCCTCGACAAAAATCGGAATCTCCAACCGGTGCATCCTCAGGAAAGGTGACATTACAGTGGAAGGATACACCGCTAAGCTTGGAAAATTTGTTTCAGTTTTACCAAGTGGTAAAGTAGGCTCCGGATGACGAATGGAGAATGCAGATGTATAAGAAGGGCCTTAGTGCTTTTATGACTTAGGGTCTTAGTTCTTATACTATTACCAATTATGTTGCCTTAGTGCAATCAGCCTATGTCGCCGAGGATGATCTCATGGGGAATACTGGAAAAGAAAGAAGGTAGTTGAGTATCAACTCCGAATGCAAAGTCCTAAGGTAATTTCATCAAAGGAAAAGTAGATGCGATTCTTTGGTTCCTCAAAAGTCAGAAGATGTTCTAACTATGGAAAGCCTCACAGTGGTGATTGCAAGCAAAGATCTAATCGGTGTTATTATAGAAATGAAGAGGGTCACTATGGTAAAGAGTGCCCTGTAAGGGAGAGTTCAAGAAGTTACAAGCAGCTCTAAGGCAAGGACGAGTCAACATTCTGGATGTTTAGACAGTTTCAACTGCAGACAATCTACTGAGGGGTATAGGATCAGTTTTCAATAACTCGATCAGTATGTTATATGATTCGGGTGCAACCTATTGCTGTAGATCCCGATCGCGTGAGAATCGGTTGGGATTAGCCTTATCATCGCTATCCGAGCCGATGACTATTTTAACTGCTGCTAAGGGTCGTGTCCAGACATAATCTTTGTATAGGATTGTCTACTTGTCATAGGAGGCAGAGATTTGGTTATAGAATTTATTGTTTGCCTATGAGAAGTGTGGACACCATTTTGGGTATGAATTGGATGACTGCAAATCATGTTGCAATTGATTGTGTTAATCAACTATCAGCTTCGCTTCAGGAACAGTTGAATTGTCTAGGACAAATTCTGAAGCGGTTACCCAGTTCACCTTAGACGGTCAATCTTCATTCCAAGATGCGGAAGCACATGTTAGTATGTTATCTGCATCCACTGGAACTAGTTTGGATTTGGCGAACGTTCAGGTCGTGAATGACTTTATGGATGTCTTCACAATGAAGTTTCTTCTGGACCTCCAGAGCGAGAAGTAGAGTTTACTGTAGAATTGATTCCTGGCACGGGATCAATATCTATTGTTTCTTATTGAAGGTTTCTTGAGAATTAAAGGAAATGGAGTCTCAACTTGAAGAGTCGATGTTAGAGAAATTTATTCGACTGAGTGCTTCTCTAGGGAGTGCTCTGGTGTGATTAGTCAAAAGGAAATATAGTAGCATGAGATTGTACATCGGTTATCGACAACTTGACAAAGTGACGATCAGGAATAAATATCCCTTACCAAGGATAGACGATTTGCTTGAGCAATTTGAGGTGCTGCAGTGTTTCTAAAATTGATCTGAAGTCAGGATATCATCAAATAAAAGTTAGAGCCTTAGATATTCCGAAGACAGCTTTCCGTACTAGGTATGGACACTATGTGTGGGTAGTGATGCCCTTCGGTTTGACTAATGCTCTAGCGGTATTCATGGATTACCTGAACCGAGTTTTTTCCTCAATTACCTGGATCAATTCGTAGTCGTTTTTATTGATGGTATCTTGATGTACTCGAAGACCATTGAGGAGCATGTCCAACATCTCCGCATTGTTCTGAAAGTACTCCGAGAAAAGGAGTTGTACTTGAAACCTTCGAAGTGTGATTTTTGGGTGTCAGAGGTAAAGTCTTTGGGACATGTGATTTTCCCAAGACGGGAGTTTCTGTAGATCCCAGTAAGAAGGAAGCGGTGTTGAATGGGAGTGACCGACGTCAGCCGCAGAGATCAAAAGTTTCTGGGTCTAGCCGGTTACTATCAGAGATTTGTTAAAGGGTTCTCACAGTTAGTTGTCCACTTACTCGGTTAAATCGTAAGGGTCATCCGTTTACGTGGGATGTTGATTGTGAAGAATGTTTTCAAGAATTGAAGGTTGGGTTGACTTCTGCTCCATTCCTGATTCTTCCGGATCCGTCTTTGAAATCCCAAACTTACGGCGATGTTTCTGGGAAGGGTTTAGGCGGTGTCCTTGTGCAGAATCAACAAGAGGTAGCTTATGCGTCCAGACAATTGAAGACTCATGAGGAGAATTATCCAACTCATGATTTGTAATTGGCATCTATTGTGTATGCACTGAAGATTTGGAGACGTTACTTGTATGGGTCTCGTTTCGAAGTCTTTAGTGATCGCAAAAGTTTAAAGAATCTGTTTGATCAGAAAGAACTGAATAGCAGGCAGAGAAGTGTGTTGAGTTTCTGGAAGATTATGAATTTGTGCTGATGTAGCATTCAAGAGAGGTCAGTGTTGTAACTGATGCACTGAGTAGGAAGTCCATCCACATGGCTGAGTTTATTGATGCATGAGATGGAATCATCGGAGTCTTTTAGAGACTTAAATCTGAATTCAAGATCGAGAGGAACCTGTTAGTGTTGAGCCATATGAGGGTCTCTAGTTCCCTAAGGGATTCTATACGCTTAGCACAGGAAGTTGATGTGAAGCTACAATCACAAAAGGTATTTCCAGATTTTACCATCGATAGGGATGGAGTCAGTTGTTTCAACGGTAGAATCTGTGCGCCCGATGATGAGAACAATAAAAGGCAAGTGTTAGAGGAAGCACACCGAAGTTTATATTCTGCTCCAGGGTGTACAGAATATAAAGCAGATGTATTAGTGGCGAGGTATTAGTTTGTTAATCTCTTCTTTGTGAAGGTTAACAATGAGATAGTATTATATGATTCCGTTTGACAAGTCGAACGCGAACGCGAATATGTAGGTGAGGTAACTGTTGACTGTTTTTCACATTGCGAATAAGCACCAGAGGATTAACTGACGGATCTGCTGCAACGGACTGGAATTTCCAAAGTAAAGTTTGGCGTGCGGTGTGGTAGTTTTGAAAAATCGTTTTGTGAAAACCCGCGTACTAAAGTTAATTTTGGGAACGAATCAAGAGGCTAATAAAATTTGATTGAGGAAAAATCCTAGGAAGATTACTTATGTTGAAGGGGAAACTCAACGCTACTGGCTAATTTGGAAAGGAATCGGGTGCATCGTTGGTAAAGGCCTCGTGATGAAGTTGCAATAGAGGAAAAAGAGTTCTGAGTTCTGTTTGAAAGTTGTTTTGAGAACAACTGATATGATTTTAATTACGTTCAAATTATTTGAAGTCCCCGTGGTTTATTTCTACGTTTAAAATAAACGTTTCCGGTAAATCCTCATTTCATCTCCTTTTGAAAAGTATTATCTCGAAATCTTGGGGGCGAGTCAAGGAGTTTCACAAGTGACTTTTTGTCACATTGTCGGTATGTACGAGAACCGTTAAGGATATTAGAAGATTTGTTGAGAAAGTGTTTACACCTTTCGAGAAAATCGTGTTTGTTTTTACCTCCGCCGAGGAGTGCCAGTTGTGGATCTCATATTCAACATATATTCTATCAAGTGTCTTGTATTAGACCATTTGATGTAGATTAATCAAAGTTGGGGAGCAAGCGAGGATAATTAGAATGAAGCTTCAGAAGTGTTTTCAAATGCGGTGCCGAGCTTATGTAGGCAAAAGAAGAGTTTCTCGTGTCGATTCTCGGTTAGTCGGATGAAACACTTGACGAAATTTTGGGGACAAAATTCTTTCAAGTTGGGGAGAATGTAACATCCTCAAAATAGTTAACCGAATTATTTGGAGGTTAACCCAATTGAATTAATTTAGTACTTAACTGGTAAATTTATCGAGTGCTAAAATTATTTATTTGTTGTCATCGGATCGTTAACCGGATAATACGGACCAAGGAAGTTTTGAAATCGAAATAGGAGATTTCGATCAATATGGTAATTTGACCGCGTTACGGCTTATATATTAAATAAATATATATATGTGTACGTGTGTGTGTGTGATAAAAAGAAAAGAAGAGAATTAATTAAAAAATGAAAGAAAGAGGAAACGAAAGAAAGGAAAGAAACAGAGAAAGGAGAAAGGAGAAAGGGGGTGGGGCGAAGAGGAGAGGTGAGGAGAAGAGGGGGAAACTTTCATCAAACTTCTTCTTCTTGGTTTCATTGGAATCCACTCACCTTCCTCTCCATTTTGGCACCAAAAAGAACATCATCCATCAACTCTCACACAACTCACCATTTTCGATTTTGAGAAGGTTTTGAGGGTTGAAGTTCAAGGGAAGCTTAGGAGGGTGATTGGTGTTCCATAGGAGCCATATTGTTGATTGGGTAACTTAATCACCCAAGTTTTGGAGCATTTGGGGGGAATCAAAGCTTAGGGTTGAAAATTTGGGGTATATGTGAATAGTGGCTTGAGGTGAAGAAGATGATGAATAGTGCCCATGGAGAATTTCGGGAAATCGGTATTTCGGTCAAAAAGCGGTTTCGTGATCAAGCGGAAAGTTTTGGAAGCGGATTGGAGTGACGTCGGAACGGAAAGTTTATGCGGGGAATGTTCGTGTGGTTACTCGGTGATTTTGAAGTCTCGGAGTCGGTTCACGCTTCAAGGGTGAGTTCTACTCACGCTTAGGATTTTATGTTTCGAATTAATTAATTAACTGTTTTACCGCTTTCGCTGGACTGGAATATTATTTGGTAATCGAGTTTGAGAGATTTTGGGTTGAAAACCGATAATTGGAAAATATGTCGCGTTTTGATACAATTCGTTTAAAATGAGTTTTTGATTGACTGTGTGACTTTGATTGGGACTGTTTTTATGTTGGGACTGGACTGGAACAGGTATCGGAATTGGTCAGAACTACAAAAAAATGTGAAAGCGGGATAAAATGCAATGCTGTCAAAAGCGCACGAGTCGTGCGTCTCAGACGCACGGACCGTGCGTGTTATTCTGTTTGTTTTCAAAACGGCAGTACAGGGCGCACGACCCGTGCGTGTGGGAGCACGAACCGTGCGCTGTGTTCTGTCCAAATTTTACAACGTTGCCCGAAACGATCCCGATCGATTCCAATCCTCTTCTAATCCTTTCCTAACCCTTTTCCAATGATATTAGGCTTATAACGCCATGATTTTGAGTATAATTAAAAAGGGATTTATAAGACGCTTTGCAGATTTTCAACAGTTTTTCACTGATTTTATTTTCGCAATAACTTTTGATCCGGGAACCCGATTGAGGTGTTCTCAGGGGCGTCGGAAAGCTTATTCAAAGATCTATCCATTTATATAAATTAAATGGCATAATGGACTGTCATTGAAATTGTAAACTATTTCGAAAAACCGAATAATAGTACTCGTGTGCGAACATATGTTTTATTAATAATAAAGCGGACTATGAGTCCTACGTGATATGGTATAACTGACGCGGGACGATTATTATTTATTGTCTACACCGGTCTACGATTCACGATATATATATTATATCGACTATAGGAAACGGCCCAATGCGAGTATTATGTTCGACTAACTGTCAAATGTAGATGGACTAACTGTTCATTGAGTATAGGTGAACTAACAGGTCATCGAGTGTAGATATATTTAATATATATTTACGTGGTATGGGTGACGACCCATGTTGACATACTAGGAGGGGCAGTCATGATCCCCCACCCTAGGCTCCGATGCCAATAGTTAAACTATTATTGGTAAGGGGTTCGCCGGGATTACCATGTCTGGGGTCGGTGGTGTGTCAAAGATTAAATAACGCGGTTCATCGGGATTACCATGTCTGGGGTCGGTGCCGTGTTGTGTAGTGCGATTCATCGGGATTACCATGTCTGGGGCCGGTGTCGTACTAGGTTTAATTGTGTGGTCTATAAAATTAACTTCAAGAAAGAAAGTTCTATAATACGGTTCACCGGGATTACCATGTCTGGGGTCGGTGCTGTGTTAAGGACTAAATAATGCGGTTCGCCGGGATTACCATGTCTGGGGTCGGTACCGTGTTATCTAGTGCGATTCATCGGGATTACCATGTCTGGGGCCGGTGTTGTGCTAGGTTAAATTGCGGGGTTTATAAATCAAACTCGGAGATAAAAGATTTCATAACTGGACCGCGAGTGTTAGTAGGGGTCTCGGTAGAACTCACTGAGATTGTATCTCATTGTTTATATGTTGTGGTTTTACAGATAAACAGGGAAAGTGGAGATCCAAGAGGCACGAGTAGGTGGTGCTCGGATGGTTGCTGAAGACTTAGCTTTTATGCTTAAGTTATGTTCTCCCTTGTTAATTATGTATCACGACATTATGGCTTTAACTGTTGTAAAAGTTATGTATTTATTTTCCGCTTTCTTGTAAGATATTGAACACTGTGTTCCACTGATGATTTATGGTCTTACTTATGTTTAAGACTGTTCTGTTGTTATTCAGTGAAAATTTTATGGTGGTGTTCAGTATTTAAACAGGAAATATATCTCTGATGATTTTGTAATTGGTACACTTGGGTATTTTTACTCGATAAAAATACCGGGGTGTTACACTTAATGATGATGATTTGCGTGTGAGTGATTAAACTGTGCTTGAATGAATTGTTGGGTTTGTGCTACTTGTAAAGTTTTACTCTAGGCTTAGGTAGGAACCTAGTTAGGTATAAATGATCTGATGCTAAAGCTAGTCTAGGTGGACCAAGACTATGTCGAGTTTCTACTAAAAAATTAAACTAGCATATGAGGCTAAGCATTAAAGAATAGTAGTAGGTCAGTGCACTATGCAAAAAAGGCTTATAAAAAACATAGAAAGAAAAGAGTGTATAAGCTACAGTTGCCAAGTAGGGAGGCTTTCTTGTGGGTGACACATGATATTTTTAGTCGAAAGGCATTGTAGTTAGGTTGGCTGTGAAGTACGGAGGCCAATTTGTGGGTATCACACTTTGGTTTCAGTCAAAAAAGTGGCCAACCTGTGAGAAAAGTGAGGATGAAATAAGGGTTAGTGCACTGACCATTAGATCTTAATTTTTTAAAAAGCTCTCTGTCGTGCTTTGAAGTCCCCCAATGCTGTTGATGAAGTTGTTAGCCTACTCTTCTTTTTGAAAAATTCTTTGGCAAATTCAAGAGAAGACCCTTCTTTCTAAGCCTAGGTGAAATTTTGAAACTAGTTAGGAACTGAACTAAGCCTAGTAGTCACACACTCACCTTGAGCAGTTAATAACTGAGGAAATCTTGAAAAGCATGGTGTGGAGTTGAGTGATAATCTAAAAATAAAGCCCATTTAGAGCATGTTTGGAAAATTCTAGTGTGAAATAGTTGTGCAGCTTGAATGTGCCTTTGTGTCTATCTTGTTAGTTCTTTATCAAGTGTCATTACTTGAGGACAAGAAGTTGTTCAAGTTTGGGGGTGCGATAACTCTTGTTTATAAGAGTTATTTATGCTTTTATTACTTGTAATCTTTGTAAATCCTTGAGTATTAATTAGGAAATTAATGGTTTTTAATCACATTCTGCTTTCAAGTGTTATTTTGTGCAAAAATGTGTTTAGGTGTGAGTTCTAGATAATTTGGAACAATTTAATGTGTTTATTAGTTGTGTAAATTTTTGAGACAATAGTTAGACAACACCTCACAGCACCTATTTTAGGTGCTGCGAGGCTTGCTGAGGCATTTCGAATTTAAGAGTGCATAAAGTGTGCCAAAGTTGCTGAGCTGGCAGCGGGGATAGGGGTGGCAGCGTGATAGTGTGTGTGCAGCAGTCAGTGGGGACCTCGAAGATTCCTTTGGTCTTTTAAATATATCTATTCCCTTTTGTGTAGGGTTTCTTTTGTCCTTTTGCAAGGGTTTTTACCCTATTTGTGCAACTATAAGAGGCTTATTAGAAAACTTGAAAAGGAGGCAGCCCTTTTTGCGAAACCCTAGGAGAAAAAGTGAGTATTCAGACCCGGTGTTTGTCCTTTATGAACCAGCCACCACTACCACTTCGTATTCTACCTACATCCATTCCACCGTTGGTGAAACTGCACAGCACTGAGATAGCACGTGCAGATGCTGTGAAATTGCTAGGAGCTAGAAGTTGTTAGTTGAAGAGCAGAACTATTATTCATCTCTTCTCTCTTAGTTTCTTGTATTTTTCTTCAGTCATAATGTTAGTCTTGACCTTGGTTTTCATTTTTATTTTGGTTGTTTGTATGCTCAACCTGAACTAACTTTTTAGTGTTTGGGATGTAATGAAGTTCTGATTGATTTCCAGTTGCAAGAACCTTGTTGATGTTGAAAGCACTTTGGATCTATGAGTATTATTGTTATACATTGAGCTGAGCTTGATAACCTTAGTTTAATACAGCTTTTTGAATACTCAAAAGGGTTAATAAGCAGAATGCAAAGATTCACATGAGTATCCTTAGTTAAAAGACATTTTAATTAAGGTTGTTAAACTAGAAATGTTTAACCAAGTTCATGGGATGTTCTGGATCATTTTTATCAAGGTTAGGGTCCACATTAATGGGGGCTTAGACGTAAGTTACGCTTAATCAAACCTTGATGAAAGTGTTGAAATGCATACTTTAATTCTGCGCTCAGGTGCTGCCAGCATCTTCACAGCACCTGCAACTGAACTGAAATTACAATGGGATTAATATCCCTAACCAGATCTGATCCTGATTTAAAAACCACTTTATTTACACTTTAAATTATCTGTTTGAACATGATTTATGCCACCTTTTTATTTTACTCTCTAGTTTACTTTTTAAGTCATTTTTGCATTGATTAAGCTACACAATCCTTGTGGGAATGACTTTTTGTTATCTTTATATTACTTGTTGGACTGTGTGATTCCTCGAAAAGTTAAGGATTACAAATCCTTTTGAAAATTAAAAATAGAATGGATGGATTCGGTCTTATTTTATGGGGTTTTCTATTTCAATTCAGCCTCATTATGCTTCAATTCCTAATTATCTAAAACATCAAACGATGAACTTAAAGGTGAAGTTTTTGGTTGGATAATAAAAACATGAAAACATGCAAATAGTTTTTAGTCTCTAAAGATAATAAAAGGGTATTATGCTTGATGGGTTTTGATAATAATCAACCATGAAAATAGGCTTGATTGTTAGTTCAAAATACACTATTGTACTTTGAAAGAAGACATTATTTACAATTGTTATCTTGTCTTTCAAATGCTTTATACCCATTATTTAGAGAAATATTGGGGTTATAAATATATCATTGAGTTGAAACCCACAATCCTAGGACGTTTTACTATTTCTGAATTTCCTTTAATAGAAATCATTTTTAACAAAATTCTATCTTTTTAGCTAATAATCATAGTGAGAAGAAATTGGTAATCAATACTAAGCCTCTATGGATCAATATTTTTACTACGCGATATTACTTTACTTTGGTATTCAACAACACTTTGTACTTCTCATCTAAAGTACACTTAGCACTAGGTTTCAGTGAGTGGTGCCATCTGGATTTGTTATCGCAGGTGTGTATGGTCCATTTTCGACAATGTCCGATATATCAGTGTCTTGTGATTCAAAAAACAGTTTCATTTGATTCTTCAAGTAGTAGTAGTAGTAGTAGTGTTCTTCATTGAAACTCGGCGGTCTATTTGAAGTTACACCTTTTGGTAGGAAGGTTACAGAATTTTGTTTGGCCATGACTTCTTCCAGGATCTTTTCCTCTCACACATTTAGAGGGTGCTCAACCCAGAGGCCGGCCGAGCTCAGATGCCAACTCAAGTCAATAAGTGTCACAAGAAATGGGGGTTGGAATTGTGACCCTTTTAAAATTAACCTGAAACAATGTAAATAACTTCACTAGTAATGTTAGACATTGTTGGGATAAATACTGTTGTATCGAGAAGGGTGAGTTGAAACATTCTTTTGAACTTTGGTTTTCAGTCGGGAAAGGTGAGATGTAACTTTCTTCTCAAACATAAATCTTAATTGAGAAGGGTCAGTTGAGTCTTTCTTCTCAAGACAACTAATAGTAAAGAAGATAAGATATTTTTTCAAGTTTACCTTCAAAGGTATATGATAGTGTAAAAAAAATTATCTTAAGTGTTATTCCTTAAGAAGAGTGCTCTAAGTTTACCACATTAAAACACTATAGAAGGGCCCCGAAACAATGACTTAAGAAAACTGTGAAGAGTTGGGAAGGTTATGCATAGCAGCCTTTTGAGTTTTCAAAATCGTCTCTAAATAGAGAGTGTTAAGTGTAATGTAAACAAAACTTAAGAAAAACATTAAATGACATAAAGATGTACAGTGGTTCACACAAAACCCGGGGCTACATCCACTCCTCACACCATGCATGTATTCCCACTATTTCCCAAAAAGTTTACTTCTATACAACCAGCCTGGGCTTAAAGTTTTTGTGGTAGTTTTTTAACACAGTTTCACATCTAATACAATCCTTGTGATCTAGGTAGCTTCTTAGAGTCTTCTCACTATCTATAGCAATCCATGTTAACTTGAGAAGACAATGTAAGTTTTACAATAAGGCGTTTGTGGGATTAAGAAAGCTTGGTTGATTAAAAGGGGATTCTGTTGGACTATAGGATAACCTTAGAGGGGGGGGGGGTGAATAAGGTTATGTGCAAAACTTGAATTTTTTTCGGTTTTCAAAACTTTTATAATGCTTGTTTAAAACAGATGCGGAAACTAAGATTTAAAGCATTAACAGTGTTCGTTTAAATCAAATACGGAAACTGAGATTTAAACTGTATGATGCACCTAAGCAGACAGATCAGGCACAGCTTAATATTATGCTATTATCAGAATTCAGGATAGACAGATATGCAGCGCAATGATAATAATAGACAAATATAAACTATAAAGAAAGTAATGAGAGAGGGATAGAGATACACCAGGATTTTTACGAGGTTCGGGATAAAAGCCCTACGTCCTCGGCCTCAGGCTTTGCAACCTTTGGACTTGCTGACAACCACTATATGAAGAATGTTTTACCAACAGGCAACTTCAAAATAGCCAATCACAATTTCCCCAAATTGAGAACCCGAGCTCCCCTCTAAGGATTTCAACACCGCTTCAATCTCACGGATTGAACGACCCAAGAACACCTCCCAGGATTTCAACACCGCTTCAATCTCACTGATTGAACGACCCAAGAACACCTCCCAGGATTTCAAAATAACCACTTAGAAAACGAATACAATATGAGATCTACGAACCAATCACTTCAGCAGTATAGTAACAATATAGTAGAGTGAGAGATGATTGGTTTTGAAATGAAGAACTTTAAAATATAGATCTGAAAATGAAAGCTCTTATTTTTTTTCTCTTTGATTTTGATTTGAAATTGCGTAGAAGAGAAGTGGAGTGGTGTGTTTTTCATTTGAGATCCAAGGTCCCTATTTATAGAAAATGTAAAAATTGACTGTTGGACTAAAACACAAGAAACAAGAATCGATTATGTGCTCTGATAGTGTAAATGGCATAATCGATTCTTTGGTTAAAAAGGAATATATTGTAATTGATTCTTTGCTTAAGAGAAGGAGTGTGAAATCGATTATGTGCTCTGAAACATTCAGGCTCATAATCGCTTCCTTGCCTGAATAACTAGGGCATGTAATCGATTGTTTCAAAAAAAGGAAAGTAAGGAAAGTAAGGAATCGATTCTTTGCTTAATACATTGGGCTTGTAATCGATTATTTGCTTCACATAGTCAAGGAGAAATCGATTCTTTGCTTCATATACTCAAGGAGAAATCGATTACATGCTTTGAAACATTGTGTATTGAAATCGATTTCATGCTTAAAACATTGTGTATTGAAATCGATTTCAAGCTTCAACAATAGATTGGGAAATCGATTTCAAGCTTTATAGTAGATTAGGAAATACATTTCAAGGTTTCCACAAAATTGTTTTTAGGTTTAGGTGCCACCCTATGCATGCATGCAATTTTAGAAAATATTTTTCAAAGGCTTTTAGCACAACAATTTTATTTTTAAAAACATTTTTAAAAACATCATCTCTCTTCTACTAAAAGTCATAAAGCTGAAGGGATAGGATCTTACATTTGAGTCCTATCAAAAGCAGATAAACAATTAGGTCTTCAACTTCATTGTTGCTTCTTCTGCAAGCCATTGCACTTTAGTCCCTGCTCTTTGATTTAATCCCTGTACTTTCATTTTGTTCTGTACTTTCATTCAACTGCAACCATTAGTAGACAAGATGTAATTTGTTATCATACAAAACAAAGAGCGTTTATTCTTGGTTCAACAAACTCCCCCTTTTTGATGATAACAAATTACATTATGCATAGGGGGGTGATAATAATGAAAAATTGTCAAAGAGCTCCCCCTAAGCATAAGCATAAAAATATTCAACTAAACCAAACATATAATTAATCACAATATAAGCACAGATAGCAGCAGTTATTTTCTCCCCCATGCATATATTTTCTCCCCCTTTGTTTTCATCAAAAAGGAGGGGGGGGGGGGGGGCGAGCACAGACAAACATAATCACTTTATAAACTAGCAAAATCAAGCATCCCTAGCTCTCCACGGATTTTACAAAATTGAGCTTCGGCTAGGGGTTTAGTGAAGATGTCCGCTAGTTGGTCATCAGTGCCTACAAATTTCAATGTGATGCTTAGTTCTAGAATGTTGGATGGGGTTTTTAGCAATATTTATATCACTAGTGTTATCACATAAAACAGGCACATTTTCGAATAATAAACCAAAATCCTCCAAAGTCTGTTTCATCCACAGAACTTGTGCAACGCAGTTTCCAACCGCCACATATACAAGTTCCACTAGTACTCTTCCTATCTAAAGTACAACCAGCAAAATCAGCATCACAGAAACCAACTAAATCAAACATACTCGATTTCGGGTACCACAAACCAAAGTCTATTGGTTCCTTTAACATATCTAAGAATCCGTTTTACAGCTTTTAAATGTGATTCTTTTGGACATGCTTGAAATCGAGCACACAGGAAGACAGCGAACATAATATCAGGACGAGAAGCAGTTAAATATAATAGACTACCGATCATACCTCGATACATAGTTTCATTTACCGGTTTACCTTGCTCATCCTTATCCAACTTTGTTGCGGTCGCCATAGGAGTGCCGATATCCTTTGCATCATTCATGTCATATTTCTTGAGCAGCTCCTTTGAGAAGTTGTTTTGGGATATGAATATTCCTTCATTCATTTGTTTTACTTGAAGTCCCAAAAAGAAATTTAGTTCCCCCATCATGCTCATTTCGAATTCACTAGTCATCATCTTAGAAAATTCCTTGCACAGATCATCATTAGTAGACCCAAAGATAATATCATCAACACAGATTTGAACTACAATGATATGTTTGCCCTTGGTTTTAAGGAATAAGGTAGAGTCAATCTTACCCTTTTGGAAACCATTGGCAGTTAAATGTTTGCTAAGTCTCTCATACCAAGCTCTAGGGGCTTGCTTTAATCCGTAAAGAGCTTTGTCAGGTTTGAAAACATGGTTTGGGTTTTTAAAATCTTCAAAACCAGGGGGTTGTTTTACATATACTTCTTCTTCTAAAAAACCATTTAGGAAGGCACTCTTGACATCCATTTGGTGTAGTTTGAAGTCCATGTAACTAGCAAATGCTAATATTATACGAATGGACTCCAACCTAGCCACTGGAGCAAAAGTTTCTTCAAAATCCACCCCTTCGATTTGGTTAAAACCTTGAACAACCAAACGGCTTTTGTTTAATAAAATAGTACCATTTTCATCAAGTTTGTTGCGAAAAACCCATTTGGTACCTATGATGGTTCTGTCAACAGGTTTTTCGACAAAATGCCAAACTTTGTTCCGTTCAAATTGTTCAAGTTCTTTTTGCATTGACAAAACCCATTCTGGATCAGTTAAAGCTTCCTTGATATTATTAGGAACTATTTGAGAGACAAAAGTACTATGAAAGCATAAATGGTTAAGATAAGAGCGAGTTGTTACCCCCTTTGATGGACTACCAATAATTTGCTCCATAGGATGATCTCGAACTGATTTCCATGTCTTGGGCAGATCATCGTGTGTTCTTCCATGGAGATGATCATCAATGTCTTGGGGTTCTCGTTCCACTTCAACTTCTTCTTGAGGTTCCACTTCCACCTCGGCTTCTTCTACACTTTCACTGTTTGATTCAGGTGATCTCTCTTTGATCACTTCAACTACTTCATCCTCATCATCAACTTTCTTGGCAAAAGGGTTAGTTTCCTCAAAGGAAACATGTATAGATTCTTGCATATTTTTATCAATCTTATTGTAAACAATATATGCTCTACTATGACCTGAGTAACCCATAAAAATACCTTCGGTTGATTTGGCATCAAACTTACCCAACTTATCTTTTGTGTTGAGAATGAAGCACTTACTTCCAAAAACTTTGAAGTATGAGATATTTGGAGCTCTACCATTCCACAGCTCGTATGGCGTCTTGTTAAGAGATGGCCTAAAGTATACCCTGTTTAGCACATGACATGCTGTATCAACTGCATGACCCCAAAAATATTTTGGAAGGTTGTGCTCGTTCAACATTGTTCTGCTCATCTCTTGTAAGGTTCTATTCTTCCTTTCCACCACACCGTTTTGTTGAGGAGTTCTTGGAGCTGAAAAATTATGATGAACACCATATTTTTCACACCAAGTCCTGAATGATGAATTTTCGTACTCTCCTCCATGACCACTTCTAATTTCTTTGATGACTAAGTTTTTCTCATTTTGTAACTTTCTGCACAACTTAGCAAACTCGTTAAAAGCATCACTTTTATTTGCAATTAGTAGAATAACCCAAGTATATCTAGAATAATCATCAACAATTACAAAGACATACTTAGACCCTCCTAGACTTACAACATCAATTTCACCAAACAAATCAAGATGGAGCAGTTCAAGCACGTTTTTGGTGGAAATAACAGGTTTTGATTTAAAATAGGTTTTATGCATCTTACCTAGCTGACATGCATCACATAATTGGCCTTTTTCATATTTTAACTTAGGTAGACCTCTAACATGCTCATTCTTACTTAACTTAGATAGATGTTCTGTACTAGCATGTCCTAAACGTCTATGCCACAAATCCACATCATCAATCAAGGTAGGCATGCATACAATATCATCACTTACATTGTCAAAGTAAACATAGTATATATTGTTTTCTCGAAAGCCAGTAATGTAGAGTTTAGAAGTCATATGGGTAATAACACATTTATCAACAGAAAAATGCACATCAAAATCATTAGCACATAATTGGCTAACACTTAGTAAGTTAAATTTAACACCATCAACTAATAAAGCATTTTTAATTTTAATTGTGTTTTCCTTACCCACACAACCTTTACCTATTACATGTGCAGATTCGTTGTTGGCAAATTTCACATATCCACTTGCTTTGTTGCTCAATTTCAAAAATAGTGAAGCATCACCAGTCATATGCCTTGAGCATCCACTATCAACCATCCACACATTTTTCTTTTTGGATGAAGGACCAACCTGCAAAAGGAACACTTAACAACTAGCACGAGGTACCCAAATTTTGTTGGGTCCTTGGGGGTTAGTCGTCAAGGGGTATGCTTTCACAATCCACCTAGGTTTCTCACAGGCAGGTATAAGGGTACCAAGCTCACATAATTTATGAATAGGACATCTAAGAGAGCTATGGTTCCCTTTTTGACAATAGGTGCCTGAGAAAACAGTAGGTGTATAACTTGAAGTAGCAGCTACAAAAGTTATTTTCTTGTTCAAAACAGAGGAGGTGGAATTACCTTTGTACCCAATACCTCTCCTACCAACATATTCATGTTGGGAGTGAAGTAGCTTGGTCAAGGCCTTTTCACCAACCTCAAACTTTTTTAGGGTTTCTTTCAAAATTTCATTTTCAACCCTGGCTTTTTCAAAATTTTGTTTAAGCTCAAGAAACTCAAGGTTGAAAGGTTTTGTTTTATATAGCTCATTCTTCAATTTAGCTACCTCATTTTCAAGAGTCTCAATTTGAGTGGGCAAGCTTTTGTTGCTCTTTGTCAATTTCTTAGATTTTAACCAAAGAGTTTCATGTTCAAAATAGAGAGCTTCAAAAGCCTCACTCAAATCGTGACTACTACACGCATCATCAAATAAATTGTCATGCATAGAAGAATCAGAAAGACTCTAGGAATTAAGGATTACCTTAGATGCGTCATTTGCCATAGTGCAGACAACATTGTCAGTCTTCTCATCTTCATCTGATTCACTATCAGTGCCAAGACTGTCCCATGTAGCTTCAGCCATAAGACAAACAGCATTTGCGACTTCCTCTTCTTCCTCTGTATCACCATCAGTATCTGTGTTGTCCCATGTAGCCTTCATGTCTTTCTTCTGTTTGTATTTGGATTTCAGCTTTGGACAATTTGTTTTGAGGTGACCAGGTTTGTTGCATTCGAAACACTTTGGTTGATCATCTCTCTTCTCATACTTGTCTTCTTTGTTGTACCCAGACTTCTTAGAGAAATTCCCCTTTCCAAGCTTGTTGAATCTCATGAATCTTTTGAAATTCTTGGCAAACATAGCCATGTCTTCATCATCAGTTTCTTCATCAGACTCAACCAATTTTCTTGCTACCTTAGGAGTTTTAGCAGCAAGGGCAAGAGACTTCTTTTCTTTTACCACTTCCTTTTCTTGAACTTTCTTCACGGCCAATACCACCTCAAATGCAAGAAGTGACCCGATCAAGTCTTCTTGGGGCAGAGTGCCAATATCTTTGGCTTCAGTGATTGCACAAGGTTTTGGAAAGAACTCACTGGTCAGGGATGCAAGAATCTTCCCATTTATATCCTTTGTAGAATACTTCTTCCCCAGTGCCTTCAAGTTGTTCACTATCAGATTTAGTCTCTGGTGCATAGCTGCAACAGATTAACCTTCCTTAATTTTGAAGGCTTCATACTCAGACGTGAGGATTCTGATTTTTGTATCCTTCACTTGGCTTGTACCGACATGTGTAGCTTCCAAGCAATCCCAGATCTCTTTAGCTGTCTGACACCCTTTTACCCTTCCATATTCTTCTTCACATAAAGATAGGTGAAGAATGTTCATAGCTTTGGCATTTTGAGAGATTTTGTCTAACTCAGACTTTCTCAGCTCGCTCAGGTCAATGGTGTAGATGTCTTCAACTGGAACTTCTTCTGCTTTGCCGGTAGCTTGAGTTTTTGTAGTGTCTCCGTCAACAGCACCACCAGGTTTTGTAATTTTGATCTTGATAGCCTGCACATGACACTTCATTCAACTACTCCAGTAGTCATAGTTAGTCCCATCAAACAGGGGTGGCCTATTGAAGGACATCCCCTCTTTCATAAAAGAACCCATGATCAAATATAGATAAATAAAATAAAATTGCGAGATGTTAAGCTCTATATGCAATTTCTAGCTCTGATACCACTTGTTGGACTATAGGATAACCTTAGAGGGGGGGGGGGGGGTGAATAAGGTTATGTGCAAAACTTGAATTCTTTTCGGTTTTCAAAACTTTTACAAAGCTTGTTTAAAACAGATGCGAAAACTAAGAATTAAAGCATTAACAGTGTTCGTTTAAATAAAATGCAGAAACTGAGATTTAAACTGTATGATGCACCTAATATGATGCACCTAAGCAGACAGATCAGACACAGCGTAATATTATGCTATTATCAGAATTCAGGATAGACAGATAAGCAGTGCAATGATAATAATATACAAATATAAACTGTAAAGAAAGTAAAGAGAGAGGGATAGCGATACACCAGGATTTTTACGAGGTTCGGGATAAAAGCCCTACGTCCTCGGCCTCAGGCTTTGCAACCTTTGGACTTGCAGACAACCACTATATGAAGAATGTTTTACAAACAGGCAATTTCAAAATAGCCAATCCAAATTTCCCCAAATTGAGAACCCGAGCTCCCCGCTAAGGATTTCAACACCACTTCAATCTCACCGATTGAACGACCCAAGAACACCTCCCAGGATTTCAACACCGCTTCAGTCTCACTAATTGAACGACCCAAGAACACCTCCCAGGATTTCAAAATAACCACTTAGAAAACGAATACAATATGAGATCTATGAACCAATCACTTCAGCAGTATAGTAACAATATAGTAGAGTGAGAGATGATTGGTTTTGAAATGACGAACTTTAAAATATAGATCTGAAAATGAAAGCTCTTATTTTTTTCTCTTTGATTTTGATTTGAAATTGCGTAGAAGAGAAGTGGAGTGGTGTGTTTTTCATTTGAGATGCAAGGTCCCTATTTATAGAAAATGTAAAAAATTGACCATTGGACTAAAACACAAGAAACAAGAATCGATTATGTGCTCTGATAGTGTAAATGGCATAATCGATTCTTTGGTTAAAAAGGAATATATTGTAATCGATTCTTTGCTTAAAACAAGGAGTGTGAAATCGATTATGTGCTCTGAAACATTCAGGCTCATAATCGATTCCTTGCCTGAATAACTATGGCATGTAATCGATTGTTTCAAAAAAAGGAAAGTAAGGAAAGTAAGTAATCGATTCTTTGCTTAATACATTGGGCTTGTAATCGATTATTTGCTTCACATACTCAAGGAGAAATCGATTCTTTGCTTCACATACTAAAGGAGAAATCGATTCTTTGCTTCACACTCAAGGAGAAATTGATTACATGCTTTGAAACATTGTGTATTGAAATCGATTTCATGCTTAAAACATTGTGTATTGAAATCAATTTCAAGCTTCAACAATAGATTGGGAAATCGATTTCAAGCTTTATAGTAGATTAGGAAATACATTTCAAGCTTTCCACAAAATTGTTTTTAGGTTTAGGTGCCACCCTATGCATGCATGCTGTAACACCCCCCTTCTATATCAACTATTATTATATTAATATATCAGAGTTTAATAAAAAAAATTTCTTTTGAAAGGAAGCGTCACATTTCACCGCTTGTAAAACAACCAGATTAAAACAGTGACATACGGTCAACAATCTAACAGCATGATACATAGCACGATAGTTAGGGACGGGCCCAAAAAGAAACCTGTTTAGTTTACAGCACATAATAAAGTTGTTTCTAACACAGCGGAAATTCATAAAATACATCAATAATAATAAAAAGTCTACTACGCCCTCCCCCTGGTGCTACATATCAGAGCTGACACCACTACTTAACAGAAGGCACAAGAAGGCCTCATTCGCGATCACCTGCAAGTTGCCGACATAAGAAGCAACATAAGGCAGTAGGGTGAGTCTCTTTATACAAATAATAATCAGTAAGATAGGCATTATATTCAGGAAGGCAATAGACAACACCCACTCACAGAAATCATTACATACTTCATTTAACTTACAACCATCCACAGATATTTATCAACATAGTATGAACATATATACTTATATGCATGTATGCAACATGCATGTGGATCCATCATCACCACTTTATGCCTTGAGGGCACTCACCACTTTGGCCGAAGCCACCACACCACTTTGGCCGAAGCCCACACCACTTTATGCACATGAGTCATGAGACACTATGACAATGCACCACAACAATTATTTAAACTCACCACTTTTCACTTTTCAATTCAACATCATCACATATAAGCCTTAAGGGCATCGCACCACTTTGGACCGAAGTCCCACACCGCTTTCACATCTTCAATGTATTTACAGCTCAGTTTGTATCCTTAGGTTAGCTATTTAATTCATCAAGTTCATCACACCACTTTTATTGGACCAAACACACACCAAGGATTAAAATGACGCAGTAAGGACCAAACTGTCTCACGGGGACTAAAACAGCACCACAAGGGTCAACAGTAACACAATCAACAATTTAAGCATACTTGGGCATGACACAGTACATAGTGCTGAATTTCCTACAGCAGTGCACCTACTTCGGTGAATTAATTAAAATAGCAAACGACATCGGATTTTAACAAATGACCACTCATTGGAAAGCTCTTTGTGTGTAGTTTCTATCTATGATTTTCATTTTTCAAAATAAGTAGCCAATTGGTACAGTTTTTCGAAATACTACACGGTGGTACCAAAACTGGGCAGAATTTTTCACTCAACTTGCAACTCAATTTTCTTTCTCATTTCTCAATGAAATTTTGTAAAACCAGTGCTCATTTCGTAGAGAATTCAGCCTACCTTCCAACTAAACAAGAATCATTCAAAACGGAGTTCATTTGAGAACTTAAAACCTGCAAAAACTGAACCTACTCACAGTTTTATTTCAGAAAATTGACCTAACTTTGGAGACTTATAACTTGAGCTACACAACTCCAAATTTTACGAAACCAGCGGAAAAACGACCGGCGTTAAGTGTATTTTCAAAAACAATTAACCACATAATTTTTGGACCAATCTAACATTCCCAGTTCTCAGAAAACCGAAACAGTGTCAGGATTCGCAAAACCGTAAATAAGTAAAATTCATCAAAGCACCCCAATGACAACTTAGTGACATGGATTAACCAATTCAAACTCAAACACAACAACAACCATGAAATTGACCCAACAAATCAATCAGTCAAGCACACTAACACCTAACCCACACACAAATACTCATCATACAATTCCTACAACCTAACCTAACATATCACTTATCCTAATAATTATTATAGGTACAAAGTGAGCCCCCTAACCTTGAATTGAAGGATTCCACAACACCAAGATCACCAACAAAGAAAAACAGCAACTCTTCTCCCTCTCCTCGCGCAAACCGTGAGCTTCCAAACCATGGATGAATCGCAACAATGAAAGAAAGAAGGGTTTGAGACCATCACTTGGAAGAGAAGAAAAATGGAAGGAAAAGGGTCAACACAACTTACCTAGGCCAAGATGAAGGCAATTCCTCTCCTCCTCCTTGCTGGAACAGTCGCGCCTCCTTACTCCCTCTCACTCTCAGTTTCGGTTTCTCTCTCCTCTCTCTCACCTCCTCCTACCGTCGCCCTCTCTCTCCCTTGCGCCACCTTCTTCCTCCTTTCCTTTCTTCTCCCTCACGAGCTCACCCTCCTCTTCTCCTCTTTCTCTTCTTCCTTTCTTTTCTCTTTTTCTTCTCCTTTCTTCTTTCTGTTTCCAGCGCTGTTTCTTTCCTCTTCCCTTAATCCCATTCTTTTAATTCAATTTAACCCTAGGCCCAATAATGTTTGGGCCCTATTTGCACCTCCTATTTCACTTAATCCCACCACTCCCTAATTACTTATACACCTCTTTAATAATATAACCCCAACTTTATTAATTCACTTAAATAATTATTTCTAAGTCCTAAAATAGCTTAAATAAATAATTAAATTATTTTGGGGCGTTACACATGCAATTTTATAAAATATTTTTCAAAGGGTTTTAACACAACAATTTTATTTTTAAAAACATTTTTAAAAACATCATCTCTCTTCTACTGAAAGTCATAAAGCTGAATGGATAGGATCTTACATTTGAGTCCTATCAAAAGCAGATAAACAATTAGGTCTTCAACTTCATTGTTGCTTCTTCTGCAAGCCATTGAACTTTAGTCCCTGCTCTTTGATTTAATCCCTGTACTTTCAATTTGTCCCTGTACTTTCATTCAACTGCAACCATTAGTAGACAAGATGTAATGTGTTATCATACAAACAAAGAGCGTTTGTCCTTGGTTCAACAAATTCAACAGAATCCTAAACATAAGCTAAGATATACACACAAAGAAATAAAATCAATCCCAAGACTATAGTTTTGCCGAGTATGGTTGTGAGCAGACTTGACACATGAGAAGGTTGGCAAAAAATTCAATGCGCTCTCACACAACCTTCAGTAATGATCCTTGATGTTGTTCATAGCAAAATATATGAGATATAGCCGATGGAGGACCAAATTGAGCAGTTAGAAGGGCTGTAAGACAGGTAGATCAGCTTTTCTGCCTTTTTAGCAAAAAAATGTACTTTACAGCTATCTTAACCCTTCTGATTTTTTATTCTTTTAATCTCCGAGACTTCTAATGTTTATACTTCTTATGTTGAGTCTTTTTCACTTGAACTTTCTTATCATGATACTTCTGATCTTGACTCTTCTCATATTGACCCTTCTTTTAAAGACACTTCTGATTCCGAGTCTTCTTAACTTGACTCTTTTGAAGTAGACTATTATGATGTGGACGCTTCTGGGCAATGTGGCTTCTGAATTTGCTCAAGTGCTTTGACAATGACTTCAAAGACTTGAATACCAATCTTCTGAGTGTTGAATAAAACAATGAGGGTGCTGTTTTACAAAGAATTGATATGGTGACATAATTTTACTTTTATATCTCTGATGTATCTTCTGAGCAGATCTTCTGAACAAGTCAACTTTAGTATCTTCTCAACTCTGTCTTCTGAAGAGCCTTTTAGAAGAGTCTTCTGAACGACTTTTCTGAGTCACTTATCTTTCTGTAATAAGCTTGATCTTATGAGTTCATTCAGTGTTCAAGGATGTTTATTTTGATGTTTCTATCTTCTGAACACTTACTTCCTCTTGACATGTATCTTCTGAAGAGCTAAGCTTTATAGTTTGATTATCATGATAGTGTATAAGCTTTTATATTCTGTCTACATACATCATCTGTCACTTCAAGAATATAGTCTATGCACACTTGACTTGGCCCATTCATAAGATGCTTTAGGGATATCTCAAACAGTTGTTTAAGAGTCCTTTTGCTTTATCGTCTTATGATAATGTGTATGAGATTTCATCTTCTCATTGTGAGAAGTCTTTGGCTAAAACTTGCTATGTCAAATCAACATTCTTACTGTTGCTTTGGAAACTTCTGAAGAGTGTCTTCTTACTTGATAGAGTTCTTCCGCTGAATATCACTTATGAAGTTCATCTGGCTTTGATTATTGAATCTCTTGTCTTGAGGACTTGCTTGCAAGGCTTCTTCCTTAGTGAAGAACATATCTTGTCATGTTTGAGAAGCGTTTGATTTATTTCTTTTTCTATGTCTTCTTGTTGATCATTATTCATTTCTTGTTTGGACACATGTTTGTTTCTTCTTGATCTATTCAGGCTTTTTAACTTAGGATACTCTTCTTGACTACTGAAGCTACTGTAATTTCATTATTTTCTTCTTTCAGCTCATCCTCGAAGCCTTCTTAAATAATGCTCTTTTAGCATATTATCTTCTTGAGATGTGATTGAATATTTCCTGCACTTAAGATCACTCAAGAAGATCCATTATCCAAAATGGATCAGATAACTTAAACACTTATTAAAATGGTTTTTCCATCAGAATTGATCCAAGGGATTTTGCCTCAACAGGAAACTCCAAAATATATGTTTTGATTAAGCGGCCACGATTGAGATCACGGTCAATTAGCTTCTGAAAAACTGTGGCGTTGCTTGTGGTGGTTATTATTGTGATGTCAACATCGTGCATGGCTAATACCCTTGCCATGTCAACCATGGGGATGATGTGACTTGTAGCTATGTAAGGATAGAAAATAATCTTTAAGATATCTTGTTAAATAAGGGTCAAGCTTGAACTGACAAGTTTTTTTCGGAGTTAGAGATATCTTGTTAAATACATGCGCTAGGCCATAGAAGGGCTTCCCTGCATCACCAACCGATCGGCCCCAGATATCCCGCCTTTACCTCTCCCAATATGGAATGAAGCGTAATCAGAGGAAAACATCCCTGACTTACCTCCTTCTAGTATGTAATGGTCAATTCGACCATTAAATGTAATCATGAGCATTTACTGCACCTTGTATTATAAATGTAAGCCCATGAGGCTAATGAAAGGATCCTGAATCCAATATTCACATTCTTATAAGCTTTATTTAGCAATATTCTCGTGTTCGGTCCTTTTCCTTCTCAAGGAAACCGATCGTAACATTTCTCCCACGCCTCACGCAAAAACTAAACTAAATCCCAATTACTAAACAATGGTGACTACAAGAAATGGAGGAGTTGATGGCAGCAGTCAAACTCCCCCAAACCCAAAACGCTGATCAACAACGACCGAATGAAGAGCAACAACTTTCGTTCTCAAGCCCAAGAGGCAAGAGAGACACAGCTACATCAACAACTCGCTGACATGAGGAGATTTAACCAAGTAATGGAAGCCACCAGGACCCCATTGTGAGCATTCCAACCGTTCACAGTAGAGAACCAGGCTGTGGAAATACCACCTAGGTTTAGAGAGCCAGTCATTGGAAGTTACAATCGCACCAGGGTACCCTAGAGCCACGTGGATGCTTTCCAAACCCAAATATTCATCGGCGGTGGGAACGATGCCATCCGCTGCAAAATGTTTGTGGGGACGTTAGCAGAAGTAGCCCTCAAATGGTGCGCTCCGTCCCTGGTGTTGAAGATCTAGCAAGAAGGTTCGTGCAGCACTTTTCGGTGAACAAAAACATCGAAGTAGGACTCGGCGATCAATCTGACGTACGCTAGGGACCATCTGAACCGCTCAAAAGCTATCTCAACCGATTCAATAAAACCACTGTCTCGGTATAAAGGGCCAGATGAGAAGATTTTCGTGATCGCCTTCATCAAAGGTTTGCATAGCAGAACCTTTAGCGAGGCGGTGATTGTGGAAGCCCTGTACGATGGATGAAGTACGGATGAGGAGTGAAAAACATATAGAAGTCGAGGATTCTAATGTGGGAAGAGAGAAAAAGAATGTGGAAGGCAAGCATTGGCTGCCGAGCGAGCAGAATCCCAACGCGCTCGGCTAGGCCTTAGAAGAGATAAAGGGAATCAGAGGTGGCATACACCCCTGTAAATGCCAAGCCATTGGCCATCCTGGACAACTCCTTGCACGATGGTACAATACAGAGGCTTCCCCCATTTGTAGAGACGATGGGCAGAAACCCCGACTCATATTGCAGGTACCACCGCACAGACAATTGAAACAATAGATAGAGCAGCTAATCTAGAGGGGACACCTGATAATGTTTGTGAAAGAAGTTGAAGCCGGAGACAGAAAGTGCCGAAAAGGCATTCCAAGTCAAAGGCAGGAGGTAGGCGACGGAAAGAACCAGTGGAGCGCTCAGGAGGAGAATGAGCATGAAATAGCTGAGAAGGGGTCGGTTAATTCCATTGCCGGAGGTTTCTCAGGCGGCGGAGCCACCCAATCGTCTAGGAGAACATATGTAAAACCAATATTGTCAATTGGTAGTTCAGGAATATCCAGGGATATCCTTCCACCTCCAGGACTTCATCGAGGTCTGCCCCAATGCTAACGACCCAACTGTGATCTCAGTCACCACCAGTGGCTTTAAGATCGAGAGGGTCCTGATAGATGGAGGTAGTTCAGCAAATGTGATCTACGGGCAGTGCTTTGAGGACTTCAAGCTCCCGTCAAACATGCTGAAAAACTACCCTGGTACCCAGGTGGGGTTCTCTGGAGAACAGGTTGGAGTTCACGGATACTTGAATCTCCGCACCACATTTGGGGAGAAGGACAATGTCAAAACCCTGGTGCTATAGTATATGGTGATCAAAGCCTCATCCTCCTACAACATCATTATAGGATGACCAGCACTCAATGCCCTACTCGCAGCGGTCTCTTACCCACACCTATGCATCAAATATCCCCTACCGAATGGTAGGGTTGGAACGGTAAAATGAGACCACGCCTTAGCGAGGAAATGCTATGCTGAAAGCGTGGAGGTCAAGTTGGTCCAGAGGACGAACACCATCAGTTGCAACAATTCGGATGTCAAACCCACAACAACAACAATGACGGAGACCAAGCCCGCCGCCCAGTGGCCAAAAGGAGAAGACAAGAAGATGAAGAAAGCACCAGCTGCCGAGCATGAAAACTCAAAAAAGCCAGGTCGAAGAAAGGGCCGAGCCGGAGAGGCACCAACCCGGCCCTCCAAAAAATACATAAATAAATGTACCTTTCTAAAAAGGCCATATAGGCCACCAATTGTACCAATTCAACAAATAATAAAGAGGACTGGAATGTTCTACGCTTGTCTTGCAGTAAGAATCTAAAATGGACCACAATAACCCAGACGTAAGTCCAGACAGGTAAGAACCGAGCAACATCTCGACGTTAAGCTTGGGCACTAGAGACTTAAAGTCTCGACAGGAAATAGGCAGGACTGACGAGATCATGCCCCACCTTTGGGAAAACCTTATGGGAAAAAAGCAAGACTGATATTACTACACAAATTTTGTGCAAATCATCATCGAAGCCAATGTCAAACACGTCAGTCATGAGATCATCCTCGTCATCATATTCGATTAACTTCTTACTGTCACTCTTAGTATTTTGACTCTTCGACCATCCTCTTGTGTTTTAGTAAGTTATGTTTTTTTCACCTCTATGCTTTATAGATGCTTTCGGGCTCTGTCTCATCTCATAGGAAACTTTTCGAGCTCTCTGTACCCTTCTTTACTGAGTTTTGCTCATACATTGGTTTTTGAAAACAGAATTTGAGGTTTCACTTCTTACATGCCCCTACACCATTTTTGGGCTTGTAACTCTTAGTGCTAACTGTAGCGACCAAAAAATCTGGGAAAGGATTCTTCGAAGTTCAAAATGAAGCCGCCACCAAAGTTTAATTATTAGGGCAAACATTGGTAAATCCCTTGGGTTTGGATAAGGGTCCATGAGACCAGATTTGGGTTCGGGAGTCGGTTATGCATGGGGAAGGTGTTAGCACCCCACGACATCCTTCCTAAGGAATGTTACCTTCTAATTAGTTGTGTAAGCGGAATGTTAATTTTGAAAGTATTTATTTTACCCTTTTATTAAAAAGAAAAAAAACCTAATAAAAATATTTATTTTTTGTGCTTCACAGGAGTGGGGCCCCGCTCCTGCGTATTTCCATGAGCGATGGAGAAATCAAACATACATAGTTCTAGGGTAGAAAAAGTTTGTTTGTTGGTTTTTTTTAATTAGGGGTTTTAGGACTTTGGAGCTGTACAACTCATTCGTTCTAGAAAGCTGACTAATCCAGTCGTACAACCCACTTAATTCCCTATTTTTGAAATTTTGATTTCTTAAAAGAAAGAAAAGTAGTTTGTATGTTTGCTCTTTTTTTATTGAAATTTTTTTTTTATAGGTATTTTAGGACCTTTGAGCCGTACAACTCATTCGTCCTAAAAAGCAGACTAATCCGATTGTACAATCGGCTTAATCCCCTATTTTCTGAAAATAAGGGTTTTTTTGAGAAGAATAGTAGTTTGTGTATTTGTGTTTTTGAACTAAAGATATTTATTTTGTTTAATAGGGATTTTAGGATTTTAAAGCTGTACAACTCATTCGTCCTAAAATGCAAACTAGCTCAGTCGTACAACTGACCTAATCCCCTATTTATTTTGAAAAAAATGATTTATTTATTTTCTTACTTTTATAGGTTTTTTGTAAATAAAAATGTAGTTTGTGAGAAATTGTTTTCTGAAAAGATATATAAAAAAGGAATGAAAGGAGGTGTAGCAATAAAAGAGGGGAATAATTAGCTTCAGGGGGTTGTATTATAGACAATGGGGTGTGTGTTTAGAAAGGGCCCAATTTCGTTCTATTGTCTTTTAAAATATAGGGCCCGCGATTTCAAAAGTTTGCATAGGTGCGCTGTGTCATTAAAAATGGGGGCGTAAATTGTAATCTGATATTTTAATTTTAAAATAAAATAAATAAGTAAATAGGTGGGAGTATAAAAGGAAACAAGTGATTTGAGAAACCCTAATTTTCACTACTCTCATCAGCGCCGTTTCAGAGGTTTGGAGAGAGAGAGAGGGAGAGAGAGAGAGAGAGATGATTCTTTCTTTGGCTCTTCGTTGCATATTTTCAGATTTTTTCAGTTTCGTCAAAATACGGATTGGAAAGGATGTCTTGGTTTCCTGACTTTGATTTTGGCTTCATTGGTATTTTGAGAGAGAGGGTAAGGGTGTGAAGGTGAGGGAGACGGATTGCACCGGACCAACTCCGGTGTCACGCGATGGCGATGGTGGGAGTTCACGGTGAAGGGACGGCGTGAGGAACGCCGCTGACCGGCGTGAGGAACTCCGGTGTGCTCTTGAGGACGACGACTATCGTACGGTAGCCGGCGGCGAAGGTGAGTTTGGCCTATATTTTTTTTTTTACAGATTTATTTCCAACTTCTACAATGTAGCGACCGAAAAATTCGGAGGAGGAATTCTTCATCATTTGGAATGAAGCCGCCATCAATATTTATTTAATAGGAAAAACATTGAAAAAACCTTTATTTTTGGGTTCGGGGGTCGATTATGTGTGGGAAAGGTATTAGGACCCCACAACATCCTTTCAAAAAAAAGGTTACCTTCTAATTTAATATGTAGAAAAAAAGTTAATTCAAAGAAAACACTCTAATTTACCCTTTTTATTATTTGCAAAATTGAAAAGGAAGACCTAATAAAAACAATTTAGTTTTTTGCGCTTGACAAGAGTGGGCCCCTGCTCCTACATATCCCCAGATGCGTTGGAGAAATCAAAGCTACGTAGTTCCTGGGTAGAAAAAGTTTGTGTGTTGGTATTTTTTAAGTATTTTGAAATTGCGATAGGCATTCGTAATGACTAAACAAGTAAATCTCAGAGTGATCATTACTCATAGCCAGTTTTAAAACCAAAGTTGTTACTAACGATCAAACAAGCTAACTCAGAGTGACCATTAGTAACAACCCATTTTTTGTGAGTTTAATTGTTCGAAAAATAATGGTTTTGAAAAAAACAAAATGAGTTGTAATAAAAAGAGGAAGTGTAATTAACAAGGGATTTGTGTTATTAAAAAGGAAGTGTTAATAGCAAGAGAGGCTGTAGTTTTGAAAAAAGGGTGTAAATAGCGAGCCCAACTGGTTTTTGTAGGCTGGGCTGCGTTTTCTTTTTTTTTTTTAAAAAGGGAATGGGCCATATGGGGATGCGTACGGAGTAAAACATGGGGTGTGAAGATTAATATGTTTAAGAAAAAGAGGGAAGGGGCGCATGACGTAAACCAGGGCGGTGTGAAGATCAATATGATAAAAAACAAGAAAGGGGCATATGCAGGAAACCAAGGGGGTGCGATATGTAATAAAAAAACGAAAAAACCTAAAGAAATAAAAACCAAAAACGGCAGCCCACTATATATAGTGAAAGGAAACTAAAAACCTAACTTCTCCTACCCTAATTTTCATTCAGCGCCGCATAAGGAAAAATGGGAGAGAGAGTGAGAACGAAAAGCTCACGGCGGAGAGAGAAAGGGAGGCGCCAGTGGTGAGGGAAAGAGAATGGGCTACGGTGAGGTCTTCTTCTCCTCTCTTCTACCCCCTTCGTACCTATGGTAAGGGTTTGGTAAGTGATGGCTTACGGTGGTGAGGCAACTGGAAGAGGTGGGTGGTCCTCACGGTGGTTGTTTGGAGGCGTTTACGGTGGAGAGAGGGAGAGACGTGGTCGTTGTGGTGGAGCGTGACCAACAAGAGGAATGTGGGAGAAGGACAGCGGTTAACGACAACGACGGTGTTGGAGAGGCCCACCGGAGGGGTACTGTGGTGGCAGTTCCGGTGAGGGCGACGATCTCAGAGCAAGAGGCGGAGCATGGTGCTGGTGCAAACGAGCATAGTGCGAACTGCGATGAAAATTTTCTCAGCTTTCAACGTGAGTGAGAGAGAGATGAGTTCCAGATCAGGAATTCAGAGTGAGGAGAGTTGGTGTGGTGGTGTTTGTTGTTTGTGTGGTTGTGTAGGTGGTGGAACTGACAGGGAGGGGGAGGAAGAAGAGAAAGGGTGCACTGTGGTGGTTGGTGATTCTGCAGGTCACCGAAGGTGGCTCACGGAGAAGCTACAGTGTAGGAGGTGAGACCCTCTCCTTTGTGCATGTGTATTACTATCTGTGTGTGCGTATGTTACTGTCTGTGTGTGTGTGTGTGTGTGTGTGTGTGTATTGCTGTTTGGTATTTATAGGAAAATTGGTGTGATGTAGGTGAGGTGCTGAGGAATCAAAAGGACAACAATTGAAAAAAAAGGAAAAAGGACAGCAGTTGGCTGGTGAGGTGCTGGGGAAGGATAGCAGCTGGCTGGGCGATTTGGGTGTGAGGAAAAAGGACAGCACTATTTTGCTTGAAATAGGAAAAGCCAAAAGAAAGGGGAAGGAGCATATTGGACCATTCCCAATATGATTCTTAGCTAGGGCAGCAAGCAAGGGAGTTGCGCCCTTTCTCTCTCTTTTTTTGAATTGTTTTAAGAATTGTACTATTTGCTTTTTGGTTCTTGTCCATATATGTAAAATTTGGCATATCTAATAAAACTTTGACTATTCAGCTTTTAAAAATGCTTAATATATTTTCAATGATGTTTTATATATTTTTGTACTAATCTAATAACAAAAGAATAAGAGTATATAAAAACGTTCGAACACGATGGAGCGAGAGTGAAAAAAAAACATTTTTTTTGGATTTTTTCAATTAGTCGGACAAAATTAGGGTATGACATACTTCTTTACAAATTCTGATTTGGTTTTGTCTAGTCTCTAATTCTAGAAAACAACAATAAAACTACCCTCTGTTTAAGTTTTCCTAGTCTCTCGTCTGATTCTATTTACTGGTTTCTGTTTCCTTCTTTTTTTGAAACGGATTTTCTTATTTGCTTATAACTATACATACACCATTAAACAAAATTTTACACCTACACAATGGTTTAGCACGTAAATGACTAAAAAGAAAAACAAACTTACAAGGTGCATCTACTACTTTTTCAATAACAGATTCATAAAATAAAAACTCTGAGGATAGTTTTTATTTTGGGACTTAAGAACACATATGATAAAACCAACCTTTTTCCAGCCTCTGAGATTCTCCTTTTTGCTACTGCTACTGCTGGTTGCTTGCTCCTACGTGACCCTTACCGCTCCTCAGAAACTCGAACTCGGTGTTTTGGTGATTAGGGTTTCGATGTGAAGCCCTAATATTTTTTAGTGATTTCTGATATTTTTCCTCCGTCCAAAACTGTGAATTGTAACTTGTTTTTATAGTGAAATTTTAGGGTTTTGGAATTAAATTTCTGAATCTATTTGATTTTGTTTTCCTATTTCAGATATCAGGCTTGCTGAGAAGTCTTGCTCAGCAAGGAAAGAAATAACAACCCAACATAGAGGCGCTTAATGCTGCTGTGATATTTTTTTATTTTTGAACTTTATTTTTATTTTTTCGTATTTTATTTTTTGTATTTTTGTAATTATTATTATTTTTATTATTTTGTAAATTATTATTATCTTTTGTATATTTAGACTATGGAAAATTTTTGTATAATTATTTTTGACTTTTTATCAATATTTTTAGTCAAATGGAACAAAAAGGACTAAATTGGGCAAAACTTAATCAAAAGACTAAACATAGGCCCAATTGAACAAACGACTAAAATCAGGCCCCATCAAGACAAGTTACTATCATAGGTCCAATCACACAAACATAGGTCCAAATTATTAGACAGGCCCAATTAAAACGAGATAACATCCGAACGAGCCCAAAAGACTTATGTCGTAGTAATAGAACTTGGGACTTAAGACACGCAAACTAGTAACAATAAAAATGACCGTTGTAAAAAAGAGAGTGGACAAAATTGGGGTATAACAGTAACCCACTTTTTAGATGAGGGTGGTTCATGCCCCTAACCCATTTATTTTTCAGAACGTTGTGTGGGGGCACATAGCTTCTCTGCCTTTGGTAACCCTGTTGAGATTTTCGAAAGGCAAGTTTTGAGGAAGGAGGATTTGCAGGAACTGAATCTTCCTTGCTTTTCCTCTGGCCTGTTCCACCTTTCTCTTGATTTTAGAACATTCGAAGGCCTTAGCAGCCCTGCTGTCGAAGACTCCACAACATCTTGGACATAACATAGTCTCTTGATTCGAGTTGCACATTTTCTGCAAATATTCGAATTGCTCCAGGTCCAGGAAAGATCTTGTTTCATGTGTCAATCTCGAATTGCTCTATCAAGTGATCGATAAGGTTTGAATCATAGACCTCTTTGACATCAACCATATAGATTCCGAGGTTAGACAATTGAGCAGTTATTTCATCGACGTCACTTTGGAGGAGAAGTGCAGTCTTAAAGTCACCCCTTTTTGGGAGTACCGGCCCATAGGCACTATTGGGAGTTAATCTATCTGTCTAATATCTACCATGCAGATATCCAGATTTGTTGTCTAGGAATAGTTCACAACCACTTGAAATGGATCTATATCCACTTTTATCAGGGCCTTTCTCTTTTCTTCGAAAAACAGGCGTCCCTCTTCTATTGTCTTCTGAATGAGATCCCTAAAACAACACATAGGTTATTAGTGTGTCTGAATACATTGTGGTATTTGAAATATAGATTCCATTTTAATTGTCCAGGAGGGGGAATTTTGTGATCATCAGTTAGGACAAACTGTTTGACTTTTAACTTTGGTCACCTTTGTTTATATTGAACTCATAAGCTTTCCTAACAAATTTTGAACTTCCTTTGACCGATAATGGTTTTAGTTCTGAACAAACGTAAGGGGTCCTAGCTTTAGTTCAGCCAGATTAACACCACTAGATTCTTCTTCAGGCTCACTTTCGCCTTCGGAATCTTTCAACCAGGGCTACAAACTTTCCTTTGTCGTCTCGAAAAAAACGAGCATTTTATTTTTTCGAATAATTAATCGTCATCTTTCTTAGAAAAGCTCTCTTTCTTATGGCCCTTTTCACTTTTCTTAAGCTTATCCTTTTCCGATTTAAGCTTCTCGATTTGTCTTGTACTATCTCCAAATTGAGACATATCTCTCAATTGATGATTAATTATTTTCATCCGAACATTATAATCGAAACCTGTTGTAGCCATTTGTACGAGCTCGTTCTTAGGAATATCCATTAGGCATCTGGCTTTCATCTTCCTGAATCTACTGATATAATCATCAATCGATTCTTTATTATTCCTTTGAATATTGGCAAGTTCGATTACATTAAGTTTGTTCTCTCCAAGAAACAATTGTTCATGGAAGATACTCTCTAGATGTGCCAAATTTGGAATTGATTTCGCTGGCAAAGTGGGGAAATAAGTGAAGCCATCTTTGGTCAGAGAACTCGGAAAGTATCTCATTTTTAGAAATTCATCATTAACAAAATCACCACATTCAATTTTGTATTTAGCCACATATTCCACTATCGACTCTCCAAGCTCACCAGCAAATTTCAAAAATTTGGGGATCTTAATCCCTCTAAGCAGTTCCATTTGTAGAACTATCAGGGTACAACAGTCACAAAATATGGCCTATTTGGATAGCCAACATTGAATCCGTGTCTTTTAAGAGCTCTACCAGCATTTTGTCAAATTTGTTGCAGCATGTCGTTAGCGTTTTTATTTCTATTGACTATGGCAACATTTCGAGGAACCAACAGCCTGATCTGGTGTGATTTTATTAATATTTTGATTTCCATTTTCATTTTCCTCGTGAGGTGCACCGAAAACATCAGCAATTCTCCCCACTCAGGTAGCCAATTCTTGATAAGTGTTATTGGTGTTTTTTTCTTTTATTGATTTAAACACCGTGGCAATTTGCTGGATCATCATGTTTACCACGACAAGATTACTCTCATCCATTTTTTGTCTAAATGAATGCATGGCCATATTAATCACTAAACAATTAAGTACATTTTCCAAGGCCATAGTTTGGGGGTTTATTTGGTTAACTCTTGGAGTACTGTAGCGACCGAAAAATCCGGAGGAGGGATTCTTCGAAGTTTACTAAGAAGCCGCCACCAATATTTATTTTTAGGGAAAACATTGAAAAACCTTTTAGATGGATAAGGGGGTTTTCCGGACCAGGTTCAGGCTCGGGAGTCGTTTATGCAGAGGGAAGATATTAGCACCCTACGACATCCTTCCTAAGGAAGGCTACCTTTTAACTAAATGCGTAAAAATCATTAATCAAATATATTTGATTTACCCTTATGTACAAATCAAAAATAAAAGACTTTGAAAGGCATCTAATTATTTTATTATTTTTCTGGAAGATAAGAAATAAGTAATTTACAAAAGGACTAAAACAAGTTTTTATTAATGTACTTGACAGAGGTGGTCCCCCCTCTGCTCCTACGTATCTCCTGGTAGAGAATCAAAGACTACGTAGTTCTTGGGTAGAAAATATTTATGTGTTGGGTATTTTGTTATTTTTTATTATTGAGAAAATAGTTTTGATCAAATAAAGAAAAAAATATATTAAGTTGTAGAAAAGAAATACGAGAGGTGCAATTAGTTGTGCGGTGTAGTATTATTAAAAAAGGGGTGCGACTAGTAGTGCAACCCAGTTCACGCTTTTTCGATTCAAAAACTGGCCTGCGAATTAGGCTCATCCAGGGGTACTGTATGATTAAATGCAGGGGTGTAGTTAACTATAGAGGGTTGTATTAGAAAACAAAAAAACGGGGTGCGCGTAGTAGAGCCCAGTTTCAGTTTTAGGTTTACGCACCCACGAATTGTGGGCTTTTCAGGGGGGTTTAAGCAGTAAATGAAGGGGTGCAAGAATTAAACTAACATTTAAATTTAAAAAAAAAAACAAAATAAATATTAAATTGAAGGGATATATAAGGAAACCTTTAGAACCCTAATTCTCTTCTTACCTCACTCAGGGCCGCAACTTTCATTTTAGAGAGAGAGAGAGAGAGAGAGAGAGAGAGAGTGGCAAAATCTTCGCTGGGGAGAGAGGATATGCGAGCTCTGGCTTTGTTTCCGACGAGAAATTTGCTGGGAGAGTCAGAACGAGGTCCGCAATGAGAGAAAGAGAAGAAGAAGCAGGGAGTGACTTCGCGAGAGATAGCCGGAGGTCATGGCGACGCGAAAGGAGACAAAGAACGAAAAAGTGAGAGAGAAACTCGCGAAAGGAGAGAGAGAAAAGGCGTAGTGCTGCTACGGTGATAGGGTATTTTACAGCGGCGCCGTTGGTTTTTGCGACCGCGACCGTTTGGACAGATTAATGGTGACGGTGTCATACCCCAATTTTGTCCGGCTTAGGTCCAAACCCTAATTTTCTACAAAAAAATAAATTATGCATCATTTTTAGGGTTAGAATGCACGTTTTGGGAAGTTAGAGTCAAAAAGGGCATTTTGGTCATTTCTCACAAAAAGGTTCTCTAAAAACAATTTTTGCAATAAGCCTCATGCATCAAATTAGGGTTTTTGAAAATGTGTTATGTATGCATGGCAAGTTTTGAAAAATATGTTATGCATGCATAGGCAAGCTTTGGAAAATATTTTATACACTATGGCCTAAACCTAAAAAACATTTTTAGGCAAAGCAAAAATCAATTTCTATTTTGTTCTTATGGCCAAGAATCGATTTATACCTTTCTCCTAAGCCATGAAAATCGATTCTTTATCTCACCTATAGGCCAATAATCGATTTCCCTTGCCTATGTTTAAAGCATGAAATCGATTTCTACACATACTCATGCAAAAGCTAAGAATCGATTTCCTTAAATTTTAAAAGACTGTGAAATCGATTTTCAGGATCTCCAAATGTCCTGAAAATCGATTCCTACCTTTTTCCATAGGCCATATAATCGATTCTTATCATTTCCAAAAATAAAGAATCGATTCCTACATATTTCCAAGGGCCACATAATCGATTTTCAGGATCTCCAAATGTCCTGAAAATCGATTCCTACCTTTTTCCATAGGCCATATAATCGATTCTTATCATTTCCAAAATAAAGAATCGATTCCTACATATTTCCAAAGGCTCAAACAATCGATTCATCCTTGCCATAAATGTTTTTTTTAAAATTCTACGCTTTCCTAAGCCTATAAATAGGCAGCCTCAAATCACATTTTGGGGGGGAGACACATCTCACAAGATCAGAGAAGAATTGCTACACAGACATATCTCACAAGATCAGAGAAGAATTGCTACACACACACATCTCACAAGATCAGAGAAGAATTGCTACACACACACATCTCACCAGATCAGAGAGAAGAATTGCTCCAGAGACACGCATTTCACGAGATCTGAGAAGACAACTCTCGCAAATCTCATTTTCCAGTTCTACGCTTCATTTTTGCTCTATTCGCGCCGTTGGTCCGTCTGAGCTGATCTCCTGCAAGGGTTAGTCGGGGTTTGCGTTCTTCAAGTCGTAGTATCTGTCTTCATCAGAGGTATTTCAGTCTTTTCATTTGTAAAAATTTAATCATTGTGATCCATGCCAAAATTGCCCTATGTGATTTAATTTAGCTGTAGTGTCCTTATTGATGATGAACCACATGATTCCCACCTATGCCTAGTGCATCATTTTCTAAGTGGTGAAGATGGTCTCAGATGATTCAACCTCCCCTTTTTTTTAACTTCTTAATGAATAAAAGATAGTTAGGTTTACGGTTTAAGGTCCATAAGGTATTGCAAAGGATAGGTTACCCAAAAACTTGATGCTCCCTCCTCTTTGATTGTGTTACTAGCCTTTGGGCACTTATTCATGAATGCAAAGGATAGGCTTACCTTAGCCTTGATGCAATTTCCCCTTTTATTCATGTTGTTGAGAAATCGTTGCTCACATGTTCCTTAGTTTAATTAAGATCATTCTATGCCTATGATCAATTGCTTGCTTGTTTTTGGATGCATTTTAAATGTCTTGATTCAGTATGCCATTCCATCCATGTGTATGACCTCCTAATGAAGACGTAAGTCTACATGCCTGTTGTAGCATAGAGTCATTAGGGTAAATACACTCCTTCCTACACACACACACTTGCTTTTGAGAACTTTACCTTGCATCCCTGATAAGTGGGTCTTTTGATTATATTGGCATGTTTAGTCTTGATTAAATGATCAATATATGCATGATTTCGTGATTATTGAATGTGCTCGAACTTTGTAATCAATCATTGATAGTGCCTTCACCCTTTTTCCAAAAATCTTTCAAACTCCTTCAGAAAACATTTTCATTAGAACTACGTCGCTTTGATTCCCGTTTGGGATACGTAGGAGCGAGCCACGTTCTCGTCAAGCGCAACAAATGAAAATTCTTTTCATCCCCCTAAACCAATCATTTTCATAAAACAAACAAAAATCATTTTCAAACCCATTGTTGCTAGTAGCTCATCAGAACCTCTGTTCGTTTAGCTATCAGTGACAATGCCCCTTTTCTCCTAAAAATAATAAACGATGATCCATCATAACCTTTGTTAGTTTGATCATCGTACAAATCAATCTCTTTCGAAAATCACTTTCCAAAAGGATAATAAAAAACGAGTTGTTATCAATAGTCCATCAGAACCTTTGTTCGTTTGACTTATGGTGCAACTCTCTTTTTGAGTATTTAGTAGTGATTCATCATAGCCTCTGCTAGTTCAATCATTTGCTAATGCTCGTCCTATTTCAAAAACTCACTAAAAAAGATAAAAAAAAAACTTTTCAAAAAGAACCAAGAACTACGTAGCTTTGAATTCTCCATCGCACCGGGAGATACGTAGGAGCGGGCCATGTCCCGTCAAGCACTTTTTTCTAAAAAACCCTTTTTCCCCTTTCTCGCCAAAAATAAAATTTTCATTAAGTTTTCCCATTCATCTTCAAACAAGAAATAAATAGGCAAATCTAGGTATTTTTCAAATCAAACGTTAAAACCACACATTTAATTAGAGGTTCCCTTTCGGTAGAAAGGACGTGCGCGGTGCTAACACCTTCCTCGCACGTAATCGACCCCCGAACCTATATCTCTAGTTTTCAAAAGACCATCCTCCTTGTCCAAAAGACCTTTTTTCGATGTTTTGGTCTTAAAATTAAAATATTGGTGGCGGCTCCAAAATTTTTCCACGTTGTACATTGAGAAACCCCAACCGGGGGATTTTTCGGGGTGCAACAGCTGGCGACTCCACTGGGGACACTTTTTAAAAGACGAGGGTCAAGCCTAACTAATTAAAATGCGTGGTTTAATGTATTGTTGATTCGATTAATACCTTGTTTGCCTTTCTTTCTTATCATTGATTGTAGGCATATGCATTTGTCTTTTTTGTTGTTCCCTATCTCTTCTTTTAATCCTTTCTTTTATCGTTTATGCCCATGCATTCTTCCAATCCCCATGTTCCCTTCTTTCTTTTCTCCTTTTCTTCAAGGTAAGCTCATGCATCTCTCTCCAATTCTATCATGTCCCTTCTTCTCAGCTCCCTTTCAGAAGTAAGTAATGTGTTTGTTGTTGGTACCCTAGGTTAGTTGTATTTGAATGATATTAAACCCTAGGGTAGACGACATGCTATTGTCTGGACTGTCTGGATTTTCATTTGCAGGTGGGGTAGTTTTGAGGAAATGCCCTTCACACACACTACACTTATACCCTGTGACTATGTGTTTTGAGTGGGACCATAACCCAGGTCTGCAAAAACTTAGGAGAGTGGATTCGAGTAGTGAGAGCCCATCAGGACCTTTGTCCGTTTGGCTACTTGCGAAAGTTTCAACCAGAGTTGTGCTCTTTCATGATGCCTCACACCTAGCAGTTTGCTGCATTTGTGGGGAATTTTGTGAAAGGGACTGTAGCTCTGGTGGCCTTGTGAGGGAGTGAATAGAGCTACATGGAAGGATTACCCTTTAAATTGCCCTAGACCATAGGTCTCACCTCTTTTTAGGTCACAAGGGCTTTTCCAAAATTGTGTGTCGCATTGTTACATCTAGTTTAGTTCATTTCCGCCAACGTTTTTGAAAAAAACAACGAAATTAAAAAGAATATGTTTTTCCTTCTCTTTCACAAATGGGGTGGCACAATAGGGTATACTGCCCTAAATTTTCAAAACCCCACCTGTAAATATCTGTCTTTATAACAAGCATCCTCATCATCCGCATTTTACATCATAACAGCATGCATTACATTAGCAAAATTCTGAAAAAATTCATACAGCATTCCTCATGCATCTAAATACAAAAATAACATAAAGCCATATGCATTGCATTCATTTACGCATTCCTACTTGTACTCATAAAAAAATGTTCTATCATCAGAGAAAAACAAAAGGCAAGCTGGTTCACCAACACCGATACTCCACCCGTCTGCAATCAAGGTTGATGGCTAGTAATCGGAATCTTAAGAATAAGGGCCGCCGGAGCCAAGAGGAGTTAGTTGCAGAGGTTCTTAATCTTGAGCAGCTGGATCGGGAGAGTCAAGCTTGGAAGACTAAAGCTGAAGAAGCACAGATAACCGAAGAAATGAGTATGCTGCAGAGGGGTGAGGCCGCTGTTGGGGCTATCGCTGTTGAAAATCCTGAAGGAGTTGTTACTTTCATTCCTCCTAAATTCAAAGTACCTGACTTTGATCAATATCACGGCACCGGGTGTCCATCTAGCCATTTGACGATGTATGTTAGAAAAATGGCCGCTTATGCTCATGATGACAAGGTGCTCATTCACTATTTCCAGGACAGTCTGACTGGTGCGTCTCTAGACTGGTATATGCAGCTGCCATCCTCCGATGTTCATAGTTGGAAGAATCTCTTTAAAGCATTTCTGAAGTACTACCAGCATAACTTGGACCCAGCTCCAGACCGGTCTCAGTTACAGTTTATGAGCAAGAAAGATCGTGAGTCTTTTGAGGAATATGCCCAGCGGTGGAGAAGAGTAGCTGCACAAGTGAAGCCCCCGTTGACTGAGAAGGAAATAGTGTCTATGTTCATGGATACCCTCCCAGCTGTTTTCTACAAACGTCTGATCGGAAGGGGACCTTCAAGCTTCTCAGATGTGATCAGAGTAGGGGCAAGACTCGAAGTCGAGATAAAAAGAGGAAGAGTCCCCTGCAATCCTATTGGCGCCAACAATGCTATAGGGGAACGAAGAAAGTCGCGTCAGTTTGACTCCATCCCCATGCCATACACAGATCTCTTTAACTACCTCATCACAAACAAGCTCATTACCACAAGACTAATGAAACCCGTCCGACCACCATATTTCAGAGGATACAACCCTAAAAGTACCTGTGCCTTCCATGAGGGAGAGGCGGGGCATGTCGTGGAGAACTGTAAAGCCTTCAAGCATGTAGTGCAAGACCTAGTAGATGCTAGGTGGATCTCTTTCAAGCCGAACAGTCCCAGTACAACTACAAACCCCCTACCGGGACATGGGACACCATCCGCTAATGCAGTAGAGGATTCTGTGGGGCAGACAATGATAAAAGATGTTAAGTGTATCCAGACTCCTCTGGAAAATATACATGCTGAGTTGTGTCGTCGTGGTGTTATCAAGAAGGGCTGTCTATGCGCCGATCCTTTATGTGTGGGTGCCTGTGAAGTTTTCAAGTCAGTCCTGCAAGACCTGATAGATCGGTGTGTGGTTCAGATAGGGACCCATGATATTGAAGATGGAAAAGAAATCAATGAGGAAGTAATAGCGGTGCCTATGAAAGAGAGACGTTGGGATACCCTAGGGGAGTCCAGTGGAAAGTTTGACTACTTGGTCAGATATGACGCTCCCGAGAGTGCTCAAATCCGAATAGAAGACATCCAGCCCACAGGATGGGATGAGGAAAAGGAACAACACGATCAAATTGCTGTCATCAATGAAGAGGGTGGTGCAAACCTGGTTTGTCGCTGCAGTGCTGGTGAAAGAATTAAAGAATTGAAAGACTGTTGATCCTCCTGGGACCTTTGATTTAAAGTAGTCATTTGTAATGCAACCCTGTGGCTCTGCCCAAGGCCACAGGACCAGTTGTTAGGGGCACACATGTTTTTATTTTCTAAATCATCATCATCAATAAAAACGTTGTTTTTGAATTCCAATCAATAAAAATCAATTCCTTTTCATTTCATGTGTCTCTTCTTTTTCTTTATTATTTTTGCCTGCATGTCTCACCTTCCATTCTGCTTTTTCGCCTCGGCAAAAAGCAAATCCACAGCAATTGTCTCTCAAAATAACAGTGCCAACGGTCCATATTTTGACTTTGATCACCTTATCAATCAAGCAGAGTGGGACGTTGAGAAAGACCGGGAAAATCCTCCAGAAGGTTAATGAAGCAAGGAAAAAGGGTTATTCAGCATCACGGGGAATCCACTGAAGTGATCAACTTGGGAACCGCTGAGAACAAGAAAGAGGTCAAGATGGGTACTTCAATAAAGGAAAATTAGAGCTCAAAAGGGAAATAAAGAAGAAGGGCAAGTGCATGAAAATAAGTGAATTATTGTCCCAGAGTTAATTTTTGAGGAAATAAGCAATCATGATTTGAAATGAAGTCGGACTACCATTCCATATCCAAAAACAAAATCCCTCCTAACCATCTTAAGCCAAGAAAAAGCCAAAAATCCAAAAGTCACCTTAGACAAGGACCACCTCAGAAAGAACAGTGCATCGTTCTTTATCAGTTCACCCAAGCTCAAGAAAAAGAAGAAGTCAAAGAAGGAAAAATCATTCAAAAGGAAAATCCCAAAACCAAAAGAAAAATACAAAAGAGATGTAAATAGTGAGTTGATACATGTTACCACAAAACCCAAGAGGTCCTCGTCTCAATAAACCTTCAAACACTTTCTCATTTCCATGCACCCCTCCTCTCATAAACCGCAAACACTCTCATTTGACCGCGATGACCCGCCCTCCACAGACCTTTAGCCAGGAATAAAATTTCCTAATACCTCATCAAGCCAGTTAACCATCATAAATCATCGATCGACAGCCAACACCGAATAAAAACCATCCTGCCATTAGCCCCAAATACCTCATTAAACCTACTCAAAACACCACAATCCCGAAAGGTCCATTCCGATCAATGATTGATTGCTGTTGTTTTCTCAAAGTTTTAGCTCAAGGACAAGTAAATTCATTTGTTTACAATATGCCAAGTGGGGCAATCCTGTCGCTCTTCACCCCTCCTACAACTGGGGAAATTGATCCTACACCTATCTCATCCCTTGTCGCACTCACATTCATGAAATCATACAGGGGCAACCCCTTTTTTTTTTCTCTAGTGTATGGGTCAGAAGCAGTTCTTCTCATCAAGGTTGAGATACCTTCTCCACGAGTAGTCATGGAGGCCAAGTTAGAAGAAGCAAAAGGGGGTCCAAGCTTGTCTAGATCAACTGAATCTCATTAAAGAGAAAGGAATTGCTGCCCTGCGCCATGGCCAATTGTACCAACAAAAGATGAAGGCAGCTTTCGGCAGGAAAGCCCATCTTCGAGAATTCGGCGAAGGAGACCTTGTACTCAAAAAGATCCTACCTATCCAGACTGACTCCGTGGGAAGTTGATACCCACTTATGACGGTCCATATGAAGTCAAGAAAGCTTTTTTCAGAGGAGCGCCGATACTCATAAATATAGACGGCGAAGATCTCGGAAATCCAGTCAATTCAGATCAAGTGAAGAAGTATTATGCCTAAAAGAAATAGATGAAAAAAGAGAAAGACAAGCCAAGTAAGAATTAGCTCGCTAGGTTGAAAACCCGCAAAGGGCGACCTAGGCAAAATCAGAGCGACCCGGTGGATTGAAAACCCGCAAAGGGCGATCCAGGCAAAAATTAGGGTCTGAAAACTTAGGCATGAAAAGTAAAGAAAGGCATACAACTCTCCTACAAGCTTGGATGAGGGAGTGATCAAGGTCAAGGACATAGATGTTTGGCACTGTTCCACAGAGACGGACAGTCAGAATTTAGTTTCTCCTTTTTTTTTTCGTCTCTTTTTATAGTTTAAACTCTCAAATGCAATAAACAATCGGCGTAACTTCTTGTGCGACCGGTTTCCGCATTAATAAGGTTCAAATTTCTCGTATCTGTTCACTCTTTTCTGCTTTTTCTGCTCAAAATAAACGTTTTATGATGATGATGGTCCTGAACTGTAAAACTTGTGCATATATCATAGAGCATTGCAAATCATTACGAGATTCTTAAGAGTCCTGAGAGAAAGCACATCCCCAAAATCAGTCAATCATGCAAGAGAGCAACTACATCCACGATTGCTTCAAACCAGCAAAGTCAAGACCAACATGCACTCGGCCCATGAGCCCCGCAAGTCCAACAGGTTCCTCAGTCTCGTGTCATGAGTGTCGCGGGTTGGCTGAACCAGCAAAAATAAAAAATAAGCAAAAAAAAAATGCAATAAACAAACACAGTCATGCATTACATTCATCATGCATAAAATCATGCATTTATCAGGCAGGAAAATAATGATAATAAAGTAAAGAAAAGGAGAAATTCAGGCATTTGCATTCATCATAAGAGAAAGAAAAAGAAAATAGCAATCATGGCATTTGCATCATGCATCTCATAGAAAAAACAAAACGAAGCCTTCCATTGCATACACTGGCATTCCATGCGGTCAAACCAGACCTTTGTGTCCTTAAACCAGACCTTTAGGGTCCATAAATCAGACCAGTATGCAGACACATATTGCTCCATAAACCAGGCTTGTCGGCCCATAAACCAGACTCGTTGTGGTCCTTAAATCAGACTAATGTCAAGTCCATAATTTAGCATTCAATCAAATAAACCATAGCATTTCACAACTCTCAAGCATTGCATTTGCATACCCGCACTTCATAAATAAAAAAGGCAACCATCAAGGAAAGCCAAAAGAGAATATCAAAAGCGTCCAGCATTGCATGCATCAGCGTCACATGCATCCACGTAGCATACATCTGCATTACATTTGCATAACCGCATCTTGTGCATTCATTACATGACGAAAACCAAAGTAAAAGAATTAGGAATAGCATCTCATCACATTCATCATTACACCAAAATCATAGCATAACATGCCCTTGCATAACATGCACTCATACTCCATGCACCATTCCTTGCATTAACCGAAGTATGCAGGTACCTCAATCCAATACAGCAGCATCGGTCATTTCAAATCAACCCATCAACAGAATTTGTGAGCCCTCTGTGCTCCCCCTGAGCCCTCTGTGCTCCCCCTGAGCCCTCTGTGCTCCTCCTGAGCCCTCTGTGCTCCCCCTGAGCCCTCTGCGCTCATCCTGAGCCCTCTGTGCTCCCTCCTGAGCCCTCTGCGCTCATCCTGAGCCCTCTGTGCTCATCCTGAGCCCTCTGTGCTCATCCTGAGCCCTCTGTGCTCCTCCTGAGCCCTCTGTGCTCCCCCTGAGCCCTCTGCGCTCATCCTGAGCCCTCTGTGCTCCCCCCTGAGCCCTCTGTGCTCCTCCCGAGCCCTCTGTTCTCCTCCTGAGCCCTCTGCGCTCATCCCGAGCCCTCTGTGCTCATCCTAAGCCCTCTGTGCTCCTCCTGAGCCCTCCGTGCTCATCCTGAGCCCTCCGCGCTCATCCTGAGCCCTCAGTGCTCCTTCCTTACTGCTTTCTTTACCGCGTTCTTTACCGCTTTATTTCCTGCTTCTGCACGCCAAGTGCCCATTTTACCTTTCTGTCTGCACGCCAAGTGCCCATTTTACCTTTCTGTTTGCACGCCAAGTGCCCATTTACTTTTCTGTTTGCACGCCAAGTGCCCATTTACTTTTCTGTTTGCACGCCAAGTGCCCATTTTACTTTTCTGTCTGCTTTAGTTGAACATTTCAATCAATCAACCAGCAGGATTCGTGAATCCCTTCAGGACCCAAGTGTCCCTTCAAAAGCAGACTTCACCTCGCATTCGAGCTGCGGGTAAGTCCTTCAGACCCCGAGTAGTCCTTCAGACTAGTTGTGTCAGCCTAAGACACAGTGGACGTCCTTCATGGTCAACATATCAGTTCCGGATCTGATCTTGACCCATCCTGGCCGCTCGAAGAAGGCCACCCCCCCTAAGCAGACCGTTTTACTAGTACCGTTGCTAGTTTGCGTTCCATCAGACCCATTGGTCCATCAGGCTTAGGCATGCCCTTCAGACCTCGTCGGTCCTTCAGTTTAACTCTAATCAATGCGCCGAGCATCGACTGCGAATTAGACCTTCAGAGCCTTAGTGCTTCTTCAGACCCTGAGCGGTCCTTCAGAGCCTTAGTGCTCCTTCAGACCCTGAGTGGTCCTTCAGAGCCTTAGTGCTCCTTCAGATCCCGAGTGATCCGTCATTTTCTCTCTCGGTTAATGCGCCAGGTGTTAACCATTCCTCGTTTGTTCTCAAGCCCATCTATTCAAAAAAAAAACATAGAAAAAGAAAAAGAGGAAAATTCGGGTTTCCCCAAATGGACAAAATCGGTATAATTTCTGAATTCTTTATCTTCATTTTACCTTGGAATATGTTTCGGCCAATTCATATTCCTCGTTAAAATTCAGATAAAGAGGGGCAGCTGTCATACCCCAATTTTGTCCGGCTTAGGTCCAAACCCTAATTTTCCCCGCAAAAATAAATTATGCATTTTGGATCCTAGAAACCGCTCCAAAGTTTTTGAAATCATTTTTAGGGTTAGAATGCACTTTTTAAGAAATTAAAGTTTTGGAAAAATATGTTATGCATGCATGGCAAGCTTTGGAAAATATTTTATGCATGCATGGCAAAGACCTAAAAACACTTTTGTGGAAAGCAAGAATTGATTTCTATTCTGTTCCAAAGGCTCAAGAATCGATTCCTCATTGTGTTAACTAAGTAAGGAATCGATTTTCACCTATGCAAAAGGTCCTGAAAATCGATTCCCACTATTTCCAAAGGCTCAAGAATCGATTCCTCATTGTGTTAACTAAGTAAGGAATCGATTTTCACCTATGCAAAAGGTCCTGAAAATCGATTCCCACTACTTCCAAAGGCTCAAGAATCGATTCCTCATTGTGTTAACTAAGTAAGGAATCGATTTTCACCTATGCAAAAGGTCCTGAAAATCGATTCCCACTAATTTCTAAAGCCCAAGGAATCGATTCCTATGTTTTCTAAAAGCAAAGAATCGATTATACTATATTTTGCCTTCATCAAACAATCGATTCATCCTTGCAATAAATGTTTTTAAAAAAATTCTACGCTTTCCTAAGCCTATAAATAGGCGGCCTCAAATCACATTTGAGGAGGGGGGACAGATTTCACAAGATCAGAGAGGGGGGAGATTTCACGAAATCAGACACACACACACATCTCACAAGATCAGAGAAGAATTTCTCCAGAGACACATTTCACGAGATCTGAGAAGACAACTCTCGCAAATCTCATTTTCCAGATCTACGCTTCATTTTTGCTCTATTCGTTCCGTTGGTCCGTCTGGTCCGTCTGAGCTGATCTCCTGCAAGAGTTAGTCGGGGTTTGCGTTCTTCAGAGTTGTAATATCTGCCTTCATCAGAGGTATTTCAGTCTTTACGTTTGTTAATATTTAGTTATTGTGATCTATGTGATTTAATTTAGCCATAGTGTCATTGTTGATGATGAGCCACATGATTCCCACTTATGCCTAGTGCATCATGTTCTAAGTGGTGAAGATGGTCTCAGAAGATTCAACCCCCCCCCCCTTTTTTAACTTCCTAATGAATAAAAGATAGTTAGGTTTGTGGCTTAAGGTCCATGGGGTATTGCAAAGGATGGGTTTCCCAAAACCTTGATGTTCCCTCCATCTTTGATTGTGTTACTAACCTTTGGGCACATATTCATGAATGCAAAGGATAGGCTTACCTTAGCTTTGATGCAATTTCCCCTTTTCTCATGTTATTGAGAAATCATTGTTCATATGTTCCTTAGTTTAATTAAGATCATTCTACGCCTATGATCAATTGCTTGCTTGTTATTGGATGCATTTTAAATGTCTTGATTCAATGTGCCATTCCATCCATGTGTATGACCTCCTAATGAAGACGTAAGTCTACATGCCTGTTGTAGCATAGAGTCATTAGGGTAAATACACTCCCTCCTACACGCACACTTGCTTTGAGAACTTTTACCTTGCATCCCTGATAGGTGGGTCTCTTGATCATGTTGGCATGTTTAGTCTTGATTAAATATTCAACATATGCATGATTTCGTGATAATTGAATGTGTTTAAACTTTGTAATCAATCATTGATAGTGCCTTCACCCTTTCTTCCAAAAATCTTTCAAACCTTTTTCCAATTAACGCGAGTTATTAGTGACTATCACTCAAAGCCTTGGCTTGTTTGATTGTCGTGAACGCCATCAAGGGTTATTAGTAATGATCGCTCAAAGCCTTTGCTTGCTCGATCGTTATGAAAGCTCTTCCCCTTTCAAACCCTTTCAAAAACTTTCTTAGAACTACGTCGCTTTGATTCCCATTTGGGATACGCAGGAGCGAGTCACGTTGTCGTCAAGCGCAACAAATAAAAATTCTTTTCACCCCCCTAAACCAATCATTTTCATAAAACAAACAAAAATCATTTTCAAACCCATTGTTGCTAGTAGCTCATCAGAGCCTCTGTTCGTTTAGCTATTAGTGACAATGTCCTTTTCTCCTAAAAATAATAAACGACGATCCATCATAACCTTTGTTAGTTTGATCATCGTGCGAATCAACCTCTTTCGAAAATCACTTTCAAAAAAGATAATAAAAAAAAACGAGTTGTTATCAATAGTCCATCAGAACCTTCGTTCGTTTGACTAGCGGTACAACTCTCTCTTTTGAGTATTTAGTAAGTGATTCATCATAGCCTCTGCTAGTTTAATCATTCACTAATGCTCGTCCTATTTCAAAAACTCACCAAAAAAAGATAAAAAACAAAAAACGACGACTGACAGAGTGGTGATGACGGTTGATGACGACGCGGAGGACGGCGACGATTGTTGGTGCAAACGACGACGGCGATTTACAGCGTGTTTGTGGGAAGCGACCACCATCTACGGTGGTCGGTGTTAATGGTACAGTTCTGGCTTTTTTTTTTCATTTTTTTTCCTTCGTTCATACTCCTACTTTAATGTTTCTCTTGTTGTTCTTGCTCTTTTTGATTTCTGATTCTCTTCTTTTTTATTTCTAAAAAACAAAGTTTAGGTGTGATTTACATTAACTGTTTTTGATCCACTTGTTTTGATTTTGGTTTACTTACGAGAATCCAAACAGAATAGTTAAGCTAATGATATGCTAGGCTAACTTGTTTCAAAAAACTCATCAGACCTAAATATAAAACGTGTGTACTAAAAAAAAGTTGGGACCAACATAATTTCCAGCCTTTGAAATTCTTCCTGCTTATATTGCGTGTTACTGCAACTGCTTCTACTACTACAACTCTTTCTGTTTCAGAAATTTTTTATGCTTTGTGGTTAGGGTTTCAGTGTGAAACCCTAATTTTTGCTCTAAATTTTTCTCAGAATTCTTGTCCGTCTTGCTATTGATTTTCGTCCTTTTTTTATAGGACAATAACAGGATCAAGAATTCACTAATCTTTTGTTTCCATTTCAGGATCAAAATTAGGGTTGGAGAGACTTGCTCACCAAGGAGAGGCGCAGCTTGGGAAGGTTTTCAGGTGCTGTGTTGTTTTTTTTGTTTGTAATTTTGTAATTTTGTAATATTTTCATTTTTTTTATATTTTTTTGTATTTTTTTATTATCATTTTTTGTATTTTTGGACTTTTTGGACATTTTTTAAATTGTAATATTAATTTTCTTAACTCTGATTTTATTTAGTATTTTTGTGGTTTTATGATTTTTGTTTTTATAAATTAAGTGAACAAAACTAAAATGAAGTTGGGCAAAAACCAAGAACGAAAATCGGGCCCAACCCAACAATGCGCTAAAATGAGGCCCAAATAGAAGTAGGCCCAATTACAAGGAATTACTAAGGACAGACCCAATTAGAGCAAGTTAAAATCAGGCCCAATCATGAAAGCACACGCTCAATTAGACAAAAAGGTATGTCGGCCCAATCGAACAAAATACTAAGCATTGGCGCAAATTAAAACGAGACAGCATCGAATGAACCCAAAAAATGACAGTTATAAGAAAGAGACCGGACAAAATTGCAGTATAAAAGCTGCTCCTCTTTATTTATATTCCGTAGAAAAAGTGAAGGGTTTTCAAGATTTCAGCGTAGGAATAGAAATAAAGATACAACTGATGCTAATTTTGTCCGATCAATTGGAAAGTTGGGAGTTTTGAGAATTTATAGGTAGTGTTTAACACTCGCCTGGAAAGCAATAAATAAGGAGCACTGAGTCTCTAAAGGATCACTGAGGATCTGAAGGAGCACCGGGGCTCTGAAGGACTACTGGGAGTCTAAAGGATCGATGCCTTGAAGTGTTGGCATAATGATCTGAAGGTCTAACTCGCAGTCGATGCTTGGCGCATTGATTTGAATTAAACTGAAGGACCGGTTGGTCTGAAGTGCTTCTTGGGCTCGATGGACCAAAATGGTCTAATGGACCGCAACTAGCTATGGTACTAGTATATCGGTCTGAGGGTGACTTACATCGGTGCGGTCGTGAGGGTCAAGATCAGATCTAGAACTGATATGTTGACCACGAAGGATGTCCACTATGTCTTGGGCAGACACAGCTAATCTCAAGTACCTATTGGTCTGAAGGATCCGTCGGGCTCAGTGGCGACGTATGATCTGAAGCTGTAGCTCAGAGTCGGTGTTTTGATGCGTTGACCCGAACTAAACTGAAGGACCGATTTGGTCTAAAGGATCTATGCTAGACACGATGCTAACATTGCGATCTGGTTTGTTATATAGGATCAATGCTTGACACACTTATTTAAAGAAAAACAAAATATAAGGAACGACACTTGAAGTCGGTTGAACAACAATAAATAAGGATCACTGGGGATCTGAAGGACCACTGGGGGGTTTGAAGGAGCATTGGGGCTCTGAAGGACCACTGGGGGTCTGAAGGACCACTGGGGTTCTGAAGGACCGAATGGTCTGAAGGATCAATGGGGTGATCTGAATTATGGACTGACACATATAAGTCTGATTTTAAGGACCACAAATAGTATGGTTTATGGACCGACACGTCTGAACTATGGAGCAATATGTGTCTGCATATTAGTCTGATTTATGGACCACGATGGGTCTGATTTATGGACCACGATTGGTCTGATTTGTGGACCACTAATAGGTCTGAAGGATCAACAGGGTGATCAGGTTTATGGACCAAAAATAGATCTGAAGGATTAACTGGGTGATCTAATTTATGGATAAACATCAGTCTGAATTATGGGCCGACATAGGTCTGGTGTATGGACCGACACGTCTGAATTATGGACCAACATGTGTCTGCATATTGGTTTGATTTATGGACCACAATTGGTCTGATTTATGGATCAACATATGTTCGCTCATTGATCTGATTTTATGGACCATAATTGGTCTGAAGGATCAACAGGGTGATCAGCTTTATGGACAACAGGGGTCTGAAGGATCTATGCTAGACTTTGTACTAACATTGCAATCATATGTGTAATATGGGATTCAACGCTCGTCGCGTTGACTTAAGAAATGGAAGTAGATAAGGATCGACATTTGAAGTCGATTGAAAAGCAATGCATGTTATCCAATGCAAGTAGTGTATGCGCATGCAACGATTGATTCTTGGTCGAATGATGAATGAATGTAATCGACGACTTCTCTCTTTTTGCTTTTTTGCTTTTTTTTGCTTCTTTTTTGGCTTATTTTCTTGGTATATGATGAGTGCAAGAAATGCGAATGTGAATATGAAGGAAATGTAATGCTTTGATGCAAATGCTATGGTGAATAAAAGGAAGTGCATAAGTTCATGGTGCGATGATATGATATGATTGATTGGGATGTAGAAATTATTTTTTTGTAGTGATGAAACCGACATTTGGCACTTCTATCGAAGCAATAAATGTTATGTGTAGATATGCAATGCGTAATGCGAAAGAAGCAAGACACAAAAGCTAATAAATTGTATAAGAAAAAAACGTAGAATTGTGAATGCATGTATAACACTTATATGGAAGAATTGTGATGAGTATGATCAGATGCATAGTTTAATTCTAGAATAAGGAGGACATGTATAATGCATGATTGATGCATGATTTGTTGGTGACAACATGTTTTTTTTTGTAAGGATACAAAAATGTTTGATGAGAAACAAAACTTTTGATGCTAGAAACAGAGAGCTGGACATTTTGAATTTATCGTTCCTTGGAAGAAAGATTTTTGGTGATGACAATAACCCACTCAGAATTGGCAAGGCAATCACCGAGAACTCTACGAACGGTTCCGAATCCACTCCAATATCGGCCAACTCGAAAACCCAGCACCTTAATTTACTGAGCTCAGAACCAAACACTAAATTGTTCCTTAGGTTGCTCCAATGTGAAATGTAGTGGCTGGAGTAGGTTCTAACACTCTCCAATTGAACATGCAAAGGACAACTTTCAGAGTTGGGTCAAATGAACCTTTGTGGGTCTTTAATGGTTACTTTGTGGTGGAGGTTGGGGATGACTACGAATTTAGAATCAATGGAAAGGAAATAGGGAGCTGATTCAGAAGGTGTTGATAGATGAAGCATGCATGATGGTTTGAGGGATTCCCTCTTCTCTCCTTTCCCTCTCCCCTATCTCCCTTTCACTCTTACTGATTCAGTTTTTCTAAGGTGAAGGAAATGAATTTCTGCTGTTGATTCCAGCTGAAAATGGTTTACAAAGGGATAAGGTAAAAGACCACATTGCCCCTCACTTACACTTTTCATTCCCAATGACTCCCCTCAGCCCCCAATACTCTAACTTGATGTAATTAATTTTAAATAACACACAATTCACATAATAGCTAAATCGAGCAATCCACTACCAAATCATTTTATCTTCAATTAATCCCAATAATTCACTTAATGTAATTTTCATGGCAATAAATTTAAATAGTAAAAATAGGGGATGTTACAATCACCCTAACTTTTTTAAAAATTTTGTCCTCAAAATTGACAAAACGTACCTCAATCGAAAAGATGGGGATATTTCACCCGCATGTTCTCCTCTACTTCCCATGTCGCTTCGCCGGGTGAGGCACCGTCCCAAAGCACCTTGACAATAGGAATTGATCTTGTCCGGAGCGTTTTCTCGCCACGTTCAATGATCCTGATTGGAGTAGGCTGATAGGATAAATCCGGTCTGATGTCAATTGTTTCATAACTTAAGGGTTGATTCGGATCATGAATATACTTCCTTAACTGCGATACATGAAACACATCATGTAATCTGGACTATTCTGGAGGTAAAGCAATGCGATACGCTACCGGCCGAACTCGCTCGATAATCTGGAAGGGTCCGACATACCTAGGACTGAGCTTCTTCGCTCGCAAAGCGATACTGGTCCCGATGGTTGGAGAAAGTCTCAAAAAGACATGGTCTCCTTCTTCGAATTCTAACGGCCTTCTTCTCTTATCGGCATAACTCTTTTGTCGACTCTGAGCGGCCTTCATCCTTTCCCTTATCTGACGGATCTTCTCTGTAGTCTCACGGTCCAAGTCCGGTCCCAAAAGTCTCTGCTCACCTACATCCCACCAACACAATGGTGTTCTACACTTTCTTCCATACAATGCTTCATATGGAGCCATTCCGATACTAGAATGGTAACTGTTGTTGTATGAAAATTCTACCAATGGAAGATGATCCTCCCATCTGCCTCCACTGTTGAGTACACAAGCCCTCAACATATCCTCCAAAGTCTGAATGGTTCTCTCAGTCTGCCCGTCTGTCTGTGGATGGTAAGCGGTGCTAACACACACCTTTGTTCCCAACGCCATATTCAGTGCTCTCCAGAATCGAGATGTGAACTTGGGATCTCGATCACAGACGATACTTGTAGGGATTCCATGCAACTTCACAATATTCTTGAGATACGCATCTGCTAGCTTAGCAACTTTGTGATTCGAACGCACCGGAATAAAATGGGCGGACTTGGTCAGGCGATCCACCACTACCCAAATAGAATCATTTCCGGCTTGGGACCATGGCAATCCCATGACAAAATCCATAGATATGCTTTCCCATTTCCATTCAGGTACATTCAATGGTTGCAATTGGCCACCTGGCTTCTGGTGCTCTACCTTAACCCTTTGACAAGTCAAGCATCGAGACACAAACTCTGCAACTTCTACTTTCATACCCGGCCACCAATACAATTGCTTCAAATCTTGATACATCTTGGTAGACCCAGGATGTATTGAGAACTGACTCTTGTGAGCCTCTTCTAAAACTTGCCTCTTCACATTCTCATCATTCGGCACACAGATTCTATCATCAAAACGAATTACGCCATCACCGTCTTCGGTGTAACTCGGTAACTTCTTCTGCGCTTGCAGCTCTACATCACCCTCTTGGGCTGAGCGAATCAGATTTCTCAAGGAACTTGAAATCTGAATATGGCTCAACACTAACCTGCTCCTTCTTGCCTTCACTGTCAAATTGAGGTCTCTAAATGATTCCAACAAAGACATCTCGTGCATCATCAATTCTGCCGCGTGGATAGACTTCCTGCTCAAAGCATCGGCCACAACATTAGCCTTACCAGGATGATACTTCAATTCAAAATCATAATCTTTCAGGAACTCTACCCATCTTCTCTGTCTGTTGTTCAACTCCTTTTGGTCAAACAAATACTTAAGGCTCTTGTGGTCACTAAAGACTTCGAAACGAGACCCATACAGGTAATGTCTCCAAATCTTTAGGGCAAACACAATCGCTGCCAACTCTAGATCATGAGTTGGGTAATTCTCTTCATGAGGCTTCAACTGCCTGGAGGCATAAGCAACTACTTGTTGATTCTGCATTAGGACACATCCCAAACCCTTACCAGAGGCGTCGCAATAGATTTGGAACCCTACGGATGGATCTGGAAGAATAAGGACTGGTGCAGAAGTCAAACGATTCTTCAATTCCGCAAAACAATTATCACAGTCTGAGTCCCAAACAAACGGCTGACCCTTGCGAGTTAACCGAGTGAGTGGAAGAACCAGCTGGGAAAATCCTTGAATGAACCTTCGATAATACCCAGCTAATCCCAAGAAACTTCTTACCTCAGTAACTGTAGATGGTTGTTCCCAGTCTACCACAGCTTCAATCTTACTGGGATCCACTGCAACACCTTCCTGAGATATCACATGGCCCAGAAATTTAACCTCAGGCATCTAAAAATCACATTTGGATGGCTTGGCATATAACTTCTTCTCCCGGAGTACGTTCAGAACAATTCGGAGATGTTGCACATGCTCCTCAATCGTCTTAGAGAACACTAAGATATCATCAATGAACACCACCACAAACTGATCCAGATAGGGATTAAAAATCCGATTCATATAATCCATGAATACAGCTGGAGCATTGGTCAAACCGAAGGGCATCACTACAAATTCATAGTGTCCATACCTCGTACGGAAAGCGATCTTCGGGACGTCCAAAGCTCGAACCCTGATTTGGTGATAGCAGGACCTCAAATCAATCTTTGAAAATACAGAAGCCCCTCAATTGGTCTAGCAAATTATCGATTCTCGGTAGAGGGTACTTGTTCTTGATAGTCACCTTATTCAACTGACGATAATCGATACACAATCTCATACTTCCATCCTTCTTCTTGACAAGCAACACTGGAGCGCCCCATGGTGAGGCACTCGGCCGGATGAACCGTTTGGAAATTAGCTCTTCCAATTGGACTTTCAATTCCCTCAATTCTAACGGCGACATTCTATACGGGGCTATAGAAAAAGGTCCAGTGCCCGGAATCAACTCTATAGAAAATTCCACCTCACGATCCGGAGGTAACAAAGGAACTTCATCGGGAAACACATCAAGAAATTCATTAACTACTTGCACAGAAGATAAATCCTGACCTGTCTCAGTGGATGCAGACAGCATCATGACATATGCTTCTGCGCCTTGGAACAGATAGTTACGGGCCGAAGTGAAAGAAATAACAACTTCAGAATTGGTCGGTTGTAGCTCCACTGGTTCGGAGGCGAAACCGATTAGTCCGATGAAAACAATCAATATTCACATGGGTTGCAGTCATCCATCTCATACCTAGGACAATTATCCACACTCTCGGTGGAGTGTCTGTAGCCTTGACTTTCTGAGCATCTGCAGTGTACACCCTCTCTCGAGCTGAACTAGGCTTATCTGACTCTTTCTTTTCCTCTTTTTGGGCACTCTGGATTGAGTGACCCTTTTTCTTAAAATATTACTACTGAGTCGCGCTAGGACGACATTCATCTCTTGGGCTTCCTACTAGCAAAACACTTGGAGAATCTTGAGGAATCATACAACTGCACTTTCTTTCCCTTGATAGGTTACCTTTTAACTTTGCATTCGGAGTTGATGACTTAACTACCTTCTTCTTTCCAACATTCCCTAAGATGAAACGGGTTTTAAGGAACTTCGGTCTTGGTCGAGGACTACGTCTTGGTCATCCTTCCATAATTCCGCTTATGATACACCGAGTATTGAGTTGATCAGGCTCAATGTCTCTTAGCATCACAAGTGTAATCACAACAAAGACTAACAAGGAATCGACTCAACCCTAAACTAAACTAAGCCCGACTAGGTCGAACTGCTCTGATACCATAATGTAACACCCCGATAAATTCTAACATGTAGAATCATCGAATTGCACTAAATGGCATACATCAGAGCAACTTCTTGTTATTGAAATATTGAACACAACTAAAACTTTCGATAATACATATCAAATGGTTCTCTGAACCTCATAAACTTCCTGAAAATGTTTAAGTTTCAAAACTTAAGACTTGTACATAATCCTGGTGTTCAATACTCAAAACATAAAGTAGCGGAAACGATTTTACAACTTAAACAATGAAAGTTATACAATAGATGATATAACTAAATAAAATACAAGGGCTAAACAGGAAATCCAATTTCCCATAGTTCCATGAGTCGCACCGACTAACCGTGATTTGTCGCCTTTGCTTTCCCCTGTTTCTCTGTAAAAACCACAAATATGAAGGGTGAGATAAACATTATCTCAGTGAGTCCTATCGAGACCCCTTACTAACTCTAGCGGTTCATTATACTTTGCTTTGAACTCGTGGCCCTAAAAGTAACCACGTGGAAATATATTAAGTTCCTGTAACCTTTATGCTCATGGCCCTCCTAAGCGACACATGAAGCATACAATGTTTTGTTCCATGATTTTAGCATAACACCTCAGCCTACCTATTTTATAGGCACTTCTTGACTTTGGTGAACCCATCCCGCTATTTCTAGTGAGTGAAACATTCTTGAGTCTAGGTTTTGGGGCTCATGACTTCCCCTCCCCTAGTATGCTAATCCTCTAAGGGTCGTCACCCTTTTCCTCTTGTATTTATTATACATTATGTATACATGTACCGCAATGTGCCGTCAGTGATTTCAGTCATGTACCGTCTATCCTACCACGAGGGAAGGCATTTTACCGTAAATTAACATTTCTTGACTTATGTTCTCTCACGTTCTCTAAGTACGGTTTTCCCTTCGTTCATAACACACAAGTTTTCTATCAAACAAGTTCTATCCCATGATATCAGTATCTTTACATTGTTGGGGAACCTTGGGGAATGGATTAGAAGGGGATTGGAATCATTTGGAATGGACTAGAGGGTGTTTTGAAATAGGAAATCAGAAGGTCACGCACGACCCGTGCATATAGGCGCACGACCCGTGCGCATTTCAAAAATAAGAGGTGAAGTTCCAGAACCAGGCGCACGATCCGTGTGTCAAGGAGCACGACCCGTGCGCAGTTAAAAATATTTTTCGCGCACACTCACAGATGGCGGCGCACGATCCGTGCGCAGAGGCACCCAATCCGTGCGTCTCCATCAGTCTTCCAGAAAACTGTATTTTCAAAGGCATTTCCGTTCCGTTCCGATTCCAATTTCCGTTCCGATCGAAACCCAAACTTAACATACATTAAAACAGCGTATCACAGCAACACAATCAAGTCAATCCAGCACATTTCAAACAATCAAGCACATCCTTTATCTTTCAAAATCACAAGTTTTTGAAAACTGTTTTTGATTTATTTCCTGTCGAGACTACAAATACAAAACAATTGATTTTCGAAAATGTGGAGACTCAGAACACAAACGCATTCCCTAAGCGAGTTATAGAACTCACCTTTTCTTGATGATGACAATAACACACTCAGAATTGGCAAGGCAATCACCGAGAACTCTACGAACAGTTCTGAATCCACTCCAATATCCCCAACTCGAAAACCCAGCACCTTAATTTATTGAACTCAGAACCAAACACTAAATTGTTCCTTAGGTTGCTCCAATGTGAAATGTAGTGGCTGGAGTAGGTTCTAACACTCTGCAATTGAACATGCAAAGGACAACTTTCAGAGTTGGGTCAAATGAACCTTTGTGGGTCTTTAATGGTGACTTTGTGGTGGAGGTTGGGGATGACTACGAATTTAGCATCAATGGAAAGGAAATAGGGAGCTGATTCAGAAGGTGTTGATAGATGAAGCATGCATGATGGTTTGAGGGATTCCCTCTTCTCTCCTTTCCCTCTCCCATGCGCCCTCTTCCCTATATCCCTTTCACTCTTACTGATTCAGTTTTTCTAAGGTGAAGGAAATGAATTTCTGCTGTTGATTCGAGCTGAAAATGGTTTACAAAGGGATAAGGTAAAAGACCACATTGCCCCTCACTTACACTTTTCATTCCCAATGACTCCCCTCAGCCCCCAATACTCTAACTTGATGTACTTAATTTTAAATAACACACAATTCACATAATAGCTAAATCGAGCAATCCACTACCAAATCATTTTATCTTCAATTAATCCCAATAATTCACTTAATGTAATTTTCATGGCAATAAATTTAAATAGTAAAAATAGGGGATGTTACATGCAAGATGATGTAACTAGATAAAATAAACAAATAAAAAATATGATATTTTTATTATTTTCTAGATGATAAGATGCATAGTAGTGCAATGATGATGGGATGCATGGGAAAAGAATGATTTTATTATGAATGCATGGTAATTTTTTCTTTTATTTAAAAGACTAACTATATTCATGCAATGGGATACTATCAAAATTAAATGCCCCTTGTGTCCTAGGAAGATTATGTCTAAACTTGGGATTTTACACATATCATGATCTAGGGTCACTTTTGTGATTATTCTTCCGGGTGGCTCTAATCACTTCCTCAGAAAGGTCTCCAGAGAAAAAGACCCCTTTACAATGTTATCCACAAGGATAGAGGGCTACCAAGTGTGGGATATCATAAAGAGACGCACTCTAGTCGAGACTTTCATGAGAGTTAGACAGAAAATCCAGAATAACTGTCACTACTCGTCTCCACTCATCCTAAGTTTCACACAGACCCGGGTATAGGGCCACACTCAAAAGTGTGTGCAAAGTGTAGGTGATGTGTGTGACAAAAGAAAAATACTTAGACTACCCAACCTACAAGAAATATAGATACAACAACCAGCAACCAGATAAAGTTTTCTACCCAAGGGTTTATATGAATAAATAAATAACCAGATAAATAAACATAAAGGCTAAAAACAAAATACTATATTAAAATAATTTACACATTTAAATAAATAAGTTTGACTCTCTTAATTTATCCCCAGTGAAATCGCCAGCTGTAGCGACCGAAAAATCCGGAGGAGGGATTCTTCGAGGTTTACTAAGAAGCCGCCACCAATATTTATTTTTAGGGAAAACATTGAAAAAACCTTTTAGATGGATAAGGGGGTTTTGCGAACCAGGTTTAGGCTCGGGAGTCGTTTATGCGGAGGGAAGGTATTAGCACCCTACGACATCCTTCTTAAGGAAGGCTACTTTTAACTAAATGCGTAAAAATCATTAATCAAATATATTTAATTTACCCTTATGTACAAATTAAAAATAAAAGACTTTGAAAGGCATCTAATTATTTTATTATTTTTTTTAAAAGATAAGAAATAAGCAATTTACAAAAGGACTAAAAAAAAGTTTTTATTAATGCACTTGACATAGGTTGTCCCCCCTCTTCTCCTACGTATCTCCTGGTAGAGAATCAAAGACTACGTAGTTCTTGGGTATTTTTTTATTTTTTATTATTGAGAAAATAGTTTTGATCAAATAAAGAAGACAAAATATGTTAAGTTGTAAAAAAGAAATACGAGAGGTGCAATTAGTTGTGCAGTGTAGTATTATTAAAAAAGGGGTGCAACTAGTAATGCAGCCCAGTTCACGCTTTTTCGATTCAAAAATTGGCATGCGAATTAGGCTCATCCAGGGGGTATTGTATGATTAAACGCAGGGGTGTAGTTAGCTGTAGAGGGTTGTATTAGAAAGCAAAACGTGGTGCGCATAGTAGAGCCCAGTTTCAGTTTCAGGTTTAACAACCCACGAATTGTGGGCTTTTCAGGGGGTTTAAGCAGTAAACGAAGGGGTGCATGAATTAAACTGACATTTAAATTAAAAAAAAAAGAAAATAAATATTAAATTAAAAGGATATATAAGGAAACCCTTAGAACCGTAATTCTCTTCTTACCTCACTCAGCTCCGCAACTTTCATTTTAGAAAGAGAGATAGAGAGAGAGTGGTGAAATCTTCGCCGGAGAGAGAGGAAATGCGAGCTCCGGCATCGTTTCCGGCGAGAAATTACTGAGAGAGGGAGAACGAAGTTCACAAAGAGAGAAAGAGAAGAAGAAGAAGGGAATGACTTCGCGAGGGATCGCCGGAGGTCACGGCGGCGCGAAAGGAGAGAATGAACAAAAAAGTGAGAGAGAAACTCGCGAAAGGAGAGAGAGAGAGAGAGAGAGAGAGAGAGAGAGAGAGAGCGAGAGAAGGTGTGGTGCTGCTACGGTGATAGGATATTTCCCGGCGGCTGCGTTTGGTTTTGCGACGGCGACCGTTTGGGGAGAATGATGGCGACGGCGAGGAGAAAGATGTGAGGGGGTTCACGACGGTGATCGTTGGAGACCGCACGACTGACAGAGTGGTGACGACGGTTGATAACGACGAGGAGGATGGCGGTTTACAGCGTGTTTGTGGGAAGCGACCACCGTCTATGGTGGTTGGTGTTAATGGTACAATTTTGGCTTTTTTTTCGTTTTTTTCCTTCGTTCATACTCCTACTCTGATGTTTCTCATGTTGTTCTTGCTCTTTTTTATTTCTGATCCTCTTCTTTTTTATTTCTAAAAAACAAAGTTTATGTGTGATTTACATTAACAGTTTTTGATCCACTTGTTTTGATTTTTGTTTGCTTCTGAGAACCCAAACAAAATAGTTAAGCTAATGATATACAAGGCTAACTTGTTTCAAAAAAACTCATCAGACCTAAATATAAAACGTGTGTACTAAAAAAAGTTAGGACCAACCTAATGTCCAGCCTCGGAAATTTCTCCCGACTTATATTGCGTGTTACTGCTACTGCCTCTGCTGCTACCACCCTTTCTCTGTTTCAGAAATTTTTTATGCTTTGTGGTTAGGGTTTCAGCGTGAAACCCTAATTTTTGCTCTAAATTTTTCTCTGAATTCTTGTTTGCTATTGATTTTTGTCCTCTTTTTAAAGGACAATAACAGGATCAAGAATTTATGTTTACTGATCTTTTGTTTCCATTTCAGGATCAATATTAGGGTTGGAGAGGCTTGCTCACCAAGGAGAGGCATAGCTTGGAGGATTTTCAGGTGCTGCGTTGTTTTTTTTTTGTAATTTTGTAATATTTTCGTTTTTTTATTTTTGTATTTTTTTACTTTCATTTTTTGTATTTTTGGACTTTTTGGACATTTTTTAAATTGTAATATTATTTTTCTTATATTTAATATTTTTGTGGTTTTATGATTTTTGTTTTTATAAATTAAGTGAACAAAACAAAAACGAAGATGGGCCAAAACCAAGAACGAAAATCGGGCCCAACCCAACAATGCGCTGAAATGAGGCCCAAATAGAAGTTGGCCCAATTACAAGGAATTACTAAGGACAGACCCAATTAGAACAAGTTAAAATTAGGCATAATCACGAAAGCATACGCTCAATTAGACGAAAAGGTATCTCAGCCCAATGGAACAAAATACTAAGCATTGGCGCAAATTAAAACGAGACAACATCGAATGAGCCCAAAAAATGACAGTTATAAGAAAGAGAGCGGACAAAATTGGGGTATAACAAGTACCAACTCCCGTATTCGAGATTCCTTGATATCCTAGAGGAACAACCGAACTAACCATTGTTGCCATCAGAGGAGGGACATTGCAATCGAACTAACCATCCTTGAAATCCTAGAGGAACAATCGAACTAACCATCGTCGACAAAACCATATAGTAATCTATAGGGTGGTTGAACATGATCAATTGGTATATCAGAAACTTCCTAATTTACCACAGGATTCGATCTTAGATCATTTTGGGGAACATGATCTATATGGTTATATTGTTCTAATGAATTGAGTTCTTGTTGAACTTCTTGCTCATAACCATTGTTATCATTAGGAGAACCCGAATTTCCCCTATTATGGTTTCTGGTATTCACCATGTTACTGTTTCAAGTGAGCACAAACTTTAAAACTTGGCACAACTATCTCTAAACTGAATCCCACCGGGCGTGCCAAATTGATTTCTTGTTTTTTTCTTAAGTGTTTTCTATCAAACAAATAAATTCATAAGGGATGAGATAAGAGGACTCAAATTAGATCCTAGGTTCATGGGTTGACAGGTTTACACTACCAGCCCCAAATTGTGTGCCTTTCGAAGAGGAAAACAGTTTCGAGGGAGAATTCGGTCACACTATCAAACGAATCAGAGATTCTAGGTGATTGTTTGATCAAACTCTAAGTACTGGGCACCAGAACAAAACACGGTAATCACACCTAAAGCGGGAAGAACATCGCAAATCCTTCGCATACTCGGTACAGCAGTTATCGAAAAAGTAAAAAAAATAAGGACAAAGACTCAAGTAATTCACGGAAATAAATCTTATGTAGGAAAGAACATCACGAATTGCGTGAGTGCAAAGATTTAATAAAGTAAATACAAGTTATAAAGGCGAGATAAAGAGGGGACAAGAGCGAAGCACTCGATTGTCAAAAGGGAAATTGCATTGAATTGAAAATAGTTTTAAGGTAAAAAGGGGTTGTTGTCTCAAACATACACTGTTCACCACTTGTAGCCATAGATCCTATGTGATCGGATGTGTTAGGTTTCATGAGTTACAGAAAGTAATGAAATTGCTCTAAGTTCTTCTTATGAACTACTAATTATAGAATTATAAGTAAGGAACTGCTGTGTTGCATGATGGACACTTGTCCTTATTGAAAGCAAGTAAAATCTAAACTGATTAATGGTCGATGATGATTAATGCCACGTGTCTTCTGGCGTCTGGATTCTTCACACCTGTCTTTGCGTGTTGAAGTTAGTTCGAGGCAACTACCTCAACTGCTTTTGCGTAGTGTTTCGGTTTTCAAGACTTGCCTTTGAGTTCCCTTCGAGATTGCGGTCAAAGTGCAGAGTCTTCTCGCCTTTCGAGCATTCTCTCCTTCAAAAAGTCTTCGGGCTAATTGCAAATGCGAAATTTGTCTCTAACAAAAGGGCTGGTTTTTTATGGATCTTTAAGGGGATGTAAGTGGACTTAATCGGGGTAGAGTTAGGCTATAAATAGAAGCCTAGAAGGCCACGAAATTCATCATCTTCCTCTCAACTTTCTCTTAGCAAAATTTTGTCTTTCTTTTGTTTTTGTTCAAGTAGCTATAGTTTATGAATAAAATTAAGTTTTCCCTTTCATTTTCTCTTCATTTCAATCATGAGTGAGTAGATCTTTTAGTCTTGGGAATATGGGAATAATCCAATCATAGATGCCTTATAATCTCAATTCTATTATCTATTTATCGGGTTTTGTATTTCAATTCAACCTCATTATCCTTTAATTCCTAATTATCCAAAACATCGAACGATGAACTGAAAGGTGAAGTTTTGTGTTGGATAAAAAAAACATGAAAACATGAAAATAATTTTTAGTCTCTAGAGATAATAAAAAGGTATTATGCTTAATGGGTTTTGATAATAATCAACCATGAAAATAGGTTTGATTGTTAGTTCAAAATACTCTATTGTACTTTGAAAGAAGACATTCTTTACAATTGTTATCTTGTCTTTCAAATGCTTTATACCCATAATTTAGAGAAATATTGGTGTTATAAATATATCATTGAGTTGAAACCCACAATCCTAGGACGTTTTACTATTTTTGAATTTTCTTTTAAAAATCATTTTTACCAATATTCTATCTTTTTAGCTAATAATCATAGAGAGAAGAAATTGGTAATCAATACTAAGTCCCTATGGATCAATATTTTTCCTACTCGATAGTACTTTACTTTGGTATTCAACAACACTCTGTGCTTCTTATCTAAAGGACATTTAGCCCTAGGTTTTAGTGAGTGGTGCCATCTGGATTTGTTATCGCAGGTGCGTATTGTCCGTTTTCAACAATGTCTGATAAATCAGTTGTTGACCAAGTGACTTTAAAACACAAGGGGGGGGGGGGTGAATTGTGCATTTAAAACTGGTGATTAAAAGATAAAGTATTTAAAATATCTGAATAAAAAGTTTGATCAAATAAAATAAAGCACTTAAGAAAACATTTTAATTTGAATAAGAATGACTTGCAGAGGAAAATAAAAGAGATAAAGGGAAAGAAGAAGACACGCAGAGATTTATACTAGTTCGGCCACTCCTGAGGCCTACGTCTAGTCCCCAAGGAAAACTCCAAGGGATTTTAATCAATCACTAGCTTTTAAAACAGGTTCAGCTAGAAACCTTTACAACCAAAGACCTTTTCACACAACCCGGGATATCACCTCCCTATGTAAAAGAACTTTAAAACCAAGAGATATCACCTCTCTTGAATACCTTAGGATCACACCCAAAAATAAGAAATGACAAAGACAATGATAATACACTCAATAGTGTAGATAGAACAAATTGAAGCACAATAATACAACTCAAACTATATGGAATATAAAGCTCTCAAATAAATATTTTAGCAAGTGTAAGAAGAGTGAGAGTGATGAGAAGAATGATAGAGTTTCAGATGCAAGAATGAGTTGTGTTGAGGTGAAATGTGAAGCCTCTATTTATGTGCTTAAAGAGTTTAGAAGAATAAATCGATTGTATGCTTCCTTAAAACATGAGGGAAATCGATTATGGTCTCATAGGAAATAATAGGAATCGATTATGTGCTTGAATGTATGACTAGAAGAATCGATTATGTGCTTCCTTAAAAGAGAATGGAAATCGATTATGTGCTTACTTAAAAGAGAAAGGAAATCGATTATGTTCTTGAATGTAGCATTCTTATAATCGATTGTTTGTTTCTAAAATCATTTTTGCATGCATGAGATTTGTTTCATAATTATTTTCATGCAAGAAAAATATTGTGAGTGTGTGATTTATTTTAGAGAGCTTTATTTCCACTTACACAAATTGTAACATCCTCAAAATTATTAATCGAATTATTCGGATGTTAACCCAATTGAATTAATTTGATGCTCAATCGGTAAAATTATCGAGTGCTAAAAATTAATTATTGGCTGTCTCAGGATCGTTGACCGAATAATACGGACCAAGGAAGTTTTGGAATCAAAATAAGGAATTAAGATCGATACGGTAATTGGACCACGCTACCACTTATTTATTAATTAAATAAGTATATGTGTGTGTGTGTTAAATGGAAAAGAATAAAAGAAGAAAGAAGAGGAGGATACGAACAGAAGAAAAGAAAACAGAGAAAGAAAGAAGAAGAGGAAAGAAGAAGAGGAAAGAAGAAGAGAAAGGAGGAAGAAGAGGAAACCCCATCACCTCAAATTTCAGCACAATCACCATCTCCCTCTCCTCTACAAAACCCATATCTTAGGTAAGCCTCTCCTCCATTTTTCCCCCTTCTATTTGACTTCGAAAATTGAAGGTTTGTGGGGAGAATTTGTTGAAATCGAGGATTAATAGGTTGTGTTGGTGATTGGGTTATGCTTAGGATCGAAGCTAGGAGCGGATTGAACGCGATTGGAAGCTCGGAACGAAGTTAGGAGCGGTTCGGTGTTGTTTGGGTTCGATTCGGTGATTTCGACGTCTCGGCAAATTCGGTTCGATATCGGCTCTCGCTTCAAGGGTGAGTTTTACTCACGCTTAGGATATTTTTGCGTCTCATTAGTTTTTACGTCAATTGGTTTCGAAAGATTTTTGGAACGAAAACCGTTATTTGAAAATATGTCGCGGTTTAATACAATTCGTTTTGATTAAGTGTTTGATTGGATTGAGTGATTTTGTGGTTTGAATTGGACTCATTTTTCTGGTTGTCAAATCTGTTTTTGATCGGAACAAAGATCGGAATTGAGCGGAATAGCGGATTTCGCGAAAATCGCAAAATCTGTCTTAACAGACCCCCGTTCTGCCTGTTCGCGCCTCACCTGCGCTCCAGGCGCGACTTCAGCGCAACTGGGCAGAACTTTCTGCCAGTTCGCGCCTCACCTGCGCTCCAGGCGCGACTTCAGCGCAATTGGGCAGAACTTTCTGCCAGTTCGCGCGTAACTCGCGCTCCAGGCGCGACTTCAGCGCAGTTTGACAGAATTTCAATAGTTTTTCACTGTTTTTCGTTTCGCGATAACTTTTGATCCGGGAACCCGATTGAGGTGTTCTAAGATGCGTTGGAAAGCTTATTCAGAGGCCTAACTGAATATTCTATTTTTAAGGCAAAATGATCTGTTTTTGATATTGAAAATTGTGTCGAAAAGTGGTCAAATAGAGTGCGAGTGTGAACTTGGATTTTTATAAATGTGGAATTAAAGTGTTTCATTGATTGTCTGATTTGATGGACCGTGGGTTCATAGTGCTGTAGATATATATATATTATATCGAGTTTGGGTGACGACCCATGTTGACATACTAGGCGGGGAAGTCATGAACCCTTACCCTAGGCTCTGGGCCATTAGGAAACACTATTGGTTATGGGGTTCGCCGGGATTAGCAAGTGGATTGCAGTCGGTGTTGTGTCAAAAGTTTGTGCTGCGTTCACCGGGATTAGCAAGTGGATTGCAGTCGGTGGTACGTAGAAAGGCCTAGGATATTAGTTCATCGGGATTAGCAAGTGGATTGCAGTCGGTGTCCTATTAGATCGAAGCCTTATTGTATGATTCGCCGGGATTAGCAAGTGGATTGCAGTCGGTGCTGTGTCAAACCTTAAAAATGTTTTAAACGGACCGAGAGTGTTAGTAGGGGTTCCGGTAGAACTCACTGAGATTGTATCTCACTGTTTAATTGTTGTTGTTTTACAGATAAGCAGGGACAGAAGAAACCTCAGAGGCACGAGTAGGTGGCCCCGGAAGGAGAATAATGACTTAGCTTTATGTTCAAGTTTATTTTCCTTCTGTTGCGATGAATTACAACACTATGGCATTAGTGTTTTGTTTATCCTTTTCCGCTTTCTTGTATGACTCTGATTACCAGTTGCTGACAGTCATGGTCTGTGTACCGTATGATCTTATTTGTGTATAAGATGGTCATGTTGTATTTCAGCAAAATTTTGTGTTGGTATTCAGTGTCTAAACAGGAAATTATTATCTCTGATGTTTAAATTTTGTCACGCTTTGGTATTTTTACAAGTTAAATATACCTGGGTGTTACAGTTGGTATCAGAGCGGTTCGACCTAGTCGGACTTAGCTGTTAGGGTCTTTACTTTCTCCAGTCGTGATTTTCTTAGTATGCTATTAGACATTGAGCTTGATCAACTTAATACTTTGTGCATATTTCGCAGAATCATGGCCAGAAGAGGTAGAGGCGTTCCTCCTCCTGTTGATCCAAACTTTGAATGGATGCAGAATATCATCGAAAATCAGCAAAAGATGATGCAGGATATGTTGCAAATGCAGCATGACCAAATGGCTCTGCAGCAGCCCAATGTTCAACCCCATCAGGAAGATCCTAACCGGGCATATTTTCAATTTCAAAAGATGAAGCCCCCGACTTTCAAGGGAGGATCAGATCCAATGACCGCCTACTATTGGATTGATTCAATGGAGAAAATTTTTCAAACCTTGCAATGCGGGGAAGAAGAGAAGGTAATATTTGCGGCAAATGTGCTCGATGAAGATGCCCACACCTGGTGGTGTAATGCAAGGCATATGATGGAACTCCAAGAAACTCCCCTAACTTGGGACAACTTCAAGGAACTATTTCTGAAGCAATATTTCCCTTCGGTGAAGAAGCTGAGTAAACAAGCAGAGTTTGTAAATCTGAAGCAAGGTGATATGTCGGTTGGGGAGTATGCTGCGAAATTTGAAAGACTGTCTCAGTTCTATGAGTTGGGAAGGTATGCCCCAAATGATATGTGGAAAATGCAAATGTTCAAAGAAGGTCTCCGAGCTGATGTGAGCCAAGGACTCAGTTCTTACACCTTGGTTAATTATCCTGCCTTAGTGCAACAAGCATATGTGGCTGAGGAGGATCTGAGGAAAATGTATGCTGAAAGGAAAGACTATTGGAAGGGTAAGAAAAAGGTTGCTGAATCTTCTACTCCATCTAGGCCACTCAGGGGAAGCAATTACAAAGGGAAGCAGGTGCAATCCAATGAACCATCAAAATTCCACAGATGTGGCACTTGTGGAAAATTTCATTCAGGTGATTGTTGGCAAAGACCCGATCGGTGTTATGTTTGTAATGAAGAGGGACATTATGCAAATAAGTGCCCAACAAAGAGGAATCTGCAAAAAGCACCAAATGCTCCTAGTCAGGGGCGAATCAACACATTAGATGCTCGAACCATCTCACCTACGGATAATCTTCTAAGGGGTACGGGATCTCTTTTTAATTATTCAGTCAATATTTTATATGATTCTGGTGCAACACACTGTTTTATCTCTCAAGCATGTGTGGATCGGTTGGGTTTAGCATTGTCTGAGCTATCCGAACCGATAACTATTTTAACTGCTGCCAAGGGTCGTGTCCAGACCCAATCATTATGTGAAAATTGCCTACTTGTCATAGGCGACCGACAGTTTGTTGTGAAATTTATTTGCTTGCCTATGAGAAGCATGGACATTGTTCTGGGTATGAATTGGATGGCTGAAAATCATGTGATTATCAACTGTGCTGATCGAACCATTAGCTTCGCCTCCGAATCCGTAGGGTTGACACAGGCAGATTGTGAAGCAACGATCTCTTATACCGAAGCAAACCAGTCATTATTCCAAGGTGCGGAAGCTATTCTTATTATGTTGTCTGCATCTACTGAAACGGGTTTAGACTTGTCATCTGTGCAAGTGGTAAATGAATTTCCAGATGTCTTCCCAGAGGAAGTTTCATCCTTACCTCCTGACAGAGAGGTAGAATTCTCAATAGAATTGATTCCTGGTACAGGATCGATATCTATTGCCCCTTATAGGATGTCTCCTTTAGAATTGAAGGAATTGAAGTCTCAACTTGAAGAGTTAATATCGAAGAGATTTATCCGACCGAGTGCTTCTCCATGGGGTGCTCCCGTATTGCTAGTCAAGAAGAAGGACGGAAGCATGAGATTGTGTATTGACTACCGTCAACTCAACAAGGTGACAATTAAGAACAAATATCCATTGCCAAGGATAGACGATTTGCTTGACCAACTTCGAGGTGCAGTGGTATTTTCAAAAATTGATCTGAGATCGGGTTATCATCAAATAAAAGTACGAGCCTTAGATATCCCGAAGACAGCCTTCCGTACGAGGTATGGACATTACGAGTTCGTAGTAATGCCCTTCGGTTTGACTAATGCTCCAGCGGTATTCATGGATTACATGAACCGAGTATTCCATACTTATCTCGATCAGTTTGTAGTAGTCTTTATTGATGATATCTTGGTGTACTCTAAGACCATTGAGGACCATGTTCAACATCTCCGCATTGTTCTGAACGTACTCCGAGAAAAGAAATTGTATGCCAAGCCATCGAAGTGTGACTTCTGGATGCCGGAAGTAAAGTTTTTGGGACACGTGATTTCCCAATCGGGAGTTGCCGTGGATCCCAGTAAGGTGGAAGCTGTATTGAACTGGGAAAGACCAACATCTGTTACAGAAATAAGAAGTTTCTTGGGTCTAGCCGGTTACTATAGGAGGTTTATTCAAGGTTTCTCACAACTGGTTCTCCCACTTACCCGGTTGACTCGTAAGGCCCAACCGTTTATATGGGATGCCGATTGTGAGGAATGTTTTCAAGAATTGAAGGTTAGGTTGACTTCTGCTCCAATCCTAATTCTTCCAGATCCGTCTTTGGAATTTCAAATTTTCAGCGATGCTTCTGGTAAGGGTTTGGGATGTGTCCTCATGCAGAACCAACAAGTTGTAGCTTATGCCTCCAGACAGTTGAAGACTCATGAAGAGAATTATCCGACTCATGATCTAGAGTTGGCAGCCATTGTGTACGCACTGAAGATTTGGAGACATTACCTGTATGGGTCTCGTTTCGAAGTCTTTAGTGATCATAAGAGTTTGAAATATTTATTTGACCAGAAGGAGTTGAATAACAGGCAGAGAAGGTGGGTGGAATTTCTGAAGGATTATGACTTCGAGTTGAAGTATCATCCGGGAAAAGCTAATGTTGTAGCTGATGCACTAAGTAGGAAATCCATCCACATAGCAGAGTTTATGATGCATGAGATGAAATTGTTGGAGTCCTTTAGGGACTTAAATGTGAATGCAAAATCAAGGAAAAGCCGGTTAGTGTTGAGCCATATGAGGATCTCCAGTTCATTAAGGGATTCTATTCGCTTAGCACAGGAAATTGATGTGAAGCTACAATCACAGAAATTGTTGCCAGATTTCACTGAAGATAGCGATGGAGTGATTTGTTTCAACGGTAGGATCTGTGTGCCCGATAATGAAGATATTAAAAAGCAAGTGCTAGAGGAAGCACACCGAAGTCTATTTTCTGTACACCCTGGATCCACCAAGATGTATAGAGATTTAAAGCAGATGTATTGGTGGCAAGGAATGAAGTTAGACATTGCTGAGTTTGTATCAAAATGCTTAACTTGCCAAAGAGTTAAGATAGAACATCAGAAGCCTGGTGGTCTGTTACGACCATTAAATGTGCCAGTGTGGAAATGGGAAGACATTTCCATGGATTTTGTAATGGCGTTGCCAAAGTCTCAGGCCGGTAACGACTCCATTTGGGTAGTTGTTGATCGGTTAACCAAATCAGCTCATTTTATTCCAGTTCGTTCTAACAGTAAAGTATCCAAGTTAGGTGAGGTGTACTTGAAGAACATAGTAAGGTTACATGGGGTTCCTACTAGTATAGTGTCGGATCGAGATCCGAAGTTCACTTCTCGATTTTGGAAAGCTCTGAATGAAGCATTGGGGACTAAAGTACTTCTTAGTACCGCTTATCACCCGCAGACCGATGGTCAGACCGAGAGAACTATCCAGACATTAGAGGATATGCTTAGGGCTTCGGTACTTGATAACGGGAAGAAATGGGAGGATCATCTTCCACTGGTTGAATTCTCATATAACAACAGTTATCATTCCAGTATCGGAATGGCGCCTTTTGAGGCCTTGTATGGAAGGAAATGTAGAACTCCATTGTGTTGGTGGGAAGTCGGTGAGAACCGATTGTTAGGACCTGAGGTGATTCAAGACACTACTGAAAAGATCCGCCAGATCAGGGAAAGAATGAAAGCTGCTCAAAGTAGGCAAAAGAGTTATGCCGACAAAAGGAGAAGGCCGTTAGAGTTTGAGTCTGGTGATCATGTGTTTTTGAGATTATCACCAACAATTGGCACAGGTAGGGCATTACGGGTGAAGAAACTCAGTCCTCGGTATATTGGACCTTTCCAGATTATCGAGCGAATAGGGCCTCTTGCATACCGTATTGCTTTGCCTCCACCATTGTCAAATCTGCATGATGTATTCCATGTGTCTCAGTTGCGGAAGTACATTCCCGATCCAAGCCAACCGTTAGATTTTGAAACGATTGACCTTCGACCGGACTTGTCCTTCCAACCTAATCCGAATTACATCATGGAACGTGGCGAGAGGACGCTGCGGACAAAGTCAATTCCCATTGTCAAGGTGGTTTGGGATGGTTTTTCCGCCGAGGAAGCTACTTGGGAGTTGGAGGACGACATGCGGACTCAGTATCCGTATTTATTCTCTTGAGGTATGTCGTGTCTAATTTTGAGGACAAAATTCTTTCAAGTTGGGGAGAATGTAACATCCTCAAAATTATTAATCGAATTATTCGGATGTTAACCCAATTGAATTAATTTGATGCTCAATCGGTAAAATTATCGAGTGCTAAAAATTAATTATTGGCTGTCTCAGGATCGTTGACCGAATAATACGGACCAAGGAAGTTTTGGAATCAAAATAAGGAATTAAGATCGATACGGTAATTGGACCACGCTACCACTTATTTATTAATTAAATAAGTATATGTGTGTGTGTGTTAAATGGAAAAGAATAAAAGAAGAAAGAAGAGGAGGATACGAACAGAAGAAAAGAAAACAGAGAAAGAAAGAAGAAGAGGAAAGAAGAAGAGGAAAGAAGAAGAGAAAGGAGGAAGAAGAGGAAACCCCATCACCTCAAATTTCAGCACAATCACCATCTCCCTCTCCTCTACAAAACCCATATCTTAGGTAAGCCTCTCCTCCATTTTTCCCCCTTCTATTTGACTTCGAAAATTGAAGGTTTGTGGGGAGAATTTGTTGAAATCGAGGATTAATAGGTTGTGTTGGTGATTGGGTTATGCTTAGGATCGAAGCTAGGAGCGGATTGAACGCGATTGGAAGCTCGGAACGAAGTTAGGAGCGGTTCGGTGTTGTTTGGGTTCGATTCGGTGATTTCGACGTCTCGGCAAATTCGGTTCGATATCGGCTCTCGCTTCAAGGGTGAGTTTTACTCACGCTTAGGATATTTTTGCGTCTCATTAGTTTTTACGTCAATTGGTTTCGAAAGATTTTTGGAACGAAAACCGTTATTTGAAAATATGTCGCGGTTTAATACAATTCGTTTTGATTAAGTGTTTGATTGGATTGAGTGATTTTGTGGTTTGAATTGGACTCATTTTTCTGGTTGTCAAATCTGTTTTTGATCGGAACAAAGATCGGAATTGAGCGGAATAGCGGATTTCGCGAAAATCGCAAAATCTGTCTTAACAGACCCCCGTTCTGCCTGTTCGCGCCTCACCTGCGCTCCAGGCGCGACTTCAGCGCAACTGGGCAGAACTTTCTGCCAGTTCGCGCCTCACCTGCGCTCCAGGCGCGACTTCAGCGCAATTGGGCAGAACTTTCTGCCAGTTCGCGCGTAACTCGCGCTCCAGGCGCGACTTCAGCGCAGTTTGACAGAATTTCAACAGTTTTTCACTGTTTTTCGTTTCGCGATAACTTTTGATCCGGGAACCCGATTGAGGTGTTCTAAGATGCGTTGGAAAGCTTATTCAGAGGCCTAACTGAATATTCTATTTTTAAGGCAAAATGATCTGTTTTTGATATTGAAAATTGTGTCGAAAAGTGGTCAAATAGAGTGCGAGTGTGAACTTGGATTTTTATAAATGTGGAATTAAAGTGTTTCATTGATTGTCTGATTTGATGGACCGTGGGTTCATAGTGCTGTAGATATATGTATATTATATCGAGTTTGGGTGACGACCCATGTTGACATACTAGGCGGGGAAGTCATGAACCCTTACCCTAGGCTCTGGGCCATTAGGAAACACTATTGGTTATGGGGTTCGCCGGGATTAGCAAGTGGATTGCAGTCGGTGTTGTGTCAAAAGTTTGTGCTGCGTTCACCGGGATTAGCAAGTGGATTGCAGTCGGCTGGTACGTAGAAAGGCCTAGGATATTAGTTCATCGGGATTAGCAAGTGGATTGCAGTCGGTGTCCTATTAGATCGAAGCCTTATTGTATGATTCGCCGGGATTAGCAAGTGGATTGCAGTCGGTGCTGTGTCAAACCTTAAAAATGTTTTAAACGGACCGAGAGTGTTAGTAGGGGTTCCGGTAGAACTCACTGAGATTGTATCTCACTGTTTAATTGTTGTTGTTTTACAGATAAGCAGGGACAGAAGAAACCTCAGAGGCACGAGTAGGTGGCCCCGGAAGGAGAATAATGACTTAGCTTTATGTTCAAGTTTATTTTCCTTCTGTTGCGATGAATTACAACACTATGGCATTAGTGTTTTGTTTATCCTTTTCCGCTTTCTTGTATGACTCTGATTACCAGTTGCTGACAGTCATGGTCTGTGTACCGTATGATCTTATTTGTGTATAAGATGGTCATGTTGTATTTCAGCAAAATTTTGTGTTGGTATTCAGTGTCTAAACAGGAAATTATTATCTCTGATGTTTAAATTTTGTCACGCTTTGGTATTTTTACAAGTTAAATATACCTGGGTGTTACACAAATATCCTAAACACACACAATACAATAAACAACTTTTGACTTGAAAGCTTGATCTCATTTTTCGCTTTTTGCAATCTTGACCTTTTTGAACTTCTTTTTTCATTCATCAAAACCAAATTATTCCTGTCAAGGCATATATTCACATCAGTGTCCTGAGGTTCAAAAAACAGTTTCATTTGATTCATCCAGTAGTAGTAGTAGTAGTGTTCTCCATTGAAACTGGGTGGTCTATTTGAAGTTACACCTTCTGATAGGAAGGATACAGAATTTTGTTTGACCATGACTTCTTCCAAGATCTTTTCCTCTCACACTTTTAGAGGGTGCTCAACCCAGAGGCCGAGCTCAGATGCCAACTCAAGTCAATAAGTGTCACAAGGAAGGGGGTTGGAATTGTGACCCTTTTAAAATTAACCTGAAACAATGTAAATAACTTCACTAGTAATGTTACACATTGTTAAGATAAATACTGTTGTATCGAGAAGGGTGAGTTGAAACAGTCTTCTGGACTTTGGTTTTGAGTCGAGAAGGGTGACCTGAAACTTTCTTCTCAAACATAAATCTTAATTAAGAAGGGTCAGTTGAGTCTTTCTTCTCAAGACAACTAATAGTAAAGAAGATCAGATATTTTTTCAAGTTTGCCTTCAAAGGTATGTGATAGTGTAAAAAAATTTATCTTAAGTGTTAATCCTTAAGAAGAGTGCTGAGTTTACCACATTAAAACACTAGACAAGGGTCGTGAAACAATGACATAAGAAAACTGTGAAGAGTTGGGAAGGTTATGCAGAACAGTCTTTTGAGTTTTCTAAATCTTCTCTAAATAGAGAGTTTTAAGTGCAGTGTAACCAAAACTTAAGAAAAACATTAAATGACAAAAAGATGTATAGTGGTTCACACAAAACCCAGGGCTATATCCACTTCTCCCACTATGCAAGTATTCCCAATATTTCCCAAGTAGTTTACATCTTTTCAACCAGCCTAGGATTAAAGTTTTTGTGGTAGTTTTTAACACTGTTTCACACCTCATACAATCCTTGATATCTATTAGGTAGCTTCTTAGAGTCTTCTCACTATCTATAGCAATCCATGTTAACTTGAGAAGACAATGTAGGTTTTACAATAAGGTGTTTGTGCAATTACGAAAGCTTGGTTGATGAAAAGGGGATTCAACAGAATCCTAAACATAAGCTAAGATGTACACACTAAGAAATAAAGTCAATCCCTAATGCTATAGTGTAGTTGAGTATGGTTGTGAGCAGGCTTGACACTTGAGAAGGTTGGCAATAAATTCAATGCGCTCTCACACAACCTTCAGTAATGATCCTTGATGTTGTTCATAGCAAAATATATGAGATATAGCCAATGGAGGACCAAATAGAGCCGTTGGAAGGGCTGTAAGACAGGTAGATCAGCTTTTCTGCTTTTTTTTGTAGAAAAATGTACTTTACAGCTATCATGACCCTTTTGATATTTGAGTCTTCTAATCTCTGAATCTTCTAATGTTTATCCTTCTTATGTTGACTCTTCTTCACTTGAACTTCCTTATCATGTTACTTCTGATCTAGGCTCTTCTCATATTGACCCTTCATGTAATGACACTTCTGATCTTGAGTCTTCTTAACTTGACTCTTCTGAAGTAGACTATTCTGATGTGGACTCTTCTGATCTTTAGTCTTCTAATCTTGACCCTTTATATGATGACCTTTCTGAAGTTGACACTTCTTATATTGACCCTTTTTACTTGTGGTGCTTCTTAACTAATGACCCTTCTCATCTGTTAAAAGGGTGCTTTCTATTGTTGTTTCTCTCAAACTTTTTATGGCTTACATTCTTAGATTTTGTCATTGTTTCAAGTCTTCTCATAAATGCTTATCAAAACATGTATCCTTCATGAGAGTAGCTATGATTTCCTTTTCTAAATAATCACTCAAGAAGACAAATTAGACACATGAAATCAAAGTCCTTAAGCTTTTAATCAAAAGGTTTGTTAACCATCAAAACAACATTGAGAGATTCTTCCTGAACAGATTATGAGTGTTTTGAAGTATTGTCTATATACACTATAAGTGATGTCTTCTTTTATTTATACTCTTGTTCTAACTCACAAGTTTTCTTTCTTTTTCTCTCTTTTGTGCTCTAATGCTTATTTTCATTGCACACTTCGGTGTCTTATCACATATATCTTGCTTTTGCGTAGAAGAAACGTTAAGCTCCTCAATTTGAAGTGTAAGCAATAATTATAATCGTTTAGAGAAAGCTACACTGAATTATCGATTGTAGATGAGCTAGTGAGATTCCTCTAAGGACATCTCATTTAATGCGCTGTGTGCTCCGTGAAAACACGATGAAACTTTTCAGTGTATCTGCTCTGACAGTACTTTGTACAAAGATATTCTCCTTTTGTATTAACTTATAGTTATTGGAGAAACCTCATACCATAATCTTCTCGTTCTACTTTTTCTGGTTGATGCATTCGTAAATGCAATTAAGTGCTTCAGCAGATACTTGATCTTCGTATAGAACACAACTTTGACTGGATGCTTCATCAAAGAGACGCTTTCCTTCAGACAAATGCTTTTGTGCTCAGATGCAATCTTCTTTAGTGTAGATGCTTGTTTGAGTAGCTTGCCTCCTTGTGTTACGGACGCTTGTTGACAAAACTTGAACAGATGATCCTTCTCAATTAGATGCTATGGAATTCATCGGTGTAGTAAAACTTTAACTTCACCCACTAACTTCAGTAGACCAAATGATGAACTATGACTTGACTTGTGCTTCACACGCTTTTAGCATAACTTGAATAAGCAAGTTTCTTATGTTGAATTTGTCTTGAATATGTCATTATTAACTTTATATTGACTTGTGTGTTTGATGCTTCAGCGTTCTGTTGAACTGCTCTTGACCATCCTTTGGATGCTTTGACTTATATTGACTGTGTGCATATCTTCTATTAATAGTTATCATAGGAAAAAAAAATCATAGAATATCCCGCACACTTAATCTGATACATCACGGTAGATTATTCTACACTATATTATTTGATATCTTCAAAACGTTTGTGGGTTTTTGATTCTAGATCCATTTGGCTCCCATAGATGATAGGGTTGGAAAATAAAATAATTGAATACTTTGCTAGTAAATCGCCCAAGTTTTTTTTTTGATTACTAAATACCCAAGTTGTTGCAAAGTAGACTCACATTGAGGCTCGGCTCACCCTGGGAAGGCTTAATATGACAGCTGCTTCTGATGACTACCATACTACTATTATGATATAATATCTTATATGACTAACTCTGTAATTAGCACAACGCTTACTCTCTTCTTCAAGCAATGGGTCATCATGGCTTCAAGTCTCCAACATAGGGGGTGTGTCTTCAAAAGACACTTTGATGCCTAATTTAGCATAGCGCTTAAATACTAAGGAGAGTAATTAAGAAAGTAGGGTACTACCTCACGTAAAAGTGGGATAAAATTATGAACGTGTTAAATGTAGCACCTAACTTGAGTTCTCTTCTCAATTAACTCTGTTTCGAGCTTGCTCTCCTCGAGGATGAGATCGTCTTCGATTTGTAGGACTTAGCTTATATTTTGGCACATGATGCTTCCCTGAGCTGGTATGATAACAAGCAGCTCAGTAGGGAGAATGAGTATCTCACTGATTTCACATTGATAAGCTCGGTCGATGGCGGCAATGTTTTAAAACTCGAACCGGTGACCGACTCGGTGAAGGTACCGGGTCACTGGGTCAAGGGTCGGACCGAAGGGTCGACAGTTGAACCGCATGACCAAAACCGGAACCGGATGACTCGGACCCGGTCTCTATTTCGAGAATTTTCAATACCTATATAGTATATAATATAAATTTCGTCCCTGTAAAATTAATAACTATGTTTATTTTATATCTACTAAAATATAAAAAATTCCCAAATTTTTAGGACCTATATATTTCATACTTGTAAAACTTAATTTGCTAAAATTACACACCATGCCTATTTTATTTTTATTTGCTTGGTATATATTAAATAAATTTTAAAAGTTCATATCATGCTTCAATAAATATTTAGAACAAATTTCATAAGTTAACAACTTAATATTAAATAAATCTTTAAAAAAATACTTAATATTAAATAAGTTTGTTGAAACATAATATTAATATTACAAGCTAATGCCATGAGGATGAGCATACTTGACTTTTAGGAAAAGAGGTACCAATTATATATATTTGAAATAAATAATATTCTCAATAAGATTGGTAGCCTCATGGTAGTGCTCAACATTTGCTTTCAATAGGTCAGGGGTTCAAACCCCACTAATGACATTTTTGTTGAAGGTTTTGAGTCTCTTTTGTTTTAAGTAGTTTAGAAATAGTCCCACATCGGATAGAATGAACAGAACATGGAGGAAATGACATATAAAAGCAAGGTGTATGTCAATGGGAAACATACTTACCTAGATGGCAATCACTAGTGGGGCTTGCGTTCGCGCGGCCCCTCCCAATTACAGTTCAAAGATTTGATAAAAAAAAATAAAAAAAATGGACAACCCGGTCCGGTTTGAGCCGGGTCACCGGGTCGCCGGTTTTCCCCAAAACCGGCCGGTTTCCACCGGTTCCCACCGGTTTGGCGCATAACCGATCCAAAGGCTTGACCGGCTCGGTTACCCCCCCGGTTCCCGGTTCGACTGGTCCGACCGGCCGGGCCGATCCGGTTTTTAAAACACGGGATGGCGGAGATCGGCGGGAGATCTCAATAGCATTAGAATATTATTATTTTTTATATGTTATCTTTATTAATTTCTTTTACTTTTAGAAATAATTATTTTGTTTTTAACTTGGAATGGGGAAATATTACTTATTCATAATATAAATATTTTTATTTTGTCTTTATGAATGTCTATATTTTGATAAATGATTATTTTTATTCAGATCACAACACTAGTAATTTTTTTTTTGTTTTTAAACATGTTGACCACTTAATTTAATACTTCTTGCTTGAAATGTATAAGAAAACCACATTTCGACAAATAATTTTTTTAGTTGTTATTTTTCAAACAAACAAATATAAATGAAAAGGCATGAGAGTAACTTCGTCATGCACACCTTGATCTGCGGCATGGCTAACCACTACAAGAAATTCGCTCGTTTCCGACAGAAAAATCCGTCGCAAATAGTCATTTCCGGCGGATTTTCCGACGGACAAAATTCCGTCGCAAAAACAATCATCGCAATTGATTTCCAATGGATTTTTCTGTTGCAAATTCCGTCGCAAAAAATTTAAAAAATTTAAATCATTCATCCACAATACTATTTAATAGTGATATCTATACATATTAGTTTCGTAATAAAGACTATAGTTAAGAAAAGTATATAACTAAATACATATTAGCTTCAACAAAATGGAGTTAAAATCATGGTGCTAGTAGTCTGGAAGCAATATCAGTATAACTATCGACTCAATGAATTCATAAATGATAAACTATATGAACAATTTATCACAGATGCAACATTTAGCTAAAGTACACTTGAATTGCTTGACTATTCTATTTGCGTTAACCAGTTCCTCAGGAAGCTTCGTAATTATTTTTACATCATTAGCCAGACAAGTAACAAAGAACTCTTCATCGCATAAATCATAGAAATTGCTGCCAATCAAACAAAAAAGTCTAAAATCAAACTATAAGAGTGAACTGTATTTAAAAATAATATAAAGAATAGCTGATACATAATTAAAAAGTTACTTAGTATCTTGCCAAAATGAGTTCTTATCAAGTTTTGGAATTACAAGAGTGGCCTTTAGGATTCTAGCTATAGCTACCATATCACATATTTGTTGTAAAAGCAATAAGTTTTCAGTTTCTAAAACAACATTCAAATGTGACAAAATGGACAACTTTCTAACGTTAACAACAGTCAAATAAACTAAAATGTTTGATATGAAAGCAATTTAAAGAGAGAGAAATCATACCCGGACACGCATTTGATTGAGCCTGTCATTTGTTGCCACTAAAAGGTAACCTTGTGATTCTACAGAAGCTGGATGAACATTTAAGACTTGAATTAAGTACTTTATTTACAAAAAAAAATACAAGTACAACTTGCAACATGACTTCAATTTTCTTACTTGTATAGTTAGTGGTAGGCTGAGTACAGGGTAGAAATCCATGACTTGGTGGAGGCTTCCACAGTTTCTCAAAATCTGGATCCCCTCTTGAATCATTCAGCTGTCAAAACAAAACGAGTTCAAAGATCAAAACAGTTTGAGAGGATAAGATATCCCCCACAAGATGGGGGCATACTTCCAGGCACACATAACCACAACAGCTACATTGAAGTGTTCGAGGAGGGAATTAAAAGGGGACGGGACAGGGCACGATAATTGGGAAAAGTAAACAGCATAAACAAGAAACCTAAAACCTTGGACAAAATGATTGTAGTGACAGCAACTACCTCTCAATGAGAAATATATACGGTGTAAATCTAAAAATACAAATGCAACTAAGACCAAAGAATGCAACACTATTATCCATGCAAAACTGTTAATCAAATTAAAACTGTAATCACCTTTGTACTGATAAAAGTTATGCATAATATGCTACCTTGCAACTCAATATTATGTACAGATTTGTCCTTCTCAACTAAGAGTAGGAAAATCCCTACAAGAGAACAGTGGTATAGTATCAGATACAAAGATGAAATATCAACTTCATCAAAGAAACTGAACTAGTATAGTATGCTCACTCATTATTATGTTGTGGTGTGGTGCAGTTAGTAACTTTGGGTTGGTTAGCCACATTTTTTGCACACCCCTAGCTAGTACCATCCACAAAGAAACTGTATTAGTATAGTATGCTCACTCATGCATACTTTTATCAATTAAACTGACATACTTCATGCCATTTAAATATAAGCCAACATGCTTATTGCCTTATCATCAAAATGCAATAGAAGGACATAAAGTTAACAACTCATCATGTGCTCCCTAGCTTTCCTGAATCAAGTAGTTACATATAAACCAAAAAGTACCTTAATTATATCTGATTCAGGGCTAACAAATTTTGAGTTTAGACAAGATATATCCATACTTATTTGATGCATACGTCTACGAACATATGTGTATCAGTTAAAACACACCCCAATCCACAAGCAAGAGAGGTAAATGAAAGTTCACCAAAAAGAAAAAGAGAGGTAAATGAAACTGTTTGCCATTCCCAATCCAGATTCCTAAAAAAAAGAATAATAGAATTCATATAACCTATATTCATATATTCTTATATTATTGGAAACAAAAATAAACAATACAAAGACCTCAACCACGTAAGTGTCTCTGAAGTAGACTCAAATTCACTCATGCAAATGGACACATATTATCATAGCACATTTAGATATCTAATGGGGATGTGTTAGATACAACAACACAGATATCTAATAGCACACAAGGAACCCAAGTGATTGTTAGCGAGGTTCGGCAAGTGTGCCTATGTTCCAGGGAGCCGACGAACTGATTTTTTCTTATTATGGTTCCACTATGCTCGACCATCTAGGAGCCATACACAGCAACATGAAATAGATGAAATGGGGTGGAGCAAGTTTAAGCATAATGAAACGAAATAAGTTAAATTTCTATTGTTCGAATAAATTACAATGGAATGGAGAAAAAACTAGTTCCATCCCATTCCTCCCAAATTGATGGGGAACAAAAAGTGAGGTATTGATAAAATAAGATGGAATTCATTTCATTATACTTCATTTCGTTCCCTCCTATCTGAAACAAACCAAATAATATGCCCAATCATGATTTATTCCATCCCTTTCCATCACCCTATCATACAACATCCACAAGTTGCAAAGAAAGTTATAAACAATTCACATGATAATCATTAATTAAAATTCAAAAAAAAAAAGAAATTAACAGATAAGAAAGTGGATGTCTGTGGGTAATAAAAGCAAGCACCTTGTCTTCAAATTTGGTGTCTGATTTGTCGTCTCCAGTGTTGAAGAAGCAAATTTAGGAAAGACCCCTTTCGGAACTCAAACTCAAGCGGATATGCAGACTGAAAATCAAACTCAAAAATCATTACATGCATCATTGATTAACCTCAAAAGTTTGCTACCTGTATACATAACACTTCTAACAATTATTATTAAACTTAAAAGGTGCACCCTATATCAATATAGACAACACTTCTATCTATCAGTATAATTTTAATGGTTTCTGTAGTGAAAAAATTAATTAAACCATTATCAACACAAGACAAGTAAATGAATAGTTAAAAATTTATCATTTGAAATTATAAATTCAAATTATTATAAATTAAATATTCACAACCCATCAACAACAAAGGGTAACGCACAAACCTGATGATCAGTTCTTTGATCGATGAGGATCAGAAGACGTGGTTCAGCGATGGAAGTTTGAAGATGATTTGTGAAAGTTCCAAAAGTAGTCTTCCAGCAATAGCATGAGCACTAGTATACTGAGCATACTTAAGAACACAAAAATACCTGAAGGGATTTGGACTCCAAGCATAACTCTTATATCTACCAAATCCAATCAAACAACACACATATTCATTCAGATCCAAACCCAAGCCATCAAAACAAGGAAACACACAGAGTTACCCACGGACTTCTTCTCCCCTTAGGGGTCTAACATAATCGCTACTAAAAAAAATAATATAGAGGGAAAATTAGTGACGGAAAATGTGAAAATTTCTCTACTGTTACTAATTTTTGTAATGCCCGAATTAGTGACAAATTTAAATTTTTTGGTGTTGCTAATTTTTGCAACGGTATTAGATAAAACCTTTTCGTTTCTTATATTTATTTTAGTTGTCCCTTTGGTCCCATTCACACTTTTGTTCCAAAATGGTACTTTAATTTGCAAAGTTATAATAAGATAGTCCTTCTTTTATTTTTATTTCAAAATATTCCCTTAGTTTGTAAACGTTATGTAAAAATCGGCAATTTTTTGTATTCCAACATTGGTTGTTATGTAAAAATGTACAAATTTGTATTATTTTAAAAAAAGAAATCATTTTGAAACAAATAAAATATATCTAAATTTTAAAGCTTAAGTAAAGATAAACGAACATAATTATATATCATTATTGGTACTATGGTTGAGTCTACTTTTTTTTGTAGATAATTATTATTACCTTCATCAGCGGTTCGAATGAGTTTGACTTAGTCAACCAACGAGGCACTTTCAACTTAGTCATCTCCATTTAATGGGGCAATCCCACAATTGTGAATTTCTCAGAATCACGGTCCAGATTATTGTAAACTGGATGTTACTCCATTGAGTACTTTGCTGAGAGAGAGAGAGAGAGAGAAAATGTTCCTAGGGCAGAAAATGAGTCTCGGAATGCCTACACCACAAAAAAAAACAGTGGATTAACGACAAATTTTTCCCTCGCTAACTGCTGTTTTTCCCTCGCTAACAACAATTAGCGACAGAATTAGCGACGGACGTATTCAGTCGCTAAAAACCTCGACGCGAATGTTTAGCAGTAGCTTCTACGGTCCAAGTGTGAAACATGCCACTCTCTGTGCAATCAGCTTCTAGTTCCTCAAACAACTTCTCAACCTGCAGTTGCAGAACGGAAAGCCCCTCACATAGTTTTGAGCACATTTTGAGAGGAGTGTCGGCATTTTAGGCTTTCTTACCAGCTAGAAGACCAAGTTGTTTGGATGGAAATGAAGTCAATGAATGTCAACTGGAGTCACGAGAAAGAGGGGGTTTGAATTGTGACCCTTTTTAAACTTTTGATTTGGATCAACCAAACTCTTAAGTAGTAGGACAAGTATTACGTCCTTAAGAGTAAAATATAAAGATCATTAGAAGATAGAACCTATCTTCTGAGTTTATCATTCATTAGAATGCATATTGATAAGGTTCAATATAGTAGGTCATGATACTAAGAAGAGGTAGAGAGTGTGTATATAGATAAGGCAAATGTATTCTTAGATACTGGATGGTGTAAGTAAGATAAGATGGTTGAAAGTGATGTTTAGTCTACTTACACAAATTGTCTGGCTATCTTATTGTGTAGCTTGGATAGGAAGATGAGAAGGCTGTAGAGAGATGATACGAGATAGCTCAAGCTAGCTTGATTAGAGATTGTAGGAGCATTCCTACAATGGAGTGGAAGGAAGCTTTTCTTTAGGAATGCACTAACCCCTAAGACCCTTCTTAGGCTTCTTCATTGAGAATCTGGCAACCAATGCCTTCTTAAGAAGGTACACAGATAAGGTAGTGTGTGGGTTCTGTTTGGGAACTACACTAGCGTGGACAATTACATGATATCTATCATTCTATGCTTTCCAAAGATATTACATACACAGAATATTCCCATAATGAATGTGTAAGCACACAAATTATGACTGAGAGTGATGATAAATCTTCAGAAGCTTGGTGATGAGCATCCGAAACAATTTAAGAAGCCACATGAAGGGAGGAATTGGTGTAGGCTTGCAAACTACTCTCACACCTTGAATGTGATCATCTACTGGGTATATATATATATATATATAATACACTACAAAAAAACCGGTCATTAGCGAGGGAAACTTCCCTCGCAAAATGACCTAAATCCGTCGCTAATGGTCATTTGCGAGGGAATTAGCGACGGACTGGTTCCCTCGCTAATTCCCTCCTCGCTACTGGGATTAGCGAGGAAATTCTAATCCCTAGCGAGGGATTAAAATTCCCTCGCTAATAAAGACAGCCACGTGGATAATTGTGACAGCCACGCGTCCAATTTCCCTCGCTAATTCTATTGCTAATGCCCAACTGATGGAATTTTTTTTTTGATAAACCTGCTTTTATACCTGTATTTTAATAATAAATACTTAAATCTAAAATACATAAAATAGTTTAAAATAAAAATTCCGAGAATAAAATTCTTCAATAACATAAAATTCGAATCAACAAAACTTAATCTGAAATGTTATAACAAAATATTGAATTGTCAAACTGATATAACAAATCCTAAAAGCTGCCGCCATCAGACTCCTCGGCCTCCCCAGCCTCTCCATACTCCCTAGACTCCCCAGACTCCTCAGCTTGCTCCTCATCTTGCTCCTCATCTTGTTGCTCATGTTGCTGCATATTCTTAAAATACCTAAACATCAGCTCCTGCCTACGGGACATCTTCGCAAAGTCTTCCTGCAACTTTTTCATAGCCTCAGTAGAGGTCATGACCTCCTGTTGAGTATCATGCAGCTCATGTCGAGTAGACTGCAGCTCCTGCTCTAGCTCCGTAATATGCTCTATCTGCGCAGGAGTAGAAGCTGGTCGACTGCGCCTTCTGCTGCTCCCGGCCACAGACTGGCCCATACATGGAGCCAAGGGCCCCGTACCATACAGGCGACCCTTAGACCAACCTAATGTCTTCTCCCAATTTTGGTTTGCCAGATCTATCATCTTAGGAGTAAGTTGGCCAAGTGATTCAGGGTCCCAGCTCCCCTGAGTCAGCTGAGTCATGATCTCATTTATTTGCTCCTGTTTTGAATAACCGCAAATTAGCGCTCCATTTTGACAGAGCAACATTATATAATACAGGGTTAAAGGTACATTTCGTCCCTGCAAATATACAAATTATCCAGTTTCGTCCCTGCAAAAAAAAAAAGTTTAAAACAACCCTTACAATTACAAAACGTTTTCAGTTTCGTCCCTGCTGTTAGTTTTACATTAACAGTGTTAGTTTCATGTCACGTGTCAGCCAGGTTGGATGCCAAGTTGTACACGTGTTAAGTGACGTGTGGAGCAGTAACTGTGACCTGGCATATGAACGATGGGGGTCTCAAATTGGTCCTCAGAATTAGGGTTGAGTGCGAAAAGAGAAGACGAAGAAGCTCTGCGAGGCGACAACAATGGCGAAGTGAATAAGCTCTGCGTGAAGAGGAAGAAGCTCTGCGAGTTCGAAGTGAAAGAACGTTGCAAGACAAGGTCTCTTCTTTGAAAAACACGGGTTTGCACATGTTCTGTTGCTTTTTGTTCTATGGAAGGGGACCACCATGTGGGTTAGGGTTTAATACTTAATGTATTTGGTGTCGTTTTCATGGTTGGAGAGAATCTTTAATGGCTTTGAACATTGTGTTGGTTATTCTATTAGGGTTAATGTCTATATTGGGTCTGTGGCTTAGTTTGAAAAGTCTATTTTAGCCCTTATGTATTACTTATTGTTTAATGTCTATTTTGGGACTCTGATATACCCCTTTGTTGTACAGTTATGTATATTACTGTTGTGTTTCACCATGGAGGAAAGTTTACTAAGAACTTGGTACATGAATACGAAGGGGGTAGTGAATCAGTTGTCAGACATCAGGATGTAGATAAATGGAGCTTCTTTGAAGCTACTGGTATTGTAAAAGATTTAGGTTATGAGAATGGTAGTTATAGATTATGGTGGAAAAAAGATGAAGACGTTCAGTTTAGGAGATTTTTGGTTGATGAAGATGCTTTGGAAATTGCTGATCATGCAGTTAAGGTTGGAGTTGAAGCTCATGTTTACGTTGAGCATTTTGAGCATTTTGTGCAATTTGGAACTCATACTGACTGTGGCAACAAGGATGGTAATGAAGAAGATAATGAGAATGGCCAAGATGAAGAGAGTGGTGATGAGATTAAGGGTATTAGGTTGGATGATAGTGAAGAGGAGAGAACGCATGGCAACAATGATGGGTTTGATGCTGTTAGTGATGATGAAGCAAGGACACCACCCAGACCTCCATCACCATCAATGTTAGCCCCTGGTTGCTCTGTTGGCTCAAGGGTTGTGATCAATGGCACCCCTTATAGAGTGAAGAAAAGGGCAAACAGAACACCAAATAAGAAAGGAACTGGTGCAAGTTCTAGTGCACCAGTAGATGAAGATGTTGACCTAGGTGATCACTACAAATCTGAAGAGTTGGATACTAGTGACAGTGAGAGAGATGGTAGGCCAAGGCCAAAATATGAGAAGTTTAGACCAGCTGAACTTAACAAAGATTACCAATTTAAAGTTGGGTTGGAATTTAGTAGTCTTGATGAATTTAAAGATGCAATTAGAGAATGGACAATTTTAAATGGTAGAGAGATGAAGATGCCCAAAAACGACAACGGTAGGGTCAGAGTTCTGTGTAGGGCCAACTGTGGTTTTAAAGCACTTGTCAGTAAAGTTGGGCACAAGGAAACATATAGGATGAAAACGTGGGTTGGGACCCACAACTGTGCAAGAGTGTTACCAAGACTGAAACGTGGATGAAAAGGAGATTGAAACTTCCAATGAAAAGGCAAAGATGGAGCACAAGGATTACCAAGACTGTATTACCTTATACAGGTCTTGGTAGTGACCAAAACAAACCACTGATTGTTGATGATGATGAAGGCAGCCCACACGATGGGGACCTAACTCAAGAGAATCTGGAATGAATGCTATGTTAGTTTATGTAATCTGTTTTAGTTTATGTTGGAACTTATCTAAGTAGAGCAATGGTTGATGTATTTTGCAATTGCTATGAAGGCAGCCCACTGAATGTTATGGATTTTGATGTATTTTGAATTGTCATTTGCTGCAAGCAATGTTTGCTATACTTCGTGAATATCTAGGAAGTAGAATTGTAAGCAATTGACATCTAGGAACTCGTGTATTTTTTGGTCAATGGACCAAAAAAGTAGAATTGTAAGCAATTGACCAAACTTGAAGTCAGTTATGTATTTATGTATATCAGTTATGTATTTATGTATATCAGTTATGTATTAAATCTTGTATCTGCTGCCAAAAGGTTTGAAAAACAGATTACTACATATGCAAATTCATAACTTCATTGATAGATAATTCATACATTTCATAACTTCATTGATACATAATTCATACATTTGAATTGGAATTGGTAACTAGCAACAACTTCAGAATCACTAAGCCAATCCAACTTCAGCAACAACTTCATAACTACCTTAAGCCAATCCAAATTTCTGAAATGCTACATACAGAATCACTAAAATAATAATTCCTTGCATCCACTTCATCTTTTTCCTCTCTTCTAACAACTTCAGCTTCAGTTTTCTATTTTTCTTTGACTCCCAATCCTTGAACATCTCAGCACAGTTGCATTGACATCCTGTTCTTGGCCTTGCTGCCTCTATTTGCCTATTGTTTTCTGAAATTGGCTGTGATGCTGTCAAAGTAACCATGGGCATTTTGTCAACATCTAGTAGATCATCCCAGATATACAGCTTACAGCTTCTTTGTTTCTGCAAATATAGACAATTCAAACATCGAATTTACAGTGAAAAACCCTAATTTACCAACAAAATTGCAAAAAAAAAACTAATTAGAAACTTACCCCCCAATTAACACACTTCCAAAATCTTCTGTTAGGGTTTTCAGCTGTATTTGATATGAACATTCGCATGGTATCTCCACAGCCGCAAACAGGGAGTTGCCCATGCCTTGAAGTAGCATTCATAGATCCATTGCTTGTTGCCATTGAAGGTGAACGGAAGATGAGGAGAAGAGAGAACAACGAACAACAAACAGAAAAGAGGAAGAGAAGATGATAAGAACGAAGAGAGAAGATGGAGAGAAGAGAGAAGAACACACTACCTGGTTTGGGAGAAACAGAAATGAAGGAGATGAAGGAGATGATGATATCAGCCCTACTTATCCAACTTGGCATCCAACCTGGCTGACACCAACGCTGTTAATGTAAAACTAACAGCAGGGACGAAACTGAAAACGTTTTGTAATTATAAGGGTTGTTTTAAACTTTTTTTTTGCAGGGACGAAACTGGATAATTGGTATATTTGCAGGGACGAAGTGTACCTTTAACCCTATAATACAAATCAAGTTGTATATTTACCTGAGTCATCCTGGAGCGCTCATCAACATATTCGCCAGTGCCTTTCCTCACATGGGTGGCTCTATGCAGCTCAGGAGCAGTGATAGGGCGCCTTGCCTTCTTACTCTGTAAAATAAAACACATTTTCAAAAATTGCTAACTAATTAACTAATGTAAAAAAACACACAGATTTTATAAATAATTTACCAATCTAGAAGCATGCTGAGCCTAGTTGATGGACCCGCCGCAGTAAAGCGAGCCACCCTTTTCGGAGTTTCTATTATTCTTGGCTTTTGCAGCATTTTTCTTGAAAGTCTCTATAGCCCAATGGCCCTTGAAGGCATTCCAAATTTCATCACTCATGTAGTTAGGCTTCTTATCTTTACAGCGTAGCTTATAAAGAAAATCTGATATTTGAACACCCATCCTTTTAAAAAAAAGTCTCTGGACATTGTCATTATCTTCTATGTCCCATGTCACTTTGGTCTGTATTAAGTAAAACGAAAGTATGTATTAGTAATTATATTAAACGTTATTAAACATAAAATTTAAACTAACAATATAAGTAATTCCTGTCCTTTTCATCGACTTTACTCCACTTTTTATGGAACTTTTGAAAATATTTTTTGTGGATGACATGAGTGATGCTTGATGAAGCTATCTTTGCAGGAAGAAGCCAGCATAATGAAAGATATATCAAACAATCAAATATATATAAGTCGTTGCATAATTAACATAAAATAAACAAACACTATAATACTTATCATGACATTACCTCAACTTCCTCGTCATTCACACAGAACCTTCGCATCACATCAATAAAACATAACATAATCACATTCAACATCAACACATAGGGTTGGGGAAAGGATTAGAATAGGTTTGGAATCATTTAGGAAGGCTTTGGACACATTTTAAAATCTGGGACAGAAAGATCAGCACGGGTCGTGCCAAAATCAGCACGGGTCGTGCTGACTTATCAGCATTTCTAAAAATCCTGTTTTCGTGTGAAATTCCCATTCCGATCGATACCCAAACATAACAACACATCGTTCAGCAACAACAATCATCATACATATCATCAAATCATCCCATCTCAATCATTCAAACATGCATAACGAAATACATTTTCACAATTACGGTTTTCCCAAAACAACGGCTTTCAACGAAATCGAACGAAACGAAGAACACAAACCACATTCTCAGTCACATGCAAGGTTGACACAATAAAATTGAAATCCCTAAGCGAGTATAGAACTCACCATAGTGTGATGAAAATCACAACAACAACCAATACAAAATCCAAGTGATGCTCAATCGATCAAAACTCTCCGAAACGCTCTCCAATTCGAACTCGAACTACCCGAACTACTCCATATCCGAATTCCAGTAGCTAGAACCCTCTCTTTGCTACTCCAATCTACAATGCAGCTCCTAGATGACTCCTTCTAGCTCCCAATCACAAGTCTTTAACTTTACAACCAAAATTGCCAAAAACCGATTTCTAGCTCTCCAAGTGTCTCAATCTGAAACCCAGCAACCCTATTAGACTCTAGCTCAGCCTCCCAATTGTAGTTTCAGCTCCAATCATCCCTTTCAAAGGTTCCTCAAACATGAAGGGGAACTTTAACCCTTGAATCTTCTTTAACCTTGTGCAAGCAATGTCAAGAACATCTTTAAAGATAAATTAAAAAACTGTTTCTGTACACATGTTACAACAGCACTCTCCTTGCTCCTAACCCTTCCATATCCATGAAATTGAAGCTCTAATCGCCAAATCTAGCTCCAAGACCTTAGCTTGATGACTCCTCTACCCACATGCAAATCCTAAAACTTCACCTCTTACTCCAACAATCACATGCAACAAAGAGATGGAGCTCAAAACCCAAAATCAATCCAGCAAGAGTAGAAGTTGAACACACAAACAGCCTTTGCTACTCAAAACTCGAAAATCAGCTCCTATGCTCTCACCCAACAGCTCTTATTCACCATGTAGCTTCCCAATCATGCTAACCAACTCTCCAAACTGACATGCAATGCTACCAACAACCCCTAGAGTTCCTTTTCACTCACAAGCAAACTGGAAATCAATCCCAACACCCCTAAATGTTGTTGCTTTCAAAATGGGGTGAAGAGGAAGTAAAATGAGAGACTAACTCTCTTGAGCTTTAGAATTTGAAAGAAGAGAATATGAGAATTGAGTGTGGTTGATGATGGTGAGGGTTTGGCTCTCTTCTTCTCTCCCTCCCTCTCACAGTTCTCTCATTTCTCTCTCTTTTCCCTCTTTCTAAATTTTCCGTTTTTGCACATAATGAGTAAATGTTGTGTGGGTTTTTTGTGTTTTCTGAGTTTGAGGAATGAGTGGGTATTTCCATCAGCGGAAGTATCCATAAATAATGGTGCATTTCCTAATTACCCCCCTTCATTACTAATGCACCACCACAATGCAATATAATTCCACAACCAACAATGATTCATTTAAAATCCAATACATCACACGATCAATTTTGCTAACTTATATAATTTAACTAATCAATTATCTCATAACCTCTTGCTAATTTTATTTAATGAAATTAGCTAAATTGGGGATGTTACACTAATAGAGCTGACGTGGCCATGACAGAGTCTACGTGTCATCTATCTGGTGACAATTTAGTCATTTAAGACTACTGTCATGTAACAATTTGGTATTTACAACTTAAAAATTTAAAAAAAAATGGTTCATCTTCTTTTTCATTTAAGGTAAAAGGACAAAATTATTACATGATGGTAGTCTTAGATGACCAAATTGTTACGAGACAGATGATACGTAGGCTCCGTCACAACTACATCGGCTCTATTAGTGCCAACTTGAGTTTTTTTTTAACGAAAAATAAAAAAAGGACTAACGGTATACACATTATGTAACTTAAAGGACCTATGTGATAACAAAAAAACTTAAAGGACTAACTTGTTACAATTAAATAACTTAAAAAACCTCTAGTGTAATTTTACGTTTTTATTACTATAACAAACATTTCACATGGCTTACTAATAAAGAGGCTCGTGATAAGGAGTGCTGCTTGCTAGTAAATTAATTAAATTTTGACGTGGGTCTGCACAGTACAGAAAATCTTCAACAATCTTTAATAGTCGACTTGGCAACATTCAGAATGCACGCGGCCCACGAGTTTCCATTTATTTACTTTGTGATTAGGAAAATGCATTTGGTCCAAATGATTAGGAAAATGCACGACTTTTTGAATCATGTCATCTTGCCCACGTTCTCCTATGTTTTTTTATTCGTGTAAAATGGAGAGTTTTTAATTTGCAAATATATATATATATATATATATATAAGTATTTCTAATTATATAAAATAATATCAATAAGTTAAACAAAATTTTAAAAATATATAAGATGGTACGGACTGAACCTCGGCCCATTTCAAATTTGTGCTGGCCTTAATGGCCCAATTCTCGTGTCAGCGCAAGAACCATGTGTCGTGGGAGCAACCAATGATCGAGATCGGTCTATATCTCATCATACAGTCAAGATGCATTCTCGGCCGCGTTCAGGAACTTGTAACTACCTTGCCATCTCAGAATCCTCACACGCTCGCACGCGTCTATGAGGTGTGTAACATCCCCAAAATAATTAAGATAATTATTTTGGAGTTAAACCCAATCAATTAATTAATATGGTGCTTAATTAATAATTTTATTAATTGAGTACTAAATTACTTATTGGTTGATGTATATTTATAAATTGAAGAAGTTGGTTTTTGGGCGCCAAAATCAAATAAGGAATTGAGTGAGGTTTGATTAGAAATAAAGAAGAGAGTAAGGGTATAATAGTCTTTTACCCTCACTCTCACTTATGTGAGTATTAGAAAAGAAGGTGAAAAAGAAAGAGAGGAGTTCGAGAGAGATTGGAAGAAAGAAAGAAAAGAGAAAAGAATGGAAGGGAAAAGAGAGTGAGAGGCGAAGGTGAGAAGAAGAGAGGGAAGAAGAATCATTCATGAAAACACTATCCTTCCTACACAAAAAATGATCCCCACTTCTTCCTCTTCATTTTGACACCAAAGATAGCATCATCCATTCACTCTCCTTCAATCCACCATTTTCGTTTTCTAAGGAGAAAAAGAGGGTTTTGATGGGTTGTCTACAAAGGGTAGTTTAGGAGGGTGATTGGTGTTCCATAGAAGCCATGTTGTTGATTGGGTAGCTCAATCACTAATGTTTTGGAGGAATCAAGCTAGGGTTGCAATTTGGGGTTTATGTGAGGAGGCTCACTTGAGGTTAGGGATGATGAATAGTGCTTTTGGGAAGCTTGGAATTCAAGTTGGAGTTTTGAGAGGAGAATGGCAGCCACGTCAAGGACCGTAGGAGTCAGATTCCCCATGGGAAAACAAAGGAAGAGGATAACGAAGTTGTGAGAAACTTTTATGGCCGACACCATGACCATGCCCTAGATGCCCCAGGATTTCAAAACGTCACCTTTGGCATTGGACACCATGTTGGCCCACTCGGCGTATCCGGTGGAGCATTTTGGTCAGCCCCTAAAATCGTGAAGTTTGGCCTCTGAAGAGTACCAGGAACTGGTGATGGGAACACTGTTGGGTTTGAGGCGTTCTTGAAATTGGTTGAAGTCGTGGCATTGGAGGTATAGGGACAAAATGTGTCCGCAGTAGAAAAGAGACTAAAAGGAACGGAGTTGGGGGACGGTGTTTGTTGGCCATGCCTAGAAGAGGAAGCTGCTTGGTCGTGGCCAGACATGATTGCAGTTGAAGGTGGGTTGTGACAAAGGAGGAGTTGCAAAGAATGGCGTTTGAATTCGCAAGGAAATGGAGTAAACAGTAACCGTGGCGTGTTTGGTAAGATAGCTATTTATAGCTATAGAATGTAATGAGTATCGCCTAGGGAACCGTCGCTTTCCTTGGACCGATTTGCGAAAAATGAGCCATCACGCGTCTAATCAATGACGTAATGGCTAGTCACCACAACTGTCACAACATGTCGTTTCATTTTCGCACCGTCAGTCCCATCCACTCGGCTGGACAATAACAAAAAAGGGGGGCATTTGTTAACATCCAAAATAAATTACGTTGTTGGCCGAGGGAAAGAGAGGAGTCCAAGGCTAGGGTTAGGAGGAGGCAAGCTATAATGACACTAGGGCCTGGCCCATTTAGTACTTGCCACATGAAGGATTACGGGGGAAGCTCAGTTTGGAAGAATGAAGAGGCATGTCAAGAAAGTTGGGCCCCCGAGGGAATGATTAAGGATACCGACGAAAGATGAAACTCGGTTGGAGGGACATTGTGGCTGAGGCGAGGAATGCTTGCTTGGAGCGCAAGTGTCCAATGTATGTGGACATAGCGTTGAAGCTGTTAAGGTCAATGAACCCATGCTAGTGAGGTCGTGGAAATAGGAGCGACTAGGTTTTACCCCACTAACCCATGCTAGTGAGGTCGTGGAGGAATTGCTCCAACGTTTCTAGGGACTAGGGACTAGTGGAACTTTCAATTTCAAAAACAAAAATCAATCAATCAATCTACCATTTTTCTCGCAAAATCTTTTTATATCCTTTAATGGATTTCTTTTTGTTTTCCGCCTTTAGATAATCCAAACCACACGTCCCTCCCACCTATCCTAACACTCTTTGGAGGAGTTAGGGAATCCATAGTTGAGGAACAGAGTTCCTACCTCGATGCAATGGCTTGAAGAAACAGAGGAATCATAAGCGTTCAAACCTCTGGCCGATCCCGCGACTAGGAATAAATTGTTTGACGACAACAATATATATATTGTTCACCAGGGTTCTCCGAGACAAGGTGGACAGGGGACGTGCGTATAACACATTGGTTACCTTTTGATCATATTTGAGAGGAACATGGAGTGGAATATCATGACTACATACAGGTGGAGTCACTCAGGGGCAGAGTTGAGGATACTAGGACATATCGAATTTAGTGATCTTTACGCAGATGGTAGGAGAAACTCCTCGAGTTCCTACGAGGGTATCGAATTTAGTGATCTTCCCCCAAATATTTTTAGGATATTGTTGGTTACGATGGTGATACGGGAATGGATGTCTCAATTTCTGCCTAAACCCATTTTTTTGTTTAATGTTGTAACCATTCTGAAAACCAAGAAGGAAAGGACGGAAATCCATAGCAATGAAGAACAGAGTCGTACTTGTCACAGATCTGGCATAAGCCTGGTCAAAAACCCAGGATGTGAATGTGGTGGAGGCAAATGTGTACTAGCATCTTACTATTAGAGAATGGTGCGCATCAACTAGGACACAATGTACAACAACCCATGTTTTTTTTTTAAAAAAAAACAACCCATTTGTGGGAATTTTTATTAAACATGTCAAAAATAATATTTTTAAAATAAAAATGGCCATGTGGCGTTCCATATGGGATTTTAGGCTGGAGGGTTCTTCCTTCTTCGGTCTGTCAGGGTTAAGGCCGAGTTCATATATATACCGGCTTGTCGGGCTGGGAATATAGTCCTTGGAGCCGCAAGTGTGGAGCACAAAGTCGTTCAAAACAAGAGGAGCATGACTGAATCTTGGTCCTTTAATTCTTCAGTGGGGGCCTCTGAACATTCAATTCTTCGCTCTTGAATGAGAACCTCCAGACACTTAGCCCTTCGACTTTCAAACAGTGCTTCTCTAAGCGTTGTTGTAGCTGATTGATGGGGCAAGTGATTGATTTGATAGCTTTGGTTGTTTGACCATTGACTCTGACCTTATCGCATCGGTTTTTCCCTTTTGATTGTCGTTTTCCGTGTTGCAGTAAGTGCTCCTTCTTGTAACTGCTCTTCTGTTGTTCTATATAAGGGGGCTTACTTTTCTTGTTTATCACCCTGCCAAATCATAAGGAGAAAACTCAGTAAAGAAATAACAAACAAAGTCACCTTAATAGAAGTCGGGCGCCAATTTGCCCGACTTTTAATACCTCTTCTTCAATAGTGCTTGCACCACCCTCTGGAGAACGTAATGGGAAAAAAGCAAGGCTATCATTCTTGCTGCACCATAAGGAACCCTCTTAGGTGAAAAACGAAGTCTATGAACTTGCTCCAAGAGGCAAACAAACCTAAGTCTTGGCAGGTAGCACTCGACAGGTGTAAACTGTCGAAAGCCGACATGGGCACACGGGCATTCTAAAAATTTAAAACGAGAGGAAGAATAGAAGAGAAAAGTAAAATAGTGCCAACAATAAGGCATAGTTAACACCCTTTTCGAGAAGATTCAAAACATTCCAAAATGCTGAGCTAAAAGGTGAATTGAACAAAATAATACTAGTTCAAAGTTAAACTCAACATACAAAAGGGATTAGGGGGTGGCTTCAGAAAAAGCAGCATGCTCAGCATTGTCATTCAGAAAGAAGTTAGGGTCATCCACCACAACGTTTTCACATTCGGCTTTAGGGTTTGCCAACACCATCTATCTATAGCCATTTCATCTTCCTATCCAAGCTACACAATAAGACGGCTTGACCAATTGTGAAAGATGATTGAACATCCCTTTGCAATCACCTCATCTTCCTTACACCATCCAGTTGAAGGATAAACTCAGAAGATAGAATAGCAATATTGATCTTCTTACGTAATAGTTTTGGTTGATCAAAGTCAAAGTTTTAATAGGGTCACAATTCAAACCCCCCTTTCTTGTGACTCCAGTTGATATTCATTGACTTCTAATGTCACATTGTGATAAGTCTATTTTTAGAGTCTTTTTAATAGTTATTTTTCTTAAGTTTATTTGGTATTTTAATTATATTTTTGAGCTATTTTACTACAAATGTTTACTTTTTATTTTCAGGTGTTATTTTGAAGCAAAAGAGAAAATATGAGGAAAAATGAAGAAACAAAGAAAATATTTGAGGAGGAACAATTTTTAAGACCGCTTGGCACTCAACAGGGCGCCAAGGGCGCCAAGCAGCAAAACTGGCGCAGCACAGGGCGCCAAGGGCGCCAAGCAGCAAAAACTGGCGCAGAGCCTGCGCACGACCCTGGTGCAAAACTGGCGCAGAGCAGCCAAAATTGACTGGCCAGGGCGCACGACCCTGGCACATAGGCGCACGACCCATGCTTGCCAGCAACGCAGAACAGCTGTTGCCAGCACAAGGCGCCCGACCCAGGATCCTTAGGCGCACGACCCTGGTGCAAAACTGGCGCAGAGCAGCCAAAATTGACTGGCCAGGGCGCACGACCCAGGCACATGGGCGCACGACCCTGGCGCCAGACAAGTCAATTTTGGCTGCACCCACTTGCTGATGGCTATCTTTGCCTACTTGATTTGCCACTTTTTTTTGGACCATTTTTCCCCTCCACTCAAGTGCCTTGGCCCTCATATTTTCCTATAAATAGGACCTTGATCCTCACTTGTAACTAAGCTTAAATTTTGTTAGAAAATCAATGACAAAGACTCTCTAAGATTCATGACTTCAATTTACTCTTCATGCTCTTTTTAATTCTTGCCTTTTAAATTCTTGCTATTTACTTTCTTGCCCTTTTACTTTCTCGCTCTTTTACTTTCTCGCTCTTTTACTTTCTCGCTATTTTATTTTCTTGCTATTTACTTTCTCGCCCTTTTATTTTCCAAGTCATTTACTTTCCTTGCTATTTACTTTCTTGCCCTTTTATTTTCCAAGTCATTTACTTTCCTTGCTATTTACTTTCTTGCCCTTTTATTTTCCAAGTCATTTACTTTCCTTGCTATTTACTTTCTTGCACTTTTATTTTCTTGTCATTTACAATTCCGCTATTTATGATTTTGCAATTTACCGCTTTCTTTTATTTCTCGCTATTTAGTTTCATGTCTTTTCTTCTTCTTCTTCTTCTCTCATATTTAATATGAGTGAGTAGATACAAAGTCTTGGGTTATTGGGAGTAATCCAATGATAGGTCCCTAATAATTCTCAAGACTATTCTCCACTCCAAATTGTTTTATATTTCAATCTAATTTTATTGTGCATCAAATCTTATTTTAAACATCAAACGAAGAACCGAAAGGTGAAGTATTGATGTTGTATCTATGAAATTAGACAAGGGAATCAACACATGAGAATAGTTTTGAAACTCTTGAGACATTATAAAGGTGTTATGCTTAATGGGTTTTGGTGACAATCAACCATGAGAATAGGCTTGATTGTTAGTTCAAAACACGCTCTTGTACTCCGAAAGGAGACATTAGTTATATTCGCTGCCTTGTCTTTGAAATATATTACTCTTATAATTTGTTGAATAGTCTAAAGAAATTGTTTTGGTTCCTCATTGTTGTGATAAAACTATAAACCTGAGATTGTTTGTTTTTATTCCTAAATTTTACAACTCCTAAAAACCATTCCTTCTAAAGAAATTTGTTTTTATCACCTAGGCTCTCCCTGTGGATCGATAACTCTTTTATTACGCGATACGACTCGTGCACTTGCGAGCCTATCAAATTTTTGGTGCCGTTGCCGGGGAGGCAGTGATATTAATTAAGTTTTTCGAAACCGGTTAGACTGAAGTTTTATTTTCTTTATTTTTACTTTTTCTTCTCTTGTCCCTCGAATGCGAAGAACCAGAAGTTTCGGTGAAACTGTTCAACAAATTCCCGAAATCGAAAGGTTCTTACATAGAAGGAGGAGAGAAATTCCCGATAACCAAATGGCGGCTAATGAAAATCGTGCTCTCAAAGAGTACGCAACACCTTCAGCGGAACCATCGGCTGTCATTGTACATCCAAATGTGGAAGCAAATAATTTTGAACTCAAATCATCTCTGCTTTCAATGGTTCAACAAAACCAATTTTCTGGTTCTCCCACGGAGGACGCAAATCTTCATATTTCAATTTTTTTGGAATACTGTGGAACTCTCAAATTAAACGGGGTACCTCCAGATGCCATAAGACTAGAGCTCTTCCCTTTTTCATTAAGGGATAGAGCAAGAGCATGGCTACATTCTTTGCCTTCGGAATCCATTACCAGCTGGGGCCAATTAAAACAAGCCTTTCTTACTAGGTTCTTTCCCCCAAGTAAAACAGCTCAAATGAGAAGTCAAATTACTCGATTTTCTCAAAACGACGGGGAATCTCTTTATGATGCTTGGGAACGTTTCAAAGAAATGTTAAGGCTATGCCCCCATCATGGACTAGAGAAATGGCTCGTTGTTCACACATTTTATAATGGATTACAATATGCAACTAGAATGACTGTTGATGTAGCTGCAGGTGGAGCTTTGATGAACAAAAATTTTACTGAAGCTTATGCACTCATTGAAGATATGACTCAAAACCATTGTCAATGGGCAAGTGAGCGAGCCATAGCAGATAAACCAGCATCATCAAAAGAGCCAGGTAAATATGAAATATCTGCTGTTGATCATCTTGCCTCAAAAGTGGACGCACTTTTTCAAAAATTTGAAAAATTAAATGTAAGTGCCGTCTCAAAAACTTTTTCTCCTACTACTCCACCATGTGAATTATGTGGGGTTGTTGGCCATATTGGAGCTGAATGCCAGCTTGAGGCATCTAGTACTGGAAATGAGTATATTAACTATGCTCAAAAAGAAGATCCGTTTTCAAATACTTATAATTCTGGGTGGAGAAATCATCCAAATTTTTCTTATAAAAATCCTCCACCCCATCCAGCACCTAGACCACCTCCTGTCTTTCAAAATCAAAGCGTTTTTAACAACCCACAAAACAACCCGCAAAAGTCGAACTTGGAATTTTTGATGGAAAAATTTGTGTCATCTCAAACAAAACAAAATGAAGAATTCAAAAATCAAACTGGTTATTTGAATGACACACTTATCAAATTAGAATCAAAAATCGACTCTATTGCCGCTCATAGTGAGATGCTTGAAAATCAAATAACTCAAGTGGCAACACAGGTGGCTTCATCCTCTAAATCTTCGGGGGTATTTCCCGGACAGCCTGAACAAAATCTAAATGGCCAAATATATGTCGTCACCCTTAGAAGCGGAAAACAATTAGAGGAACCAAGAGCAAACCAAGGAAAAATTGTGAGTGAAAAACATAATTTACCATGTGAGCAAGAAGAGAAAGAAAAAGAGAAAGAACCAGAAAAAGAAAAAAAGAAAGAACCAGAAAAAGAAAGAGAAGAACCAAACATCCCCCCACCACCATACGAAGCATCTCCTTTATCTTATTTTTCACCTTCCTTTGTGAAAATAACATTTGATCTGGGGGGAATTGAAAATAAGATCTTATTGCTTTTACAACTTCCATTTTACAAGCCATGGGATCCAGGAATATGTTTTCATTCTTCATGTGTCACTTGGTCTTTATGCTTCAAGCAATGGGACCCAGGAATCACTTTCCAAAGGGCAAAGGTCAAGCTAATGACCATAAACGAGCGCTGCGCGGGAGGCAACCCACTGGTTTACCTATGTTTTGTTTTCCTGGAAAAAGCAGAAAAGCTACAAAATGCCAATCAATGTGAGCTTTCTTACCCCTCTCATATATTCTATTCTGATTTACATTGAGGACAATTTTTGGTCCAAGCATGGGGGGGTATTTTATTGCTTTTCTTGGGTATGTCTTTATTGCTTTGCAGAGTTTTTATCTTTTTGTACTTTGAGTTGTATCTGCTCCCTCCATCATGAAACTTTGTGAACCCTAAGCATGTTTTAGATAAGCCTTTTCTGGACAAATTTTTTTTCAAATTTTCATTAGCAATCATCTAGGTGGACTGGTTGGGAACAACAAAATTGTATCATGATTCGATTTCTATTTCTAGGGCTTTTTCACATACCCACTATTGAGACTTTTTTTTCAATTATTAATACAATTAGAAGGACTGAAAAGAAACTACTAACCTGGTTCTCTTGGTGACATTCACTGGATGCGCGGTTACTGAAGATAAACGTCTGAGTTGGGGTATTCAAAAAAAATAAATTAAAATAATAATAATAAAATAAAAATGCAAAACCAATTCAAAATGCAAAAATTGGTGCATTTTAAATGTCAAAATGAATGGTTAGCATATGAAATCAAAAAAAAAAATGCTTGAATGCCCAACATATAAAGACCCTCCTTTGAGACCCGGTCTTAGTGACTGAAGGACCCAAGCTTAAGAATGCTGGGGAACCGGTTCTATGATGACATTGATATCCTCTCTAGAGTATTGATACTTTAAAACTGTCTCCCAATTCCACAAGAAGCCCGGATAGTAGTTCTCAAACCTAAAGTGTTAGAATTGCCCCACAATTCACTTAAGGTTTTGATATGAAAATAAATTCCCTTCAGAATTGGCCTAAAGATTTACACTGTTTTTGCTTGAGGACAAGCAAAGGTTCAAGCATAGGGGAGTTTGTTAAGTCTATTTTTAGAGTCTTTTTAATAGTTATTTTTCTTAAGTTTATTTGGTATTTTAATTATATTTTTGAGCTATTTTACTACAAATGTTTACTTTTTATTTTCAGGTGTTATTTTGAAGCAAAAGAGAAAATTTGAGGAAAAATGAAGAAACAAAGAAAATATTTGAGGAGGAACAATTTTTAAAACCGCTTGGCACTCAATAGGGCGCCAAGGGCGCCAAGCAGCAAAACTGGCGCAGCACAGGGCGCCAAGGGCGCCAAGCAGCAAAAACTGGCGCAGAGCCTGCGCACGACCCTGGCACATAGGCGCACGACCCTGGTGCAAAACTGGCGCAGAGCAGCCAAAATTGACTGGCCAAGGCGCACGAACCTGGCACATAGGCGCACGACCCATGCTTGCCAGCAACGCAGAACAACTGTTGCCAGCACAAGGCGCACGACCCAGGCTCCTTAGGCGCACGACCCTGGTGCAAAACTGGCGCAGAGCAGCCAAAATTGACTAGCCAGGGCGCACAACCCAGGCACATTGGCGCACGACCCTGGCACCAGACAAGTCAATTTTGGCTGCACCCACTTGCTGATGGCTATCTTTGCCTACTTGATTTGCCACTTTTTTTTGGACCATTTTGCCCCTCCACTCAAGTGCCTTGGCCCTCATATTTTCCTATAAATAGGACTTTGATCCTCACTTGTAACTAAGCTTGAATTTTGTTAGAAAGTCAATGACAAAGACTCTCTAAGATTCATGACTTCAATTTACTCTTCATGCTCTTTATAATTCTTGCCTTTTAAATTCTTGCTATTTATTTTCTTGCCCTTTTACTTTCTCGCTCTTTTACTTTCTCGCTCTTTTATTTTCTCGCTATTTACTTTCTCGCCCTTTTATTTTCCAAGTCATTTACTTTCCCTGCTGTTTACTTTCTTGCCCTTTTATTTTCCAAGTCATTTACTTTCCTTGCTATTTACTTTCTTGCCCTTTTATGTTCCAAGTCATTTACTTTCCTTGCTATTTACTTTCTTGCACTTTTATTTTCTTGTCATTTACAATTCCGCTATTTATGATTTTGCAATTTACCGCTTTCTTTTATTTCTCGCTATTTAATTTCATGTCTTTTCTTCTTCTTCTTCTTCTCTCATATTTAATATGAGTGAGTAGATACAAAGTCTTGGGTTATTGGGAGTAATCCAATGATAGGTCCCTAATAATTCCCAAGACTATTCTCCACTCCAAATTGTTTTATTTTTCAATCTAATTTTATTGTCCTTCAAATCTTATTTTAAACATCAAACGAAGAACCGAAATGTGAAGTATTGATGTTGGATCGATGAAATTAGACAAGGGAATCAACACATGAGAATAGTTTTGAAACTCTTGAGACATTATAAAGGTGTTATGCTTAATGGGTTTTGGTGACAATCAACCATGAGAATAGGCTTGATTGTTAGTTCAAAACACGCTCTTGTACTCTGAAAGGAGACATTAGTTATATTCGCTGCCTTGTCTTTGAAATATATTACTCTTATAATTTGTTGAATAGTCTAAAGAAATTATTTTGGTTCCTCATTGTTGTGATAAAACTATAAACCTGAGATTGTTTCTTTTTATTCCTAAATTTTACAACTCCTAAAAACCATTCCTTCTAGCTAATCAACTTTGGAAAATTAAATTGGTAATCACCTAGGCTCTCCCGAATGAAAAGGGGAATTCCTTGAGATATAAGCAGAGGAATTCCTCGGATCGTAGTAAGCCGTACGATGTCCCGAATGAAAAGGGGAAGCGGAAGGCCGCTGACGACACGAGAACAAGTGGGGGAGATGCTGCTGCTAGTGTGGTATGTTATAGGTGTGGGAAGGCTGGTCATAAGCGTCCAGACTGTCCAAGTGATGTGAAGAGATGCTTTAAGTGTGGCAAGGAGGGTCATATGGCAACTGACTGCGATCGTAAGGACGCACTCTGTTTCAACTGTGGAGAGGGAGGACACATTAGTGCGTAGTGTCCGAAACCAAAGAAAGAAAGGTCTACCGGAAAAGTGTTCGTTTTGGCAGGTGAGTCGTGAGTTTTTCCTTTTATGTTTTCGCTGCGTGCTGTGTTTGTATTTGGTGTTAGTTATCTGTGTTTTGTGGGTAGCGTAGAATTTCGAGGACGGAATTATTTAAGTGGGGGAGGGTTGTAACGCCCCAAAAAAAAAATAATTAACTGATTAATTAAATTATTAAAAATAAATTGGAGGTGAAATAGGAATTAATTAAGAGAATAATAAATAATATGACGAGGGAGGGGTTGATTTGGGAAAATGAGAGGGTGTAACTGTGAGCCCAGCGCGGGAGGGCCCACAGCTTAAACCCTAAAGTAACTGCGACTCTCCTCATTCTTCACAATTGTGCGAAATTGAGAGAGTGAGAAGAGAGGGAGTGGTGCGCGGCTAGGAGAGAAGAGAGAAGAAGGAGAGGCGCGATTTCTTTCAAGGAGGAAGCCGTGTTCCGTTCGTGTGTTCGTGAGTTCGTGTTCGTGTCTCGTTCTTCATAATTTGGAGCTTACGTCAATAGAGGTAAGGGTGGGTTTTAACACTAATAATGGGTTATGATGAGGGTATATGGGTAGTTAGGGTTTGGTTGGATTATTTGCGATGTTGGATTGAAATTGATGATGGTGTGATGTTGCTATTGTTGTTATTTTGCATGATGTGTTGTTATTGAGTCTTCAATGGTGTTTGTCTTTATGTGATGATTGATTTTGATGATATATGATGTTGATGATGATTCTTGATAATGGCGGGTGGGTTGTCGATCATATCGTGATGTGGATTCGTTAAAAACCTGGTTTCTAGTGGTTGTTGTGCAAAGAGGGAATTGATGTGCTGAAATTTCGTTTTGAAGCCGTTTTAATAGGTGTCCAGTATTTCTGTGATTGTGACTTCATTATTGGCCCGAATTGCGTGGGGTTTGTTTCATTGGAAAGTAGACACGATTCCCTTCACTTTAGGCACTGGTTTCTCTAAATTTGAGTCAGTATAACTGGAGAAAACATTTTTACAAAATGGGTAAAAGAATATGAAAAACTGCATGAAACCGTATGGGTATAGGTTCAATGTTCTGTTCATAACTCTTTCCACCGAACTCGGTTTCGGATGATTTTTGTCTCATTTTAAACCAGACTCACGGGGCTTCAGTTTAGACACGAATTTCGTTTCATTTGGTTGAGAATTCCAAGAGAAAACTGGGTTACAATTTAGCTAACAGAAGCTGTCGAACTTCTGTACCCTGAGAGGTATTTTGCAAAACTGTACTATTTAGGTACCTAAACAAATAAATAAAAATTATTTCTAGAAACTAGACATCTCAAGCTTTCCAGAGGATATTCGTTTGCAAAATTCCGACATTGTTTGATATGCTTAATTAATTGTCGGAGTTCGTGCACAGTTGCTGAGAAATACTGCTCCTTAGCTGTTTAGTAAAATGGTCGAACGAATAGGACGTTGTGCTGGTTATTGTCGCTGCCCTTGTGTCCTGTGTGTGGGCGCGCCTAGTGCGTAAGTTCAGGCATTGTCTAGTGGTTCTGTGCTCCAATTTGTGGTGTTGCGTGTGTCTGTCGTGCTGGTGTTGTCTGGTGGTGCTGTGCGCCAATTTCTGCGCTGTGTGTGTGTTTTGGTTGTGCGCGCTGTTTGGCGTGATGTGTACAGGTGATATGTGGCAGCTGTGATGCTGTAAACAGGTGAGAGTTACGAGGTAGCTGTGATGCTACGACACATGGTATTTCTGTGTGATAATAATTTTGGTGGTATGGTATTTATTAATTAAATGCTCTGAGTATGTGTATCTATGCATGAATCATGAGTCGCATTGTCATATGCATCTTCGAGGTAGCTGTGATGCTACAACACGTGATTATTTTGGTGGTATGCCCGTCGTGGCCTTTTACGAGATCGGTACCGCATGCATATGCCCAGAGGGGTTGCATTCGTTCATGAGTCCATTTATAACGAGTGTTGGTATCTATTTACTAATGGAGTTTGTGCCTTGTGCCGTGATATGATGCATTGAATTCTATGTGCTTGCTGTGAGTTACCTGCTACTTATTTACTGCTGTCATTGCTTATTATTTCTGTTAATGCTCACCCCTTCTGCTTGGAATGTTGCTCTTACGTGGCAACGCTGCAGGTAACTGCGAGTGAAGGTCTCCGGCTTTACTATCTTCTGTCGGGTCGTGTCGTCGCTCTGAAATGTAACACCGGGGGGGGGGGGGGGGCGTAAACGCTATTCATTTAGATTTCAATATGTATTTGAGACTTCGAGTTGTGGTTTAAGACCCCTTAAGGTGAAGACGTGTTTTGATGATTATTTTTTCGCTGCGATGAGATTTCGAAATTATCTGACGTTATTAATTGAGATCGTTTTTGAGAGTAAAGTGTAACGCCTTTTTCAATATGGCGAAGTTAAATTGCGAAGAACTCTGATTTTATTTGAAATAAATGAGGTTTAGAAAAGGGTGTTACATTAGTGGTATCAGAGCAGTTCGGTCTGTCCGGCCGGTGGTCGAGTCGTCAAGTTGAGTAGCATTTGAGTTTTGTTACTCGTTTTTGATTTCTGTTTCTGTTGCAGTGTTGAAATGGCAGGACGGAACGATGTTGCACTTGCTGCTGCTATGCAGGCTATGGCTCAGGTTGTTCAGAATCAACAGGGTGATGCTGGTTCGCGCAGTCTGGCCACTTTTCAGAGGGAGAATCCTCCTACTTTCAAGGGCAAGTATGATCCTGATGGCGCGTTAGCATGGCTGAAGGAAATGGAGAGGATTTTCAGGGTGATGGACTGCACCGAAGCTCAGAAAGTCCGCTATGGTACTCACATGTTAGCTGAGGAGGCTGACGACTGGTGGTTGGAGACTAGGCAGAGGTTGGTGGCTGCAAATGAGGAGATCACTTGGGAAGTGTTCAACAGGGAATTTCTGAGAAAGTACTATCCTAAGGATGTCCGCGGAAAGAAAGAAATCGAGTTCTTGGAGCTGAAGCAGGGTAGTATGTCAGTGACTGAGTATGCTGCCAAGTTCACTGAGTTATCCAAGTTTTATCCGCACTATGTTGGAGCTGCTGCTGAATTTTCGAAATGTATTAAGTTTGAGAATGGACTGCGGGCTGACATTAAGAAAGCGATAGGGTACCAGAAGATCCGGGTGTTTTCTGAACTAGTTGACAGCTGCAGGATATTTGAGGAAGACAGTAATGCCCATTCTAGGGTCATGAGATATAAGTAGAGGAATTCCTCGGATCGTAGTAAGCCGTACGATGTCCCGAATGAAAAGGGGAAGCGGAAGGCCGCTGACGGTACGAGAACAAGTGGGGGAGATACTGCTGCTAGTGTGGTATGTTATAGGTGTGGGAAGGCTGGTCATAAGCGTCCAGACTGTCCAGGTGATGTGAAGAGATGCTTTAAGTGTGGCAAGGAGGGTCATATGGCAACTGACTGCGATCGTAAGGACGCACTCTGTTTCAACTGTGGAGATGGAGGACACATTAGTGCGCAGTGTCCGAAACCAAAGAAAGAAAGGTCTACCGGAAAAGTGTTCATTTTGGCAGGTGAGTCGTGAGTTTTTCCTTTTATGTTTTCGCTGCGTGCTGTGTTTGTATTTGGTGTTAGTTATCTGTGTTTTGTGGGTAGCGTAGAATTTCGAGGACGAAATTATTTAAGTGGGGGAGGGTTGTAACGCCCCAAAAAAAAATTAACTGATTAATTAAATTATTAAAAATAAATTGGAGGTGAAATAGGAATTAATTAAGAGAATAATAAATAATATGACGAGGGAGGGGTTGATTTGGGAAAATGAGAGGGTGTAACTGTGAGCCCAGCGCGGGAGGGCCCACAGCTTAAACCCTAAAGTAACTGCGACTCTCCTCATTCTTCACAATTGTGCGCAATTGAGAGAGTGAGAAGAGAGGGAGTGGTGCGCGGCTAGGAGAGAAGAGAGAAGAAGGAGAGGCGCGATTTCTTTCAAGGAGGAAGCCGTGTTCCGTTCGTGTGTTCGTGAGTTCGTGTTCGTGTCTCGTTCTTCATAATTTGGAGCTTACGTCAATAGAGGTAAGGGTGGGTTTTAACACTAATAATGGGTTATGATGAGGGTATATGGGTAGTTAGGGTTTGGTTGGATTATTTGCGATGTTGGATTGAAATTGATGATGGTGTGATGTTGCTATTGTTGTTATTTCGCATGATGTGTTGTTATTGAGTCTTTAATGGTGTTTGTCTTTATGTGATGATTGATTTTGATGATATATGATGTTGATGATGATTCTTGATAATGGCGGGTGGGTTGTGGTTGTCGATCATATCGTGATGTGGATTCGTTAAAAACCTGGTTTCTAGTGGTTGTTGTGCAAAGAGGGAATTGATGTGCTGAAATTTCGTTTTGAAGCCGTTTTGATAGGTGTCCAGTAGTTCTGTGATTGTGACTTCATTATTGGCCCGAATTGCGTGGGGTTTGTTTCATTGGAAAGTAGACACGATTACCTTCACTTTAGGCACTGGTTTCGCTAAATTTGAGTCAGTATAACTGGAGAAAACATTTTTACAAAATGGGTAAAAGAATATGAAAAACTGCATGAAACCGTATGGGTATATGTTCAATATTCTGTTCATAACTCTTTCCACCGAACTCGGTTTCGGATGATTTTTGTCTCATTGTAAACCAGACTCACGGGGCTTCAATTTAGACACGGATTTCGTTTCATTTGGTTGAGAATTCAAAGAGAAAACTGGGTTACAATTTAGCTAAAAGAAGCTGTCGAACTTCTGTACCCTGAGAGGTATTTTGCAAAACTGTACTATTTATGTACCTAAACAAATAAATAAAAATTATTTCTAGAAACTAGACATCTCAAGCTTTCCAGAGGATATTCGTTTGCAAAATTCCGACAACGTTTGATATGCTAAATTAATTGTCGGAGTTCGTGCACAGTTGCTGAGAAATACTGCTCCTTAGCTGTTTAGTAATAGGACGTTGTGCTGGTTATTGTCGCTGCCCTTGTGTCCTGTGTGTGGGCGCGCCTAGTGCGTAAGTTCAGGCATTGTCTAGTGGTGTTGTGCACCAATTTGTGGTGTTGCGTGTGTCTGTCGTGCTGGTGTTGTCTGGTGGTGCTGTGCGCCAATTTCTGTGCTATGTGTGTGTTTTGGTTGTGCGCGCTGTTTGGCGTGATGTGTACAGGTGAAATGTGGCAGCTGTGATGCTGTAAACAGGTGAGAGTTACGAGGTAGCTGTGATGCTACGACACGTGGTATTTCTGTGTGATAATAATTTTGGTGGTATGGTATTTATTAATTAAATGCTCTGAGTATGTGTATCTATGCATGAATCATGAGTCGCATTGTCATATGCATCTTCGAGGTAGCTGTGATGCTACAACACGTGATTATTTTGGTGGTATGCCCGTCGTGGCCTTTTACGAGATCGGTACCGCATGCATATGCCCAGAGGGGTTGCATTCGTTCATGAGTCCATTTATAACGAGTGTTGGTATCTATTTACTAATGGAGTTTGTGCCTTGTGCCGTGATATGATGCATTGAATTCTATGTGCTTGCTGTGAGTTACCTGCTACTTATTTACTGCTGTCATTGCTTATTATTTCTGTTAATGCTCACCCCTTCTGCTTGGAATGTTGCTCTTACGTGGCAACGCTGCAGGTAACTGCGGGTGAAGGTCTCCGGCTTTCCTATCTTCTGTCGGGTCGTGTCGTCGCTCTGAAATGTAACACCGGGGGGGGGGGGGGCGTAAAGGCTATTCATTTAGATTTCAATATGTATTTGAGACTTCGAGTTGTGGTTTAAGACTCCTTAAGGTGAAGACGTGTTTTGAAGATTATTTTTCCGCTGCTATGAGATTTCGAAATTATCTGACGTTATTAATTGAGATAGTTTTTGAGAGTAAAGTGTAACGCCTTTTTCAATATGGCGAAGTTAAATTGCGAAGAACTCTGATTTTATTTGAAATAAATGAGGTTTAGAAAAGGGTGTTACACCTCACACCCTTGTGAGATTTTACACTAACACAACAAAGCTTACAGGTGCTTTGGAAACCTTTACAGACTCATGCACTCTTCTCCTAGGATACCCCCCCTATGAAGAGCCCTCAAATCTGCCACAACAACAGCAACAAGAGATACCCCACCCTTGTTACAATCAAAAAACCTAGAGAGATACCCCACTGCCTAGTACAGACAGAAACCCTAGAGAGGTACCCCACTCCCTAGTACTGTCAACAACCCTAGAGAGATACCCCACTCTCTAGTACCAAATATAACGTCAAAACGAATTACAAATTAACAACCAAAATACCTCTTATGAAGGACGATTACAACAACTTGAAGATCACCAACCCAACCTAACCCTTGAGAGAAATCAGCTCTGACTGATGGAAAATATGTGAAGAACAGAGATGTGTGTGCTAGGGTTTAGTTTTGCGTTTCAGCGTAAGCGTAAGAATGAGTTGTATTTTTCTGAGAAACACTATGTCATATTTATAGGCTTAGGAAAAATATGACCCTTGAATGAGATCACACTAAGTAGAGAATCGATTTTTGGCTTAAAAGAGTTTAGAATGTAAATCGATTCTTGGCTTTGAAAAAGGAACAGTTGATCGATTAATTGCTTCTAAGGAATGAAATCGATTTGTGCTTTAGGGAAAAGGTTGGAAATCGATTTTAATTAAAATAAGGAAGATGCAAATCGATTCTTTAATTAGAGTAAGCAAGATGGAAATCGATTTTACTCTTTAAAATAATAGGCTATGAATCGATTATGTAGTTCACAAAAACAAGAGAGGAATCGATTTGCTTCTTTAAGAGGAACAGGCTCAAAATCGATTTTCTTCCTTAGGGAAGAAACCATGAATCGATTTTGTGCTTTTTTGCAATAGGCTCATAATTATGCAAAAACACTTTCTCATGTTACGTACCTTACCTATGCATGCATGCGTTTAGACAAGATGAAGGCTATGAGATTGTGAGATGAGTTGAGCTGACTCTCAAAAGCGGCTGACAAGATATCCTAAGACACGACCCAAACTCTAGAGACTACCCTTACTTCTTGAGTCTTGTTTGCCTTGGATTTCCGCTTTGTCATTTTCCGCTTTGAACACATCATCATCAAAACCTAACCTGCTTGTCATTTTGACTTCGAACACATCATCATCAAAACCTAACCTGCAAAAGCAATATAACCATTCTCCCCCTTTTTGATGATGACAAAACTTTACTCATATTTGGGTGGGAGGTTAGTTCATCAATCAAAATAATGCATGATATGCGACAGGACTCCCTCTCACTTATCTCAATGATTAGATGCAAAAAGACAATTCTATATCAATCCTATATATATTTCTCCCCCTTTTTGTCATGATCAAAAGGTTGACTGTGTGACATAGTTTGCGAATCGAACAACACAGCTATTCGACAAGGTAAATGAACCATTGCAGATTTATAAAAAAAATAATCATCAAAACCAAAGAAATCATATTCGATACCATGGAGAGAATATTTCATCAAAACAAGTAAAAGCCAACATGAGCTCAAAATCTGTTAAGCAATTGTTTTAGGGCAGCAAATTCTTGTTTAAACTTCATACATTTCACGCTGCTTAGTTTGAAAGTTGGTGATGGCAGCCAGAATAGGATCAAGGGAAGTAGGGTTTTTGGGAGAAAAATTATTTTATGTAAACAACCGATTGTGAAGAGCCCTCAAATCTACCACAACAACAGCAACAATAGATACCCCACCCTTGTTACAATCAACAACCCTAGAGAGATACCCCACTCCCTAGTACAGACAGAAACCCTAGAGAGGTACCCCACTCCCTAGTACTGTGAACAACCCTAGAGAGATACCCCACTCTCTAGTACCAAATACAACGTCAAAATGAATTACAAATTAACAACCAAAATACCTCTTATGAAGGCAGATTACAACAACTTGAAGATCACCAACCCAACCTAACCCTTGAGAGAAATCAACTCTGAGAGATTGAAAATATGTGAAGAACAGAGATGTGTGTGCTAGGGTTTAGTTTTGCGTTTCAGCGTAAGCGTAAGAATGGGTTGTATTTTTTCTGAGAAACACTAAGTCCTATTTATAGGCTTAGGAAAAATATGACCGTTGAATGAGATGACACTAAGTAGAGAATCGATTTTTGGCTAAAAAGAGTTTAGAATGTAAATCGATTCTTGGCTTTGAAATAGGAACAATTGATCGATTAATTGCTTCTAAGGAATGAAATCGATTTGTGCTTTAGGGAAAAGGTTGGAAATCGATTTTAATTAAAATAAGGAAGATGCAAATCGATTCTTTAATTAGAGTAAGGAAGATGAAAATCGATTTTACTCTTTAAAATAATAGGCTATGAATCGATTATGTAGTTCACAAAAACAAGAGAGGAATCGATTTGCTTCTATAAGAGGAACAGGCTCAAAATCAATTTTCTTCTTTAGGGAAGAAGCCATGAATCGATTTTGTGCTTGTTTGCAATAGGCTCATAATTATTCAAAAAACACTTTCTCATGTTACGTGCCTTACCTATGCATGCATGCGTTTAGACAAGATGATGGCTATGAGATTGTGAGATGAGTTGAGCTAACTCTCAAAAGCGGCTTACAAGATATCCTAAGACACGACCCAAACCCTAGAGACTACCCTTCCTTCTTGAGTCTTGTTTGCGTTGGATTTCCGCTTTGTCATTTTCCGCTTTGAACACATCATCATCAAAACCTAACCTACTTGTCATTTTGACTTCGAACACATCTTCAACAAAACCTAACCTGCAAAAGCAATATAACCACACCTCCAGCGTCGACCAACTCACTGGACTAGGATCTCGCTGGTGTGAACACTGCTCTGGATGGGGAAATTCCTACCAGCGAGGAGCAAGTGGCCGATCTCTGCGCATCATTGTTTAGGCTGTCAAATTCGGCCAAATTTTCAGAGCTGAAGAAGAATGCCTTTTGAAAAATAGCCCTGCAACTCGGTGACCTCTCCAACACTTAGGCTCGAGCCCGGAAGACTGAGGAGTCTGTGCAATCGTCATTGCAGAAATTGGCGGACCTTAAGGCCGAGAAGGAAGGCTATCAGACTACTTTCCTCACCCTAGGTCAAGAGAAAAATGTTGTGCTGAGAGACCATGAAACGGTTAACCAAAAGATTGTTGCCATTGAAAACACCATCACGTCCCTCCAAGCGGAATTGGCCATTCTCACCCCTTAGATTTCAGCAGCCAACTAGAAACTTGCAGCCATATCTGCCAACCTTCGACAACTCTATCACCGTAGTTCTTCATGGGACCCAACGCTAACCCTTCTTCTTCCGCAAAGGCATGGACTCGAAGCGGACCTCCAGCACAGTCGCGAGGATATTCAGAATATCGTTGTAGCATGGGGCGAACTGCGTGCCTCCCTTGAGAATGCCCTTGGCCCCGAGATTCTAGGTGGGTAAGGAGACGTTTAACCCATGGCCGAAGGTCAACCCCTCTCTCTAGAGTCTCCCTCTACAGAGCATACTCCTGCAGCCGATGCTTCTAAAGTAGAAAACGCCGGGACCAGCATGACTGCCAAGGCCGGGGAAGAGGTATCACAAGAGAATACGCCTATTGTCACCATGCCAAGGGCCACTGATATTTCTCTTGAGACTGCGACGTTGGATGCCATTGAAGTTTTACAGACATTCCATCGGCTTCAGAGGAGCCTTCCTCGAGGGTCCCTGAAGCGGGCAAAGCGAATCATGATGATCAGACTGCTGCTGATAACTTCCTCGCCACCGAGGGCAATCGGGACGACTAGGCTAACCCTTCTAGTTTTCCCTTGTTTTTGAATTTGTAATCACTATAGGCCGCCGGTGTGTGGCGAGCCACTTTTGACTACTGGGCCTTAATGCCTTAATTTTTCATCCATTCCCACATTGTGAGGTAATACGCTTTCAAATATTTGCCATTTTTTACCTTTCGAACTCTTCGCCCTCCAACGAAATTAATTTGTAAGCGCCTCCATCATAGGTCTTACTCATGATATAAGGTCCATCTCAATTCGGTGACCACTTACCAAACTTAGGGTCGTTGGCCCCAAATGGTAAGATAATTTTCTAGACTAGGTCGCCTTCAAAAAACTGCTTACGCTTAACATGTTCGTTGTAGGCGCAGGCCATTTTAATCTTGTTGAATTCCAACTTGCTAAGGGCATCCAATCTCTCAATGTCCAGCGAGTCCAATTCCATTAACATAGTCTGTTCGTACTCGTCCAAGCTGAATGAATTTTGCCGAGCCAGCCTCAGTGACGCAATGCTGATTTCGAGCGGCAACACTGCATCTTGACCGTATACCAATCGGTATGGAGTTATGCTGGTGGTCGTAAACTTCGAATTTCTCATAGCCCATAAGGCCTCATTGAGGGTTTCATGCCACCTCCTGGGCTTGTCTTCTATGTTCTTCTTGATGAGCTCGATGTTGATCTTGTTGGTAGCCTCGGCCTATCCATTAGCCTGGGCATAGGTAAGGCGTTGAGTGCCTCATCTTAATGCCGTACTCCTGAGCAAAGGCTACCACTCGCTCTATTGTGAACACAGTACCCTGGTCCACCGTGATGGTTTCTGGGATCCCAAATCTGAAAATGATTTGGTTCTCAATGAACCCATTTGGTGAAGTAGTATGTGGCTACGATTATAAAATTATGTCCCTTAGAGCTAGGAGGGTATATCTTTACAATAAAATCCATGGCCCATCCTATGAATGGCCACGGCTTGACAATGGGTGGAGCTCGTCCGGGGGCACCCGCTGAATGGGGACGTGCAGTTGGCAAGCTTCGCATCCCTTGGCGTATTTGTAACAATCGGCCGTGATAGTCGGCCAATAGTATATGTATCTGTAAATCAGCCACTTCATGATAGGGCCAGACCTGTGAGAACCACAAACCCCCTCATGGACCTTAGCCATGGCCAAGTAGGCCTCCTTTCTTTTAAGGCATTGCAGGAGGACCCCGTTGGTACTCCTCTTGCATAATTCATTGCCTACCAGGACATATTTTAAGGCCCTCTGTTTGACCTTAAAGTCAACCCCAGCGGAGGGGTTCCGCAAATAGTATGTCAGCAGCCTTATCCCAACATCAGCTGGGTCTTCTTTGGCCATCACTACGGTGTCCTGATTCATGACTTCCACAATCGTGGACTTATACCCTGAGGCCTGCTAGGCAAGGTCATTCGCTTCCTGATTGTCCTCTCTGGGAATATGCGTAATGATTGCATCAGCGAGCTGCTTTAACAAGCTATAGACCGAGGCACACAACTCTCTCAACTTGGCATCATAGCACTTGTATTCACCCGTGCTTTGCTTAGTTACCAATTGAGAATCACCCTTTATTTGCTTAGTTGATGTTGTAAGGAACCTTCTTGAGCCATCAAACATGAGGACCCACAGCTTCAGGCCAATGTAATTAGCGGGCTCGGTCGGGGAATCATGGACCTCTATACATGGGTGCTGAGCGAGAAAATTGGTGAGGGCCTGTCCTTTGACAGCCTTTAAAGGTACATACAATAAAGCAAATGCATTTAAATTAATGGCCCACTTTACAAGTCTACCTTGCAAGACAGGACGATTATGAAGGTTCCTTACAACATCAACTTTGCAAACAACTAGGACCTCTTTGGGCAATAAATAATATTCTACCTTGGTACAGGCGTTGAATAATGATAAACAAACCTTTTCAATGGGAGAATATCTAGTCTCAACATCGTTGAGAATCCTACTAAGGTAGTAAATAGCTCGCTCGGCGCCATTGTCATCATCCTGGGCCAGAAGGCAGCCGATGACTTGATCTTCGGCCGCAATGTAGAGTTTCATCGGCCTCCTGCTGGAGGATTAGTCAAGGCAGACTTCATCCGTTGAAAGGCCTCCTGCTGCTTTTCCCCCCATGCCATCTCTTCGGTGTTCTACAACCTTAGCAATGGTGAGAATGTCTTCTTCTTCCTTGCCGAGTTTTCATTAAACCTTCTCAGGAAATTGATCTTGCCGAGGAGGCTCTACATCTCCTTTTTGGGCCTGGGCGGTCTAGCTTCCAAGATGGCTCGGGCTTTATTTTTATCTACCTCGATGCCCTGATTATGCACCAAGAAGCCTAGGATGTTCCCTGCAGATACACCGAATGCACATTTAGTGGGATTCATCTTTAGGTTGTGGAGTCTCATTCATTTCAAGGCTTGCTCTAACTCAATTAGGTGTGCCTTAAAATTATTGGCCTTGACTACTGTAACACCCCACTTTTTTATAAATAGTTATTAGGAGATGCTTTAGAAATTATTTTATTTTAAATTGTGTGCTTTAGGACTTAAAGACAAATTATAGTTATTATTATTATTTTTGAAAACATAGTTATTATTATTATTATTATTGTGTGTTGCTTGTATACATTATTATCTATTATATATGGATATATTAATTTTTTTTGACTAATATGTATATATTATTAGCATTAGGCTTTAGGCTTTACGTTGCTTTATTTTATATGATGATATATATATATATATATATATATATATATATATATATATATATATATATGTATTGTTTTCAAATAATTGATTCATTATTCTTTAGCCAAAGATTATAAGATCAGAACTTGACACCCATCCATTAGTAACCCCTTAGTATACACATGCTTCCTTAAAAGATAAGTGATTACACCTTATGCTTCTTTGAGATTTTGTTTTTCACTAGTGGAAAGTCACGAAAAGAATTAGATTTTTAAAGTCGGACGCTCAAATATCTGACTTAAAAAGTAGACGCGGTGGCAAACTTGTAATTAAGAATAAAAAAATTAGCATGCGCGCATCATTTTAAGTCGGGTAGAAATACATCCGACTTAAAAAAAACCAAAACAGTAGAAGCCTTTAAAAGTAGAAGCCTTTTTTTTAAGGCTAAAGTGCTCCCGGGGTCCCTTATCTTTATTTAAAGTAACGATTTGGTCCTTTATCTTTTTTTTGTCCCAAATCAGTCCTTTATGTTTTAAATTTTTGACACATAAATCCTTTTCTGTCCCAAATCAGTCCTTTATGTTTCAAATTTTTAACACATAAATCCTTTTTTTTTGACACATAAATCAGCACTGTTAACGGAAAATGATTTATGTGTCAAAAATTTGAAAGATAAAGGACTTATTTGGGACAAAAAAAACATAAAGGACTAATCCGTTACTTTAAATAAAGATAAGGGACCCCGAGAGCACTTTAGCCTTTTTTTAACCCAAACATCTTTTGAGAAACCTTACGCGTTCTCTCCCTCCCTCAGTTCGTGCGCCTCCCTTTACCCGACCTTCATCGCTCTCTACGCGACCTTCGCAACAGTAAGGTAAGTATCCATTTCATCTCTCTCTCTCTCGGTTGCTCTCTCTCTCTCTCTGTTGCTCTCTCTCTCTCTCTGTTGCTCTCTCTCTACACCTCATGCTAGCTTAAGATGAATCGCCACAATAACCCATGAGAGCATGCCACTTAAAAGAAATTACACCTCATCCTTAAGATTATTCATCACTTATGCTTATAGAATCATGCGAGTCTTTCACTTAGGTGCTTGCTTAAGATTATTCATCACTTAAGCTTATAGAATCATGCCACCCAAAAAGTGAATTTTACACCACATGCTTAGCATGATGTAAGCAAGGTCCAAGGATATACTATAAATAGCAAGCCAAGTTCTTTGATTCATTCATTATTCCATAACCCAAACACTTCCTTCTCATATTCCTTGAAACCTTCAACCACAAAAACCAACATATTGTGTTCATAGTTTCGTAGCTTTGTTCGAGTACGTGTCAGTGTTACAAGAGCAAGTGTTACTTTCGTGCTATAACTCAGGTGGGGGCAAGATACCGTATTCGTCGGGACGGTTAGCGTAAAGTTTTAATTTTAATATGTGTAGAGTGACCCAAGCTCTACACATATTGACTACTCTTCGGAGTTAAGGTTAGGTGAAGTTTAGGCTGTCGATGACCGGTTAACGCATACGAAAGTTCTATATTATTATTTTATTGATTGACTGATTGATTGTTTGAGATATTGTGATTGATTCCTTTGATTGTTTAAATGCTAATAATGAAGTTAACATTTGCATAATGAACCTAGGTGTGGAAAATGAACTAAGAGTCAGAAAGATGTAAAGTGGCCTGAATAACTTAACCGTAGTGCAAGAAATAGTACGAGGTACTGATCAATAAGATGAGTGAGGCATACGGGTTAAGATGTGATCAAACAGAATCATATAGATTGCATATGTGTTGTAAGCCCACAGCCGTGTGGTATGGGACACACGAGGTCAAGTACCGGGTCAGGTCCTTAGTAGGACATATTTATATCTATGCCGGCCAGGTGGAGTAATGATAGGTTTAGATTGCTCTGATTTGTTTCCGATAGGGAACGACTTATAACATCCGAACTCTGTGGTGACAGTCGGATGGCGTTCCTGACGATCTGTGGGAACATTTGTGGCATCAAGATATGGCCAGGGTCAGCATATAATATTTACACATACTCATAGTTTGAGTTTGGAAATTAAGGTATTAATAAAGGATGAAAGATAAGAAATAACGTTATTTGATATGTTTGTGACAGGTTTAAAATGAACTTTACCTTATCTTCCCATTTTTCTGACTTATACATGTATCTTAGCCCTGTGTATTTTCTCTTGTATATTTCCTTCTATCGCTTAGATCCAGTCGAGGAGCCACCTGTGGCAGGAGGAGATACTCATTCTTCCACGATGGACGTTGAAGGCACCGAGGATGTTGGTGCAATATGACGGAGGAGTCAGGTGTCTCGTTGAAAGAACCTGAGTTTTGTTTAGCGAGTGTGTCAGTCTTATGAGTCTCGTTTAAGTCATTTGGCTGACCTTGTTTTATGTTCTTACTTTCCATTCTTTTGTAATACACTGATATATGTATGAGTGGCTTTTGTATTGCCGCATATTTTATAAACTCTTCTTAACATTATGTTTTTATATATGTGATGTGTGTTTAGTTATATATGTTTTAAATTTTAAATTTATCCGTTTTTCAGAATGAGAGGTTAAGTATTGAAGGGTTACTATGATGAGGACGAGGGTCGTCCCAACTACCACATGATCGATATATACTTCCATACTTTTGCCGACTAAGTCATGGAATATTGCGTTCATTGCCCTTTGATAAGTAGCTCCCCCATTCTTAAGGCAGAAAGGCATGACTAACCACTCAGAGATGCCTAGGGCGCCAGGGCACCGGAAGGGAGTCTTATGGATGTCCGCCTTGGCCACGTAGATCTGGTTATACCCAGAGTATCCATCCATGAAGGTCAATACGGCATTGTTGGCCGCGGCATCGACAAGCATATCGGCCACTAGCATACCATACTCATCTTTTGGAGTGGCTAGGTTTATGTTATGTAATGCAGACCCTCACCTGGCCATTCTTTTTAATGACAGACACTATATTGGACAACCATTCTACATACCTGGCGATTCTTATGAACCCAGCCTTCAGTAGCCTTTCTATCTCAGCGTTGATCTGTGGCATCAGCTGAGGATTAAACCTCCTTGGCGGCTGTTTATGAGGCTTGCATCTGTCCTTGGTATGAAACTGATGTTCTACCAGAGCTCTATCAAAGTCTGGCATCTCATGGTAATCCCATTCAAAACAGTCGCGGTACTCCTTAATCAGCTTCACCACCTGATCCCTTTGATGCACGCTGAGGATCCTGCTAATCTTGGTCATCCTCTGTTCCGTTTCAGTTCCCAGACTAACCTCCACTAACGGATCCTGAGCTACGAACATGGGGATTCTTCGCTGAATGGGCTCAATGTGAGGGTGATCGGTCAACTGTCTTTCCTCGACGTCATCCAATATCCTCGGGTGCAAATTGTCCTGACGCTCATCCACTCCATTTATTGCACCAAACACGGCTTCTTCAATACTAGACTCTACTTGGAAGAGGTGTAGCCTGTCTAGTAGGTTCTGTAACTCAAGAGGGACATCAATCATCAGACTTGTTATTAAGCCGTGGATCAGCCAACATTTTGAGTTTGAACCCCTCTCTTGTACATTCACAGGATTTCACCCCTCCTTCCTCATAACTTCTTGGTATAGCAATGGGGCGCATGTGAGGAGAATAGAAGGCTGCCTCGAACATCTTTAGATCGACAAGGAAAGGAATGGAATCAACTTCCACGATCTCCACCTTATCACAAATCCATATTATCAGCTTCTGATGCAATGTTGAGGGCACACAT